>CM038467.1:5715310-6915310 GCA_021464415.1 Lonicera japonica | reverse complement strand
AACAGAAGTTGAGACCCCAACTTCACTACTAAATTAAGGTTTTGGTCCATTACCAAAACCCCATCTTCCAAATGTGTCTTATTCCCTCTGATACAAATACTGATCTAAAACGAAAACCTAATGGTATGGGGATTGTAAGGTTTGAGCTCATAATGAGAGATCCCAATTCCCAACTAAGGTGGCATATAGTAAAAAAACTGAAAACTGAAACTGAAACTGAAAAACTGAAAAAGCTGTTTGTTTAGTTCTGAAAATTGTATCTGAAAAAATATTGTTTGTTTGAATATAACACATCTGAAAACTGAATTTCTTTTAATCTGACAATTTTGCCCTTATTATTTTATTTTAGAAACACATTTTTAGAACTCAAGGGAGACAAATGATGTGAATTGAGTTCATAGGGAGACAAATTTGAACATAAATTCCCATACATCTTGGAACATACTAACATTACAAGATAAATAAACCTACTAGGGCATAACTGATGCCACCTAAGAGAATCAAGGACAGCTTTGATTTGAGCTCAAAGAACCGCAATGATGCTACGCTTGGCGAGTATGAATATGTGGAATGTGGCAAAGGCACTAGTGCTGGCATTAATTATAGTGAGGCTGACAGTGATGGAAGAAAGGGGAAGCTTGGTGAGAGCAGCAGGCGGGGGAGGAAAAGAAAGAATGCAGTGAGTCCAGAGAATGTTGATGATGCCATAAGTAAGGCTCATAGGGAGAAAATAGGATCTTCTATGGTTTCAAGGGATTAGTTTTCTGCTAATGATTTAGTCTTGCCGGAGAGAGAAGTTGAGGTAGGAATTCAGGTGGAGGAGCTCTGCAAGAGCTGCAATTGCCGCCATTTTCCCACTGCAATTCAAGAATTTTGCCACAAACTAATTTGCAAATACAACTGTGAGCATCAAGGAGGTAAAAGAGAGGAGTAGCGGACTGAGATAGCTTCCAAGGAGGATAAGATAGGAAGAGAGGGCCACGCCACCTAACTCTCCCCCCAAGATTCAATTGCCAAAATTTTCTAAAAAAGGTTAACCCAAATCACAACTATCACAGATTCATCAATCTCTTCGAATTAAAACTGTAAAGTTCAAAACGGGAGAAATATACCTCTCTGTAAATCCCCAAGTATACCTCAATTCCTTTCAAATGACGAGTATCTAAAATATCTTAAAAACCTCAACTGTAATGTAATGAATAAATAGGGTGAAGTATTGGAGTTTGTAGTTTCGAATGGCAGGTTCAATTATTCACCGAGAAAAAATGAAGATAGAGAAAATTGGTGGCCCCTGACCTTATTGTAGCTTCCCAAGAATGATTCGAAATTTTTGTTGAGAGAGAGAATTGTTAGCAGGGACCGTGTCTTCCCATTGTTGTTTCATTTGCTCTGCAAATTCATCTACATTTCGATTTTAACCAAAATTTCTCTCTTTCGGACTGACTTCTGTTTTTTTCCGCTTTTGTGTCTGCATAGACTACAGAGTTTTTTTTTTGTTTTAACCTTTTTTCTGTGTTTCTCAAATTACATTTTCTCTGTTTTTGGTATGTATAAATGGAAACTTCTTCGAATTCATCATGCAGATCAAAGGGGAAGGTCATTTTGCTTCAGCATTTAGATGCTAGTATTCCCCAAACAACATCCATATTTACTAATCAACATTACAAGATCCATTGCCATAAATTTAATTTAATTAAAAAAAAAACCTTAAAAATTTATTAAATCAAAATCCTATAAAACAACCCTGTGAATATATAATTACTAGGATATGCCTATGCTATATGGCACAGTATATTATTTATATTATAGCGTAAGTAACAAAATTTGAATCTTTGTTAGCGAGAGTAACATGATTTTTTAACCATTACATTACTTTTAGACTACTTATATTAATTTGAACACCACACATATTATCTACATACAAAAATTTAGTAGTAATTAAAAAGGAAAAAAATTGGTCAAACTTATATAGATTATAACGATATAAATATCTATAAATATAATTTTAAATCTCCTTTTTATTTGGCTACTCACAACACAATAATATCTCTTAGACGGGAAATCCAAATCACCCCACATAACATAAAAAAAAAATTCTCAACAAAATTTAAATATAATTTAGGGGAAAAAAAAGATAAATAAATGTGATATCTCATATATCAATTGCTTTTAAAATAACGTATAAAAAATATACATATAATAGCTATTTCTCTCCACCATACTAAACCAAACCCCCACCTCCTGTTTCTCTTAATTTTAAAAAAAATAAAATAAAAATTGTAGTACTAATTTTAAACCTCGAACTGCACCCCTTCTGTTTGGTTCATCCCCTATTCTTACCTCTCAAGATTTACATACCAAACACCTTACCACATCTTTAATTTTCATTATATTTAGGATTTTATTTTCATTATTTTATTTGCTTCAAATCCTAAAAAATGTTACCGAGTCTAAAAAAATATTTTCAAATGTTAAGATACTAGATTATTTCACACCCGTGTTATAAAAATGTTGAGTGTTTATGCAAATTTTTTTAAGAAGTATTTGATTTCATGATTCTAAATTATGTTTAAAATTTGATAGCTCTAATGTTAGTGCTCATTTGTGTCGGGGGTCGGGAGGAGAGCTCCAATTTTATTTTTTCCTTTAAATGATCTACTGAAGAATAAATTATTTCCAATATGTAAAATATTTTTTTTAGAGAGGTGTAGTAAATAGAGAGGGTGAGGTAAGAGTGACGTTGAGAGAGAAAATGAGTGTGGTGAAATAACTAAGAATGAGATAGAATAATATAAAAAGTACGTTAAAAAACACTATATTGACTAAGATTATTCAAGCAATGATATTAGCACTCCATAAAAAAATACTTTTGCAATCTTAAATCATCTTATGTGACATTTTATATGGATCTTTTGGGACACTTCTTATATCACTAAAGATGATTTTGGAGTGTTAGAATACTTTTGTAGAGGGCTATTATCCTTATTCATATTTAATACTTAAACGGAGGACTCAAATTTAAAATCTTCCAGGGCATCAAAATTTTTATAATAATTTCTAGTGAAAATAAAGTCATGCTGATTATACCACATTATTTCAAAAAGAATGCACCTAAAATGCAATAAGAGAACTTTTATTAAATTTTTTTAAGATAAATATGTGAAAAATATAGTTTGAAAAGAAATTGGAAACTAAGTTCGAAAATAAGAAGATATTTATACTAATCTAGAAAGCTAAGAGACCCTCCTATAAATATTAAAGATAATTATAACATCAAATCAATAATTTTTTAATTTTATCCCTATTATGATTATTTTTATTAAAAACGTAAGTCTCTAAGGTTTGAAGTTTGAACTCTAACACACAACCACAACCTTTATTTTTATTTTCCATTTTAGAATAGAAGATGCGTGTGTAAAGAAAATAAACATACACATGCATCGCGTGTACTTCAGTGTTTAGTTGAGAGAGAATTGGCATAGATAAAAAGAAATAAATTTTTAAATAAGGTTATAGAAAGAGGTGTGGGGCCAATTTTATCCCTAATCTAATTAATTTTACTAAAAATGTAAGTCTCAAGGTTTGAACTATAAAAAAATTGCAATATTTATTTTATTTTATTTTTTTCAATTTAAAATAAATGATGTGTGTTTAAAGAAAATAAACATACACACGCATCATGCGTACTTCGATATCTACTTGAGAGAGATTAGTATAGATAAAAAGAACTACATTTCTACATAAGGTGAGAGAAAGAGGTGTGGGGCCTATTGCATTTTTAGATACAAATATATATATTAACTATCGATCACTCTACACCCTTGAATTTATTAGATGTATTGTGGACTATTAAATTATCTCCTTAGGACAGTAGTCAAATTAACTGCCTTGATTTATATTATAGATATAAAAAGTTTTAGCAAGAATTATGTAATTTTATATTTAAAGACATATTATATCTAAGTTTAAATGAACATAATGTTTTCATAAATTACGTGTAAATTTTTATATACGCAAGATAAAAGTGGTTGATATTTTGCAATGTGCCTTTTTTTTATGTGCTTTTGTATAAAAATAAATTTCCATTAGTATATATTGTGGGCAATTGTTTACGCGTTGACCATTTTCTTTTTCAGCTAGTATTATTGGCTACATCAAATTAAGTTAGGTAAAATTTTTATTTTCGAGAGTACCATATAAAAAGCCATAAAAAATAAAATAAAATGTAAAATAGTTTACAATGTAATTTTTTATTTAACATGATGATTATACAATATAATTGTTTTTGATACAAATCAATACCTTATATAGAAAACTAGGATTTAGCTCTGAAAATTTAAATTATTGAGTACTAAAGAATATATAAGATAGGAAATTAGGGACACACCCTTAGTTTGACATTTTTACTAGAATTCTACAATTTCAAGCTGGATTTATAGTTCAAAAGTCCGATTTTGCCCTTGAAATGGTATTTGGTAAATTGTGGTGATTGCTTATATGAAGGGTTTTAGATTTTTGTGTGCAACAAGGAAACTTTATGGGTTTTTTTATTAAATTAATTATGTTTTAAATGTAAATTATTATACCATGTCGGTTATCTATCAAAATTTGGAGGATTTTTGTTTCATTTTCATAGATTTGTTCATTTTATTTGTATATAAACAAATTGTAAAATTGTATATATATGTTAAATCTGCAAACAAAAAACCAAATGTACAAACCATGTTATTATGAAGCATATATTACACAAAAAACTAAGTTAGCAAAATAATTTTATTGAAAAGATATAGACAAATTGTATATGTATATATTTTTACAAATCACTCGTTGTAGCTGTTCAATTTTGCATATTTTTACAAATCGTATATGTATATAATTTGTATAGTAAATATATAAACAACTTATTTGTTTTAACATGTTCAATTTGAAAAAAAAATGTTAACTACTTCAATTACTCGGGTTTTATTGTTTCATTTTTAATTATATATTATAAATAGTATTATATACCTATAATCAAGATATGTTTACTTTATATTTATAAGCTGATTACGGTATATTTTCCTTTAATATGTTTTGATTGTAAGTGTTACACTTATTTTTGGTAATTTATATGGAATATTACATTGGGAAATTACCAAACATATAACATTTTTGAATTTTGAATAACCTGGCTTTTTTAAACAAAAATAAAAAAAATAGCGGGGGCAACATTAGTTATATATATGAGCACCTGAGGGTGGAATCTCTGCCACTCAGGTTTCCGGCCATCGGCTTGGGCCACTTAAAGAACTGTTCACCTTAGAACTCGAACATTATTTTGTGAATCGGTTTATTAAATATTGTGTTAACACTCTTGAATGCGTTCAAATTCTCCCCATCGTCTCCTCCCCCATCTTGTTATTCTTTCCTTGACCGTCGTCCTTATGGTCGTCGTTACCATTTATTTCCTTCTTAAAACCAGCTCTGTTAGCTGCCTTATTGTCATCCTCAACCTTCTAAAATTCATCGACCCTCGGATAACAAGTCATTGAATGTCTTCAGCGGCCTGTGCGTCAGGTTGTTGTATATATCATTGCTGCTCCACGGCAACCTAAATTTGAAAGTACTTGCTGCGAATTTAAGATCGCAGTCATCGGCCTCTTAAAAAAGTTCCCAGTACCTTTGTGAATAATTTATCAGACTTTCTCTCTGTTTTTTCTTTAAATAGGTCAGAGCTTCTGGCCTTTTAACCAACTTACTACTAGTGATGAACCCGGCGGTGAAATGTTAGACCAGTTCACGGAAGCTATTAATTCTGGAGATAGGTA
The DNA here is from genome assembly GCA_021464415.1 of Lonicera japonica. NCBI lineage: Eukaryota > Viridiplantae > Streptophyta > Magnoliopsida > Dipsacales > Caprifoliaceae > Lonicera > Lonicera japonica. The sequence continues at coordinate 6,909,503 of CM038467.1, read as the reverse complement.
GTTTGTCGAACCATATGAGGGTTGTGTCCCCTAAACTAGCCGGGAACATTTGGCACATGAGGGCCTCTTCATTTTGCCAATTGGCCATTACCTGCTTGTAATGCCTAATATGATTAGTTGGGTCTGTATGGCCGTCATAAATGTTGAACTTCGACTGGCCGAACTTTTTTAGTGGTGGCACAACTTATATGCATTGAGTAAATGGAGAACCGTTGACTTTTTGGCATTCGTTTTATTGGCAATCACCGAATAAATCATTTTCCTCATGTCCTGTTCGGCCAAATTCTTCAGGCAACTCTCAGTTTTAGTAGCAACTTGTACCGATCTTCCCCCCAGTCGGTCCAAAACACTTGGGCATGCAGTTGCAACGAGGGCGATATAATGCCTCGGTTCCTCGATAACCCTAACGCGATGCTCCTCGGCCATAACTAATTTTCCTTTACTATAACACAGGGAATCTATCTCATTTTCCACACTTTCCTCTTTAGTAGAGGAGACGTGGGTCCTAGCTGGGACTGCTGGCCTAAGTAGCCCTAATGCGACATTTGCTGCAATTTGCTCAGGCAGCATTTGTAATAACAAGGCTCTCTCCTATTACAATTTTAATATCTGACTCTGCTTTACAGAGGCCACTGGATCTTTGTCCACATAATTCATATCAAATATGAAAGATGAATGTGTTTAGGAGTGGCTCAGACCCCTGTTTGGGCGTCTAGCCATGTTTACATCCTAAGTCGAGATTCAGCTCATAGTGGGGTTAACAACGGGGATGATATATGGGTTCACAGCATGATGGCTCCTTTTATAAACCATTTTTTCATAAACACCAACACCAAAGCGAATCAAACGGTACAGAAGCGAAGAAAAACAATAAATTGAAAAATACCGTAAAATTCACTATAGAGAGACAAACTGAATCTGATTACCGTAAACTAGCTTTTCTGTCGCCGATTTTCACAGACGGTGCCAGTTGTGAGTGGTAAAAATCTGACCAAGCCCAAATAAAGTTAAATCGCCCCAAATCGGTAAAGTTGATAACCAGATTTAGCAAAAGTGGCGATAATGAACAGTAAACTAACAGTGATGAGATAATGATTTTTCTTTGTAGGGGTAGGTTCCTCCGGTGGCTGTTATTCTCAATCCAGCAGTACGTCCTCCCTGAGTGTGTGTGTGTGTGTATCTATGTGTGTGTTTGTGTTTGTGTTTGTGTTTGTGTTCTTCACTAAGCTCTAATGGCTAAAAGTATGCTTTTACAATTGAGGTATTTAAGCTTTTTGAGATAGAAAGTACAAAAATGATGCTGTGTAATAATAAATTGGCTGCCCCCTTGCTATGGGTTTATCTTATCATATTTATATAATTTGGATAGGGTTTGGTGAGATATGAAATTACTATAAAGGGTAAGCTTGATCAATACTCAAAGGTTACAGGTGTCCATAACCCTGTTCACACTAACTAAAGTGACTATTTCCAATTGTCTATTCTTCAACTCAGCTACCTCTTATCCACGGCTTGGTAAGTGGTGGTCGGACTGATCTCATTTTATCCGATCAATAAGACGTTCTCTTTCATCAGCCAAAATACATCGCAGCCGATCAAGAATTCTCACCCCAAGGTAAACCCACAGCCTGCGCATTTAGTTTGGGCCGAGGCCCGTGTAAAAAATTATCCTCCCACAGTTTCGGGTTACTACTTTTTGGAATTTTTTACGTGAATTATTTTAGTCTTCTCTCTCTCATTCTTTTATCTCTCATTTTATTGCATTTTACTTCACAATTTTTAAATTTGTTTATGTAAATGGGTGCATTTGCTTCATGTCACTGCTTTCAAATATTTTTTACACTATCAAAGTTAGAAAGGTTTTTTAATCATAGTGTATTTTGTGTACGGATGTGTATTTCCTTGAGGTTACCATTTCTTTAAGTTTCTTGCGTACATAGTTGCAATTTTTTTATTTTTCTTTTTATCGCCTTTTGCTTTCACCTTTAAGATTCCATTTTTTTCAATAGTATACCTTTTTAATTCTTAGATTAATTACATATGCATTTAGTTCGAGTTGCAATTTCGTGTATGATTTATTGCATTTATTTTTGTCTCTTTACTACATTTTCCTTCCCATTTATGGATTTTTAAAAAATATTTTTTGAAATAATAAAGTTTTGAACTGATGTTCGAAAAAATCAAATTGGTTTTTTCTTGAATCAACTTTTAAAAAATATCTAATTAAATTAAATTTTTAATTGAAACGACAAAAATACCCTTGATTTCGTCCAACTTAACTTGGATGGAAGTTAGAGACAAAATAATGCTCTTAAGCGCCAAAATTTGGCCTTTTTTAGTGTCACGGTCAAAGTAAGACAAAGTGAATAATTTATGAGCAATTAGGATTGTTTATTAATTTGCTTTTATTGTTTCATATTAAGAGTTAAGCCTTTTTATTATGATATAGTTAAGGCCACTGATGTGCCAAGAAATTGGTACATTATAACCCACTAATTTATACTTTGGAGAGCATATATTTTTATATTTGTTGTATTTTTAGTGTTTTTCAGGTGTTTAAAATTAAATTGGAAGATTTCGAAGTAAGAAGAGATTGGTTGCACACATCACCTGTATTCAAGAAATTTCTGGCATTAATCTGTACAGAATTTGAAGAAAACTCCAGAGACAAAAGTTTGAGATCTTTGAGTTAGCTACGCGTGGGTGAAAACCTTGCATCAATTGAAATTCAGAGCAGAAAGTTATGGCCGAAATACAATCAGTGCACCAAAATATTAATTCCAGCGAGCCCATCTAATTAATTAGAGAATTGGCCCACTTGCAGTCCATCAAAGCCCACTCGCCCAGCCTGTTACCTAGCTCCCAAGCCCACCTGCAAGTCAACCCAGTGCAACCAAATAAATGGACCAAGTCTCACTTGCAGCAGCCCACTCATTAAGTACACAAGCCCAGAAGCCTCACCTAATTAAACCCAAGGCCACATGGCCCAGCCTTGTCCCTGGTCCCTGAATGCAAGACCAAGCCCAGCAGCCTATCTCAACAATCAAAATAACCATAAGCCACCAACCATCCAAAACCCTAAGCCATTCTCTTCATTATAAATAGAATCACCTGAAGCAATTAATGAGAGACAGAGAGAGGCACAATTACACAAACAGGAGCAGCCGAGCACTTCTCTCATTATTTTTCCTTTCTTCTGTTCTTTTCCTTTATGTCTTCAATTTTTGCCAGAACCTTTATTTTGATTGTTGCTTGGATGTTTGTAGACTATTGCAATTAATTCAGAATTATTTTCTTCTTCTTCAATTTATTTGCGCGTACTCAAGTAAGTATTTAATTTATTTATTTGTGTATTATTTAATTATATTTTGTGTTTTAATTGCAAGCATGATATGCTAGATTATTATCTAGGGTAGAGGATGACTATATTTGATTGATTCTCTTACACATATTCATGCCAATTAATTATACCCATTTAATGCTTTAATGTTAAAAAAATAATCCTTCCTATTGAATGCCTATTTTAATTGATATAAAAATAAAACTGGATTCTCATTATAATTTGTTGGATTCGTTTTATAATTTGTTAAAAGCGGATATAAAGTGTGTTTTGACGGATATAGTGAGTGTTTTGATTTTATATATATAAGTTTTGCTATGGAAGAATTAATAATCAAACTTTAAAAATTAATTGGGCTTAAATGATTTTATTTTCCGCATCTAATAGAGTCGAGAGACCAAATTAATGCGAGACAAAAAGTAGAATTTATTAGGCATGAATATTAGGAACATAATATCAAATATATGATTTCTCCACCCTAGTATTTTATAAATTGATTATTTTTCTAATATTTTATTAATTGATTATTTAGTTAGTATTTTATTAATTAAATATTTTATTAGTGTTTTTAATTAATAATTTACAATCTCCCAATTTCTAAACTAGATTAGGAATTAATCAAAATTAGTAAGTGGTAAAAATATCAAGTTCCTTGGGTTCGACCTCGCACTTGCATAAACTATACTATATACCGATTCGTGCGCTTGCGAGTAAATAAAACAAGTTTTTGACGCAAAAGCCACATGTAATGTTATATCTTTGTAATAAAATGTGATCATTTTAACACGTGCCTTTAACGTTAAACACTTATATATGAAAATTATAAATATCTAATATGTATTATATTACGCATAAATTCTCTTGCAAAATGTTATTTTTTTTTTCTATTCATAGGATACTTGTCATGTGCCCTAAGGGCACGCATCAACATTTTCCATTAAAAAAAAAAAACCTTTTCGATCTTACTTTTTGTAAGAGTTTTTATATATAGGTGTCTAGAATTGTATATAGGTGTACTTGCTTCGATTTACTATTTCTTAGAGTTTTTTACATAAATTTTTGCAATCATTTCTTTCTCTCGATTGCTTTTTCCTTCACACTTTTTTATTTCCATTTCCTTTTTAGGGTGCTCCTTTTGTATTTGTTTTTCTACATGGATGTATTTGCTTTCGGTCACTGTTTTCAAATTTTTTTCGCACTATCAAAGTTAGAAAGGTTTTTGTTCATAGTTTATTTTGCATATATATGGATGTGTATTCCATCGGGTTACCAATTATTTATGTCATGTGCGTAAATAGTTGCATTTTTTTTCTTTTTCTTTTTTAATTTATTTTTATTGCCTTTTGTTTTTCCCTTCAAGATTCCATTTTCTTTCAATAGTACACCTTGTAAATTCTTAGATTGATTAGAGGTGAATTTAGTTCGGGCCGTAGTTTCGTGTATAATTTATTGCATTTATTTTTCTCTCTTTACTATCTTTTCCTTTCTATTTATAGATTTTTGTTTACTTTTTATAAGGCACCTTTGATCATTTCCTAGTAATATATAGTGACAAAAAATTGAATAGACTATATTAAGATCTTAACTTAAAGACCATTAAATCAGGAATTGGTCATTTAGGGGGTCAAACAGATGACTTTTTTGCCGAAACTTTACAGAGATTGATAATCGCCATGATTAGTAGAACATTTTCATCAAATTTTGAAAAAAGTTCAACTGAAAAGTAGGTAAATACAAATTTAAAATATATATCTCTGTTAATTGGACATATATATTTCAATTTTGTAGTTAATTCACTTCTCGGTTAATTTTTTTATGTAATTTGGTGTAAATGATATAATAATCATGAAGACAATTTTTACCAAGTTTCATAAAAAAAACACATCCATTTGACCCCCCCAAAATACCCAATCCGTAACTTATGGTCCTTAAGTTAAAACCTTACTTTAAATGTACTACCTTACCTTTAAATAATGTTTGATCAAGTGCTAAAGATATGCTTTCATTATATTTATGGTCATGTGTTTCAAATTCCTAATCACTTATTTTAGTAATTTAATTGAGACACCAAAAACTTCATCACGCTTAATTAAAAGTGTAGATATAGATTAATAGCATTTTTTTTTATTTTATGTATAAAAACATCTACAAAAGGATTTGGATAAGTGGTAATACTTACATAACAAATAATTGTGTGTTGTCTAAACAGTAATGTCATGGCCTTTTATGCATGAAGTCATGAGTTCAAATCTTTTTTAGTAATTGAATTGAGATACCAAAAACCCAACTCACGCTTTATTAACAGATTCAGCCTCATCACAATAGACAGACAAGTTTCTCAAAAAGCATACATGACACGTCTTTTATCTTTTATTATACCTGCTACCAACTTATTATGATACAATTCTTAAGAAAATTTCACTTATCTGTTTCACATTAAATCAATTTCATAACCAAAATTTCAATTAATCTGTTTCACACATAAACTCTATTATTCACTTCACAAAATATTTTTTGTAAACTTTATGTACAGTTCTTGGAAAAACTTTCATGCTGTATATTTTGATGTGATTTGGATTTGTCTAATTTAAAAAATTGGAATGTATTTAGTTAAGATATATAATTACGCGACATTTAATGACAATAATTATGGACAAATATATTATTCAACTTTCCTTTAGTTTCTTTCATAATATTAGGAATCAACATAATATACTTTTAAGATATCTTCATCCGTGTTTTATTTTTGTAGTATAAATATCTACAATTGAGTTGTTAAACTTTTTCTTAATTTTATTTTTAAATGTTCAATAATGTTTACTGTGCAAAATCTTTAGTTCGATATTGTTACTTTCTCTTTAAACTCGTCATTTCCAAGATAATTGGTTTTGATTTTCCTCACCCTTTCAATTTTTTGAAGTTTTGATTTGATTATTAGTAATATCAATTTTATTTTGTGTTCACAAATATTAAGAATATGTCGGACATAAAACTTGACTTTTAAAATAGGATGGGGGTCCAACCTAAAGATTTATTTCCGTGCTCCAAGTTACGGAGCTCGGATGCCAAGGCTCTCCCAACGAGCTCTGGAGGTCCCTGATCAAGCACCATGTCAGAGCATGCACAGACAGCATGGGTGACTGCTACCAACTCCGCCAGTACTACAGAACCTCCCTCAACGGCATTAAATGTTGGGTTTATATTTTTAATTGGTTTGATTCCGATGCCAAGAATACTTTTTCTATTGTAATTGTTTAAGTTGAATTGAAAATTTGAAGATCCAACAATCAACGGAAACTCGCCAAACTTATCGAATTCATCACACATAATTCAAGACCTAAGGTAAGTTGGTTAGGTGGTTTGAATCAAAATATTGGTGGTGTTTAAGCTTAAAATTCGATTAAAAATCTTTTGAATCAAATTTATTTTTAAATTTTTTTACCGAATTTTGTCGTAATTCAAAAAAGTCTAGTCGATACAAATTATTAAAGAAACTTATTTTTTTCATGTTTAACCTATTTTATAAAGTTACCTTTAAAATTTGAATCAAATTAGAGATCAAACGGATTTAATACGGTGAAATAAAGTAAAAAGAAAAATTAAAATAATATAATTTTTAAATAAATGTTTTTTATTAAATAAAGGAAAGTTGTATTTTGAAAAGTCAAAATAACCATGTCCTTTTTTTTTAAAAGCCCACAGTGCCCAGCTCCACTCATGCGCAGCTTTTCTTTATTAATGGGCCCCCGCGCATTTCAGGCCTTAGCACACGTGTCAAGTTAATAGAAAAAGAAAGCAGCGTTTTTTATGGGTGGACCGGCGCACAGTTTACTAACGTGTACCGGTCCAGCGGCAAGAATTTCCATGGAATTATTTTTTTTCAATTTCGGACTGGTTCATACTTTTTTGCTTTGTACTGGTCTAGTTATAATTTTTTGAGCACGTATTTTTGTTGTAATTTTTTTTACAATATTTTTAATCTGTTTCAAAAATAACTTTAACTCCATATTTTTTTTCTATAAATATAACAATTAGTTGGAGTCAAAAAGATATAATTCTAGAGAGCTTTTTGAGGCAAAAAAATATACAAATGCTATAATTAATTTTTGAGAGTTTTTAAACACCACTTAAGTTTTGTTTACATGTCATAGGTGATCCTATTGTTTTTCAATTTCAAGAACTAGGGTTCCAAACATTCACGATCATGCGGGAGTATCTTCGATTGCGATTGAAGACGGGGTGAGCGAAGTGGTTAAAGCACGATAAAGGAGATCGCAGACAGGGGGTGAAGGATTGTAATCAAGTGCGTGGAAAAATGTGACGGGTAAGTCGGAAAAGCGGTAAGCGCTACGTTAAGCCAGTTGCGGTTAAATTTTACGTTCAAGGAATTGACGGAACTGTTACGTAAATTGTGGGAAAATAATTTTTGTAAATTTTCGAGTCTGTAATTCCGTTTTGATCATAGTGAAACACTGTCGGTTAGTCCCGATGATTAATCCTACACAAGCAGGGCTACCTCGTAAATTTATGGTGTTGTGTGATTGCTTGATATAATTGTTAGATAACACAACACAAGTTTTGACAGTAAAATTGATTAGACATAGAGTTTTAATTCCGCTTATCAAATTTTAAATTATTTTTGATAAAAATCCTAAAATCAACATAGGCAATACGATTAAATGTATACCAACTGCATTTAATGCACTGGAATTCATGGATAAGTAACGTCATAGTTAGTGGAGATGAGAGATGGCCTTGGACTTGCTCCACAGATCTTTCTCTACACGTTTCCTCTCTATCATATATGTGAAAAAAGTATTTACATCTCTAAGAAAGAGGGAACCACTCAACAACAACAAAAATAATCTAGCATTCAAAGCAACAAATAACAATAAACCAAAAAGAGACATAGAGAAATAGAACTACAGAGCACACAATAGAGCTTATACTATAAGCAATTTAAAACTCGTGTAGCTCAAGTATACTCCTGTTGTAATCTTGTGATGAGAGTGGTTAGAGATACTTTGTAAGCTTGTAAACATCAACTCAGTTGTTACAATATAAAGCAACTCAAGCTCCTAATTCTATTCTACAGAGGAGGACTAACTCATATCTTCATATAAGGTGAATCTCATTTATACATCTTTGACTATTAGTTACTTATATATGTATATTTGGGAATCTTTTATTACACAATATAATTTGATCTTATAAAATAACTTTATTTTCTATGAAAGTTTTTTTAAATGTATAATCTCAAAATACTTGATTTAAAACTAGTTTACTAATTCTTACATTGAAATTATACATAATAAAACTATGGTATTCCATATGAAAGATAATGAATAGATTAAGAATTCAAATATAACATATCATAATTTGAACAATATTTCTACAGTGTGATTCTTTTAAAATCATCTACATGTGTAATTGTTGACTATTAGTTGAGAATTTCTTCTACCTTTAAATGTCCAAGTATAAAGTATGTAATTCATGAGAAGACACATGAATATGAACATATATATATATATGCGCATATCAATTATATTTTATTATGATAACTATGAATTGTATGCGCATGACGCCGTCTGAAAACTAGTATAAATGGGTTATACATAACGTATATAACTTTAAGTCTAAACGTATCAATTGTGGATGTATCGTGTCAGTTAATTGACTTGAACATGATCATCTTATTAAGTAGTTTAATCATATTTAAACTTGACCCTAACTCACTAACTTCGTATTAAATTCATATTTGATCCACATGTTGTGTTAAAATTATCGCTCCTAATTATTTCTGTTTACTAGTCGGTTTAAATTGAGTCATAAAGGAGAATGCATTTTGAATCTTAAAAACACACAAAAGATAAAAAATTAAGTGGATAAGATTTAAGGGTTGTTTGTTTGGACCTCTTAACGTTTTCAGATTTAAGTAATTTCAAAGTTATTTGTTAATCAAAAAAATTAAGTGCCAACTTAATTTTTATTACTTAAAACTGAAATTTTTCATCAAAAGTCTTTAGTGGCAAATTCATCATTTAAAATTGAAAATTTAATTTTAAAAGTAGATATCACATTTAGTCACTAAATTATTAAGAAACTTTAAAAATTGTCACTCAATTAAGGTTGGTTCCATCTGGCCCATTAATGCAATAGTTTCCAATTTGGCCATTGTGTTAAAACCCACAGTTAAAACATAATGGGAGTTAGCCATGTGCCACTCACATAACCAACTTCTGGGGTCCAGCAACATATACCACCATCTTCATATTCTCCAGCAACTTTCTCTCTTATATTTTTTCTCTCTACCCATAAATACAAATCCTATTTCAAGATATATATATATATATACACAAAGGATGCTCTGTTAAATTACCATACCTTCTGACCACCATCATCTCTATCAAAGACAACAACACCATCCCGCCGCTCACCTCCACAGTTCACGCCAGCCGTTTACTTAGTGTGATTAATATTTAGTATAGATTTTCTAAGCTCATACCAATCTAATACACACAACTACAACAATTCTGCTTGTTACAAATCTACCATGGATTCTCTAAAACTCAATTCAATCGAAGACATATTCAACTCTTCACTCAATCTAAAAGATTCCCACTTTAATTAAGGCTTCCAAGAAGGCTACAACGATGGCTTATCATCTGGCAAAGACGAGGGATGAGAAATGGGTCTTAAATCAGGCTTTAAAATTGGGGAAGAATTAGGGTTTTACAGATGCTGTGTCGATGTATGGAATTCTACCTATACATAAAGGATTCTAACAATTTACTGATGTTTTTGTTGAGTCTGTGTTTATATTTGAAAAGTTTTGTACTTTATACAGCTTTGCCTCCAATGCCATATTACCATGGCTGTAGGAGGTCTCATAATCCAAACTCAATTTATACTTCTTTACTTGTATACTTAATATGTGTGAAATTTGTCCAGTGGAAAGCCATTTGAATGATGTAAGAATTGTGCAAATGGTATTTACTCAATTTGAGTAAATACCATATTTCTCCGGAGTTTTGTTAAATTTCAAATGGGTTTTGCAAAAACCTTCATTTCTCTCCCTTTATATATATATATATATAAAATAGGATTTGTGTTTATGGGTAGAGAGAAATAAGATGAGAAAGAAAGTCGCCGGAGAAGATGAAGATGGTGATAGGTGTTGCTGGTTGGATGAAAATGCCCTTAGAGTTGGTCATGTGAGTGGCACATGGCCAACTCCTGTTATGTTTTAGCAGTGAGTTTTAATGGAATGGCCAAATTGGAGCCAAACTATTATATTAATGGGTCAGATGGAACCAACCGTTGTTGGGTGACAATTTTTAAAGTTTCTTAATAGTTTAGTGACTAAATGTGATATTTACTCTAATTTTAAATAGTGTAAATACCTATTTTATCCTCTTACATTGTAGAACAAATAAACTAATAAGGGCAAAACTATTATACTAAAAAAATTTCAGTTTTTATATATGTTATATTTAAACAAACAACATTTTTTCAGATACAGTTTTAAGAACTAAACAAATATTTTTTTCGGTTTCAGTTTTTTTATCAAACACTACCTTAAGTGCCATTTATTTTACCATCTGAAGTCAGAATTTATGTGTATTCAGATTCAGATGTATAAAAATTTGTTTGCTTTGCAAAAGATTTAGCGTTTTATGGATTAAATTGCCTCTGATTCGGAAATTCGTTTGATTGGGAGACATATTACAAAAACTGCCCCTGCACATATCATTCGCCTGCTCTTTTGGCAAATATCTTTATAAACCACACAAACCAAAATTCCGTACCAAATTAATTTACATATGCTTAAAAAATTCTGTTTTTACTTTTAATGAAGCTTCAATACAATTTCTTTTTGATGGAAACTTCACCTCAATTAAAAAAAAAAAATCTTACAAATTGTTTTTTATAGAACCTTTGACGCAATTAGAAAAACAAAAGAACAGATTTAACAATTGTTTTTTTTAAATATACATTTTTTAATATGAAAACCGGATAAATTAAAGAAAAATGATCGAGAGTAGAATGATCAAGATAACATATTTTAAAAATTTTCAAATGCTGCATTCAGACAAAAAAAATAAAATAAAAATTAAATCAATTTTTAGTTTTTAAATTTAACAATCACATTCAATTAACAAAACGAGGTATTTTTTTAAAATAATTGATAATGGTTTTAGGGTTGTACGGGTTAGTACTAATTCACAGTAGATATGATATACTATTATAATATTACAGAGAAAATAATAACCTCTTTCTTATTAATTGTTATATTAATTACCCTAATAATTTATATTATTTATTATAATAATATTATCATCTAATATAATCTAATAATATCATATAATATTAGGCCTCGTTTGGTTCACGGATTTTAATACTCAGGAAAGGAAAGTCGTTCCTTTCCTTTGTTTGGTAAGCACAAATTTCGGAAATACTTTCCCGAGAGAGGGGAAAGTAGGAGTAAAACCATTCCTCCCAAAACACATGAGATTGATTTTTTCATGTGATTCTCAAGCATTTATTATACAAATATTAGACAATAATACTCTTACCTAAATACTTTCCATAATTTACCAAACACAAGAAAAAAAATTTGACAGGAAATTTACTTTCCCACCTCCATGGAAAAGATAGGGGAATTAATTTCCTTTCTGTGAACCAAACGAGATCTTATAGTCTTACGGATGAAGTAATAACCTCTCTCTTACTAATTGCTATATTAATTGCCCTAATAATTTATATTACTTATTATAATAATATTATTATCTAATCTAATCTAATCTAATCTAATCTAATAATATATATATTTATATATATAAAATGGGAGAAGTGAGAAGGATTTGTTTGAGAATTATCACATGGTAACCATTAATGTAAGAATTAATTAGCTACATTGTTAATCTCATTTTTTCTTTTTTATTTGCTAAACAAACTTTTTTAATCTCCTCGATTATTAATAAAAATAAATATTTGTTCTCTTTATTAATCTTAACTTACATACCTAAAAAATTTACAAATTGGTGTTTGTCTTTTATACTTTAATTATAATTTATTTTTACTATTATGTTATAAATCAATTTGAATTTCTTTTTGACTTTATAAATAAGACAATAAATTTTTTAATTTATTTGCAAAATTATACTTAATATTTTTTTTTTATAATAACTTTTAGTACAAATACAATTTTTATAAAATCACCCATATGCACGGATTATAATCTAGTAATATAATATAATAGGAAAATAATAATATGTACCTTTAGAATACATATTAAAATTACTATAAATAAAAATAATAAAATCTTATATAAAAATTTATATCATATTTAATACATGTTTAAAATTAAATATTTTTAAAAATAAATATTTAACATATATTTTTAAGATATACGTTAACCTGACCCAATATAATATACACCTTAAAGAGGCCTGCCCGGTTGCTTGCGACTTTTGTGGGGGAGTTAGAATGAGAAGAAGAATATTTTATCCGAAAAAAATGGAAGAACTGGGGGAGGCCTTCTCTCTTTTCTCTTTTGTGGGGGTTATAATAATAATAATAATAATAATAAAAACCAAATGCTTCTCCAAACATATTCTTCACACCTCGAGTTCTTTCTCTCTTTCTTTCTAGTTACCTCAGTTATTCATTCTGCTTCTGCTCATGGATCTGCTACAAGGTTAGAATAATATTTTTTAATAAATCAAAAACTAATTATCAACACAAGTCTTCTTCTTCTTCTTCTTCTTCTTCTTCTTTGAATTGAATTGAATTGAATTGAATGTATAATTCACACAATTTCTGTTTATCTTTGTAGATGATTCAAGAGCAAGAGAACATTTGTTAGTGGTTGACGAAAATGAAACCGGAATTGGAACTGAAGACCCAGCAAAATTTCAAATTAGGGGTTTAAACAGAATCTCAGATAAAGGTGTTTTGATACTGGGAGAGGTTCATCTCGACATACCCAAAGGTGCAATTCTAGGGATTATCGGGCCAAGTGGTAGCGGAAAGTCAACGCTTTTAAGGGCTATGAACCGGTTGTGGGAACCGCCGCCCGGTACCGTCTTTTTGGACGGCGATGATATTTGTCATCTCGACGTCCTCACCCTTCGCCGCAAAGTTGGAATGCTTTTCCAGCTCCCTGTTCTCTTTGAAGGTATATATTTTAGCTTCTGTCATCAAATTCACTGGATTTTTTGTGCCTTAAATTCAACTTAAAAAAGATTTTACCAATGAAGTAGTTAGCTTGGGTTTCTATTTATTTTTACAAATATATTACACACGTAAAACACTCCACCGAGAGTTGATTCAAAAACACTCTTGGCACTAATCCTGATATTCATCCCACTAATTACATTATTTTAATCAAGATAGTGCCAAGCTAATTCCTGGATCAATTTTGTATGTTTAGCATTTCTCTTATTTTTAACCTCTGAATATTTGAGCAGAAACTCTGGAAATTTTGTTTGTTTTGAATCAGGCCCAGAAAATAGTTCTTCAGCGTAAATAAATAAAAAAGAAGAAGAAGAGAGAATCATAATAATTTAACATTAATCAGGCCCAGAAAATAGTTCTTCAGTGTAAATTAAAAAAAAGAGAATCATAATAATTTAACATTAAGCATTTAGAGTGTGGTGTGCGGTGTGCCTTTTAAAGGTTAATGAGTGAGTAATTTGAAAAGATAATCTTTATTTTCCTTTTTTTTTTTCCATAAAACGAACTCTACATGAACGGCATAATGCTCAATGGGGATCCATTCAGAATTTACAGGTAAGAAAAATAAGAATAAACTTTCTCTTATTAATCTTGTTATGCTGTTGTTGAGAATTTGGTGTATCTATGTAATTCAGTAATCCCAGGTAACCGTTACCACCACAAATAGACTTAACATTAACTTCAACACATTTCACTGCGGACTCTGCCTTAACAGGCACAGTTGCAGATAATATAAGATATGGACCACAACTGAGAGGGAAGAAGCTAAGTGACAATGAGGTGTACAAGTTGCTCACTCTTGCTGACCTTGATTCCTCTTTCTTCAATAAACCCGGTGGTGAGTTATCAGTTGGTCAAGCTCAAAGAGTCGCACTTGCTAGGACCCTGGCTAATGAACCAGAGGTAATCCATTTCATTAAACTGCACTAATTTACTAAATCTGTGTAGTACATATATTCTCCCCCGCCCCACTTGGTTTTAAAATATATTTGTGTTAGTACATTCAAAGGTATTTATGAATTGAATCTACGTGTCTCCCCCAATTATAGGTTTTATTGTTGGATGAGCCAACAAGTGCATTGGATCCAATATCTACGCAAAACATAGAGGATGTCATTGTAAAGCTGAAGGTGAATCACAGAATGACTACTGTTATGGTCTCTCACAGCATCAAACAAATTCAAAGGATTGCTGATATAGTTTGCCTTCTTGTGAATGGTGAAATTGTTGAAGTCTTAAAACCACAACAACTATCTGAAGCCAAGCATCCTATGGCACTACGGTTTCTTGAACTTAGCTCTTGAGTTCTATTTTTCTTTTAGCGTTGCACATCTGTCTTCCTTCATGTATGGGGTTTTAGCAAGAACATAATGTACCCATCTAGCATTTTGAGCTATTTGGATTACATTAATATCGTTCTGGCCTTCAGGGTCATGCCATAACCCCACCAAAGTTAGTCTTCCCAACAGTAGAAATTGTTTCAAACTTACTATTTGAAGTTATGTTGGGATTGTTCTTGTTGCTTAATGGAGTTTATTTATGTAATATATGAGCATAAGTTACATTAAGAACTTGTATTTTACTAGCTTCAACTAGCCATGAAGTGTAGTGGAATGAGATACTAAATGTATATATATAAGCTCGTGAGTGTGTGTGGGCGTGTATTTTACGTACAGACATATATTTATTTGTGTATCTCTTTGTCATTTTCAAGGAAGAATTTTGGAGCATGTTTAGTGACTCTAAATAATTATTCCATAAATTTGCTTGAGTTGTGTTATTACACCCATAAAATTTCACCTAGTAACCAGACCCATTACAAAATTTTGAACATATTTATGCAAAATAAACTCCTATATTACTTCCTACCATCTTTTTATGCTAGTAAAAAAAAATTGCAACTATTATCATTGTAGTAACAGTAAGTCTAAGCTGAAGCTTCAGAGTTGTGCCAGCACTTGGACTATTATTTTTAGTTGGTGCACCAGGAATCGGAAGGGCGTCAGCTATATTAATAGGGGAGGGTGAGTGAGCTTTAATAGGTTCATCAGATGGTGCTGGGGTGGATGATGGTGATTGGGACATTCTAGGGCTAACTGGAGTGGGTGTCTTTGCTAGGCTAGGAGAGAGTGACTTTCTCGGGCTAGCTGGTGTAGCCATTGCTGGGTTGGGTGATGGTGGCAGGGACTTCCAAGGACTACCTGCAATTGTGCTTGTTGGGGTGGGTGATGGAGATAACGATTTCCTTGGGCTAGTCGGAGAAGCATTTGTTGGGGCTGGTAGTGGGGGTTTCCTTGGGCTAGTTGCTCCTGTCGTTACTGGGGAGGGGGATGGTGCCAAGGAATTCCTTGGGCTAGTTGCAGCTGTCATTGCTGGAGTAGGGGATGATGACAGGGAATTCCTTGGGCTTGTTGCAATAGTTGTTGCTGGGGTGGAAGATGGTGGTAAGGAAGAATTAATTGCACCAGTTGTTATTGGGGTAGGGGATGGTTGTAAGGAGGAGTTAGTTGCGCCATTTGTTACTGGGGTAGGGGATGGTGACAGGGAGTTTCTTGGGCTAGTTACAGCAGTTGTTGGTGTGAGGGATGGTGGTAGGGAACTTCTTGGACTAGTTGTAGCAATCGTTGCAGGAGTAGGAGTCGGTGACATGGGGTTAACCGGGATGATTGTCCCACTTGTTCCTGGGGTGGGAGATGATGTTAGGGACTTCCTTGGGCTAGCTTTAACATCTGTTGCTGGAGTAGGTGATGGTGATAGGGATTTTCTCAAGGTAGCTGGCGCTGGGGTGGGGGATGGTAGCAAATAGTTCTCTGGGGTAGCTGCAGATAGAGGGGAAGGTGTTGAGCTAGGCAGTGTTTTCGATTTGTCAATGCCCAAGGGAATAATGACATCACTAATTTGCAACACGGAGATATCGTATGGTTGTGCTAGGATAGGCTTAACCAAATTAGCATTGAGTGGTGCACCATCCACAGCCGATCCGATGGCAACTTGTTCGCCTGCCACTTTTGTTACATTTAAGAACCCTTGTAGGTCAATGGCACGACCAGTTATTTGGAAGAGTGTAGTGACAATTCTAGTTTCATCTCTTAGATTTTTTAGCCTATCGATGTCGTAATAATCGAGCACCACATGAACAAGCAAGATCTTCTCAATTGCTTCATCCGGTAGTCCCGATAGGGATGCCAAGTTATTGTTGTCAACCACAAAGACCGTGATAGTTTCACGTGAATTAATATCAGCGGCTATTCCCAATTTGGTTAGGTAGTCATTGAAAGTGCTGAAATCTGAGTACTGGCTAAGAATTTGGGTGATGTCAAAGGCATCAACACAAAAGAACAGAAAGAAGAAAGAAAAAAAGAGAGAGATGCTGAGAGTCATTTTCAGGTATGTCAATTTCACTTCCAAATATGATTGACAGTGTTAAAGACGGGGATGAGAAGAGGGAGGCTTTATATTATTAATATTAATATGAAAGGACTTGAAGTGAGTTAGAAATTTCAAAGGAGAGAAATAAGAAGAAGTCTCTCATTCCTCCAAATTTGGAGGAAGTTAGTTTGGTTAAGAGATGATAAAAGAATGTGGAGGAAAATGGTTTGAATTTGTAGAGCCAAATGCCCTCCTTCAAAGGGATTTAGCTAAGTTTTTTCTTAATATAGTAGAGGGCGGGGTTTGAAATTGGGACAAAGATGCTTCAAATTGACCTCAGAATGTGTAAAAGAATATGTACAATGCATTGTAGGGTCAATATTCTTCAAATGACTCTGTGTAGTTCAAATTGTCCACTTAAGGATGACTTTTGTCTTAAACTTAAGCAAGCTCACCTGATTCTCGGATATATATATATATATTAATCTTACAAAAGCAAAAATTACCTTACCTATCATCTATACATTTGAACTATCGTGGACTTATTTCATATTTTCATTCAGTTTCTTTAGCTATATTAGCCGGAAATATTTCAATTTATTTCCACATACTAAAATTATTTAGTACATATTTTTTTATGCAGATGGTAAAACTCAAAACCGACAATTTCAAGTAGGAATCCTTTTATTATTGAATAATCTGCTCACTCGACGTATCAAAATTATTAGTACCGGCCAGAATTCGTAGCATGTGCAATATATTATACCCGATAATTTTTGATGTTGGGTAGATTTTTAAAATATTTTAAAGACATAAAATATTGTTTGTTCTGGTGGTGAAGTTGTACTTTTAAGGAAATAGAAGATTTGTATTTAAAGAGGTATTAAAATTCTGCGAGTCTAATGTGTGACAAAGTTAGATCAATGACCAGTGGAGCTAATATAATATTGTATGATGTAATTTAAATCCTCTTGTAAGGTTTATATTCTCAAGGGCCAGTAGGGAAAATATTCATTAAGGGATTGTTTGTTTTGCTCACTTGTTTTTAGATTTAAGCAAGTTTTTAGATTTAAGTGATTTCAAAATTCTTTGTTTGTCAAAAAAATTAAGTGGTTTGCCACTTAAATCTGAAAACTTAAAACACCCTATTGTAAAGTACCTAATTTACCATCTTCAAAATACTTAATAAGGGCAAAATTGTCATATTAAAAAAAATCAGTTTTCAGATGCATTATATTCAAACAAATAACATTTTTTCAAAACTAAATAAACAATTTTTTCAGTTTCAGTTTTTAATTTTTAATTATTTTATCAAACGACACTTAAATTTTTTACAAATTAAAATAAATTATAGTTCACTTCAATCCGTCAACGATTTTATAGTACGTAACGTGATAAATGTTGGCCAACAGTCGGGAAGAATGAAGGGTCAAAGTTTAGAATTATACTAGTTAACAACTATACGGGCATGTTACAAAATTATTTTTATTATTTAATATATATTTATATGATAAAACTTTCATCTATAGCTAAAAGATTGAAAAATCAAATTTAAATGTGCCAACTACTATTGACTAAGTTAATCAAGCCCAATTTGATGAGAATCAGCACAAGTTGAATTACAGTGGGTTTGACATTTGAATAAGAAGATTAAAGTGGGTTTGGCTTTTGAAGAAGAAGATGGCTGCGTGGGAGTGAGTGTATAGGGAATAATGTTGATAATTTTGAACTTAAGGGTCACTCCTTCCTATTTAAATGTATAGGATATGGTTACATTAAGGTTGATGAGTTATGAAAATTATTATAAAGGGTAAACTTCGCCACCACTCTAAGATAACAATTGTCCTTAATCTTATTTACATTTGTCTAAGTGGTTATTTTCCATCACTTATCCTCCAACTCAACTTCTTATGTCAGTTATCCGACCATGGATGGTCGGTCTTCATCTTCCATGAATGTCGTGATTGGCTAACAATAATGATTAGTTGGTGGTCGGCTACCACAAAAATGTATCATGGTCGGCCCATATTCTTCTTCAAGAATTTGTATCTTTCTATCATAAATGGTGGACCTATATGTTGTGGCTTGTACGCCGATTAAGATATGGGCCATCAAAGTTGGGCCTGACAAAGCCCACTTACAATTTTTACTTCCTATAATACATTATACAAAATTATCTACCATGCAATAGAAAAATAAAACTCACCGTAATATACACACTTGTGACTAGATGACTATGAAGAATCCAAACACTAAAGGCTTCATTTGATAGTAATATGAAAAATAATAACAAAAAAAAAATTGATTTGTATAAGAAGTTGAAAAATAAGTTGAGGCATGTGATGGTATACTTTATATCTCATGCTCACTGTAATATACAGACTTGTGACTAGATGACTATGAAAAATCCAAACACTAAGGCTCCGTTTGATAACATTATAAAAAATAATAAGAAAAACACTTGATTTGTGTGAAAAGTTAAGGAGTTGAGGCAAACGATAAGATGCTTTCCATCCCATACTCATTTGTATGAGTATATATTCGTCTTCATTATTTTTTGTGAAAAATATTTCTTCCTTAATCAAAGAAAAAAAAATAGTGGAAAGTCATAAAATATGAAGGTATCTCGTATCTCAACTTATTTTTCATCTTTTCACAAAAATCAACTATTTTTATTTTTATTTTTCATATTGTAAAGAAACGAACCCTAAATAGAAGATTCGTATTTCAATCTTTCAAATTCGGCTTCTTCGCACACTACACAAGTTTTTGTAGTTTTCATGTTTTGTTTTTGTATATATTTTTTTTGGCTGTTATTGCTTTCTCTAATGTTCAAAAAAAATAAATCTAAATAAGTCTCAATATCAAAATTCTTTTTAGCAAATTCACAAAAGACATGTAAAAGTTTTCTGGTTGAAAAATGACTAAAGACGTTAATTAATACAATCATACAAACCATACCTTAAATAAATCAAAATCGACAATTGTCTATCTAGTAAAAGTCAAATAAACACAATAGGGATCTGCTATTAGCCTTTTGACCTGAAAATTCGAATAGCTCTTTTTGAAGTATTACATATATATATATATATATATAGATAATCAAACTTAAGTAAAAATATCCGAAGGATACAAAACTTTACTCCAAAACTATCGACCCAAATAAAATTGCATTATGTTGACATTTGGAAAAAGAAAAAAAACAAAAACAAAAAGAGTAGAAAGCCTTATATGACCAAACTTCTTAAAACATGAGATTTTAAATAATCGTTTTCATAGAGTAATTCACATAGATATAAAAATATGATATATTTAATGCGTTAATAATTCATTAGTTTTTTATGTCAAATTTTTATATTCATGTAGAATTACTTTTATAAAGACACAATGTTAATTTTTAATGGAAGCAAAAATTAATGGCTACAATTTGTACAGAGACTAACGCATATACAATTTTCTTGAGACCAAAAGACGACAAATCGTGAAGCGCAAATGCGTATGTGAAATCTGATTGAAACCACACAACTGATTAAGACACTATTAAAATAGAAACGACATAAGTAAAAGAGCAAGTTTAATGACGATTATACCTTTGAAAGCTTCTACTTGTCATTCTGATTCACAATGCTAAGGTGCCGTTTAGTAAAAAAACTGAAAACTGAAAACTAAAAATTAAAAACTGAAAACTGAAAAAGCTGTTTGTTTAGTTTTGAAAATTATATCTGAAAAAATGTTGTTTGTTTGAATATAACACATCAGAAAACTGATTTTTTTTTATTATGACAATTTTTTCCTTATTATTTTATTTTAATCACATGATTCTAAATGAAAATAAGAAAGATCATATAATTAAAAAATTTTAACAAGGCTAACCTATTTCATTATAAAAGAAGATATGAAGTAATGAATAAATGAAATTGATACCCATCTATAATACATGCAACACTGTCCACCCATCAATTTTATATCTGCTGTGGTGGAGCCAAATGTCCATCAATTATATATGAAGGAATGAATAAATTATACACCACTATATGAAGGAATGAATAAATTGATCCTTTTGACCAATCTGTTGGTTTTGAATTAATGATGAGAGGAACGGCGCTGGACAACTACGCACAGGAGAAAAATGGCACATGAATAAATGAAAGAAAAGAAGGGTTTTGAATTAATCTAACCTGTGGGTAATTTTGATAAAAGAGAGGGGGCCAAATGGACCTTTTATACTCTTTAAAATTAAGTTTCAGATTTAAGTGGTAACTTTACCACTTAAAATTTTAAGTTTAAGTGGTAAAAATTAAGTGGCCACTTAATTTTTTTTTTAGTTAGTGAACAACTTTGTCAACCACTTAAATCTGAAAATTTTAAGTTTTCAGATTTAAGTGGTAAATTAAGTGGCAAGTGAATAAGGCCTAAGTAACAATTTTGAAAACTTCTACTTGTCATTCTGATTCCCAATGCTAAGTAACAATATTAAAATCAATTCGTCTCCTGGGAGACTCTAGCCCACATAACCCACAAATATTTGTTTAAGTTTTTGATTCTTGGTTTATACCACTTCAATCACACCAACACATCTTTAGATAGAAAAAATGACTGTATTTTATATGTATATATAGAAACTATGTAAGAGTTACCATGGAGGAATGAAGAAGGGCTCCAAGGCTTTTCAGGGAAAACAATGGATCTTGCATATTATAAAGATCGGCTAAAACAATAGCGAGTATAAATTGTTATGAGGCAGGAATAAAGAAGGGCTCCAAGGCTTTTAAGGGAAAACAATGGATCTTGCATATTATAAAGATCGGCTGAAACAATAGCGAGTAGAAATTGTTATGGTGCCTCTTGTATTTGATTGGTAGGTGCAATAAAATAATTACAGTGAAACTTCATTTTTTTTATAGCTAAAGAAGTAAATACAGATAGATAGTAGGAAACATAGAGCCACGACAACATTTATATGGAGAGTAGCATAATTGCATATTAAAAGAGAATCATAAATTATATAATAAAATATTAATTGTGGTGTTACCTCCGTAATTATGGCAATTAGGACGCAATTAA
The DNA here is from genome assembly GCA_021464415.1 of Lonicera japonica. Classification (NCBI taxonomy): domain Eukaryota; kingdom Viridiplantae; phylum Streptophyta; class Magnoliopsida; order Dipsacales; family Caprifoliaceae; genus Lonicera; species Lonicera japonica. The sequence continues at coordinate 6,887,491 of CM038467.1, read as the reverse complement.
TTTAGTAATTATAGAAGAACTTCATCCAGTTTCACTTAATTAACTATTGTTCTCCAACCAAGTTTAGCGTGGCTCAAGGTTTCAGAAAGCCAGTTCCAAGAGAGTGGGATTGATTACGTTCCATAACCTTTTGAGGCTGAGGTTTTAGACTCTTTAGGGTTCGTTTGATCCAAGTTTTGAGAATGGAATGAGCATTCTAAATTCTTGAAAAGCTTTTTCTCCTAGCATCTATGACATCTTACCAATATTTGGTTCAAACATTGATGGGGTGAAATAGTTATTTCACCCAAGACCAATCACAATAAGACACGTATCGATCCCTGCCGATGTGACATAGCATAATAGAGAGGTCTGAAACCTAAAGCCATGTGGATATTGAGCCCATGAAGATCTTAGAGCAAAGGTTGGCCTATGTTCGGGTCCACAGACTTTCAGAACTTGATCATTTGAGCTCCTTCACCAAGCTAGAGTAAGCCCGTAAACCCTGTCCAACCGCTCTGTCAAAGTGGTTAAAGGAGGGATGGGCGACTGCTACTAACTCTTCAAGAGGCGCAAAACCTCTCTCAACTACTCCATACCTACTGGACGTCCTTTTTTCTTATGCATATATAACAAAGTATTTACTTCTCTAAACAACCAAGTTTTTACAGATCCATAAGGAAAGAAGGTAGAATTAGAGAGAAAAGAAAAGAAAGAAAATGGGTCTAAGGTGCATAATAGAGCTCTTAGTCCTAGGGTATTTAGACCTTGAGTAGTATATTACCCATTCGACTATTGTATTAAGAGGATAAAGCTAAGAGACAAATTCGGTTGTAATCAGAATTTGTTTGTTATAATAATACAAGGTAGCTTCGAGCTCAATTCACAAGAAGATGATTACCCCTTATTCGAATAAAAAGTGAACTTATATTCTTGTCTTGTTCTCCTCTACCCGATTCTTATAAAAGTGCAACTTCATATGTCACATCACCCCAATCACCACCTAATCATTTGACTGTGTGATTAAAAAAAAACTAGTTCCAAGTTTTTACATTATATATGAATTTTTTTTCCTGAAACGTTGAATTACCTCTTGATTTTGGTTCAAAGAATAATGGGAATGAAATACGCGTAAATTACTAATATATTCTTCATTTTATAAAATTAAAAGACGAATCTTAATAATTTTACAAATTTAAAATTTAAATTTTTATTGTTAAGAATTATGAAAAGTCGTATGTAAATAATAAAAAAAAAGGTTTAATAACAATTTTTTTCTTTTAAAAAGAATATAAATGAAAACAAAAAAATTGATAAGTAAACGGGATATTTTGGTCTTAAGGAAATCTTAGGAAAAATATCTAAAAGAGAATATATAGTGTAATCATCTATTTTAATCCATTTAAGAGGGAGAATTTTGAAGACATACTATATTCTTGAAGAATGCATTCACAACCTAAAATCCAAACCAAACATTGATTTTTTTCTAGAATGAAACGTAGCATTTCAAAAATAATTTAAATTTCCAAAGAAACAAACCCTAAACGTAAAACTTGTCTGCAATGGATCTTTAAATAGAACAAAAAACAAGAAACAATTGTTAACGAAATACACCACTAACCCTTTAGTTTTACTCATACATTTATTTATTTAGGCCAGTACAGAATTCACCCATACAAGCTAGACTAGACCTCTCCAGATCCTAACCCATACCCAGATCTCAACTTGGATCCATCGGCATGTGCGGCACCGGACTTGGACCCGTCCTTAACATCAGCTTGAGGACCAACAGTACCGGACACAACATTTGATATAGCCCCTTATAATAAACTTGAACCATGACCAGAGGAACCATCTTTAGTTGTAGACATTTTAATTTCTTATGCCTAAGGAATGAGACTCTCTTAAACCTTGGTTAGAGTTGCATGCTTAAAGTGATTGCCTATAAATATTTAGGCATAGCTATATAGCTAGTTAACCCAAGTTTCTTCCGTCAAACAATGTTATATAGTTGTCATTGACCACAAAGATAAAACCAAAAATTAGGATAATATAGTTTCTAGAACACGGATGCGTGGAATAATTATAAATCCCTGGTTTGTGTGATGTGATTCCTACTTTACTTAATGGCAGTCACTTATCTTATTATGATTGCAGAAAAATCTTGCCAAGAGTCCGCTAATAGCTTAAACCTCCAACACCTCTAATTTCATGATGGTAGGCTGTTGTTTAAATTTATCCATTTAGTCTAAATAACTCGGACAGTTAACAACAAAAACACAAAACTGAGGGTAACGTCTATATTATCTAATATAGCTAAGCCTATGCTTTTTACAGAGTTTAAATAAATGTATATTACAACCAGTTTGGTAAGATAATTTCATAAATATCTGCACTAATTTGACGGGTATATGTAAATTCTTCTCACCAGTTTTTCTCCTTTCTACATAATCAAACCCCATAAACGAATTTTCTCATTCGCCTAATGACACTAAAATTAAACCTATGCCAAACTAACAACAGATAACTAAGTTAGTATTGAATGTTTGTCATCATTATCATCTTCCTCTTTTCTTTCTTTAAGCCTCTTATGTTGGAACCCTTGTTGTTTTGTGTCCTCTGATTAATCATTCCGTTGTGCATTGGATACGGTGCCATTTGGAGAACTCAATCATACCTGAAAATGCCATCAGACAGCTTAGCACCTTTTCAAAAAAAAAAAGTGCATTGGTTGGTTTCCAATGAAAAGAATTACATTCCTTGGAGTTTGTTTTGTATAGAAATCATTTTGGATGGAGCTCAGTTGGGGGAAAGAGGTTTGAATTCGATGGAAAGTAACACTAGGCTAAATCAAATTATATTTGATCTAAATTTTTTTCATGGAAAACAAAAACTTAGGGTTCATGCATTCGATAAAAACATTGAAAAATTGTTGAAATACTAGTTATTTTAAGAGAAGTTGAAAAACGAAATGAGTGATTTAGTGAAATGTTCTATTATTTTCTGGGTTTTCCATGAAATAAAATTCTTGCGAGTAACAAAACATTCTCATGGAAATAAGGAAAAGATGGAGAACATCTCACCAATCATTATTAATCTCTTTCTCCAACTTCTCATAAAAACTAGTATTTTCAATCATTTTCCAACTTCTTATCAAACAGACCCTAGGGTGGAGTGAGTTTTTGAAATACACGGAAAATGAGAAAGTTGGGGTAAAAAAAGTTGTACCATGGAAAATGATTATGTCGAAAATTATGCAATCAAACACCGCTAAACATGAAAAACATGAAATTTTGAGCATTTTCAATGTAAGAAAAATGCAATCAAATGCACCTTGAATATGCAAAAGTAAATCAACTAACCTGAGGATGTTCTGTTTTGTATTTTTGGAGCTCTTCTTGGGCACAAATGAGCCTGCACAAAGGAAACCAAGGTTATAAAGCTACTAGTATTAGAGAATATCTCCAATTCAACCAATGAATTAAAAAGACAAAAAAACGAATACGTATTTACACAGTGAAGCAAAAGATAGGCCTCCAATGCAACAATGTTTTCTAGCTCTAGAACCAATGTCACAAAAGTAAAGGTAAAGCAAGCCATTATGAAGCAAACACTTCTTAGACAATGCCTTGCCTCAATGCTACCACGAATTTCAGAAAGAATATTGTTTCTCCAATACCACTATGAAGCAAGTTTATAAGACAACTTTCAAGGTGCTTCTCTGTGAAGAAGTTTTTAATACGATATTGGCCATTGGGGAACCAAATCTCTGGACATGCTGATATATTATGGAGATCAAACTCATATATAGATTGCATATGCTTTTGACAGGCATTGACAATGTTAATATGGCTTATGTATACCTCCACTGTAAATCAGTTACTTCATGAAGTAATTCCTTCTCCCTATCATGAGCTGCCTCTAGCTGCAAACAAAATAACAAAAATGAGAGCCTCATCCCCTCAGCCCTCTTAGGAATTTATCAACCAGGAACCATCCTCCACCCCTAATTAGTTAATTACCAATCCACTAATTTCCCAAGAAGAAAAAGAGAACAAACTTTTTATAAGGTTGAATCTAATATAGCACATTTCAAGCCCATATAGTAGGGTCAGGACAAACATTGTTGCTGCAACATTATCTATCTCAACAGAAAATGGTATTACTCAACCATCAAAGAACTAAGCCAGGAATTTGGCCTTTTTTTTCTTGTGGGAGGGGGTTTGGTTTCGTAGAGCATATATGTATATTTTTAAATTTGTAAGGAGAATTTAACACTTAGGCTCCATTTTATAACAAGTTGGAAAATGAGTTGAGTGATGTATTGAGATGTTCTCTTCCTTTTTCGCTTTTTCCATGGAATTTTGGGTGGTGAGGAAGAAATTTTTTCCATAAGTTATGGAAAGATGGAGAACATCCATTCATCAAAATAAGCACGAGATGGAGAGCATCTCCTAGATTACTCATCTCATCTTCTAACTTCTCATAAAAGGAATAATTTTCCAACTTCATTATCAAACAGAGCCTAAAATAACAAATTTTGCAACCCCCCCCCCCCCCCGGGGGGGGGACACATGGCTACACCCCTGTTCATACAATTGCATTAGCTTGTGCGCCTTGAAGTTGTCACTGATGTTGGTATTCATTCATAAGCGAGGAAAATTCATCCTTTAATATCCATAAGTGTGCTAGTCTGATTCAGCCATCCCCATTTGGCTCCACTTCTATGGTCACAGCAGACCAATGTATACAAGAGTTTAGGCACTACCAATGCTACAATGTTTTGTGTAGAATAATTTAGAACCACTTATCTGAATTGATTTGCTAACACCTAATGCCCATTGCAATTATATCAAGTCGAACTTAAGGTAATAAAATGAACTAGGCCTTTATTCAAGCTGTCAATTCAACTGACACAAAAGCATTAAACAACCTAGCGAACTTAATTTCGGAAGCAGTACACCGATTTTGCTCAACCTAGCCATTACCTCGAAAGTTAACTGTTACAAAATTAAGTAGGCACTTCTTTAAGCAAGGAAATCATCATAGTTCCCCCCCCCCCCCCCCCCCCCAAACAATACTGATCAAACTCGTTTTAATGTGTTGTACTTGTTCCTCGAGTTTTTCAATCACAATTTCTATTTTAGACAGCAAGGGAAACAATTATGAGGAACAGTAGGAAAGGATATGATGTAGCTTATAACAAAATAAATTACCAAGAAGACATAAATGGAAGGTAGAAAAGAAAGAAAAACGTGTAAACAAAATTTGAGATAAACTAACAAAACCTGCACAGGTTTTAAATGAAGAAGATTTCGCTCAGCATGTTCTGTTGGATACGGGTAGGATTAGAACCCGACCTGGTATTATATAAAAACTAGAGGAAGTAGAACCAAGGAAGGGATTAATTTACGTTTCAAATAGCATAATATTGTAGGTTCAATGAGTAAAATATTTGTAGTTTGTGTAACTAGTAACCAGATAAATTTCACAATTTATGAAAGTCGAACGACACCTTTCCTTATGTTACATACCAAAGATTTCTCTGTCCCAGTCGTAGTCATTGAGGTGCATCCTCCATCTACTGCATGGTTGACTGAACACATCAAGTCAGAGCAGCACATTTGAAAAAAAAATTGCAAATTTCAACAGGCATTGATTGCTCGCACCTGTAGAGTCACCATAAGAGAGCTGCTTCATCAGACTCAGAATACCGTCCTGTTAACAACATGACAAATAAAAAAATTCTAAACAAATTTATACTGCAAATAGGTCTTAAAACACTGTTGACACATACCCTCTGAATAATATTTGTTTGCAAAACAGACTGCAACACTGGAAAGAGGGAAGGGCCAAGATGATATGGTGGTGTAGCATCACATGGTGATGGAAGAGAGAGAGCGGAATGTTGGGAAATCACCTACACAAGCCATAGTATATATACCCATAAGAGACTCCACTGCATGGGGGTAGACAAATAAATAAAAAAATTCAACAAAAAAGGGAGATCTAGGTCTCTCCCTTTTAAATACAAACAACGTAAAACCCACTCCCAAACCCCCAAGGGTGAGACTTGAACCTGGGATCTCTCCCAGGTCCGAGTGAGGGTAGATAAATACTTGACAGTGGGCATGTTAGATATAACTTTTAAGTCACCATCAAATCACTTCAGACTCAACATCAAAATCTGTTACCTAAATCCCCTTGGGCATCCCATATATGGGAAATAAAGCTAATTTTAATTATCATTTATGAACGTTAAAACAAATTGACTTCTAAGTGCTAATACTAGAGCACATCAACAAACAATAACCCATGGAAGATAGTACGAGTCATTTGGCCCTCAATCGTTGAGATATATACATCATACTAGTATATCATTTATGAATGCTAGTTATAAACGCTAAAATCTGATACCTAAATCCCCTTCTATAACAGTTTGGAGCAATGTGTTGGGCCTCACATGTATGAACAGCAACAAGAAATCCCACATTGGGAATTCAAAGGCTGGCACAAGTACACAACATTAATCAAAATCCTGGGCCCCTCCACCTGTTATCAATTGATTATTGGTGGAGGGAGGATCCTTCTAATTTTGATGACTATAGGGAGACTCAATACTTTTTTGGAGAATCTAACAGAGACATTACTGTGGAGATTCTGACGGTCTGACCAAAAAATGACCAGAATTTTAGTAAGAGTTTCTGGTATCAATACAAACCTGCATGCTGTGACTTTTTTGTAGCAGAGCAGATGGAACCGCCTGAAAGGAAATAGCCAGTTCAACAAGCAATCTAAATGCACGTAGGAACATTATAAACAACTAATAGAAGTCACCTTTTCTAAATCGACGTTTTCAGATGTAACTTTGAATCGTCCTCTTTGTTGAACAACAGGACACTTCACTTTCTCATCTTGTTCATCACAGTTACCTGTTTCACCAAAATTGTAACTATACAACTGGTATTTGAAATACGAGACAAAGAAAAGAGAGCAGAAATCAATAAAATACACCAAAAAAACATACAATAAACCCAATAACTTTTCATTGTGATGTCAACAGAAAGCCAAAGCTGATTACTTGCCAGATGTTTTGGGAACTCTAGGAAGAGTTTCAGCAGATAGTTCATCTATTGTTGGAGGGACGGAAGCCCCATTGAAAGTTGTCAAGCTTCGGAAATGGTTTGGCAGCTTATCACTGGAAATTCCAAAAGTTTTTATAGAAATTTGTTAAAGAACACATTGTGATATATTTAACACAAGGCAATCAAAGTGTATATTGTATTATTAATAAAGTAACAAATGCAAGATAAAAACTCTATCGAAGTTATTATCAACATACTAAGAAACAATGTAAAGTCAAAATAACATATACTTACATGTCACAGAGTAAAGCACCTTAAATTACAGTCATTGAATTATCTATTGAGCTATTTCATGTCAATACCCAATTCAGTCAGTTAAAGAACCTCGTCTGGGTAATGAACAAGCAAGGTTTGAACTTTAGGGACATCATTTTTCGTTTCTACATAGTAATGAAACAAAAATGGCTTCTCGGCTTAGTCTCATCTCCCTGTTAGCAAATTGTAACCTTGGTCATCTCCTTTAACAAACATATCTAAGGCCAGAGAATAATGTTTTTTAGTACTTCTATTTCAAGATTCAGATTTTGCTTCATTTGTTTTCTGCTTGTCTGTCTCTTTTTTGTTGTTTAAGGCATTAGTGAGTGTTTAATTTTCTGAGGACACTACATCACTCTTAAAATAATGGAATCTAAATAGCATTCATGCATAATCCACATAGTTCTAGCTGAATTCAAATAAAAATACCATCATAGGAATGACAAGTGAAAAGAAATTGAAAGATGGCTTATGTTTCCTGCAACTCAGTTTTTATTTTTAAAGTTATACAGAGGATTTCCTGACAGCAGCCTAGCACATGTACAAAAAAATGAAATAGTTCAACTAAATTGTGGGTTATGTAAACACCTTTGGGCTTTGGGCAATCTTCACTTATCAGTAATTTTAAAAACACACACATAGGGAAAAACTATGTTCTAATAATCATAAAACTACAGACATTTCCTGGCAGCATAGTAAGACAGAAGTAGGTGTACATAGTGGCAAGGCATTGGACGAATCCAAAGCCATTTGAGAAGAGTAAGTGGTGGCAATATTATGAGAGCTGAGTAGTCTGCTGGGAATATAAGCTATTGTGAGATTTGGTACATTCATTTTCAAAATGTGACTCTTTTGGGATGTTCCAAAAAGGAAATCTTTATTTTGGGATTGGAGTTATTGTTTCACACTTGTTGAGTCTTGATGTAATTGGGTACTCTTAATTATGGATTTTCTTCTTAAAACAACCTCCAAGTACTGTGGTGAAATACTGCATCCACTAAAATATAGAAGGTGTTTTGACGACAATTCCTAGAGATCATGTCTGTGAAATACCATACCTCTCAACTTTGGAAACAGGAAAACCAGTCTCTAGTAAATTGATGCTTCCTGAAGAACCTCCCCTCCTCTGATGAGAATGTGTGGTCACGCCCTCCAAGGATCTTCCATTAGTTTCCATGTCAGCTTTTCCAGCCAAACTATTCTCCGTGTGGTTTTCTTGACGAGGAGAACAATTTAGTGAGAACTGATGTTCATGAGATGAACTGATGTCATCATCAGATTTCTCATATCTGCCTCTGGAAAATAAGAACATCAAATCTCAACAAAACTTGCTCAAAAAAAAGGAAGAAATAAGAAAGATGAAAGCAGTATGAAATGAAGAACACATTGTTTAAGCACTGGCACGAATCTTGTAGAACATTAGAAGCCCTAATAGGTGAGCTATAAATAAATGGATACACGAAAAAACATAATAACAGAACTTTTATAGGAACATGAACCACCGATGTAAGGTCACTGTAACATACCTCGTATAAGTCACAGCAGAGTCGACTGATAATTGAGGAGCAGGTTCTTTGCACATAAGGTTATTGTCTTCCTGTAAAGTATTATACCATTAGGCAAAAACAAAATTACCCAAAACCATGAGAAATTAACGATACACTGATGAAAAAGAGTGTTACAATACCATATCTTCAGCTTCTGAAAATTGGCCCGCGGAAAACAACTGATTTTTGAGTTTCTTTTCGTCCATATCAAGCTCAGAGAAAGAAATAGATCTCCCCTCTTGGTCTTTGATGGATATAGTGTCGTCATCCTGTATCTAAAAGCAAGAAAAAATACGCATAACTTCATTCCTGGCCTCAAACATTACAGCAATTAAAACATGCTTTTGAAGGACATACTGCATAGAACAAAGTTGTTAGTTAAATATACCAAGGAGGCCTGAGCCTTCACATCTTCAAGATTAAAGTTCCAGCTACTAATCCCTCGTTTATACTCATTCTGCAGAATACAGAAAACACATTATAAATTAGAAACTACAGAGATATATCCTACCTATCCAGTGAAACAAATGCACCTACCAAAAACTTCAGGAAAAAATAAGCTTTCTAAAGGAGGGCACCTAGGCTATCTGATTGCGATTATTCCTCTCTCCTTTAAACTCTTTTGTTTGTGTTTGAATTATTGGAAATGTTTGCTTGGAGATCTTATGCCTTTCCAAGAATAAAGTTTATTTCTTGATAGTATTATATCAAAAGAAAATGAATTGCTTAGCGCCTAGGCGCTCTCCCACCGCTTGCCTTCTGCCTTAGAACATCGGTAAAAAATGGTCAACTAGAAAAGAGCAGACAAAAATGTATCATCTCTGGAGTAGAAAGAAAATGCAGTTATCACCGATGCAGATATTTACAGGGCCTAAGAAAGCGTTACTATAAAAATCCAGCAAGTGGAAGCTAGTAAGCACGTCTCTAGAGTGAAAACAAAATGAAATATCCACCGAAAAAGATGCTATAACAAATCCAATGAGCAGAAGCTAGTAAGCACAGGCACTTTTAAGAAGCCAATGTGTACATGTCTGATATGTGTCAGACTAACTCCACGAACACGCTTGGAAACGTGTCCTATACTTTTTTGCATATCTATAAATTTAATAAACTATTTTGACTTTGTGCATGTATCCGACAATTCTTGGACTCTCTCAGGTACATGTCCAACACTTTTATCACGTTAACATAAAAATTCTTTTTTATATGAGAGATACTAGGGGATCAAAATAATTAATTTGCTTTCCACTACATGAGGGCATTAAAATATTGTCTTAGACAATAACCTGTGATATTTCCTCCTTTTGCCCGTCTGGTATTTTCTTTTGTGCTAGCATGTCTTCTTCCTTTCTCTATTCATAAAAGAAGCCACTAATTAGCATAAAGACAAATTCAAATGAAATATCATGACATCAAAAGTAATACACTGACCTTCAATGCCTGGAGACGGTCACCAAGCGCAGGTAACCCCTCTAGAAGAGTTCTTGCTATATAGTCATTTGATCTAGCTTGTTTGAAAAAGGAATGTTTCAGCAACCTTGTTGCTGAAGGCCTTTTCAAAGGATCTTTAACCAAACAACTAGCAATCATCTGCTTAAAAGACTATGGACAAAGAAACACATGAAAACATATTGCATGGATTAATTACAAAACTATAGTCAAACCCGTGGATGTTGGACAATATACCTTTGAGAACTTCTTGTCCCTCTCATAATCAAGTCCAGGGGGTGCATTTTGCAAGGTCATAAGCAAAACCTACCAGATGAAACATATTTTAGATTGTAAAAACTAAGGGGTTTTAAATGAAGATTGAAATAAAATCATGAAACTATTTAGATCACCTTCATTGGAGGATATTTTGAGAAAGGAGCATGGCCATGAGCAAGCTCCAGAGCAGTTATACCGAATGACCAGATATCAGCTCTGCACTAAAAACGAACATGTTAACAACCATTATATCCTAGGTTAATCAGATTGAAAAAAAAAGCAAAATGACAAGAAGCAATTAGACGGACTTGAAGTCATAACCATGCAACTGCTCCATAACTTCAGGTGCCATCCTACAAAACAAAAACAGAAAAATTGCACCAGTTATCAATATTTTAATACCGCAGCTGCTCTTTGAGCAACACAGCTGAATGTCGACTACTGGATGTTGTATACCTATGGCTTTCCAGTATAGTCAATATTATCACTCAAGATATTGATGACATATTCATGCCAGTTTTTCCCCTTTTGACAAGGTGTCACGGGGTGCTTTCCAACAGCACTCGTGACCGACATCGACGACACTTCATCAGCACCGTGCTTGCGCCCGAGCGCAGCACGGCCCAACAGGCGATCCAGTGCCATCTAGTTTTTATTATGTTTAGGTTTCTCATATGTAAATATTGTTTCCATGTAATTAGATCTAGGAATTTCCTTTGTAATTGTATTGCATTTCCTTTGTATAAGTTTTCTTGTAACTTGTAAGACCCAACGTGCACTGCTACAACTTTGGTATTTTCATTAAGTGGTTATATGTGGGGATAAGACTATCTGCCTCACACCCGAGTTGCCTACCAGTGCACGTTGTTTAGCACTTGCTTTCAAGCTCTTACTTTCTTTCGAATTGTAATAGCTTTCCATGTAATCTCATTTTCTTGCAATGAAGTAATCTCAATTTGCGCTCACGCTCTCTTTCAAATTACTGTTGTTGCATGTTGTTCGTTGATTGTTAATAAAATTCGATCACAGTCAACCGTGCTATCGGTTAGCACGGTCGTTCACGCGGCCTCCTTTGTGCCATCAAAGGACGCCCCGTGACAGTTGGTATCAGAGGGATTGTTTTCGGTTGCTGCCTTGTAAAACCCAGTTGGTGTATCTTACTACGTTACGATGGGAACCAATAGCCAGAGAATCGAAGCCCTCGAGAGAAATGTTGGATCGCTAATGGAGAAAATGGGCGGAACGCCCTCTCTCGTCGATCGTGTGCAAAGTTTGGAGTTACGCACTCAAACTATCCCAGCAGGGGATGCATCGGGTAGCTCACCCGCACTAATCGATCGCATACAAGATTTGGAGGAAGGCCTCCAAAATCTTCAGGGAATCCCACCAGGGGGTCACTTTGGGGAGATGATGGATGAGATGAGAACTGAAATCGATCAACTCGCCCAGAAATTGACTATATTGTCGATGGCGGTCGCTAACTCACCAGTTGGGGGTGGGGAGCGTACGAAGATAAAAGTGCCCGAACCTAAAGCATTCACTGGTGTTCGTGATGCTAGGGAATTAGAAAATTTCGTTTTTGACATGGAACAATATTTCCGTGTAACAAAGGTCGACGAGGAGGAAACGAAGATATCCTCTGCATCCATGTACTTGTCCGGGGATGCCAAATTATGGTGGCGGAACAAGTACAACGAGGTTCAAGTTGGGGAGTGCGAGATTAGCACTTGGGAGGATCTGAAAAAGGAGTTGCGTGATCGATTCCTTCCCGAAAACACCTCCCACAACGCACGACAAGAACTCCTTCAAACGAAGTACTTAGGGAGCATCAAGGAGTACGTCAATGCGTTCACCACCATCATGCTAGATATCCACGATATGAATGATGCTGATAGACTATTCTTCTTCATGATCGGGCTACAACCGTGGGCCAAAACGGAGTTAAATCGTAGGCAAGTGAAGACGTTAACTCAAGCCATATCAGCTGCTGAAAGCCTGCAAGATTACACCACCGGTCCTAAAACAAATGTTCCAAGAAGTGGGCAGACGAATAATGCGGGGGAGAGAAAACCGAATTCTCCTGCCAGACCTGATTGGAGAGGCAACACACCCACCAGGCCATTTACCCAGCAAAATAATTACAAAAATGGGAATAAGTTCACAGGGAACTCCCAAACCGGCAATAATGGGAAAAAGCCCGTCAGCCCCGGAACGTGCTACTTGTGTCACGGTGCTCATTTCATGGCCAACTGCCCTGACAAGCAACTTTTAAGTGCTCTTGTTGCTAGAGGTAGCGGCATGCTCCCAAAAGTACCATCTGGTTCTGGACAACCCTTTCATATCCAGCCAAATGACCACACAGAGTTTGAGGAAGAAACCGAAGAGTGTGAAGGAGCTTCACTTGGTGCTTATCAAGGGCAGTTCATGCATTCTTGCAACGCGGTGACAGTAGAGGAGGATCATCGACAGAAAGGGAAGGTAGACCCAACCCCAAATGGGAGAGCAGGTGTTGGGAAGAGTCCTCAAGGAAACGGTCTAATGTATGTTGATATCAAAATCAACGGGAAGCCGATTCAGGCCATGGTGGACACGTGCGCAACGCACAACTATCTGGCAAGTACTGAAGTTGAACGTTAGGCCTTATTTTGGAGAAAGGAGTGGGCCGTGTGAAGGCCATCAATTCGGCCCTCAACCTGTCGCTGGAATGGCGAAATCTGTGTTAGTCAAGGTGGGTCCTTATGAAGGGAGAACCAACTTCTCAGTAGTGGTAATGGACGACTTCAAGGTTATCCTGGGGTTAGAGTTCTTAAGGGAAACTAAGGCTAGCGTCATGCCCAGCACGAATAGCCTCATGATGCTGGCAAGACCCCTGCGTCATCACGGTGATGACCCCTTCCAGTAGTGGGAAGTTTTTATCTGCATTTCAACTGAAGAAGGGACTGAAGCACGACAATCCTACTTTTGTGGCCGCGCTGAAATGGAATGAATTCAGGAGACGTCAGGACCCTTGCCGAAATCCATTCGACGGGTGTTAACCGAGTTCGAAGATGTAATGCCCGACAACCTTCCGAAGAAGTTACCTCCACGTAGAGAAGTGGACCACCAGATTGAACTAGTGCGGGTGCTAAGCCTCCAGTTCGAGCAGCTTATCGGATGTCCCAGCCCGAACTGGCAGAACTTCGAAACCAGCTAAAGGAATTATTGGATGCAGGTTTAGTGCAGCCAGCCAAATCGCCATACAGGGCCCAGTCCCTCTTTCAAAAGAAACAAGATGGCTCCTTGAGAATGTGTGTCGACTACCGTGCTCTCAACAAGGTAACCATTCGGAATAACTACCCGATCCCTCTTGTGGCTGATTGCTTTGACCAACTCAGCCGGGCAAAAGTTTTCACTAGCTCGATCTCAGATCCGGGTATGGGCAAGTTCGCATTGCAGCAGGAGATGAGGGAAAAACCACATGTGTCACCAGATACGGGGCTTATGAATTCCTTGTTATGCCATTTAGGCTAACCAATGCTCCAGCCACTTTCAGCACCTTAATGAATCAGGTTCTTAGGGACTACCTGGATGATTTTGTCGTTGTTTATCTCGATGATATCGTTGTGTACAGCGAAAACATGGAAGAACATGAAGAGCACCTGAAGAAGGTATTTGAGAGACTTCGAAAACATGAGTTGTATATCAAGTTTTGAAGTGCTCTTTTGCGCAGAAGCGTATCAAATTTCTTGGCCACATCATTGAACAAGGAGAGTGCAAATGGATCCGATTAAGGTCAAGGTTATTCAGGAATGGCAAGCGCCACCAATGTGTCGGAACTCCGTTCTTTTCTGGGACTGGCGAATTACTACAGAAAGTTCGTGAAAGACTACTCCAGTATCGCATTGCCCCTGACGGAACTACTAAAGAAGGCAAAAGTTTGGGACTGGTCGACAGGGTGCCAAGCCGCCTTCGATGCTTTAAAGAAGCTATGTCTGAAGACCCGGTTCTTACTCTACCGGATGTGACCAAGCCGTTCGAAGTGCACACCGATGCATCAGATGTTGCCCTCGAGGAGTCTTAATGCAGAAGCCACCGGTAGCATACGAAAGTCGTAAGCTCAATGACACCGAGAGGAGGTATTCTGCTCACGAGGTTACTTAGCAGTTGTCATTGTCTGAGGTTATGGCGGCACTACCTTCTTGTTCTCGATTCTTGTGAAGACAGATAACACTGCGGTCAGCCACTTTCTTAGTCAACCAAAATTGAGTTCGAAACAACAAGGTGGCAAGAGTTACTAGCTGAATTCAATTTTGGATGGAGTATAAGGCGGGTTCGACCAATAAAGTAGCAGATGCTTTGAGTCGCAGGGTGGAGTTCAACGAACAGTCCAACGCGTTCCTTAACGCCATTCTTCGAATCGACAGCCAAGTGTCTACCGAAATCCGAAAAAAATCAAGAATGCGCTACCGCAAGATCCTGTTTCTGCCCAACTATTGAAAATGATCGAGAAGGGGAAGACACGTCAGTTTTGGTTAGACAACGGGTTCATCTCGACAAAGGGAAATCGAGTGTTTGTTCCTCGAGTAGGGG
Source organism: Lonicera japonica (assembly GCA_021464415.1). NCBI lineage: Eukaryota > Viridiplantae > Streptophyta > Magnoliopsida > Dipsacales > Caprifoliaceae > Lonicera > Lonicera japonica. The sequence goes on along the minus strand of CM038467.1, from coordinate 6,872,289 downwards.
AGTTGAGACGGACCTTGATTCGAGAATGCCATGATACCTTATGGGCAGGACACCCTGGTCAAGAAAGGACGTTGGCCCTCCTCAAGCAAGGGTACTACTGGCCTCAAATGGAAGACGATGTGGAGAGCTATGTTAGGACTTGCCTGATCTGCCAACAAGACAAAATCGAGCGGAGACAGCCTGCAGGGTTACTGGAACCTCTACCCATCCCAGAGCGACCTTGGGAAAGCGTTTCGCTCGATTTCATATCAGGTCTGCCCAAAGTGGGGGACTTGACGACTATCCTTGTGGTTGTCGATCGTTTTTTGAAGTATGCCACTTTTATTGCGGTTCCAAAGAACACGTCAGGAGAGGAGACTGCACAACTATTCTTCAAGTATGTGGTTAAGTATTGGGGGATTCCTCGGAGCATTGTTAGTGATAGGGACTCACGATTCACGGGAAATTTTTGGAAGGAACTTTTCAAGGTTCTCGGTTCCAAACTGTGTATGAGCTCCAGTTACCACCCTCAGTCCGATGGGCAGACTGAAAGATACAACGCAATGCTTGAGGAATATCTGCGCCATTTTGCTAGTGCAACACAACGAAATTGGGTCAAGTTATTGGACGTGGCTCAACTGTGCTTCAATGCCCAGAAAACTCCGGGACAGGCAAGAGCGCCTTCGAAATCGTTACTGGACAACAACCCATCCTTCCTCACACCGCCAACTCGATGCCAGTTTCAAAATCTCCTAAGCCCGTAATTTCTCAGAAGAGTGGAAGCAGAATATTGAGTTGGCTCGTTCGCACCTGGAGAAAGCCACCCATCGAATGAAGAAGTATGCAGATCAGAAAAGGCGACCGTTAGAGTTCCAAGTAGGAGATCTCGTAATGGTGAATCTCCTTCCACAAGATAGGAAGTTCTTGAGGGGTCGAGACCCACGCCTTCTGCAAAAATATGAGGGGCCGCTTAGGATTGTGAAGAAAATTGGGAAAGTGGCTTATCGGATTGAACCCCCTATCTGGCTGAAGGTTCACCCAGTATTTCATGTCAGCATGCTGAAACCGTACTTTGCTGACACAACCGATCCATCCCGGGAGAGTCTAGTCGTCCAGGGCTAAAGCAGAGAGCATAAGGGAAGCAGTCAGTGGAAGCCATCCTGGCCGATCGAGTTGTGACAGCTTCTCGCAAACAACACCAAGAGTTCCTTGTCAAATGGGCAGGAAGAGACCCAGAAGATAACACTTGGAAAAGAGCATCAGACCTATCGGCCTTCCAGGACCAGATTACAGCATACCTCAACCAGTTGCCGAGGGCGTCAACAGCTTCGGTGGGGGAGGATGTCACGGGGTGCCTTCCAACAGCACTCGTGACCGACATCGACGACACTTCATCAGCACCGTGCTTGCGCCCGAGCGCAGCACGGCCCAACAGGCGATCCAGTGCCATCTAGTTTTTATTATGTTTTGGTTTCTCATATGTAAATATTGTTTCCATGTAATTAGATCTAGGAATTTCCTTTGTAATTGTATTGCATTTCCTTTGTATAAGTTTTCTTGTAACTTGTAAGACCCAACGTGCACTGCTACAACTTTGGTATTTTCATTAAGTGGTTATATGTGGGGATAAGACTATCTGCCTCACACCCGAGTTGCCTACCAGTGCACGTTGTTTAGCACTTGCTTTCAAGCTCTTACTTTCTTTCGAATTGTAATAGCTTTCCATGTAATCTCATTTTCTTGCAATGAAGTAATCTCAATTTGCGCTCACGCTCTCTTTCAAATTACTGTTGTTGCATGTTGTTCGTTGATTGTTAATAAAATTCGATCACAGTCAACCGTGCTATCGGTTAGCACGGTCGTTCACGCGGCCTCCTTTGTGCCATCAAAGGACGCCCCGTGACACAAGGCCATAATGCATGTAGCACAAGATGACCAAACAGATATACTCAATGAGAGGTTTGAAGTAATGAAACATGAACTTGAAGTGGAGAAAGCATACCAACAAGGGGTCCCCACGAAAGTATTTCTCACACGTTGTCTATCACCCGAATCAAACAGGCAAGCAGAAACCCCAAGATCTCCGAGCTTGATTGCTCCACGTGAACCAATGAGAATATTTCCAGCCTTCAGAAAAAGATAAACAAGATGATTATGGTGGATTCAGACTAGACATTCTCTTTCAGTCATAATATCAAATTGTGGTAATTATCCTAATCCAATCATGTATATCAATTCTTATGCGCAGCTCATCCCCTTCCCCAACTCGAACCACTAGTCTATTCATTGGTTGTATCAAAAACAGAAAAATTAAGAAAGTAGTACTGCTGCTCTTTTGCACTATGTGCGAGATTCTCTGTTCATTTTTTCCCTGTTATGCCTGTACATCTTTCTATCACTCGATGCAAATGTAAGGTCAAGCACAAAAAAGGGGCAAGCAGATAATATATACCAGATAAAAATGTAAACAATAAATTGTCACCTGCAAAAGTTGATATACAAGGGCTTTATGTTCTGTTCTAAATTAAAACAGAGTATTAAGATGTCTATCCTGTATTATGGAGGGCAAAGGAAAGAAAATACAATAGGGAATAAGCCACCAATTCCTTATGCCATATCATCAATCTTCTAACAAACTCAATCAAAGTCACAATAAAATAGTTAACGTATAAATGATGATCATGTTTGAAGGTATTCATTAGATTCAGAAATAGAAGCAAAACGTGAAGGGAGGTAACATCTTTGGTAGTGACATCAACTTTTTAAATCAGTTACCATCTTTTAATATCTAAGATGACTCAGAATCTAATGGATCTTTGATCTGATAAAAAAGACTAGAAAAAAAATAATTTATCTGTAGCTCCTTTCGATAAAGTTGAAAATTAGGTACTCACTTTGACATCACGATGAATATGTCCATGATGATGAAGATACTCCAAGGCCTTCAATACATCACGCAATATTGTTGCTATAACAACCTCCTCAAAACCCTCTGGATGTGTAGACTTCAATATATGAAGACAAGAACCCCCAGCCATGTAAGGCATGACAACCCACAGATTATGATCAGCAACAAAGGAGCAGTGTGATTTGAGAACGTTAGGGTGATCAACCAGGAACATTGTTTGAGCTTCACGAGATATGTTATTCTGTCAAAAAAAATGTTATAGAAGTCATTTGTTTTGTAAACAAGCTACAAAAAAGCATTGCCAACTGTGATCAATTACCGCATAATCAATATTGCGTGCAAAAGTAGGTAGCCCTAACCTAAAAAATTAATGAGAAACTCCACTCCGCCTAGACCAATTGCATAGAAATGACAGCAAAAAGATAATAAAAAGCAATGTAACAATAACAACTACCATCAGAACAATAAAGCTCTAGGAGGATAAACAAGAGCATGAATTGATAACAGTCATGCTACCATAATATGTCCCTACAAAAGCAAGTTGAAGAGGAGCGGGAGTAATAAACGGACAGGTCCTCTCAACTTAGGCTAGTATGACTGCAAATCATAATTGAGCTGAGAATTTACTTCTAAAAAGTAACTGATAAAACAGAGAAATATACAAATGTATATCTCGCTACAAATGCTAAACAATCAGACTACCAGAGTGAGGCACTTGATTAACCAAATCTGAAAGAAGAGATATCAGACTCTGAATTTCGATTTTTAAATTATATTCAGATTTTTTTTCCCTTTCTTTTAAAATAACCTGATACCTGTGTGGATGGCTGGAGGGGCACCAGTTGATGTCTTGTGTCATCTATTATTAACAAAATTTCTGTTTCTTGAGAGGAGCCGAGATGGCAAAGGTTAGTGCACCAGGTTAATAAATCCTTCCAGTTATTTTGCATCTAGAAACAACTTATGCACACATTTTAACAGAAAGATGTGTGCCTTCATATATATGTATGCAAGGGTGTTAAAGAGCATCAGATGGCTAGAACGCTGAATACCAAAAGTCAAGTGATCACGGTGGGGTGGGTCGGGTTCTTTTTATAATGTTCTATTCTTGGTACATGAACTCAAGTTGAAGGTTCAGTCCCTCGAGTTAAACCAATTCTCGTAACCAAACCAAAACCTTATGGAAGTGTAACTATAACTGAATTACAAAAAAATCTCTTCTACATTCTTCTCAACCCCAAAAAAGGGAATTTCATCACAACCATCCAATCTCTTATCTGTCATACATTTTCAGAATTCAAATAAACAATGAACACCCAGATCCTTGAGGTTCCAATGACCTGCCCCGTTATATTCTCAATCAACACTAACTTTACTCAAGTACGATGGCCCCTATCTTTTTAGCTAGTCTTTGCAATCTAATAATCCATTCAAAGGTGTGGTTACAGAATCCTTGTTCTTAGTAATTAAAATCCTAATTAAGTACAGAATTACATAATATTTGCAATCTACAATCATCTAACTAATACATCAAAATTCTCATAACTATGGCCATACCGATACATGCTTTGTAATACTTATGCTAAAATTAAAGATACAGAATATATGAATGAAAACATAATAACATTCACATATATAAGATGCACACATAGATAAAACAGGGTTACCAGATCACAATTGTCGCGTTCGAAGTCGAGAATTTTGATTGCAACCACCTCATCGTGGGGGATGCAGAGAGCACGATGAACCAAAGCGCTAACGCCCTGACCAATCTCCTCGTACAGAGTATAATAGTCAGGTCCGATTGGATACTTCTTCTTATCCATGATTCGGACTTTGTGTGTCTATTGCTACAATCTTCGCTACTCAATGTAGAACAACACGCAGATACAGCTTACATGCGATCTACGGATCCGAATTCTAAATGACTTAATCTGCAAACACACACAAAAAAAACATCGAATCGCATCTAAATATTGATAGCACATGTATGGATACAATACAACTCTGATATTTGTATTTTACGTAAAGAAGAAAATAATAATACTCACGGGGATTGATTTTCGGTCCATGTGTTAAACCACAGCGTAGAAGCAAGCAATCAAATAGAAATTTCGAATATATATACAATAGAATAGAATAATGAGATATGACTATTATTATTATTATAGAAGAAAGAGAAAAGAAAGGAGAGTTTAGAAGGGCATTGATGACTGCAACGAGGTTGTTTGTTTTTCCACTTTCTCGTGATGGATGGAGAGAGAGAGAGCGCGCGCGGGGGTTTCGGATCGCCACTCGAACTGGAAGCGTTTGTATGAAGAAATCCCGCCACTTGTTATATTACATGTGAATTTTATGAAACCCTTTCATAACACACGAATGTCTAGGGCCAGAGCACCACCCACTTATGCCAAATTAATAGCTCGTTTGGATTGAAGAAATGAGAAAGAAAGAAAAAGAAAAGATAAAGAAGGATTGCATTTTACTTAATTAAATAAATTTATAAGAGGGAGGGGAGAGAAAATGGAGGGATTGGGAGGGAATGTCAATCCCATCTGTTCTTTTATTTTGTTTCCTTTCAATATGGGAGGATCAGGAAGGAAAGGAAATGTTTTTAATGATTTTTTTACCTTATTCCAAATTTAACTCCAATTTGTTAGTAATATATTAAATCACATTTATTTTCTTTCTTTTCTATTTTTTATCTAACCAAGATTTATTTTCATTCTATTCTTTTTCATCTTCACCTATCCGAACATCAATAAAATTAAATTCATTCATTTCTATTTTATTCCATTCATTTCCCTCCTAATTAACTATTTATTTTTCATCCATCTCCTTCAATCTAAACGGACTGTAAGGGCAGAAATATTGGCATCCTATATCTCTTAAAAACACTCATATTTTTTCTTGGATCTTCTATAATCAAGTAAGGTATATATTATTCAATTGTAAAAGATTGATTATAAGTTTAATAATGTCTTATTTGGTTGTCAATAACCAAATATATAAGCTTATACTCGATTTTTAAAAATTGAGTAATAGACACCTTACTCCGTTGCAAAGGATCGTATAAAAGTGAAAGTATTATCAATTATTTTTGGGCGTCAACATCTCCACCCTAGATTAAGGTGGGGCTAATTATACATATTAAAATATTATATAATATTTTATTTTATTTGATGGTAGTCTTTTGTATTACACACCACACATTTTTTATACTTTAATATAATATTTAACCGTTAATAACCTTTATCAATATCATTTACATTAATGACATAAATCAATATACGGCATCATTACCACTCTACCCACAAACCTTCCCTATTACGCCAAGCCAACACTTTATTGCACAACTAAGGAACTACGTGCTGCTCGTTTTTGAAAATCCAAAATTTAAACAAGAAAAGCTATCATTGTTGTTGTTTATCTTTTTTACTGCTTGATTACGTTTTATTTCGACCTAAATCGTTGAGTAGAAATAGAAAACAAAAATAAATTGAAAAAATAGAGTATAGTTGTGTATGCAGTTGTGCTCAGTGGAACGAAATCGAGTATGTTGGCCATTAGTCGGTGGAAGACAACCAAGTGTTTTATAATTTACTCAGTGGAAAACAATCAAATGAAGGATGTAAAAAAAAATGCACATACTCGGTGGAACAAAACCGAGTGAAACATCCATGCATTAATCAAGATGAGATGTGTTAATGTAAGCTTATGTCTATTGGATCTTTGGGAAACAAAAAATACATCCATGCATGTACATGTATATCGATCTAGACATATAAATGTATCGTGTATATATATGTCTAGATCTATACATACATATATGTGGTGGTGGTGACGGCAATATTGTAAGGAATGAAACAACTAGAGTGAAGATGTAGTGGAGAAATAATTAATGAAATGGTGGAGTGTTTGTGAGAGAAATGATGAGAGTGGTAAAGAGAGTAATATTAATTAATATTAATACACATTAATCTAAATATTAACTGTTGAAGTGGTATGTAGGAGTGTTAGGAAGATCAAAATTGTACTTGGGGAGTATTAAGAATGGATTGAGTATTAGTAAGTGTTTTGATGAGTATAAATAACGGTGCCCCAAATTAATAATTAATTTACACGCTTAGTTAGTTGCACAAGTTACACTCGTTATGTCATCATTCGTCTTTTTCAACCAACGAATATTATTTCTCAAGAAAAGCCATTATTTTGTAAAAATTAAAAACTAATACTATTATCAAAGCAATTTTCACTGATGTAAAAATAAATAATACATTATATATTTGTATATTATGTTTAAAGTATCTTATAAAACTGTCTTAACCATAATGTCATCCTACAATAACAACTATTTATAACTTGTACGTTTTAGTATTAATTACAAATATCGTATACTATGTTAACGTAATATTTCAATCATACAATTATTGTTTAAACTGGCCAAACTATAGTACTATTTCTAAATATTCAAATATACTATTATTTTCCAAATAAATATGGATCATTCTGCAATAATTCTTAATACTTATGAATATAAACGAGAAAAACATGTTACAAACTTTTTTAATTAAAGATCCTTGCTTGCCAACTCAACATTGTTATGGACAAAAAATGTTCTTTTTCCAATAAAACATTGTTAAAGTAACATTGTTTACTATCTTCTTTCCAATAAAAAAAGAAAAAAATTCCTTAAAATACTACATATATAATTATTCTTCAAAATACTTATAAATTTACAAATTTAATAAAGAAAAATCTAAATGCAAATTACAAACACAATTGTCAATTTTTCACTGCAAGATTCATATTTTCATATGTTCATATTTTTGCCGTTAGACTTGTAAATTTTATTGCAAGGTTCATGTTTTTATATATTCACATTTTTGTCATTAAACTTGTAATTTCACTACAATATATTTTTCTATAATTATATTTTTACAAAATTGTAGTCAACTTCTAAATTTTGACCTTTCAAACAAAAGATGACAAATTCTTTTTTAGTGAAAACTTGGTCGAATTTGTAATTTTTTACAGTTAATTTCCTTACAAATTTGCAGTGAGAATTGTAATTTTCAAGGAAATTTTTTAAACCAATTTTTCAAAAATAATTTCATAATTTGTAGAAAAAATTGATGGTACCCAATAAATACAATAAAAATGAAAATAAATGCAAATTAGGAAATAATTGAATTAAGGAATGTAATTAGGAATTTGGGAACCAAATCATGTTAAGAAACGACAATTTAGTATCTACAATATATATGGTAGATTATATAATAATATGGGTATATATCTCAATTATTAATGGAATTAATTCAGATTTTGTCATTACCATCAGTTATGGCAATGAAAGATGGCTATTAAAAATAAATCATTCAAGGGACTTTTCTCCCATTTTCCAAATAAATATATCAATACATCAAAAGTATAGTAGCAATGTGCTCCTCTCTATATTAATCTTTTATTTTCACCCCACTAGTAATTCACCTCACCAAAAATATTCTTCTCATCTTATCTATTTTGTAACAACAAACAAAAGGGTTAAAAACATTTATAATACAAAAAACTTTTAAAATCCCAACATACACTCAACAAAATTAATTACATAAAAATTATCCCAATATATCTTTGGAAGTTCTTAAATAAACTCACGAAATTAGTCTTCTAACCTCACTTCTTTTTCAAAAAAACTTTCAATTGACCCCAATAATAGGGTGGGTTTACTAAATGCATTATAGGGACATTAATTTCCCTTGTCGCTAAATTTACAATATAAAAATCTTATATAAACCCACAAAAATATCGTTCTCACCTAGTAAAAGAAAACTTGCACTTCCACCAATCATATTTTTATAGAAAACATTCAACCCACCCCATCTATTTTATACACGCCAACGACATACCACCTATTTGTTATACATAAAACAATAAAACCTTTTTTTTAATTTTAGCCACAAAATTCATTATTGATCTCACAAATTTTTTTATGAACTCATGGTTCATTGACAATAGAAATATCCCCATAAACTTTTAAGGCCTCGTTTGATTCGGGTATTAAAAAGTGGGATGAGATTGTTAATACTAGGGGTGTTGTCAGAAATCTGAAAACCGAACGAACGAACCAAACCGATCCGTTGCGATCCGAAATTTCCCGAACCGAAAAAAAACCGAAACCGAAATCAAAAACCGAAACCGAAACCGATTGATTTGGGTCGGTATGGGTTGGGGATTCGGGGTCCCCGAATTGGACCGAAAAAACCGAATCTTTAAAAAAAATATTTGCTAATTTAGTGTAATTACTTAAGTTGTCTTACAATACGTTGAAAAAAAAAGGAAACTTTCTTACAACATTTATATTATATAAATGACCCAATACTATGGATTATTTACATTTATAAATAATTACTTAAGCTAATTATTAAAATAAATACATTATATAATTTTTTTGTAACTCTTTTTGAGTGAATTTATATTTTTAGTGTAATTTTGAACTAAAGTTTTAAGGATATAAAAAAAACCGAATGAGACCGAACCGGACCGAAACCGAATAATTTGGGGAGGGTTTGGGTTTCATAGTTAAAAAAACCGAAACCGAACCGAAACCGAACTATAAAGTTTGGGGAGGGTTCTACCCTGACCGAAACCGAAAACACCCCTAGTTAATACCACTTTTTTTATAATATCTTGTTTGATTCGCACAAATGTGCTGGGATTACTAATACCGGTACTAACTTAATACCACTTTTTGTGGTATAATTTAATACCAGGGGGAGGTGGTATTGTTTATCCAGGATTAAGAAAAATGAACCATATGTTTTCAAAAATGCCATTACTATTATAATATTTTCAAAAATGTCACTATTACTACTATATTATTATTATTTTAATTTTTTTTCTTTTTAATTTTTTTTTTTAAATTTTTTTTTTTTTAAAATTTAATTTTTTTTTAGTCCAAAATATAATCCCGTATACGAATTACAGAATCAAACATGATATTAACATCAGTATGAGATATCCCAGTATTAATACTACATGAATCAAACAAGGTATTGGTATTAAATTAATACCAGGATTAATAGTCCAGTATTACTAATACTGGTATTATTAATCCCATTGATCCTAATACCTGAATCAAACGAGACCTAAATGTATAACTTATTCATATTTTACAAAAAAGTACTTCACTTTTCGTATTTTACTAATCATTAAAAAATTACACAATTAAAATTGAGCAACATAACAAAAATAATATAACTTATATATTGTACAAATAAATATCAAATATAAGTCATAACAATTCACTTTTTGCCATGAAAGTAGGTCATAAAAATATCTCTTAAATTTATTTTAGGCAAAACAAAGACATTTGATCACTAGCATGGCGTATTCTAATCATCAAACTTGTTTTTCTCTATCGTATATATCATTAAGTAAAATTATATTCAAAGCATCATCCTTTAAATTTCAATCCTTAATACTAAATCAAATTAATACAATATAACTAAGAGCAACTCCTATGGTAGAATAAAAATTAACTTGTAAATCACATGTGTCTACTCATTTTTACAAAAAAAAAACTTGAATGCTAAAAAAAGTGCTCCAATGGTACTTTTGTAAAATCTTGTGTAAATTTTGAAATAAAAAGTAAGATTCTAACATGTATTATATATCAATTCAAGCAATTTTTTTATTAATTTTTCCTTGAAATTTTTACAAATAATCTTGTAATCACAATGGATCTTGATTTATAGGTATTAATGAGTAGATTTCAAATATAAATTTTTATTGAAATATTTATTTTACATTTAAAGTTATTATTGTTTCAATTTTTATAAAAAAAATTTAAAATAGAGAATGCTGATGTGGCATTCTAGCATTGTAAAATGGGAGTGTATTTTTCACAACCATGTTACACAAATTTCAATTATAAAAGACTGCTGGAGAAAAAAAAAATTACAAGTTGCGAGTAAATTTTACAAAAAAAAAAAAAGATTTACAAGACTGTTGGTGATGTTCAAATGCAATGATCATTTGGGTAATTATTATTCAATTAACAAAAAGATGTAATTAAGTGAATAATAATCAAAAAATATTTTAAATCCATAAATCTAGAAATATACTAGCAATTATTGTAAAAATAACCTTAAGTTATATCCAAAGTAATACATCTCTTAATTAGAGTTGTAATATATATAATCCGTGCCGAACGGTAAGGTGACATAAAAAATATTAACAGTTAGAAAATAGTGAGATTAAAAAAAATACCCAAAATATACAAATTTCTAATGCTAAGAGAAGAGAAAAATATAATAACTGATATAATTGACAAGCTTGGGAGGGGGAAAGGTATTGCTAAAACCAAACTCGAGATACTAAAAGTAATATACATTTAAAAGAAATAAGTTTGAACCCGTTTTACAACCTCATTAAGGTCAAGATAAACCATTTTGTCATCTATAATCATTCACCAACACATACAAAAAATAATATTCGAAAAAATTAATATACCTTATTATTATTACAATGACGTTATATATTTCTAAAATTTTAATTGTAAACAGACGGTTTCGTTGCTAGTAATATTAGTTTACATAAATAATATGCTTTTAAAAAAATTAAGCCTATAAAAGATTAAACAATTTTTTTTTAGAACTGAAGGAAAAGTTTGGTCATTTGCCATCCATAACCATTCACCATATATACAATAACATTATATATTTTTAAAATTTTAATTATAAACAGATGGTACCGTTGATAGTAACATTGGTTTACAAAAGTAACGTGATTTGAAAAAAATATATATTTAAGTTTGTAAATGATTAAATCAAAAGTGGGTTACAATAACTTTTCTTAAAAAAAATCTTTTATACATAATTTTATAGTCATAATGGGTCGGCCTTAATTTATAGGTATCGATCAATAGATTTCAAATTAGCAAAATTTAATAATTTATATTTTTGTATTTAAAGGTAATGTATTTATTTATTTATTTTTTAAAAAAAGAAGTTAATGAGAGAGAAAGAGAGAAATTGTTGACTTTTTTTATTTGATCTTTTGAAAATATATCTAATAACTAAAATTTTATCTTCTTTATTGTAACTAAATTAGCGTATACCTGTGTCAGACGGCACAATGAAATGAAAAAAAAACAACTAATGAATAAAAAGTGTGAGAAATTAGGAATAAAAATTATGCAAAGTTTAAGACTTTATATTTAATCATAGTGAAAAGACAAACAAAATTGACCGATCCAACCCTAACTTACACACATTGGTTTTTTTTCTAAGTCATGTATTTTGAATACTAAAAATTTAGGTCCGATTTTGACTTTCTTTCCCTTATAATATAGATATATATTTATGTATAAAGATTTTGCAGTTTTTATGTCGTTAAAATAGAAAAGGAGAAACACATATTGGTTTTGATTACATGTAGTTTCTTTAGCTTCTGTTACCAAAGAAGCAATATTGTCGTATTTATTTTATTGACGATGGAGAGTGGACTAATATGAAGAAAAAAAAATAGTAGGGTGAGTATTAAGATAAAATTAAGGTAAGCTAATATATATTTTTCGGTGAAACAACTAAAATACTATGCAGGGGGGAAAATTAGTAGGTGCAGTAAAGATAATTCAAAAATAATAGGCGACGATTTTTTTTTAAAAGATAAATGTGGGTGAGAAAATAGGATCATAGGTTATTTTTTAGGTTATTTTAATTTGGACTTTAACTTTTATAGGAGTGAGAAGAATAATAATATGGGGTATTTAATAACACTCCTCATATTTTCAACAAAATATATCTTCTTTTTGTATAAAGTCATTTAACTATCACAGCCTTTAATAAATTTACTAAAGTTTATTTGGGTGAAAGAAAACATGAATCTCTATGTATAATTAATTACATTCATGTATATTAAACACAATTGGTAAAATTTAACATAACCATCATCTAATGACAAAAGATGAAAAACCAGAGCCATCCTTTGTCCACAAAAAAAAAACCCAAAGCTATCTATCTCTATTCCCATTGCTAAGTACATCAAGCCATCCTTCGCTTTCATTCAAAAAAGAACAGATATAAGTATTTTTTTTTCTGTCTTTCTAATCTGGCATTCGACTGATTCATATCCCCTACGGCCTACACCATCTCACATGCTGGCCAGTCGCAACAACCCACCGACCCCCTTTTACTCACTCAATATGTTAAGAGTTGAGACAAATTTATAAAATGCACATTAATCAACACCGTTTTCACCATATATTGTAATTATATTTTTGCTCCGAATATGTTAGTTTTCAATATGCTGCAGATAAATTTCAATATTTTAATTAAAGCAGGGGTTTGCAAGTATGCATAAACGATTGCTATATATGTAAAGATTTCTTCATTAATAAATTGGAGAAATTTCAATATTTCTTGATGATTGAATAAAGAAATTATGTTAAAATTTTAAGAATAGAAGGCTCAATAAGTTGAACAGATGGAGAGGGTTTATTTTGGCAAGCAAAGAAGGTGTAAGTTTGGGCGGTGCGGGGGATGAGAAGATTAGATTAGAGGGGTTGTTTGGTTAAGCTTTTTTTTTATCCTCTCATTAAATTGTAAAAAGGAGGTGGGTGAGTTTTATATTTTAAATAAAATTACTTTTAATTTTTTTTCCTTTAATTTTCTTCAATGGTGTCCATTTAGATAATTAAATTGATGTATTTTTCCATGAAAATTATAAGAAATGATCTCTATAACAAGTAAATTATCTTCACAAAATTTCGCCAAAATATTCAATTTAGAAGTAGATGAGATGATCATCCAAAATTTCAATAGACAGAAGTGAACACGTATATCAATTTTTCACAACACCCATTTTTTTTTTGAATTTTTCTTTGAAATTTTGTAGAGATGATTTACAAATTATAGATATTATATTTGCTAAGATTCATGAAAATATTTATTCGTTTAGCCCTTCAAATGACCACCAATAAAATAAATTGGATGAAAGGACAACTACAGAAGAGCCAAATATGTAACAATATAGCTTCACTTTTTATTTTTGTGAAAAAAATAAAAGAAAAATAAGAATGTACTTTATTTATTAGAACGTCTTGTATGAACTATGAACCAAATCACGTGCAATTAAATTATGTCAACGTGTTTAAAAATGTTGAAAAAAATGGTTTTAATGCCTTTTTGAGGGTAATTTTAAATGGGGTTTCACATTCGGTTGTGAAAGAAAATTATAGATTCGTGTTCTCCTCCGTGAGTACATCGAGATAGTGTATTTGTATGCTCAAAACGGATTTTGAGTGAATGGGAAATTGTCACCCAAAGTGAGCTACTTGAGATGGAAAATAAAATGGGAAATGTTAGTCCCACATTAGAACTTTGGGAAAACTTTTATGAGTTTATAAAGTATAACCTTTCACTAGCTCATAAACTTCTAAGAAATATAAGGCTCTCTCTCGCGTACTCAGGCGCAAGGGGGTGCAAATCACGTACCGAATTTGGCTTGACACATGCTTGGCTTATGTTCGCCCGCACACGAATGTCGCTTCGAAAATGGCTAGCCGCGCGGGGTCATGTTTTGCACTTAGAGTTTTTTAAATTCAAATTAATTTATTTCCACACAACTAAACACACACATCTCTTCACGAATACGAATTTCTCTTGCTCTCTAGATTAGTCTTGCTTTGGTGTTGATCAAAGTTCATACACAATTTTAAGTTCGTTTGCGAGTGACACCAAAGTGCTAAAGGTAGACACTCTTTGTACCGTTTCATCCTGGAAGACAAACGCCGTAACAAACCTCAAAAGCACCGCGGGAGGTGGCGTAATTGTTTTAAGGAGATCGTGTGATACACGAGACTCGGTTTTTCTATTTTATTTAAATTGTTAATTTCCGCGTTTTGGCTAACAATAAATTTGCACATTATGTGACATTAAATATTGTCTATAGAAATTAGGCTTACAATCCATTTGGATTAAAGAGAGGGAATGAAAAGAAAATGGTTAATCAAAAAGAGAATATACATGAATGGTTTTAATTTTATTGTTGATTGAATAGTCAAGATAAAAAGGAAAGGAATAAAAATAACTCTTATTTGAATAAAGAAAATAAAAGAAAGGAATTTTGTTTAATATATTGTTATTAAATTAAGTTAATTAAAATATCTTCATTTCCCTTTCAATCCTCTCAATATTAAAAGGAAACAATATGAAAGAATACATATGATTGTCAATTCCATTCGCTTCATTTTTATTCCTCCTTACAAATATATTCCCTTTCTTTTCATTTCTTTCATATTCCTTCAATCTAAATGAATTATTAAATTCACGATGATTCTCAAGCATAAAGAGTAAAAGGGCTGAGAAAATAAAAAAGCTAAAGAGTAATACAAAGACATGATATAATTTTTAAGTAAAACGTGCATTCATTCAAATCCATTAATTAGGCAAAAGTTAAAATTGTTTTGGTAATAATAATTCTTTTAAGTCGTGTTTGATTGGCCGGATTAAGAAAGGGAATATGATTAAATAATTCTATCATTTGTTTGGTGCATTACCAAATAAGATATGCTAAGGATTATTAATCCGGACTTGGTCATTTATCCCCCAAAGAACTGGATAACACAATCCCACCTTAACTCAATGTTAAGGAATATGTTCAAGCCTCACGCTTTGACCAATTCCAAATCCCTGCTACTTCTCAAGGACAATTTATTACCCCTAGCCTTTCCAGATGATTTTGCTCGCATGGCAATCTCCCAAGGGTACACCCACCTTCATTATGGCACTATTTGTATCATCCTCAATTTTCATGGCAGAAGAAGAATCCTTGTTGTATCCAGAATTGCCCCACTTAATAGCTGATTCACTGAATGCCAACATGCTTGTATTTATACAATTCAAACCACTTCGTTGATACAATCCTACTTTGAAGGTGAAATTGTGTTATCCGGTTCCTTAAGCGATAAAGGATTAAATCAAAAAAAACAATTTTATCTTAAAAATTTATGTAAACCCTACTTTAATTTATCCTTTTCGACTACCAAAAAATGCTACGCATACAATTGAAACTAAAATTGCCATCATCGCTTTATCGCGAATAAGACCACATCTTCTTCTTTTTGTCATTTATGAGTGTATATATATATATATATATTAATTTAATGTATGGTTTCTCTTATTTTATTAATTAATTAATTTGTATACATTGATGTAACTTATTGTTCATATTCTTTTATTGATTAATTAATATATATATATATTTGACCGGTGATTCTTGTCTTATTAATATATATTGATTCAACAAACCAGCTCTACAACTAAAGCTCTAGAATTATTCTAAAACTCTCTTTATAATTATTTATCTTATTTTATGCATTTTGCAATTATTTAATATTGTGTTTCATTACAACTTATAATTATAATTTATTTTTTTTGAATTTAGTGAAATTGTTAAAAATTATCTTATTAAATGCACAATAAGGGTATATTAGTAGAACTGATAAAACAATAATCCTATCTGGCACATTTCAACCGATGGATTGGATTATAATATCCTATATGATTATTTAATCCGGAATATGTCAAACACGAGACTAAAATAAGTTTTATCCAACTAGATATGATTAATTAATTCAATCCTACCTCTAATCCCTCGCGACAAATACAATCTAAAAATTCAAACATAATAGTGATAACTTATTAAGTATCCTATTACAAACTCATCGTGTGGCCCGTCAGTTTGGAAGTGGTGAGCATGTAAAATTTCAATTGATGAAAATGAACATGTATATCAAATTTTTACTATGTCTATTTTCATTTTGATTTTTTGTTGAAATTTTCTCGAATATAATTTACTTATTATACAGATCATCTCTACAAATTTTCGTAAAAATAACCATCTATTTAACCTTGGAAATGGACTAATCGAGGGAAATTGGGGCACGAGGTAACGGAGAGGAATAGCTAAACCCTTCTTTCATATAAGCCTCAAGAAGTTTTACACAATCCCACAACTTCTTTTCATAACGTTGGTTCAGGCAATACTTATTTAGCAGATTTTATAGCCATTCTTTTAGCATTTGAGATGGCTCGTGCTAGGGACTAGAGGCGCCACCGGTTCGAAATAAATTTGGCACTCACTTTGAATAATTTTTTTAATAAAGATTACAACCGTCCTTGAAAATTGAGAAGAAGATGAGAATCTTGTTTTTATGTTAAAAATTAAATGTTAAAATGTTAAGAAAGAGACACGATGGTATCTTAAGTTTAAAATAAGGGGCAATTAAAAAAAAGGGCTTATTAGAGAAAGATTTTCACACTAAAGCCAAGGAATAATTTTTTTTTAAATAAAGGGCCTATTTTTTATTTTATTGATAATATGACATGTGCCTTTTTTTTTCATTATAAAATGACATCCCAACCCTTAAAATAAACTAAAAAAATACCAATATGCATTAAAATATGGACTGCAATATGAACTTTGCAGTTTATATTTCACTGCAATATGAACTTTGCAGTCCATATTTCACTGCAATGTGAACTTTGCAGTCCATATTTTTAGTGCAAAGTTCATATTGCAGTCCATATTTTACTGCAATGTGAACTTTGCAGTCCATATTTTTAGTGCAAAGTTCATATTGCAGTTCATATTTCACTGCAATATGAACTTTGCAGTTCATATATTACTGCAATATGAACTTTGCAGTCCATATTTTTTGTGTAAATTTCATAAAAAGAGGTAATTTAGGTAATACATAACATGTTTTTATTAATTAAATGATATTTAAATTTATTCAAATACATTCATTTAAAATATAAAACAAAATAGGCCTCTTACACTATTACCAATTAAAAATAGGCCCTTCATTCAAAAAAATATTATTCATTGGGTTTTTGGTAAAAATCAATGTATAATAAACCCTTCTACCTAATTTCTAGTTAAAATAAACATACACTATCTTAAATTCTCTTAAATTTGAATCAACCACTGAATAAACAGTTAAAAATGGGCAAGTCACGCGCAAAACATGTGGCCACGCATTATGTGCCAAATTGTTCTAGTCTAGACGTCTAGTCTAGTCTAGTTTAGGGTTTCGTTTCGAATATCTCACGCTTTTGGATTTGGATTGGAAACCCCCCCAACAACTACTTCTCCTTTTTCTTCTTTTCTTTTTTTGTCTCTCTGGGATCGGATCAACGGCGACTAATTCGGCGACATGAAGCTCACAGTAAAAACTCTGAAAGGCAGCCACTTCGAAATTAGGGTTCAACCCGCCGACACCGTGAGTTTTTCATTGTCCTCCCCCATCTACATGTTCCTATATATATATACACGTGTACCTCTACACCAATTATATATGTATAAGAAATATGCGTGTCTTGTGTTTAAGTTATACAAAAATAAAAATAAAAATAAAAAATGCATCCGTTAGTTTTGTGTGCAAGTAAGTACGAATCATTTTCATATTATTTATCGGGTAGTCGATGAAGCTCAAACTGTGGATATGCAATTTATCTACTCGTATAGTCTCACTTTCTTTTCCGGGAATGTCTAAAATTCTGAGTTACCATTTTCCTGTTTGGAACATAATCAGTGCACATAACATATTGTTTAGGTAGAAATTAGTGTTTTTAAATACCAAAGCCAAACTCGTACATCAATTTGAGATGGGAGCTATTTCTTTTTTCCCCATAAATTGTCCAATTAATAGAAGCAGTGATTTAGGATATTGTTTACTGTATAAAACTTGTCGTTGCAGTGTTACATAGAGAAGCCCAAAGAGCAGATGTGTTGGGGACATTTATGAGATTATTGAGACAATCTTGTTGGCTTTCATCATGAATTCCAATTGGAGAAGAGAAATACAGGCTGTAGTTTTTAATACCACCAATCTTAGTAGCATTACATTCGTGTATCTCTGACAAGCAATATGTTCCTTTTTCAGGTTAACTTTAGAGCCCATTTTAAGACGTTAATAGAAACTAACCCAATTTTTAAAAAGTTATCGATTTCCTAAGACACTCTCAATGCTAATCCAAGTATGAAAGTGCGTGTACGATTTAGCCAATGAAGATGGTCTTGACTCCCTTGCCAGTTCTTTTTTCATCAACTTATACTATTACCAGATACTAACAAGTGAGTTTACATCACATAGCTATGTGAGCAAGAATAACTGTATTATGCGAAATACTCAAAATATTTTTCACACAACATACTCTTGTCAAATAGAAACATATGAGGTACCATTGACTTTAAGAACATTGATCAAACACCACCGACCCTCATCGTCCAAACTGGGGTCAATGGAGTGCACACATTAGCACGCTGAGTTCATGACTGATGTAAATGTGTGTTTATACTATCCTAGATTATGGCAGTTAAGAAAAAAATTGAAGATATACAAGGAAAGGACAATTATCCGTGTGGACAGCAATTACTGATTCACAATGGGAAGGTTTTGAAAGATGAGAGTACCTTGGCAGAGAACAAGGTCAGCGAGGATGGATTTCTTGTTGTCATGCTTAGCAAGGTAAGTTTTTACTTTGTTAGAAGTTTTGTGAAATGTGTTCTTTTTTCTGTTTTCTTGTTTTTATCTTGGAACTTCTGTGCATTGTTTTGTTCGGCTATTGCATGCCTCATTCACACAAGCATGTTTGGCCCTTCATAGGACATAGATCATAATCATATTTTGTTATCCCTTTTTTTCCTGTTATTTTGATATCTTAATAAACTGAACAGAGTAAGACTTTGGGCTCAAGTGGGACATCCTCTTCCCAGGTAATATTCTTACTTTGTGCTTCGTCCCCCCTTGTATTTTTCCAGGGTACTATTCTGACAACATACTTATCATAGCTATTTTTAAGCAGCCTTCATCTGCGGTTGCACCAACTTCAAATCCCACTCCTCCACCAACTACCGATCCTTCTTGTGCACCTGAAGCCCCTCCGCCAGTACTGTAAGTTAAATGCCAGACGTCTAGTGAGCTTTACTTTTGGACTGAACTATTCCTTATATTAATGTTGTGTTACAGGGGCTCCAATAGCAGTGCATCTGCTTCTGTCATGGCAACAACTGGGTATGTTCTTTTCCTTTATTTCTTTTATTTTATTTTTTAAAATTTTCGGTAACGATGCATGTTTGAACTTAAATTACCAAGTTAATAGCCCAAGTGATGTGTCAGAAAGTGCCTTGGTCTGTGTTTTAAATAGACCACACACAGTAACCATTGCACTTTTCAACACGTCATTTGAGCCATCAACTTGGTCATTTAAGTTTGTACATGTATCATTATTCTTTTGTCTTTTTAATGGAATTTGTCAGTGATGATACCATGTGAGACATTATCTAGGGATTTGATACCACGATTATGTTCTTTTTGGCAGTGCTCCTGATACATATGATCAAGCTGCTTCAATTTTAGTTGCTGATAATACTCTTGAGCAGACTATTCAACAATTAATTGATATGGGTGGTGGAATCTGGGATAAGGAAACTGTTACACGGGCACTCCGAGCTGCTTACAACAATCCAGAGCGAGCTGTGGATTACTTATATTCCGTATGTTCTTAATTTTAAAGTTGCAATTTTTTTGGACTTCACCCTTTGATGCAATTTTTTTCCAGGGCATACCTGAAACTGCAGAAGTTGCTGTTCCAGTGGCTCAATTCCCTGCAAATCTGGCAAATATTGGGGATAATACAGGAACAGGTGCAGTTGCGTCCGGACCAGTCTCTGGTGTACCTAATTCTTCTCCCTTGAATTTATTTCCCCAGGTATTATTAGATCATTATTTTGAGTACAGTGTCCTGCTTATATTATTCTTCTGCCTTTCTGGTATTAACTAGATTTGAAATTTCTTTTAGGAAACACTCTCTGGTGCTACTGGTGGTGGTCTTGGATCCCTTGACTTCCTTAGGAACAACCAACAGGTGGTTTTTCTACCTATTGGTCAAATCAAATACGATCAAGCTAATTCATGTAGTAATTATGTGGTCTTATAGCAAACTTGTTGATTGTGACCTACACTGAGGTCGTTCTATCAATTTTCTTTCTTTGTTATTTCAGTTCCAAGCATTGCGTACGATGGTTCAGGCAAATCCACAAATATTACAGGTCTATTTTTTTTTCCATTTTTTCAAAATTAAATTTGATTGTTTTAATTGTTGAAGGAGAGGTTTTAAGCCATTGCTTCTTTCACAGCCTATGCTTCAGGAGCTAGGAAAGCAAAACCCTCAACTTTTGAGATTAATCCAGGAGCATCATGCCGAATTTCTTCAATTGATAAATGAACCTGTTGAAGCTTCCGAAGGGTGAGTAGTTGTTCACATCTTTGGGATTGGTTGTAAGTTGTAACCCAAATTCAGGGATGTAGTTTCATCCCTGAATCCAATATTCTGACCTTCATTTTTTAATCTTTTATCTTTCATCTAGGGATTTATTTGATCAGCCCGAGCAGGACTTGCCCCATGCTATTAGTGTTACTCCAGCAGAGCAAGAGGCCATTGAGAGAGTATGCATATTCCCTTATCATGTCTTATTTTGATATGTGTTGATTTATTCTATACTTCATACTAATTAGTTTATTTTTTCCCCTTATTTCTAGCTTGAGGCAATGGGATTTGATAGAGCCCTTGTTATTGAGGCATTTTTAGCCTGTGACCGCAATGAGGAATTAGCAATCAACTACCTATTGGAGAATGCTGGAGATTATGAGGATTGAAAGGTAAACCTCAGCTAAAGTTCTTTGACTGAACTTCCTTTTTCCTATGCGATGCTGTAGGTCTATACTCTATTGGGCCCCCTTTGTTGAATAGGGATATGAAGCTCCTAAAGCTTTGGATTATCATTTTGAGTTTTTGAAGCATTCAGAGCAACTTTTTTTCCTCATCCTCATTTAGAAAAGTTAGCCTTCTGATTGTGGCATCGATTCTTTGCAACAGCAGTTAGATTTAGATCTCAGTGGTGCCCTATTGTGAATAGGTTACTATTTTCTTTTGAGGTATAGGATCAGTTAGGTGTTCTAATTGGCTGGATACCTGAGTTACTAATATAACATAATGATATTGGAACGAAAAAATTACTTTTTGTTATGTTTACTTGCCTGCTTAATTTTTAATCACCCTACTCATCCCATCTTCCTTGGCATTATCCTTTCTTTTTTTTGGCTTCAATTTCTTAATGTGAGCCGGTAACACTTGCTACTGCTGTACTAGATGATCCTTCTGTTATTCGTGAACGTTCGCCACTAATTACTTTATTTTGAACATTTAAATCATAATCTAAAGCTTTATTAGATATTGGCCTATTTTGTACATCAAAATAATCATGGATGTTGACTTTATGAATAATGATATTGTTTTCTTCCTCCATTATGAAAATTCTTTGCACTTCTCATTTTTCTTTCAGGTAACTTGAAATAGATACTCGTATCGTTGCCTGGAATTTTTGTGAAAGCCGGGACGACACCACCAAATTCAACAGTAACTTTGTCGGGGGTAACTTAAAATGGATTTTGCTTTTTATGCCTTTTTTATGCACATATTAGAAGTTAATTCAACCGAGTCCGAGGTTTGTTTGGCCATGAGCGCGATTGTTTTCAAATCTGAAAGAAAAGATAGTTTGGGATTGTGCACTACAGTTGACTAGTGACTATTCTTTGCTGTTTGACATGTCCATTGTTTACCTTGTGCTGTTATATGCATATTTTTCCCCCGTGAATTAATTTTATATGTAGATGCATGGCTTTCTCTATTACTGATGAAGTCTAGTTACGTTACGGTTTATCTGTTGGCTTGCAGAATGTTTGGGGTTTGAACATGCGTCTCAGCCTTTGATGTTTAGATTTTATTTTGAAATAGATACCCTAATATTAATAAGATCCAAACGTTACAGAAAAATGAAAGATTGCTTTAGAAAGTTTACAAAAGTGGTATCGAAATGGAGCCTTCATCAACATATAAAACACAAAAGAGAAAGCCAAAATAAGAAGACTAAATAATATCTGAATGATCAAGCATAGATTTTTATAACCTTGAGTTAAAATCTCAACCCAAAAGAGCAAATCCACTTGCCTAGTAATTCACGTTGTTCAAGTAAACTGTTCGAACTTTCACAAAAGAAGAAATGAAAACATATTTATAATTGATCCGGAGACCCTCGGATCTGAGGGTATTGTTAGCTTTACTTATAAGGCTTAAGAAAAATCGTAGACCTTCCCCCTCCATATGGAAGGGAAAGGGGGAGAAGAAAAGGCAACAAAGAAACTCAGATGTACAGAGAGGGGGCTAGCTACTTCTATAGAATATTTAAAATATCATGGTTTGGGCGTTCAAGTTCTCATTTGGAAAACGAGTAGAGTTTTGTTGTAATACAATCATCACATACATTTTAATTGATTTAATGAAAAGCAAATACTCTGTGTCCCAAAACAATAGTTCTTGAAATTTTATACATAAGGAAAAACAGTTAAAAACTAATGTCAAGTACTATTAAATTGACTCAAAAGGGAAATAATAATTTAATTTGAATCCTCGTTACAAAAAGAAAATAATAATGTGTACCTTTTGGTATGAGACGGGTGATAATATCTTAACATCCTAACATTTTGTAAAAGTTCTGTATGTGTTAAAAATTCACTTTTCTTTTCAAAATATAATCAACATACTAAAACTTATAATGAAAACAAATATTAATATAATTATTTATAATGATGATGTTAGTAGCCTTTGAAAAATATAGAAATCATTAGGTTCACTTAATTAATTAGAGCCTGGAGTGTGTACTAAATACATTTTTTTATACGAGCATATTAAATACATTTAGTAGCTAGTACAAAATAATATACTCTTAGTTAATTAGAGGCTGAGTGTGTATTTAATACATATAGAGTCCGTTTGATAATAATATAAAAAAGATAAATAAAACAGTTGATTTTTGTGAAAAGTTGAAAAATAAATTAAGGCGCGATAAGATATCTTTTTACTTTGTGACTTTTTCTATAGAAAAACTTTCTTTGGTGGTTGAAGAAAAAAATTTCACGAAAAATTATGAAAAATGTAGGACATTTACTCATAAAATGAGTATGAAATTGAGAACATCTTATCACATACCTTAACTTATTATCCAACTTCTTACTAAATCAATAGCACTAATTTTGTACTCCTAATTATTCTCGCACGGACGGTCATTTAGTTATTATACCTCCCACTCATATTACGCACTTGCGCGTGCACAATTGCACTATCTACAAAGTTATAAAAAGGATTGACACAAAATTTTAGGTGGTTTTCTTATTTTAGCCCTTATATTTACGGGGTTTTCTTATTTTACCCCTTATACTTACGGAGTATTATTTTAAATAAAATGTACTTAGTGGAGCTAAACTTCTTGCGAGTTAAAAAAATTATTACCACTTAACTTTTTGTTCTTTAAAAAAATTCATCTTAATTAAAACGTGTGCTCACATGCATGGTATGTGTTGATTGTCTAATTACAAACAAACACGTAAAATTGTAGGACAATTTATAGACCACAAACACAATGTCACATCTCAAATTAAGAAACTGCCATATCCCTTTTTCAAATGTAATAATAATAAAGGCGTCATTCTCTACTCTCAAACACTGATTATGTTTTTAAAGTAAAATACTATTTTTGACTATCAAAAGCGATATGTGATGTTATATCTAAACGTGGTGAATAGTTTTTAGCAGTTTGATAGACCATTGAAGTGCATCACGCGAGAAGAAGGGGCAAAGCCTGTGGTGAATAGTTTTTAGCAGTTTGATCCACACATAACACATTATTTACCAGAAAGACAAATGCATAAAGGAAACGCCGTTGTAATTTCTCCAACCACCTTGAACTTTCATTTAGAAAACTGAACTCATATTCACATAACAGCACCTGCAATTATTAGAAATCTCAGCAAATAACGTTAAGCACATGGTACTAGCTTGCACAAGCACACTACTAATATCTGAGTTTCACTAAAAAGGCTCAGAACTCCCTGTCGGGGAACAGATGCGGGGCCACCATAGACCAGATAAAGAGAGCAGAGGTGGCCCAACTGGTAATAATACGGACCCAGACGGATGGCCAACCCACGTCCACCAACTTGCCGCTCTCACCAATAGAGGTTGACCACCCTGTTAGAAGCATTGCCGAGTACATGCTGGCAAGTGCAAATATAATGTGGAAGAAGGAATACGAGTACGTCACTGGCATTGCCTTCTCTTTCTCTTCCCGCTGCTCCTCCACCTTGTCCATTGGTAGCAATGGCTTCCCAGCACCTTCACCATGAAAACCAAACACGGTTATGCGTGTCTGTATGT
Source organism: Lonicera japonica (assembly GCA_021464415.1). Lineage (NCBI taxonomy): Eukaryota > Viridiplantae > Streptophyta > Magnoliopsida > Dipsacales > Caprifoliaceae > Lonicera > Lonicera japonica. Next base: position 6,847,065 of record CM038467.1, on the reverse strand, counting down.
GTGTACAAGAGAGAGAGAGGGGTAATATAGAAAAGTGAAAAAAAGTAGATCAAATCTGAGTCTTGCAACTTTTGGAACCTCCTCTTGATGTCTACGGGTTTTACTTTTGTAGGAATTCAAGGATGGAGAAGAGTATCGTAACCAAAATATAATTCCTACCTAATATTCTCAACCACATTAGAATTCAAAGGCTCCTTGACGAGGACCCCACGTGTTATCTATTATCTAATATCGGCAGAAATAGTTGAACCACGGTTCTTCTAATAACATGGTTAATTGGATAAAAGTACCACTTTATTTAAGTGCCGTGAAAACCGTCGCTAATAGGAGAGGAAAGTGAAATATTTGGTTAATCAGTTGTGAAAAATAATGTCTCTCTTTCAAATAAATCACAGCAACATCGACTGACATATCTCGCAGTAAGCAAAAAACATCAATTTTCAGATCATATTGAACAAATTCTGGAATAAACAGACAACTTTGTCACCTAAAAATAAACAAAATATGGGAGTTGAAACACATTTTTTCTTTGTATTTCCTAAAACCCACATCCAGCCGTAAATAAGTATTACTTCAAGAAACGTTTTCACCAAAATAGTAGGAACGAGAAATAAACAATAAAACACCCTTAGGGCTATGATTGGGAACCTGAATTCGAAGCTTTGGACTAGAAAATGGAGCAAAATCAGTTAAAAATTAGAACCAACTTTATTTCAATTACAAATCCAAGGCTTGAAAGATGGAGTTCCCACACACACTTAGGCTTATTCACTCATTTGGTTGAAAATCATAAAATTATAATATGGTTTAAAATTGCTTAACTATTAGTTCTTAAATTGGCATAGTTCTGTAAAAAAGACAGAATTGAAGAGGAATCCTGGGAATCCTCTTAGCTTGCCCCCATTTCACATGGGAATAAATATCTTTGTTTAGGGGGAGTTCTCCTTTAGTAAGAATCCTGGATTCCCTTGGAAAACTCCAACTAAACATAGGAATAAAAGGAAGAAGTTCAGGATTCCTGAAAAGCTCAAAAGAATGAACCAAACAGACCCTTAATTTATTCATCAACGAGGCAACACTGACCTGCTTGGGGTGAGCTCGGAGGTGAAAGAAGGGTTGTAGAAGAACCAGCACGGACAGCAGAGTAGACAACAGAAAGAACAGTAGTAAGCAGCCCAACTGAGAGTGTTCCAGTGCTAACAGCTTTAGAATGCTTGTGAAGACCATTGCAAGCGTAGTCCCTTGGTTCACTCGCAAGTCCACCATAGCAGAGGTATGTGCAGTACAAAGATATGACTGATGCAGGCAAAATGCTGCCGGCAACCTATTTTGTATCAAGAGAAAACTGTTAGATAAGAACCATCGACTTTCTCATTTTATGGATGAACAAACAATATATATGTATATGCCTATTAGATAAGAACCAAGAGAAAATCTTAATTTCAGTGAAATGTGTAACTTAAGAATTCTTACATTATCTATTGATTTGACCCTTGAATGTTCCTACACCTCGTAAGGCTTGTTTACCCTCAATTATTGAGATCCGCTTACAATCTAAATTATCTTATTAATCTGTATACTTGCATCTCTGCTCTTTTCCAATAAATCTTATATTAGTCAAGGTACTTGGTTTGATAGCCCTGAGTTCCGATACAAGGGAGACATGAAAGAGCTTCTAAAGAGAGAAGTTCTCTTCCATAAAAAACTAACCACCTCTTGCCATTTCTCCCTCTATACCAAGCAACGTGCTGAATTTTAAGTTTTGATAATAACACACAGCTTTTATTGAAAACAAAAACAATAATGCTTCAAAATTTTGGAAAAATAAGATAACTGAACACGTTTGCTACATCAGTAACTAAAAAGAAAGAAGCATCTTTTATGCCTGCCTAATCCAAAGTGCTGCCTGAACAAACCCATCTTGTAATCAACGACCTGGCCTTCGAATATTCAAGCATTCACCACAATGTTCTCTTTGAAGTAAAAAGTGATATTATCTTCTCTCCTTGGCCCATTTAGCTTCATTGAGACACTTTGGATTTGACGCAAAGAGAGAACAACAGTACAAAAACCTAATCTTTCCACTTGCATTAATTAATTAAAGCTACAATATGGACTGGCACCACCCACTAATTATAATTAGACAACCATAGGTTGAGAATATAAACGAGCTTGCCAAGATAAAATATTAATAATGGGAAAAACATACAAAAACATTTCCTTTTCAGATCAGCAGATCATCATCCAAATATATGGGACTTGCATATCCACCATTTCAGCCAACCAGTGGATGTAATTCCATTTTCCTTCTGTTAAATGCGGCTGTATAAATGCAGCATTGTATGTATGTTTAAGAGTAAGGGTGTTTTCAGTTTTGTTTAGGGTGGAAATTAGGAGACCCAAACCTGTTCGGTTTCTAAATCTTCCAAACCCATACCCAAACTAAAATTTTCGGTTAATACCCAATAAAATAATAACCTCGCTAAATTAATAAATTTTGCCGGTCCCAACTCCGGCCTAGGAGCTAAATTAATATTTTCACTAAATTTATATGATATACTTTTTTGTAAGGTCTCCTTAGGCCCATCGGGGACATAAATTAATAATTCACCTTTTCAGATCTACTATCATACCTTGTCAAAATATGAGTACAATGTTGTTTGCTTTTTGCTTAAATTTATATTTGCCTGCATTTCATCTATGTAATGTCCTAAACATGTCAAGCCTGCATTTCTCATCTTGTAAGAGGAAATTATTTAGTGTCGTTATTGCTTTAATGACTTCTTTTTCAGAAACAGGCTCTATAGCGAAATAAATTATGTAATAAGAATAAGAAAAAGAGAGATGGTATATATAAGGAGTACTTAATTTTGGAAGACCAAAGGATAATATAATTGCTTAATTAAGTTTGTAGGAGATAAAAATTTAGGGAAGACCAATATCGCAATATTGGAAACATAAATCTTTCAAATTATTTATCAAAGGATAATATAATTTACTTAATTAAGTTTATAGAAAATAAAATCTAAAGAAGATCAAGAGAACAATATTGGAAACACAAATCTTTCAGTAAATTAATAAATTATTAGCTTATCGATAAATTAATTAAAACCTCGTTTAATTAATAAAATTGGCTAGTCCCCATCTTATTAATTTATAGAGTTTTTACTATATTTTTTTTTAAAAGGAAGTTAAATTGTAAGGCAACACTTATTTTGGTCAAAAAAATAATAACTCTACGCTTGCTCCAACTTATTTTGGACATAAAAAATATTAACTCTTACATCTATACAATAAGGGGGCCATAATTTTTTTAATCTTTAAAATGTATAAGGGGATAGAGAATTGTGTGGCTGAGATTAAAAATATTCTTTGAATGCATGGTAGCGCCTTTAGCACAGGTTACGACCTAGTTTATAATATAGCTCCAATATTCATGATAGCTCAAAGAGTTGGATTCTCACTAGAACTTGTAAGTTTTAGAAACATAAAGTTTTAGATAGTGAAGTAATATTATTTTTGAGTCATATATGATATATGCAAGGATTCGGTTTGGTTTTGCACCGGCACACTGCAAACCCGAACCAAACATATTCGGTTTTGGTCTTTTTTTTTGGATTCGGTTTTTAACCGATCGGTTCTGATCTATAAGGTTCGATCGTTCGGGTTCTCCACAACAGCCCTTTTAAGAGGAAGAAATACTTTTGTTGGGACGTTGCCACAAGGTGTCCCCACACCCGCATTAGGATGGGACTAATCCCCACTCGGTAAATTGGTTGTCCATTGCCACAGGTGTTTTCAACAGGAATCAAACTCCTCAGTGCAGGAATGGTTCTCCCACTTGGAGCCTACGCCACACCTTGTGGCTGGAAAAAGAATTTATACAAAATGAGGATAACATGCTTCAATAAAAGCAATTAAAGCAGGAACTTACTGTTGGGTGCAGTGTGACTATGGCAAACAAGAACACACAAATCAGTGTCGTCACAATAAAGAATGTGTTGAGCCCACAGTCATGTGCAGATGGGGTAAACACATAGAAGAGAAGTCCAGTGAAGCAAAATGTTGCCACATAGCAAACAAGTGAAACGACAAGCAAAGCCATGTACCTGCATAATATAATATAATATGTCAGGTAAAAGTGATATTAGCAAAAGAAATGCTGAGTACAGCAACTCCAATCATCCCAGCATCAGAGTATAACTAAAAAAACTGAGAGTTTAACAATAGTGCAATCTAACCAGAACTGCTCATCATATCCAACCCATTTGTCATTCCAACTATGAACAAAGTCCAATAAAAGCACAACTTGAACGAGAAGGAACAAGCCTGAGCCAAATTTTGATGTTGTCTCTGCAATTATAGATCAAAATGTAACTGCAATCACTAATGAAAGTAAAAAAAAAAAAAAAAAAGAAAGAAAGAAGAGAAACGAACAAGTATTATAACAAGCCAAAACAGGATTTGTGGCATGGAAACCTACGTGCACAACTGCATACAAATTAGATCTAAGCAAATGAAACCCAGCAGAGGCTTCGAATGTTTGTTCCTAGTCTTCTATCTGTATGAAGTTGTACTAGAGATCTTCAAGAATTAATACTGCTAATAAATCTCCTATTAGGCCCTTTTGTCAGGCAACTGAAAGATAGATTCGCTTCAACAATCCTAAACAAATGTTACTGAATCCTACCAAATAAACATGTCAATAGGTTTCTTCTGGGGAGTACATCCTAGGCATGGTCCACGTTACATTACAGTTGCTACCAACTTGGGACAACCTCTTCTTCAGTTAATTACAAGGATGTAGGAATATCTTCTTGCATCATTGTTTTGGATAAATATTTATGCATCAAATACCAAAAATGACCTTAACTATAAGGAAGGCCAAGTACATCATCTCATTTCATTCTTAAGAATACTATTACAAGTATACCATTGATTCAAAACATTTTATAGCTCACCTAACTAGTCGGCCTCCACGGCATACTGATACTCCCTGAAAGATAAAAGAAAAAGAACAACAAAACTGCAGGAGTACAGGGTGACGCATCTTCTTTTTCTTTCTCATTCTTCTACTAACTCCTAATTATTCATAGCGTTTTCGTGGTTGTGCTAGGCTCTATCAATTATCGAAACTAGGCTAGTGACTTTACATCACAAACTCAGACTTCAAGTTCAAGATCACTTGCCAGCTTTAAAGAATAAAAGGAGAGGTTTCATAAGGAAAGTATTAAGGTGAGAACAGCAAAGGAAAAGGTCCCAATAGCAAGATTATTTCATTGTTCTCTAAGACAGCATATGGAGGAAATGACTTACCATAGAAGGTGATAATCTCATTTGGGAGGAAAAACATCAATATAACCAAGACGCACCAGCAAATAATTTTCATCATCCATCCGCCATGGTGCACACTATCACGAGGATCTTTCTGGTTTTTCACACCAATCATCATAAGAGCTAGAATAGCAAAAAATAGGAAATTCCCGAAGCTAACGCGGAGCACTGCATCAGTTTCAAACCACTCCCTATCTGGTGTTTTGTGGAAATGATTAATCCCTGCATACATGGTCAAATGGAATTTCTTTTAACTCTGTATAGAACAACCCCACCGATCATGCAAAACTTCAATATGGTCTGTAATGACTGTCCTTATTGAATTATTGCATTGATCATTGCCAAATTTGTTGGTAACTTAAGAAACTCATGATAAGATAGAACAATCAACCCACACAACCAAGTAGAGTGGGATAAGACCATGTTCTTTCGAATAAAATCTGAGAACTGCGAATCCAAATGAACAATTATAACCCACATGTTACCATTGTGTCCAATAGTAAAATATTAGGACGTGTTCAGAGAAAGCTACAACTAGATTTTAGATTATTCAAAATTTGCCAACCTATAATCACACAAAGTTGACCAGAGAAACAAAGAACTAGTGATTAGCGAAACTGTGAAGGCCTGTATACAGTTTTCAAAATCAACAAGATTAAAAGTTCAAACAATCTTACAAGGAATCTTTTCCATAAGAGGTGCAGCAACCTCTCTTAGGATCCATGCCACAATCAGGGAAAGCGCAAATAGGCCACAATAGGCAATCCGAGCCGATCGGCGGCTTATTCCAGATACCACGGTCCGGCAGGCATCACAGGCACAGGCCGCGCAGCACGATGCGAGGCATGAAGCTGCCCACATCTCTCAAAAACGAACTAATCCGCTCACAGATGTTTAAAACCTAATAAAACACCAAAAATATCTCATCCTACAGCACGAAACATGTCGTAATATGATAATTAGCAACAAAATTGAACAATTCTATACCAGAAAAAAAAAATGAAAGTGAGGATGATTACAAAAACCTAATAATATACAACAGATGCTTAAAACCTAGAAATACACCCAAAAAACAAAACTCATCGTTCATCATGAAACACATCGTAATGTGAAAATTACCAACACAGTTTGAAAAATTCTACAACAGATGAGGTTAGTAATGGCTAATTCAAACGTTTTCAACCGATGATGATTGCCAACCCAAATTGAGAAATGTTGAATCGATAGACCTTGAAGTTTAAAGGTTGAAATAATTCGTGGCTTTACAAATAAAATACATACATGTAAGAACGCGTGAGATATTGTGTACCTTTGCGGTCGGGAGAGGAACACGAGGATGATGAGGCGCGCAACGAAGAATTGTTTTACAGCAATCATACGTCAACTGCGAGTGCGAGGGTATATAACTCCTGGGCTGGGCGGTGATTTTAAGCAAAGGTTGTTATTTTGGTTAAGGTCGGTGTCAATATTAACCCTACTACATTTTTCTCTGACTTCTTTGTGAAAAAATATAAGGGTGCATTCGATTGCAAGTATGGAATTTGCATGAAAAAAAAATAAGTTTCAGGCAATTGAATTGCCTAGAATTGAGTTGCAGGAAAAATGTCAATTAAATGTGTTTGATTGCTTTAATTTTCTACCCGGAAAACATTGGTTGTATTATGGCATTTTTAATGTAGAAAAAATTATTGGTATTTTTTTTACATAATTCTATAATCATGATGGATCTTGTTTAATTGATCTTGATTAGTAGATTTTAAAAATTAATTTTTTATTAAATTTTGAATTTTGTATTTTAAGTTATAACATTTTTAATGTAGAAAATAGATAAAATTTTGTCTCGGAAAATGTGCAATTACCTGGAAAATAAAAACAAGCCCCCCCAAAGAAAACATTTTCCTTCTTTTGGTGGAAAATATAGCAATGATTGCAAAAAGATGGAATTTGACTACCTAAAAAATATTGGCAATCAAACACACCAAAAGTGTCAACTTGGGTGGAAAATCTCCATTTTCCATGGAAAATTATGCCAATCAAACACACCCTAATAATATAATAAGGAGGCAATTAGGTACAAGGGCTCATTATAATAATAATATAATTATAAATGATATTTAAAAATTAGCCGTGTAAATTAAGGACACAGTACAAAAAAGACACTAATACTCCTTCCTTATAATATGGTCTCATTATACACTAACAGCAACCATAAGGTACTAAATGCATTTAGCACCCCTTGGACAGCAATCAGAAAGTGCTAAATGAAATTAGCACCACAATCAGAAGGTGTTAAATGCATTTAGCACCCCCTGGACAGCAACCAGAGGTGCTAAATACAATTAGCACCACAACCAGAAAGTGCTAAATGCATTTAGCATTTCCTAGACAGCAACCAGAAGGTGCTAAATGCATTTAACACTCTCTGGACAGCAACCAGAAGGTGCTAAATGCATTTAGCACCCCCTGGACAGTAACCAGAAGGTGTGCAACTTGAACAACAAACTAGAAGGTGCTAAAATGATTTTAGCACCATTATAAAATAAAGAACAATAAAATTGATGAGATCAACATCCATTAAATTTATTTATATGTATATATATATATGGATCGACGTAGGGTTCATAAAAGAAAAAAAGAGTTACGATCATATTGTTTTTAAATCTCGTCGTGCTGTCGAAATTAGTCGATTTCGATAGCAAAACGACTTCTGATCGTCTTAATTTTTCGAGCAATTATAATAACTTTGTCTTTCGAACAACATATCCAAAAATCAGCCAAATTCAACAGTTCGATCAAAAGTTACATATATTTTACAATTGTAGATCTAGAAAGAAGAATATGAAGAAGAAGAAGAAGAATAATAAGAAGAAGACGACGACGATGATGATGATGATGATGATGATGATGATGAGAACGGCGCTCAGATTCAGGTGGTGTTGGTGGTGGAAGAGGTGAGATTATTAGTGAGACAACTTCTCTTTTCTCTTGTTCTTTGTTTTCTCTCTCTAAACTATGTGTATGTAAGAGAGAATAATATGTCTTTTGTATAATTAGAATAAATGATATAGTAGGGTATTTTTGTCCATCAACATTTATCATTTTTCTTAAAATAAATTAATATTATGAAAAATGTCCTTATTGTAAAACCAAATTATGAAATTAGTACTAGTTCTCTTTATTAAATATGAGTATGTCCTTAGAGTTATAAAATATTATGGAGCGATGCCTTATAACCCATTATCTCTAAAATAAGAGTAGATCACACCAATAATGCCCTTCACACTATTATAAGATTTTCACATAAAAAAATAAAAATGCAGCTATTATAAGATTTCAATTTGCACCTTAAACTAAATTTTACGTGAGTTTTGCATCCTAATATTCAAATTTGTTTCATTCAACTTTTTTAGGCCATATTTGGTTGAAAACATAAAGGAAAATAACAATTTTTACATATGTGAACGAGGATAGTGCCCAAGTTGTGTAAAAATTCTAATGTAAATCCTATATTATACTTATAAACAAGAATGGAGCATCTCCATAAAGAGGATATCATATTCTTCTTCCTCCTAACTTAAACTTTGTCTAAATCTCTCTAGAAAATTTGTTCAAGCTACCTTGTAACTATTTTCGACATCTACTTTGAGCAAATACAAATCTCACACATACAAAGAGGATGTATTGCTAGATTGATAGCCAAACTAACAAAAGAAACTTACTTACAAAGCAATTTCCAATCTTATGGTGGTTTTATAGTGGCTATTTTTTATTTCAGTCACATACTTGGTAGTGGAACTTTTATTTTGAGCTGAGTTAACTTTTTATTTTAGATTTATTAACTTTTTGACATCCACACTAATCTTTATATGTAAATTATCTCCGGTATGTTTATTCCAAATCCTCTAATATTCGTTGAAATCTTTTACGTCTCAAAATGAATTTAAAACTTTTTAAATAAAAAATAATTACAAATTGCACTGACTTTGACAAAAATAAATTTAAGTTGATATCTGTTTGTCTTGGCTCTTTTTTTAACAGAACAAAATTCAAGCTTACTACAGAGTCAATAATACAATTCTATTTATATGATGAAAATGTACACATGCATGCACTAGTTAAATCTTTGAATATCAAAATAAAAATTAAACACATTAAAAAAAATAAAAAATAAAAAAGTTATACAGTTGAGACAGATGGAGCACAACTTTATAGTTCAAAAATCAAAATCATTAAAAAGATACACCATTGTACTCACATAACTTGAGCTAATAATTATCTAAATTAGTTTACCGTGCACATATTATATGCGTGCGACTTGCTTATGAGTAATATTAAAAAAAACAAAATCTGGAGCTTGTTTGTTCGTGTATCCCCTTTCTTGCTCAACTTAAATTAAGTGATTTAGGAGTTTAGCTTTCGTAAAAATAGTGAAAATCATTAATTGCATGCACTTCTAATATATATCTATATTTATATTATTAAAAAAGCCAAGTGCAATGCAACTTTTATTTTTTTAGGGTGATTTTATTTACACCTATTAAATTATTCTTCTTGTTCCACTTTTATTTAAAAAAAATAGTGAAGAGCTAACCAAACAGTCTTTTAACCATGTTCTTCTCTTTATAATGATTGTATCCCTAATCCAATCCGACTATTCAATTCACGCGTTTCGTTGCATCATTTGCAAAAGTTTGCTAATAAATCTTTAGAAGGTCAAGGATCTATCTAGATAGAGGGCCGATCTGGTTGAAATATATATGAGGGAGGAACCCACTTTATTTTAGGGCTTAGAAATTGAAAAGCAATAGGGAATGAAATTTTAAGCCTCAATTGTTAAAGTCATGAGTTTAATTTCTTTGTTTCTATGCCCTAAAGATTCTTCTTTGTTACTAGGAATAAAGATCATCTATATATGTTTCTTAAAACTGTTGATTTAAATACTTTGTTTTATTGACCAAAACAAGATGGATTAGGTTTTCATAAACACATGATTCTCCATAAATAGTATGTGTCATTTTTTTCTATTGTTGTGCTTCCATTTAGAAATAATAATAAATTCTTTTTGATAGAGATAAAGATGATGGGTTTCATAGTACATGATAAGGAGTTCCATCCACTAGAAATAACAATGGGAGCTAAGAAAACTTGGTGAGAGAGGAAAGGTAATAGTGAAGAGCTAATAAATCCAATCCGACTATCCTTTTTTTAAGGATAGTCCTAACATCGAGCCAACAATGATTTTCTCTGTTAGTTTATATATATATATACAAGTGTGTAACTCACGTAATGCATGAGCGTTTTAATTAACAAAATATGTAAATGCTTCAAATTACATAAATATAAAAATATAGTGTATAATAGTAAACAAAAGTAGTCGTGTAAAAATACCCATGTAATGTAACTTCAAAAATATAAAGGTAAATTAATTACAAATATGCAAGTAATTCAACAACCCAATTACATAAAATAAAAATAAAAAATGACATGTATAAAAAGTGTTTTGAATTAGTGCTAAATTACTAATATACCTGGTTGAGAAAAGATGATATAATTATAAACAGCGAGAAGTTAAGTAGATAAATTGAATTAATAAGTAATTAAAGATTGCATTAATTGTTGTATATATTGCATTAATTGTTATACTTCCTCCATTTTACTATATAGTAATAGATAGATAGATATATCTTAATTTCGATGACGTGTATTGGGTAGATTAAATGTGCACATGTACCGAATACATTTAGGGGGTGTTTGTTTGCCCATCTGAAATCTGAAAACTCAGAGCTTTCAAATTTCAGTGGTAAAAATGTTGTTTGTTTGAAAAAAAAAAGTGCCAAGGCACTTAAATATGAATTTTTTGGTCCAAATTTTTAAGTGGTAAAATTACCACTGAAATTTGAAAACTTTATCCATTTAATTGTGAAATACCAATTTTATCCTCACTCAAATTATCAAAATACATGATTTTTTTCATTCTCCTCCCTAAATCGATGCCAATCTTTCAACACAAAACCACAGCCGCTTCTCTTCTCCCACAGCTAGCTGCTTCTCCTTCTCCTTCTCCCACAGCCCGCAGCTTCTTCTCTCGCCCGAGGTACTTTATTTTCTCTCCCTTCATTCTTCTTCTTGATTAATTTGGGTGTTGATTCATCATGGTTTTAGGGTTTTGTTTATGATTCATTTGGGTGTTTGATTCTACATGATTTTTAGGGCTTTGTTAATGATTAATTTGGGTGATGATTCATTTGGGTGTTGGATTCTACATGGTTTTTAGGGCTTTATTTATGATTTATTTGGGTGTTGGATTCTACATGATTTTTCTTTATGCAAAGATTGAAGATGATGGTTGGTATTTGATTTTTAAATAATGAATTATTGAGTATATGTTCATATTCTTCATTGGTAATGTATTAATGTGTCTGCCACTTGTTGGGCAAAGATTGAAAAATTAAATTCGTTAGAAACATACCAAGCTCTCCAATGACGATGACCTGAGGAATTTCTAGCTTTGTTGGACTTTTCTCTATCCAACTGCTTGGTAAATACCTAACAAAGCGTAGTAGATCAAGTGTGGTATTTATTTATGTCAATTAGGTGATTGAATATTTGTAAAATAATTGTACTCCCTGCCCACCATCTTCTCTCACAGGTAGATCAAATGTGTCTGCCACTTGTTGGGCAAAGTGAAAGTCCATATTGTAGTTGCATGTATGGCAATTCATAATTTTCGTCGTCGCATTTCACTCAATGATGAGTTATTTAATGTGTATGAAAATGAAGACGTGGATATACCTGAACAACCGCCTATGGATGTTGATCCAGCAGAAGCTCCACCAAGCTATGAGCAAATATTCGGGGCACAATCACAACAACAAATGGTCACTTTGCGGGACGAAATTGCTGATGAATTATTTAGTGCAAATTATCATTTGTAATTGATATTTTCCTAGTATTATGGATTTATGGAGTTTGTGATTTTGATTTGTTTTATTTTGTTGTTTTGTAACTTTGACTTTATGTTTTATTTATGGATTTATGTAGTTTGTGAATTTAGTACTCTTAAATTATGTGATCTTTTTTATTTTCATTTAGAATCATGTCATCTAAATAAAGTAATAAGGGCAAAGTTGTCATATTAAAAAAATTTCAGTTTTTAGATGTATTATATTCAAACAAACAACATTTTTTCAGATACAGTTTTTAGAAGTAAACAAACAGCTTTTTCAGTTTCAGTTTTCAGATGTTTTATCAAACGCCACCTTAGTGTTTAATTTTATTATAAAAAATGATTGCAAGTTATAAAATTAAAAGCTTAAAAATATAAAGTAGTTGAAATCATCCGGCATTTATACGCAGAGGTTTATTGAATTAGTGAAATTGGGCAATTAATGATAATTTCACTTGCCCTATATTACAAAAGAGCTTTTCGTCACTACCAAGTTCATATAATTTTTGACATACTTGAAGTAAATAGAAAAATTTATCTTGAAAGTTAAATATGCTATAGGATGGGAATTGATGCATATACCGGAAAAGGGGTTAAGTGAGGTACCATAACCTTGTTTGAAAAACTAAAATCACAAATATAAAATACAATATATTTATAAAGGTCACGTAAACATATGCTGGTTTATATTTATATAAAAAAATAAAATTTTAATATATATATTAAATATGACACTAATTTTCACACATACTAATATTATTTATAACATGTGAAAATAAAAACAACACTAATACTTTTTAGATAGAACTTTATTATTTTTTTCAATACTTTTCCTTTTTAATTTTGTTTCGTAGAAGTAAAGCACCGAGCGACTTACTATCATACATAATATAGGAAAAAAAAATCAATGTATAGTTATTTAATAGAAAAATATTAGACTTAATTTTTATACAAATTAACATATCACTATTTAAATAAACGGGTGAAGTCACATGCATTAAATGATGCACATATTCTAATATAATAATTAATTATTTCTATTTATAGCATATGTAATACGCGCTTTAAGGTCGCACATTAACACAACCCCATATAATTTTAGCAAAATGCTTTATTAGTAAATAGGGGTTATAAGGCGAATCCGAAAGCTAAATGCCCAAATCATATCGATCCATTAAAAATTGAACTGGAAAAAAAAACCGAAGCAAAGAAACTAGACCAAAACCGAATAAGTTTGGTATGTGGCGGTGCATAGTCGAACCGAACTATCATTGCATATATGATTAAAAGATAATATTACATCACTATTTAAAATTTTATATTTCTAAAATTTATAAGTTCTAGTGAAAATATAACTCTTTCATCTATATTATAAATATAAGATTTAATATTTTTCAGACCAAAATAAGTAAGAGCCAGCATTGAGTTATTATTTTTTTGACTAAAATAAATTTTACCTTATAATTTATTTATTTTTAAAAAAATTAAATAAAAACTAAATCAAGAGACTTGGTCCAAGTTTGAGTTTGAAAAATTTAAAAGCCAAAACTAAATCAAAATGTAATTTAAATTTAAATCTCTTGTTAATTTTTATTCTAACTGAAAACGAAAATAAAGCTTGGTGGTCTCAGGCATGCTCTGTGAATGCCAAAAACGACATGGAAGTGATGGAGGTTTTATGTTGGAGCATATGGAATAATCGAAACTAGTTGGTATGGCATGGGAAATTAAATTCGCCTAACCAAGTAGTGAAGAACGCTTTGGATTTGTTGAAACAATGGCGCTCGGTTAATTTGCAGCTATGACCAGTGGTCCCTTCTCTTTCTATTGCTCAGCAATCATGGTCTAGGCCACCCCCTGGATAGTTAAAATGTAATACGAATGCGAGCATATTTACGGGCTTGAATTGTTGCAGTTATGGAAGTGTTCTTTGAAATTCTGAATGCGTTTGTATAGCGTGTGTTAATGGAGTTTACCCAAGCAATTTTCTTCCTCATTTAGCATAAGCCATCAGACTCGAAGCTCTTAGTTGGTTGAAAATAAGAGGCTTTAGTCGGGTAATATTAGAGATGGATTCGACGATGGTGTTGTACATTATGTTAAATAATTTAGTTGATAATTTGATGTTTAGATTGGTTATTAATGATTGTAAATCCCTCGATAAGGATATTGGTTATTGCTTGTTTAAGTTTGTTAGTCGATCAGCGAATTTAGTTGCTCATATGTTAGTTAGAATTTCAAATTCTTTGTCTGATTTGGTGTTAAGCGTGTTTGCTCCTCCTTTCTTGATTCTAGATGCACTTTACTATGATTTGTTTTAATGGATTTTTCTTCTTTCAAAAAAATTATATATTCTTCCCCTGAGATTGACAGGAACTCTACTAATATTATTATTAGTCATCAAATTAATAATATTTAAAATAAAATAGAAAAAATGTAAGCGCGTGGATTGTAGCACTCTATATATGTAGTACAATATGAAATGGACGACGGCCCTTCCTTCTCTAAAGGGCCGGATATTCAAGAGTCCAGTCCATGAAAAATTCGTATACATAAACACTCGCTCTATCGACGCGCAAAAGCAAAATCCTCCTCTCCTTTCTCTAATCTGGAAAGTGTCGGTCCCTCTTATTGAGCCGAGACACAAGGACCCGACGCAAATCGAAACAGGAGGAGAGGGAGATTGAGAAAAATCTGACAATTGATTTTCTGTAAATAAATATCATATCATATCATCAGTAATAAATAAGAAGGAGACGGACATATTTTTTTCAACGGCGTCATCAGTTCTCTCCCTATTCCTACGCGATCCTTTGGTTAGAAGGCCCTCCTCCCTTTCTAGTCTCTACCTGTAAGTACATCTCTTTCTTATTTTCAATTCATTCATTGTCTCGATTCGCAGTTAAGCTTTTCTCTAGAATCTTAGATCTCTGCTTGTTGTGGCTTCGTTACAATTTGATTTTGTTCAAATATAAACAAATTGTTATGGATGCTGTTATTGTTTAATTTCGTCGGTTATGAAACTAATTGCAATTGTATTATGTTGTGTTTATTTATCTGTTCCATCACTAGATTAGCATAGGATTTGAATGGAATAATCTTTCATTTTCAGGTAAGATCAGGCGTGTTAATCTTTTGTATTGCAAAGAATCAAAACGAAAGATCTATACAACTCGTTTATTTGAGCACATTTGCCATTAGGTCTCAATAAGCATTTCAAGAGGAAAGAAAGAGGGCCAAGCCAAAACATATTTTGACCTCCTCCTGTAACAACTCATATTTTAGCCCTCCATAATAACGTGTTTTAGCTTGTAGGCCTACGTGACAAATGTTTATGAGGCGTTCAACTCGTACATACGAATATATCCTTCCTCCTTCTCCTATTAAGAGTCTCTCTTTGTAAAGTAGTACACTAACTTCAAATAAAACAAGTTTACAACGGTGATATATTATACATTGATTATGTCCATAGAGCCATAGAGGAAACCTAATTTGAAACATTCCGAAGAAAAGCGTGACTCTTAATTTGAGAGAGAGAAAGTGTTATTATATGTATTTAGTAGATCATCCCCACCAAAATCTATAAAAAATAAAACAAATATGACCATTTACCAATCAGAAAGGGAGGTTGGCAATAGCTTAAAAGAAGGTTGCCATTTTTAGAGCTGGTTTCTGTTATATACATGATTTATAAGATAATTATCCCGTTCTCTAATCTCACCTGTAAGCGTCAATCAAAAAGAATATATGACAAAATTACCAGAACTGCTCAGAAGAAAATCCACAAATTTTTGTATCACCACAAAAATTGTTGTATGGGGGTTTATGTCACATATATATATAGAGCTTAAATTCTATAATCTAGTGTTGTTCGTGTCACTAGTCTGCTAATGTTGTAATATATTGACATCTGATACCGTGAGCTAGACCGGTGATCTCCTGGAGTTGACGTGTTAATTGGTGAAGATAGGATGCTATTTGGAAGGGCGTTCGTGATGTCCTCCTTTGAGTTTTTTCGCACTATTATGGCAGTAGGAGGAATGGTTGTTGAATGTGGCCCTAGTCCACAATTAGAGCAGGTTTTTGAACATTTCTTTTGGGACGGAGATATAAAATGTGAACCACTAAGGGTGCTTTTGTGTGGTATAAATGCAAAAGATGTGAATTCTATTGGAATTGTTTTTGTTTTCAATGAAAAGCAAAGTTTAAGGTGGATGTGGATGTGGATTTGAACTACATGGACAAGGAAAACAGTAGGCTAAACAAACTTGTATCATTGAAATTAATTCCCCTGGACAATTTTGCATTTACGCACCACTAAAGAAGGGAAATATGGAATTTTGAGCATTCTCCTTGGAAAAGAAGAGCAATCAAACACACCCTAAACAATAATGGCTCGTTTGGTTCAAGATTTAAACCATCCCGGAAATGTTAAATTCCATTCCAATACGATTCCTGCGTTTGGTTCAAGTTTTAGGTCCGGAATAAATGATTC
The DNA here is from genome assembly GCA_021464415.1 of Lonicera japonica. NCBI lineage: Eukaryota > Viridiplantae > Streptophyta > Magnoliopsida > Dipsacales > Caprifoliaceae > Lonicera > Lonicera japonica. The sequence goes on along the minus strand of CM038467.1, from coordinate 6,830,290 downwards.
CATGAACCAACCTTTCCCTTCAAGTTCTCCCATTTAAATCACAAGGAATAAGCTATTACCAGTGGATATCTTTTTTAATTTTTCTTGTTAGGACTAAAATAACTCTCTTCGTTATGAATAAATAATTATTTTTCCATTTGTGTATAAAAATATTGTTTGGAATTTTTTTTTCTTTTTTCCTGTTGTAATTTTTTTTTAATTACAAAAATTGTAATTTTTGTAGGATAGTTATTAGGCATGTGTAATTTTTTGTAATTTATTATAGTAATTGTCCATTTTGAAAAATTAGTAGGAGAAATTTCTTATCATCTTATAGAATGAAGGGTATTTTTGTAATTGATAATTTATTCCATTCCTATTCCCGGTTGAACCAAACATAGTGAAAGTAATGTAACATTCCAGGAATAGAGTATTCATATCTGAGCCAAACATCGGCATGGCATCCTAGATGTCAGGAAAAAAACTTTCTAGGAATCAAGTATGCCCATTCCATTCCCAAAACTCGAACCGAACGAACCCTTAAAGGGACATATAAATGCACAAGGCCATACCATGGACACACCCCAACAAGCCTAGGCTAGACAATTACATCTGGATCTTTTTATTTACGCGCTATCTATGTACAAGGTCCTCAAATGTTCGGTTGTTTTTCTTTCCTTTCCATCTCCAAGATGCAAATGTTGTATTTTTATGTTCCATGCAAGTGGGAAGGTACCGATTCAACTATATAGAATGAGTTTTATTTGTGTTAATTGTTAACAATTTAGAGAGAATTAAATTTGAAAATGTTTAGGTGTAAAGTAGTTCTTTATTATATGTTTGAAGACTGGTATTTTTTTATTTTTTTTTTTTCATGTCATTCACTTATCGCCATTGACTCTGAATTTCAGCTAATGAAGCCCTCTTACATATGATATTGTGTTAATGTAAGTGCAATATATCCGGTGTTACAGTGGAACTACAGCTGATAAGCAATGGTTCTTGAAAGCATAATATCTTCTCCACACCGGAGGTCACAGAACGGCTTCTCTCCACCATCGTTTAAGAAGCAATACACAAAAGGGGATGAATTGGGGAGCTGTTCAACCCTCTTTGAAAGGCACCGCTTTTTACTAACGGCACTTGCTGTCCTTGCTCTTCTCTGCACAGTTTATCTCTACTTTGCCGTAACTCTGGGGGTCACTGACTCTTGTTCCGAGCTGACGGGGACAAAAAAGCATTGTGTGCTAGTGTGTCTGTTGCCAAAGGAAAATTAAAATTCTTCTAGATGCAGATTAGTCCTGAGAAAACTGGTTTGCCTTATTGCCTACTATTGTATTTTTATTTTTTGAATACTTTTTTTAGGGGTTTTAATTGAATATAGTGTTGTGTCATACAGCCCTAGAATTTATGGTTTGAGGGTTTTGTGTACATGAATTTCATCTAAACAATTATATCTTTAATTGCTAAATAAGCAAATATTGTGGCCTTCGTTGAAACTAATGTAACTCTTATTGAAATTCAAAGAGGTAGTTTACTGAGTTAAGTTTGATACCAACTGACTGTTTTCGGCATTTCGTGGATTGGATAGTTACTAGTTAGGCTTTGCCTCGCTTCTCTTGAACTATGGTGTAATTATATACAGGTTGAATGGGATTTTATTTGGCAATTTATATATTTTATTTGTATATTTGTAACACATTATGTCATTGTTTACTTAAAATTTGGTTTTCATCTATCATTATTTATTGATGAAAAATTGGTACCTTTTCGTTGGCAGAAATCCTTTAAAGCATCACAAGTGTACTCGTTGTCGTTATCTGACCTGAGCAGTCTAACTTACCTACAAATCTAGTTTCAACTATCGCCTTTCACTTTAAGAACAAATCAAAAACCTAGTCCTTATGCGTAATGAGATAGAACCAAATTCTCCTTGAGTAATCATCAACAAAAGTTACAAAATAATAAATTTCACCCAAAGATTGAGTCTTTGTTGGCCCTTATACATCCGTGTGCACATAATCAAGTGCTCATTTCGTGCAATGTACCGCTATCCCAAACTTTACTCAAAACTGTTTTCCAAGCACACAATACTCACAAAACTATACTTTGCAGTTTTTCGCACTTTCAAGTAGCCTTACTTACTTAACACCGTCATATTCTTCTCCTCAGCATGATCCAATTGTATATGCCATAATCTCGTCGTATCAGTCTCTTAACTCGTAAACGAAGTAAATCCAATCATTGTGCATCCTTAAAAAAAATAGAGATTACCCTCATTTTTTCTTCCTTGAAAAAAATAGAGATTACCTTCATTTTTTCTTCGCATCACAATCATAACCCTGGAGACAATTTTCAAGTTTTCACCCTCAAGTATTACACGATACTCATTGGAATCAAGAGCCCATAAAAAGATCAGATTCTTCTTCAAATCAGTAATATACCGGACATCATCAAGAATATATACCACCCCATCGTGCATCTTTAGTTGGATCATACCAATCCCCATCATTTCACATATGTTCATTACCCATCAAAACCTTGCCCCCATCAACCTAGGTGAAGTATAAAATAATTCTCAATTTAGACATATGTTATACGATCACCTGTTACCCAAGATCCACTTACTCGAAGAGCTAACCCGTGGAATCAGAATCAACATACTCTCGAAGTCCTCATATTTCGGTATTGTTACCGCGTTTGTGTGCTCTATCGCACTTTTATTCTCTCCATCGCTATTAGTTTTATTTGGACACTCCGAACGCATGTGCCCAAATTTCCTACACTTACGACAAATTATCTTACTCTTGTCAGTTGGTCCCCGAGATTTCGATCGCGACCTTCCCCGATTTTTTCGCTTCTTCTCATCGCTTCCCCCTAGTGAATAATGCATCCAAGTTAGATTCTCCTTTCTCCTTCAAACGCTTTTCATTAGCCAAGACAGCCGACTATACCAAATCCTATGTCACATTTTCTTTCACATGTATAAGCGTGGTGGTTAAAAGATCATAAGATTCCGGAAACGAATTAAGAATCAAAATCGCCTTATTCTCATCATCAATCTCAACGTTTAATCTTTGCAAATTTGAGATTATCTTGTTGAATCCGTCGAGATGATCGTTCATGGATATGTACCATTCAAAAATTTATACTGGAATAGCTTCTTCTTCAAGTACAGACGATACTCAATACTATTCGTCATATACTGCTGATCTTTGAGCTTATTCTAAATCATCGAGGCAGATGTTTCACAAATCACATAATACATCACGTTTGGAGCAAATTATAAATGAATTGTACTACATGCCTGCATATCATACTCAGCCCAAACAGTGTCGGACCACTCATCGGGCTTAACTTTATTCCCCAACAATGCTCTGTGCAAACTTTGTTGGACAAAGATGTCGGACATCTAGCACTGCTATATCCCAAAATCTGTCTTCTTCCCGTCACATATCTTTATATCAAATTTGACTGCAATCGTCACCTTAGGAGCAGACGCCCCTATCCCCTTCCAGTGTGTCAACAGTAGACATCTCTAACTATCACACAATTATCCTAAAGAATAAACATTGCTCTGATACCAAATTGTTGTAATAAGATATCGCTAGAATAAGCCTTAACATAAGCATAAGATCGACCAGATAATTATGCGTATAATAATTAAAGAAACAAGCACCACTGATATTCAAGCAATATGAAAAATAAGAGATTAAAGAAGAAAACAACTAAGCAAATACGCAAGCAATTACGTGCAATCATCAATACAACCACTAAGGCACTAATCCGCCGGGTGATAGCTATTATTGATGAAACTAATTTCGAGTATAACGCACAAAACAAACTATAGCCGCCAATTAGAGTTCTCAATATTATCTCCCAAATATACTTACTAATCTAGTTAATAAACAATATAATACAACTCATGAATTAAACATACGATAAGGGGTCTATTTATAGAGTACAAATCATATGGGATTAGGATTGTACAAAGCCAAAACTTATTAAAAATTGGATAATACAATCTAACAAAAATTTGGACAATACAAAGCCAATTAACAATTGGACAATATAAAACTAATAGGAATATGATTCCTATACATAACCAAATCTTCACATGGATGGCGGGTTCTAGTTTACGTCCACCCCTGGCAATTGTGTTGATATTTATACTGATGATGATAATGGTAGTTGGAAAAAAGAGCAAATAATACATAGATAGATTTTTGGTGGATTCTTTCACTATTGGTCCCTCACCCTTTATTAGATAACTAATCTTTTTATAAATGTAAAGAATTAGCTTTACAAGCTAATAGTTAATGATAAAGGCCACTTTCCATGATTTGAGTGAGAGAGAAAATGGTGGGAAGTGGGTTGGTGATTTATTTATGATAAATGTCTCTTGCATGATTCATTCCGGCGCCGACACGTATCATGCGTCCGTTAGTGATAGAAGCTTGGATCTGAGAAAAGCTCGAATCTTGAGTGGAAGCTCCGATTCTAGATATATTTTTAACCCTCCATATATATATATATATATATTTTACTAAATGCACCATTTGGGTCCGTTTGCAAAAAAGTTGAATAACAGCAGTCTACAAGCAGTAAAGCATTCAGATGATTATCCTTTCCAATTTTCGTTGTATGAGTCACTCTCGTTGAGAGCCCATGCTAGTCTCGAAAGCACCACCTAAAAAGTTCTAAACCCAAAAGAAACTTTCTGTTGAAACCATCGAAAATTGTAGACAGAGAAAAGAATGCTACTAAAATCATTCTGGAATTATCCGGTCTTATTTGATATGTATGCCACAGCTTTGAATTTTTTGAAGCTTCTCAACAAGATAGCTAGTTCTAACACTGGCCAAGTTTTGATAAATTTAACTTCAATTTTGAAATGGTACAACCCTATGAAACAGTAGGCAATAAACATCAGGCAGAATTAGCAAATTATTGTCTAGGGTAAAGAGTTTCGGTACATGGGGTTGAATGCTAATTCTGAATTACATTCAACTCTTTGAGCCATGCTGTGTGAAGTGGACATGGATCTGGTTTCCCTTCTGCAATCGCCTTCTCTGACAGTGAATAGAACCATCCGTTCCTCCATTTGAACTGCAATCATCATCACAATTAAAATAAACAAATTTTCAGTTCATCAAAAGTGGAATACATTCTTCATAATTTACAATCTGTATTCTTTTACCTCCTTAACTGCTGTTCGGGAAGTGGGCAACTGCTCGTGAATATGCGCATAATCTATCCTCCATGGCTTCCTCAAAGACCATACCTTTTTCTGCTGCTGCTGCAGATGCCAATTCAGCAATAAGGCTCGACACCTGAAATGGCACCAATAACAAATAAGTTTTTTTAAATCAGCGAGAGCACTTTTTTGAATTCTTATATTATACTTCCAGCCAAATCTTAGAAATAGCAAAGATGATCTTATTACCTCAGATCGGAATTCCTTCTCCACGGCACCTACAGTAGCTCCAGGATGACGTGCACCAACTAGCATGAATGCTGATATCCATATGAGCTTCTCTAACATTTGCTTCTGAAAAGGTTCTTTTTCAAGAACCTGGTTTTTTCAATCACCAACAAACAACTGGGTTACAACACAGACTGTTTTATGCCCATAACTAGTTTAATCGACAAAATAGGAAATGTACCTCACCTTGCAAGAAAGGCCTCCAGCGTGTAATCTTGTAGCCACTGCAGACGCCCACTTTCCATAAGCTGCAGTCAAACCCTCCGGATCGGTATCAGTTTTCCCATCAGTTGGAGGTTCACCAAGCTTTGATACAGCAAAATATGCCAAAACTTGGCCTGCATCACCTAGACCTTTACTATGAAACCACGGCTCCAGCATTCCATTCTGGAAAAAAACCAAATCTGCTAGATTGTTAATGTCAATCATATCACATAAGAAGAAAGGGGAAAAAAGGAGACAAAACACCAGATGCAATTTAATTAAGATCACAATGAAGAATCAAACGGACAACATTGTTAAAACACAAAAGTCATCAAAATAGGGGGGATCAACTAACAATATCAGCAGTCCTGATGGTGTGTAGCATGGGCAATCACACCCTAAAATAAAATGTTTTATAAGTCATGCAACGGGGTCAATATCTTAGGCACTGCATTAGAATAGGGCAGAAAAAGTATGCTGCTGCCCTGGATATCAGATAAGACCATTTTAGCAAACATCAACACCGAATATTACAGATAAGATACGTAAAGAACACCCTACAAAATGGTTTGCAAGTTTAAGTAATCAGTACCAAGTATCATCTAATGATGTCCGTTTGATAACAACATGGAAAAGAAAAATAAAAATAGTTGATTTTTGTGAGAAGCTGGAAAATAAGTCGAGACGTGTGGGGAGATGTTTTCTTACTTTGTTACTTTTTCCATGAAGAAGTTTTCTTTGGTCCTTGAGGGACAAAAAATTTCCACAAAAAATTATGAAGGTTGTAAGAAATCTGCTCATACAATAAGCACAAGATGAAGAGTATCTAATTACATGACTCAACTTATTTTTCAACTTCTTACCCAATCAAGTGTCTTTATTTTCCTTTTCCATGTTGTTATCAAACAGAGCCTAAGTCTAATGAAACAACAATCATCAATGTCATCATATGCCGGTGGCATTACATTTTGGGCTCGTTTGCTTCTAGTTTTAGGAATGGAAAGGGCATACTTGATTCTCGTAAAGTTTTTTTCTTGGCATCTAGGATGCCATGCCAATGTTTGGCTCAGACATAAATACTCTATTCTTGAAATATTATATTACTTTCACTATGTTTGGTTCAATTGGGAATAGGAATGAAATAAAGTATCAATTACAAAAATACTCTTCATTTTATAAGATAATAAGAAATTTCTCCAACTAATTTTTCAAAATGAACAATTACTATAATAAATTACAAAAATTACACATGCATAATAACTATCCTACAAAAATTACAACAGGAAAAAAGTTCCAAACAAATTTTATTTTTTTTGCAGCAACGTAACTAAAAAAAAAATTCTAAACAATATTTTCATACACAGATGAGAAAAGAATTATTTATTCATAAGAAAGAGAGTTATTTTAGTCCTAACAAGAAAATTAAAAAAGATGTCCACCGGTAATGGCTTAGAGTATCTCCAATAGGCATGTGTAAACCATGCCACGTAGGATTTGTGTAAAATTTACACATTGTGTATAATTTTTGGTGCTCCAATCGTGTTGTGTAAAATATGCCACATCGTCTTTTGTGTAAAATGCGTGTGTATTTTACACATCCACCTCATCATTTTCTCTTTCCAACTTTTTATAAAAATTTCAAAATAGTACAATTAAAAATTAAAAATATATTTTGTAATAAAACTTGCATATTTGAATTCTACTAGTCAAGTTCTTTAAATCAATACCCACTTTGACCATTTAATTATAAATAAAAAATATTTATAAAAAATGTTGAATATTATATATTCCATGTATTTCCATATAATTGGCCCATCATAATTTTACATAAGATTATAAGTATGAACCATTGAAGCAAAAATGAGACTATGTATAATTTATGTGTAAAACAACTTTTTATCAACCAAATGTCAATTATTTATTAAGTTCACATGTTTTTACACATTAATTTTACACATTGCTATTGGTGATGCTCTTATTCTTTATGGTTTAAATGGAAGAACTTTGGGGGAAAGTTTGGTTCCTGAAATTATTTATTCCAGACCTAAAACTTGAACCGAACACAGGAATCGTTTCAGAATGGAATTTAGCATTCCCGGAATGATTTAAATCGCCTTCTCGTTTGGTTCGAGTTTTGAGAATGGAATGGGCATACTTGATTCCTGAAAAGTTTTTTTCATGACATTTAAGATGCCATGCTGATGTTTGGTTCAACCAGAAATAGGAATGGAATAAAGTATTCAATTACAAAAATAACCTTCCTTTTATAAGATGATAATATATCTTCTACTAATTTTTCAAAACGGACAATTACCATAATAAATTACAAAAATTACACATGCCTAACTAATAACTATCCTACAAAAATTAGAATTTTTGTAATTAAAAAAAAATTTACAACAAGAAAAAAGTTCCAAACAAATTTTTATTTTTTTTGCAGCAACGTAACTTAAAAAAAAGTTCCAAACAATATTTTCATACACAGATGGAAAAAGAATTATTTATTCATAAAGAGGATGGTTATTTTAGTCCTAACAAGAAAAATTAAAAAAGATGCCTACTGGTAATGGCTTGTTCCTTATTATTTAAATGAAACAACTTGGGGGTAAATGTTGGTTCTTGAAATCATTTATTCCGGACTTAAAACTTTCAACCAAACGCGGGAATCGTTTTGAAATGAAATTTAGCATTCCCAGAATGGTTTAAATCTTGAACCAAACGAGCATGGTTAATTTTGCAAATGTAATACCATGTGTTTCATAGTGGAACTACTGCTAAACTATGTTGCAATCAGTGAACTTTCCCACAATAGCACTCTCTCTCGTCCCAAATTAAGAGTTCAATTTCTTTTTCTGGAACATATATGTACCAAATCTCACTATACTAAAAAGGTTATGTTCTCTGCATTGATTATGTTAATATTAGTTCACATACATGCGAAACTCAAACTAGACTCTTAATTTAGGACGATGGTTAACACAAACAATGAACAAATATAAAATCATATCTTAAAAACAAACAGGAGTGAGCAAACGTAAAATTGTATGATATATATGTGTGTGTATGTGTGCAAGAGAGAGAGAGGGGGTTAAATAAGCACCAAAACCAAAATGAAAAGGAATAAAGCAATCGTGTAAAGGTGTGGTGGTGGTGGTGTATAAAATAAAATTACCGGTCCATCGGGACTGAGGAGTGGATTGAAGAACGGCGTCGAGATCATCGTTCCTCGTACAGACCAAGATTGGACCAGAGAAATCAAGGGGTACAGATTCGCCTCTTTTAACTAGGAAATCGGAACCGTTGCCCAAATCTTGTAGAGCCCTTCCTACACGTCCAGCTCCTACTATGACAGCAGGTACCACTTTGGGGGTATTAGTAGTGGCCGTGGCCATTATAGTATTAGATGTAGATGTAGATGTAGATGATGATGATGCCCTAACCCTAAGTTTGAATCTAATTATTGAAGTGGGCTTTGTGGAGTGGTACCATAACAGGGAACTAGAGAGAGAAACTGCGGTGGCCATGATGACAGTGTTGTTGATGGTGTGGAGCTCTTGGAACCATGATTGGTGGTGGTTCTTTCTTTATTCAGGGATTTTGGAGTCCAGAAGACGAGAACCACCACTCATTTTCTAGCGTGGCCTATCGCTTCATCCTAAATTCTATATCTGTACGCTTGATATGATAAAAAAATTAGGCCGAATGGATCGTCCACGGTTTCGGTTGAGGGACAAAATTTTGTTTTTCTTCTCTTTTAAATATAATTTTTGATAGCAGCCGGTCTCATGTTCGAATTCTGGCAGCACCAAGACTTTGGGGCCAGTTATCACTCATGGAGAAGGGGCCGATATTTAATGCCAATGCGTTTGTCATGGGATTTAGTCACCTTGTACAGCGATGGCCTGTACGAGGACCGGAGATTAGTTGGACCGAAGGTGCGGATACCCCGGGTACGGCCAAAAAAAATATATATATATGTATAATTTTTGTTAAACATTTTTTTTAAAAGATAAATACTATATTTTCTTCTAGAAATTAGGTAGAAGGGCTTATTATACATTGATTTTTACCAAAAATCCAATGAATAATATTTTTTTGAATGAAGGGCCTATTTTTAATTGGTAATTTGAATGAAGGGCCTATTTTTAATTGGTAATTAGTGTAAGAGGCCTATTTTGTTTTATATTTTAAATGAATGTATTTGAATAAAGGGTAAATATCATTTAATTAATAGCCAAAACATGTTATGTATTACCTAAATTACCCCTTTTTATAAAATTTTCACAAGGGGAAAATATGGACTCCCAAAGTTCATATTGCAATAAAATATAGCGGCCCGAACTGCAAAGTTCATGAGCTATTGTTACCAGTGACCTCCTAATAAAATGTACTGCAATATGACAACTTTGCACTAAAAATATGGCCACTAGCAAAGACTTTTACATTGCATTAACGATATATGGACTGCAAATATACGAAGAGTCTTCAAAATGCACTATAATATGGACTGCGGAAATTAATCACATTGCAGTGAAATATGGACTCCACGTAAACGTTAGACATATTTTTATCCTTTATCCAGCTGAAATATAGGGCCTCACTGCAAACTCATATTGCCAGTCCATATTTTAATGCATATTGACAATTTTAAGGGTCAGGGATCCGTCATTTCCATCCATAGCACCTGAAACAAAACCCTCCACTGTCTCGAAAAACGACACCCGAATGTCAACTTTACCAATCTGAGGGAACAGTGCTGCGTCAACGTTACATTTAGTAGCTCCAGCCCTTCGGTATTTGGACCACACAAAATTCCCATTCCTTGGCCTTAGTGTCAACCCTCTCCACCACCGTCTCCTTCTTGAATCGAACCGCCGACCACTGGGCTAGAGAATCAAGAGCTCTCCTCACCACAGTGAAGTCGGACCATTTTTTAGCATTCCATACTAAGTCATTTCTTCTATTCCATAGCGACCACAGAATCATCGCTGCAATGGAGAATTCCTCAGAAGAGCTCGAAAGTTGAAGCTCAACCAACCACTGAATCAACGATGAGAAACCGAACGAAATATAATTATATTATTTAAGTTAAATTCTAATATTATCATTTCTTAAAGATGAATATTAAAAAATAAATATATAATTAAATTGTCCCTTGTCGCTGATCTGTTCAAAGAAAGAGACCGCGATTTAATTCTTCAGGTGCTGCTGCCTTGTACAGCAAGATCGGATGTGTGGTTCTGGGGCCGCCGGTTACAGATTAAAAATTTTCTTGGTCGTTAAATGTTTCTTCGAAAGTTCAAAATTTTATCTGGCGCATGTTAGCAGACTGCCTTACCACCAGGTCACTACTTCGATCCCACCATATAGACGATCAGGAGAAATGTCCTCGCTGCAATGATTCTGCAGAAACAAGTCTGCACATTCTGGTCACTAGTCCGGTTGTTTGGGCTATTTGGGACAAGGCTCCTTTGTATTTCAATTCTGCTTATGGTGGTAATATAGTGCAGTGGTGGAACTTTCTAATTTGCAGGTATACAAAATTTTAGGTGGAACTAACTGCTATAATTTTGTGGACAGTTTGGAATATCAAAAATGACCTTGTGTGGTCTAATGTCACCATGCCTCCGGTTGCTACGATTCATAAAGCAGGGCTCGAGATTGTTGAATGGAGATCGGTTAAGGATTGCAAGGGCGCTGATTCTGCTATGAATCCATTGCCGGCTAGGCTCTCAAATGGCAATCTTAGAAATTGGAAACCTCATCTGGCTAATATTTTAAAATGCAACGTTGATGCAGCTGTTTTTTTAATCCCAAATAAAATGGGCTTCGGCGGCATCATTAGTGATTCAGCTGGTTGTTTTATTGCAACGTACCAGGGTCCTTTTCTAGGCTACTTCAATTCATTGCTAACGGAGGCTATCGGATTACGCGAAGTGCTTAGTTAGCTTAAAACTATGCATGTCGATAATCTAATTATCGAATCTAATTTCCCAATTACTGGTGTATTATATTTGCAATTCAGTTGAGGATACTTCGGGTATTGGCTTAGTTGTCAATGATTGTAAAGCCTTAATTGAGGCTCTTGATCATAGTGAGGTTAGATTTACTTATATATCCGCGAACGCTGTTGCTCATACTATAGCTAGAGCAGCTCGTTCTATGTCTAGTTGGTACGAGTGGGTAGAGTTTTGCCCCTCGTTTATTTCTGATGTAATGGCGACCAATTTGTATTAATATATTATGTTCTTTTTGTCAAAAAATAAATATATATATATATAATTAAATTAATGAAAATAAAATTAAACCGATTTAAACACATATCACATGAAATTCAAATAAGAAGATAATCACATGAATTATTTTAAAAAAAAAGTCAATGTCTTAAACTAACTAGATATAATATGAGACTGAAGCTGCAAATATGTTTGAACTATAATTCTTCTACAATGGCAAGCAAACACATATGTAAAGGTGATTTTATTTCTATTTGCCATATCTTGCAGTTAATCTGTGCTGTTAAGATAATATATATTATTTGTTAAGTCAATATGCAAGCATTGATAAACCGACAAAAAATATTATTAATTTAGTTTTATAAATATTATTTTAAATAATAATTTAATACTAAAATATCTATTAAATTTCACTTTATAAATTATAACCTAACCTCTTTCTGATGGAGACATAAATACAGGATCGTTTGATATTGTGTATAGATTGAACAAAATACTTTTGCTAAAACCCTATAAGAATAAAGAAATTTCACCTTTGTGGATCATGTAGAAGATTCATATGAGTAGACTAGGGTTTGAAAGTATCAGATTGCGATTTGGTCAGATTTTTTAATTCTCGCTGGGTTGCGAAAATCGATTGTTTTCGCCACCGAAATGACTTTTGATCGTCATGATTCTTCGCGAAATAATAGTAACTTTGCGTTGCGAACGACATATTTAAAAATAAGCCCAGTCCAACGGTAAGATCAAAAGTTACGATTGATTTACGACTGCAGTACCGAAAACCTAAAGATCTTCTATCGTATTCCTTCCGCCATCAAATCTTGCACCGAGTGTGGGCTACGGTATCACCAAGACTTTCTCCTCTCTCAATAGAATAGACCCTAACTCATGAGAATTATTGTTATATTAAGAAGAGACAAGGTCCACGTATATATAAAGCTATGATAGGGACCTTAAAGAGAAATAAGTGTTTAGGTTTTCTATGGAAAGTTAGAATTCTAATTTCACTATGAATTAGTTCATTCTATAAATTATAATTCGCACCACTAAAGAATTATAATTGCACTCCCGTTCTTATCTCAAAATTATATTTCGAGCTCCTTATTATTAAATACTTATTATTTTTCCACACGTTAAAATTACAGATAACCGTCATTTAAATTAAATTGCTGACAATTATATTTGAATGACTTCTTAATCCTTGAGCCTACCACTTAACTTATTTGACATGTCGGATTAACATAATCCACCTGCATGGTTTAACATGATCAAAACTTATAAGCTTCTCAAAGGGCTATCATCAATCCCTATACCGGAACGTGGATTCCGTCAATAATATTTATCATACATATAGTATCGTCATCCAATTCACGAAAATTATTGATCCATAAATGAATCTCACTCTTAATGAATTAAAACAACAAACATTACATATATATGTCTATTAATTAATTCAAGATTAAGAGCATAAGTAATCATAATAACCATGGGATTTTAATTTGTTTTATATAGTCAGTATAAAAACAATTAACCCAAACTGGTCATATTCAATACACACAAAATGTACTAGCACAACGAGTTAAAACTAAACCGTTTTCTGTAGTTAAGATAAACTACTAAAACTTATGCTACAATCCTACCGATGGGTATCCAATTCCAACTAAGACTGTGAACCATTAAAATTATATTCCACAAGAACCGATGATATGATCTTATGTGTGTAAGTTATACTCTACACACCAAATTATATATTATATGGAATAAAAGAGACGCATGCACAATATTTAAATAAATAATATAATCCAACCATTGCCCATAAAGATTCTCATTAAAATAGCAAAACAAATTTTATAACATATCCAAACCAACAAGAAAATTTTGACTTTTAGTATATCACTCTAACACTTTCTCACACGCACATCCCCCCCCCCCCCCGTTCTCCTTTTTCATCTATTACGCAAAAACCAAAGCACTAAAATATATATATATATATATAGACATATATGATCATACTTATGTAAAAACAAATTTTGCTTTGTCTTGAATTTGATTTTCATATTGATTGTGATTGAACCAAATTTGACCATCATTTGAACTAGATTAAGAACTCTTATTAGTGTGTGTTATAAGTTATAACCAATATTCATCTCCATTTGACCCATAAAATAGTCGATACCCGAATATCGAATTGGTCGGCATGTTATTAGCTTGTTGTCTCACTTAACTATTTAGTCCTGTCCTTTTGGAATTAGGATCTACTGGGCTTTAGAAGTTGATGCAAATTTTTTTGGGTTCATTATAGTAAAAGTTCAAACTTTATTTAAGTTGTGCATCGTTACCTGAAAAGTCGGTCCAATTTTGGTTTATTGCAGGTGGTGAAAATTAGACTACAATAGCAAAAAGGATCGAGTCACAAGCTTTAAAAATACAAGAGCCCTGTACATTGCACTCATGTGATCATCCGTGAGGACGGCCTCCGTCGGCTCTTGGCTGGTGCAGCCCCAACTATTATGCACAACGGTACACATCAAGCCATCATGTTTATCGCCAAGAACACTTTTGGGATTTTACGGAAAAAACATAAAGCGATGGTCAGATCCTTCAGCTGTGGCAGTCCATGATATCTGGTTTTCTAGATGGAACAGCCGATCTGGTATGCACCGGTCCATTTGATGTTGTAAAGATGCAGCTAATGACTGAGGGCTAATTTGCAAGTGAGGTGAAGTACAAAGGTACGTTCCATGCTATCTCAACAATATATGTAGAGGAAAGGTTGTTTGCCTTATGGAAGGGACTCTTATTATTGTAATAAATGTTAATATTAACAAGTGCACGAATCAATATATAATATAATTAAGGCAAGTGCAGGGTCGAACCCACAAAGACTCAAACAATATGTTTTATAATTACTTTGTTAATTTTTCACTAAATTCTTAATCTAACTAATAAAGTTTATAATAATCAAACAAATAAAATAGATCAAATTAAATAAAATAAAGCAAAACAAGTAACTAAAGTAATGGAACTAAATTAAATAATATAAAGCAAGATAATAAAATTAATTTACTAGGGTTTCAGAATCATATATTTAATATTATCTTACTAAGTATTCATGCGCATAAACTCTATTCTTATCTCACAATAATTTGGTCTATCGACTCTATTATTTGCAGAAAATAAAATCATAAAATTCAATTATAATTCTTCCACGGCCAAACCTATGTATCCGTCAAAACACTTATTATATCCGTCAAAACACATCCTATATCCACTCTCAACAAATCATAAAATGAATCTAAAAAAAATAATGAGAATCCAACTTTATTTTTGTCAATTAAAATAGGCATCAAATAGGAAGAATTATATTTAATATTAAAGCATTAAGTTGATAGAGTCAATTGGCATGAACATATGTAAGAGAATCAATTAAATATACTCATCGTAACCCTAGCACAAATTTACGCTAGCATGAAATAAATAAAAAAAAACTAAAAAGTAATAAAGAAAAATAAACTTACTTAACATTAATTAATTGAGTAATAAAAATAAACCTTCAATCTTTAAAGTATTCGGTTCAATTAATAAAGAAAAAAGAACAAATTTAACAAGAAGAAAATCGAAATTGTGCCCCACGACACTGTGCAGGGCTGCAAAAAAGTTGGTTGTGTAATTGTGCTCCTATGCCCCCTTTATATAATTGATTTGCATTGCATTCTTAATGGGCTTACGGTAATTGCTGGGCCACAGTGCTAGATAACTTAGGCTTAGGCCTTTTATATGGCTAGGCTAACTAATATTAATAGGGACCCGTAATGATAAAGCCTTAATATTAAAGATTGGGCAACCGAATATACTAATTTCTGCACATCACCCCTTTACAGTAAATTTAACACTGTTTTCGGCTAAGAAAATTTCATAATTTGAGAAAACTCAAAACACGAAAGTTGTAAGTCTTCAAATTCTCTTTCCAACCATATAAAGAACGTCAAAAAATCGAGTTCTAAGCGAGAAGATATGATCAAAATACCATCACTTGCCCAGGCTCTACTGGTGCTATAACCAGGATATTATGCATTTATTGCACATCTTAGAAATCCGTTCTTTTAATCGAAACTTTTTCAAACCTGTTTTTTAGAGATTGTCGCACGACATATCACATTTTGCGACAATCCTGATATTCAAAACCCGACCAACCACCTGACACATCACAGTGTCCAACTTCATTTCTACTATCACAGTGTCAAAATCCAAAGCATTACAAAAATAGAAGTATTAGTAATAATATGTGTTCTTTAAATTATAAATTAGCATGGTAAATTATACCAATTTCTTGGTACATCACTTGCCCAGGCTCATGAGGATCCCACCTGGTCAAGCCTTTATTTGGGGTGTGGCTAACCAGGTTATTGGATTTTATTAGAAGATATATACACAATTCACCTTTATAGGTAGCTGCACATCCAAGACTTAAATGTTGAAATTATTGTGATAATAGTGGAAGAATGGTGGTAATAAACCTTTTTGGAGAGACCAAAGCCTTTAGAAAAAAAAAGATTTTTTTTTATAAATCTCTTGTATGTTGTAGACCTATCTTGAATTTTTTGGTGGGGCATAGCGTGCTTTTTAATTTACAATATTAATCAAAATTCTTTTGCTATAAAGTTGCCGCTTTGTAGATGCTTGCGCTCAAATGACCCTTAGAGGAAAGCGAAGTTTAAGAGGATAAAAAGAAAAGAGAGGAAAATAACATTAACGACCTGGGTAAAGTATGAATTGTGGAGATTGGAGAGAAATTAAAGAAAGACTAAAGTATTTTATTTTGGATAGAATCGGATGTCCTTGACCAAGTTCTGCAATACCGTCTTCTTGATGCACTAGTAGTTTCAGTATATACTATTGCGATAGAAATAAACTGTTCTCAATACTAATACCCAGTTCTTTCTCAACTTCCAATGTCGCGTTAATCTATTATAGTGCAGACTCTTCTTTATGTTTCAAAGTATTATTTGATTCTCTCGTTGGTAAAATATTTTTCATTGTTATATGTTTAAATTATGTACTGATATTAGGGTTTGTATTTTTCTTCGAAAAAATACATATTGATATTTTGAAATCGATCAATCCACGTGCAGCCCTAACCCTAAATCGTTTAAATTGTTTTTAAAGGTAAATATGAAGTCAATTAAAAAGGAATTATATTTGGATTAGGAATGTTAATTAAAATATAATCTAAATTTATACTATTATAACTTAATTTTAATTGGTGGATATACTAATCGATTTTAAAAAGGTAATATTGTAAAACTTCGTTCAAAATTTTCATAATTTAAAAGTGGATTAATTACAGATTTTGGTGGATGGAAACAAAATCACTTAATATGTAATTCATTGTCTGGTTAACTTATTAAGCTATATTTTTCCAATTTCTAGCAGACATATTAGGTTACATTTTTTCATTTTTTTGGCAAACATAATATAAAATAGGAATGAGTATTGCACCTTATATATAATATGTCTCGAAACAAATTTATTCGATTGGTAGCTCTTGTGTAAGCCACCTTATAAACATGTACTATCTTTGATGTATGATTTTAATTCCCTAATTATAAAGACATGTTTGCACACCCCCACCCTCAAACCCCCAAAAATAAATCACCATCCCGCTATGAATTTGCTAAGTTTAAGTTTAAACTATCATCTTTAAGAACCAATACACGCAACAAGTGGTTTACAAATTTTACAAATGTATATATACAAATGTTAATTTGGCTCAAATTCCCCATTGGTAATTTTGTTTTCGAATTAAAAGTTTGTGGGCTATATAATCCAAGGCAAATGCTAGGCTTTATAAGAATCCCTAAAAGCAATAAACTACTGAGAAAAGTTTTTTCGATTCCTGATCACTAACACAAACTTCTATTTTCCCATTATGAAGGGTTTTTCAGATATACTCGCTTAAAGCCTCAGCTACAAAAACCATGCATTTTCATTCATTTATATCTTTAGAAAGATTGAATATAAAAAAAGCGAATTGTGAGTATAAATTGATATTTGCACAATAGTATAAATTGATATTTGCACAATGTTTGCCCCAATTTGAGTTCTAGTCAACTTTTTGAGAGAAGAATAAAAAAATACCTACAATTTGAATTCAAATTAATTACAAAAAAAAATTAACCTCAAATAATGTGTAAAGGAGGAAATTGCAAAGGGACAAAATCATCAAATGACTCATAAAATAAAAGTGAAAAATGATTAATCAAAATATTTTTTTCCTTGATTAAAACTTGAAATTAATGTCTGAAAACTATTGTCCTTTATTGTAATGAGTGGCTAGATAGTGCCTTTTATTATTATTTTATATTTTTTATGGGTCAGCGATAGACTCGAGATACATAGTGTTTTGTCCCCATGGCACATGTTCTATGTTGAAATATGTGAAGGTGCGTGTTAATTCACTTGCTGCTATATGATAGGGTAAGATATTCGGTTTTATAACTTTATAGACGTCGTTCATTTAGTTAATGACCAACTTTGAGCTGTGATGATTGTATATTATATAGCATATCCCATAGGAGAACACATTAAAGTTACTATAATGGGAAGGATGGATTAGTTTATTAACATTTGTGTCATATTTAGTGCATATTGGAAGTTTACTCTTTTCAAATATAGATGTTTCATGTTAACACGACCTTTACATAATTTATTTATATAATAAGGGACAATATTTATGAATCTTAAAAATGTATAAAAGATAAATAATTATGCGACTAAGAATTATGATATATTTTTTAATGGTTGATAATATATTTGGCACTGTTTACGACCTAGTAAAATATATAGCAGTTCGAAGTGGATGGCCTTTTTTTTAACAAGAATAAATACATCTAATAGTTCGAAGAGGGGGGGGATGGGAACAAACCCTAAACTTGGACATTTTTTAAACATTCATATATTTTTACATATTTAAGTAATTGAGTTTATGCCTAGATGTATATGAGATTGGATTGCACCTTGGTCAATGTTTTTTTCTTTTTATATTGATTTTTGGTAATATTATCTACAACTCTCGAAAGTTGGTCATTAGATATAAATGTATCATAATATAAATCATAATACACTTTTAAAGGTTGGTCACTAACTATGAGGTTTTGATATGATAGTACAATCATTTGATCCGTCTTATTTTGAATATAATATTTTCTTCATTTAAATATCTTTATAATTTTATATAACTAGGTATTGCACGAGCCATATGACATGGTGAAATTGATAAATAGGCGAAGTGAGGGTTATAAATATAAATTAGAGACATAAAATTAGCACCGGATTGTTTGGTAGTTCCAACCATTTCAATTGACTATATATAATTTGCGTAAAGTATGTTTAAAACATAATCCACACATATTTTCTGATTTGATGTGTAATACCCCATAATTTAATTTATACAAATCAGTCATGTATAGGCCTTAATTAAGTGAAAGTTTAGTGTGGGCTAAAATGTAAAGTTGTAAAGTTTGGAGTTGAAATAATAAGATTTTAAAAATATGGGATAAAATGTTGTAATTTATCCAAAGTAATGGAAAACTCTAGATAAATCCACTAAGTTCTTTTATTGTCTTCCTTTTCCATTGTTTGTTCCGAGCAAGAGAGAAAAAAAGAAAAAGATCTCCATTGTTTTAGTTTTCAAGCTTTCTCTTTCTAGAATTTGGTCTATCGAACTCCGCCGAATCAAGACGGGCCTTTAGGAAATGTTGTCCTTCACATTAAGAGCTATGCAGAAGTTCGAGAATTTTATAGTTCCATCACCAAGTCTCGATTCATCATCACCTTTGGTTAATATTTTGACGCTATAAGGTAAGCCTTTAAATTATTCTTAATTTTGGATAAATTTAGGTAAATTTGGAATAATTTTTTAGTATGATTTGGGTTTGATAATTATTGGTATTTGGGTTTAAATTAATACTTGGTGAAGTAAGTGTGTTTACATGAATTATGAAAATTATGAATTTAAAATATGGAATTATACACACCATAGGTTTACTAGAATGTTTAAGTAAACAAAAATAGATTTTTGCTTCTATTTTAATGCATTTCGAGTTGGTTACTGATGAATGATGTTAGATATCAATTATGTATTTCAAAATATAGTTCAATATTTAACATATGGCTTTAGAATCACTTAAAAATTATGAAAAATGAATTTTTGGTGAATTTGCAAGTTTGGTGGACGATATCGATTTCTACGCGGGAATATTAAATTTTTTGCATTATGTCTCGTATTGTATTCCAACATTTGGATTAATTATTTTGACTAGTGAACTAGACTTTTATGATAGGATTTGAGAATTTAAGATATTCATTAAGTTATAATTCTTGGTGGAAAATATTGGTACATATTGAGGAATATATTGTAGTTGTTTTATTTGTGAAAATAAGTAATAATTGAATTGTTAATGTGGATTGAAGTGTTTGGAAGCAAGGATATATTGAGACATCTTAAAGATATTTGTGGATAGTTGAATAAATCTTAGCTTAGGTAAGAGGTAGGAGTTCTAAACTTTATTTTCATAAAAGTTTTGTAAATTGGTTAAGTAATTTACAAATTGTTTATGAAATTCATATGACATGTGTTAAAGAGAAAGAAACATCATTTTAAGTATTAAGCATGTCATGATCACGTGTGTGTATTTTAGTAAGTTGTATGAATTGAATTAAAGATAAAAATGTCACTTAGAAAGTAACATGGGTAAATGCAATAATAGTGATTAATTTTGTATATAACTATGTTGACTATACGAGAAGTTCTTAAAAATTACGACAATGTTTTCTATAAATAATTAAATATTTTTATAAAATAAAAATAAATATTAACGGACAATTAAGGAACTTACTCGAGAATCATTGCAACTTGGCTTGGCCACATGATATGATAATCAACTAATGCAATTATTGAATATTCTTGATATTGATTGTGTCAAGAACATTCGATAAGCGTCATTGAGTCGGATTCTTGATAATAAAATTAAAACTTGATATTTACATTCTTGTGGCCAAGTAGTGACATGGAAATTGTATATTGGGAAAAGTGCATTGAGAATTAAAATTTAAAGATAATGGTGTATGTCATTGTAGTTCTAGTGTGTGTATGCATGCATGTCATAAGTTTTGTGCAGGTTCTTCAAGAGTTAATCAGAGTCGTAAAAATGAGATATGATTTAGAGTTGGATGCTTGCCGTGTTGGAAATAAGTAAGGCTCGATACTCTTGGGTTGAAGAGCCATAAACCCCTGGGGGCAATAATGAGGTCGACTGTTTAGAGTCAGCGGTGAGTAGCCCAGAAATCTAGACCTAGGCAAAACACCAACGATATATATGATGATAACTGTGGTTTTATATTTGAGATCAATTTTCTCATACCAACATGATAGCGGTGATTCAGTACAGTGATCAAAAAGTGAGATTCTAAATTGATACATCCTTACAGGTTTGTGTATCATGCATTTGTATATCATGTTAAAGAATTGGTACAGTACATGATAACTAATGCATACTCATGGCTATTTAATTCACGCATGTTAAAAATGGAAAAATTTATTTATTACTTATGTTTTATAAAGGCAAAATATCATTTTCTCCACCCCTACTAGGCACTATGTGCTCACCTCGTTTTAAATAAAATTCCAGGTTCAGGTACTTCGGGTTGGGGATGCAGTTAGAATATGGGAGGCATTATTTCAGGTTGGCACTTGAAGATGTGGATGTTGTTTGAAAGGTTATAGGTGGTTATTCATAATTTAGATGGTCCATGTTCGAGGTGATGCTTAGTTTGTGGATAGGAGATTTTTTATTTGGTTTATGTTAAAAGTTATACATGTAATGAGGGTTTTATGGTTGTAATTCTTGGTAGAAATTATGGAATTCTTAGAATATAAAATATTGTTATTAAGTGGTTTGGCAGGTATATTATTATGCTAAGAGAAAATTTTGACAGGTCACAATTTTATTAACTTTCTTTGACCCTCAGTCTTTTGGATTTTAGCTTAATAATGCATTAAACTCGTGAAATTAGTTAATAAATCGTATATTTAAAGATCGAGGAGTCACACGATGGTTCCTTTACAAATTATTGTGTTAAACTTGAAAGGAATATGGAAATGCATGGAATTATGTAATATTCGATAGTTTTTTTAAAATTTATTTCACATAATTTTATAGTTATAATGGGTCTTATTTTATAGATATTGATAAATCGCTTTCAAATATATAAATTTTATTAAATTATGATTTTTGGATTTAAAGTTACAGAATATTCAATTGTTTTGAAAGTTGACGAGAGAGGAAAATAATATAGAGAAGTGGTGAAGAAGTAGTTGTATGTTTGTTCTGGTGTGAGTTTTATGGCTCATATTAACTTAATTTAATTTTTGTAAAATCTTGATCATTAAAGCATTTCCATCAAGCTCTTTAAATGAGTAAAGTGCAATTTTTTTGAAAAGTCATATAAACAAAATTGGCTCCAACAAACGTAACAAAATTGTCTATTTATTTTGAGGATTCATTCTCTCTCTTCAAATTTAGCTAGTGAAAAAGGGATATTTAAATTTTTTTATTAAAATTTGTGTTAGTCAAAGAAGATATCAATCTCATTAATTCCTAAGAACAAGAAAAATTATAATTTGAAAAATTTGTTGAAGTCATTAAAAGTGCTTTTCAAAAGTCACTTTTCAAAATTGTCATACAAGAGAATCTCTAATGAAATAACTAAAATTGTTAAAGTTAACAATGTAAGTCTCTCCAATAGTTATTTTTTCTTAATAACCAAATTTGTAGGGCTCATTATATTGATTAGTCACAAATTAATCAACTTGAAATTTGTTTTAAAAAATGGAGGGAAATACTATCTAAATTTGAAAATATTATTATTTAGCCAATAGAATTAGTGGGTCTCTCATTTTGACTATTGAAAAAAGTTGTTAACTTTGATTATAAATAAAGTAGATTTGGTTATTGGTTAAAATGTTGCTAAAATTTAATTATGCCTTTGGGTTAATGTTTTCAGCTAACATTATTAAAATTGATTATAATTTTTATTTTGATTATATCATTTGAGATACTGTAAGTCAACAAAGTACATATTGAAAAAGTCACTTTTAAAAAATTTGTTGGAGATACTTTTAGGCCTCGTTTGATTCAGGTATTAGGGTCAGTGGAATTAATAATACTGGACTATTAATTCTGGTATTAGGGTCAGTGGGATTAATAATACCGGTATTAATAGTAGGGTCAGTGGGATTAATAATACCGGTATTAATAGTAGGGTCAGTGGGATTAATAATACCGGTATTAATAGTACTGGACTATTAATCCTGGTATTAATTTAATACCAATACCTTGTTTGATTTATGCAGTATTAATACTAAAATATCTCATGTTGATGTTAATACCATGTTTGATTCTGTAACTCGTATACGAGATTATATTTTAGACTAACAAATTAAAAAAAAAATTAAGAAAAAATTTCTAAAAAATTTTTAAAATTTTTTTGTAAATTTTTTTTTAAAAAAATTCTTTTTAAAAGAAAATAAATTAAAATAATAATAATATAGTAGTAGTAGTAGTGGCATTTTTAAAAATATATGGTTCATTTTTCTTAATCCTGAATAAACAATACCACCTTCCCCGGTATTAAATTATACCACAAATAGTGGTATTAAGTTAGTACCGGTATTAGTAATCCCAGCACATTTGTGAAAATCAAACAAGGTATTATAAAAAAAGTGGTATTAACAATCTCGTCCCACTTTTTAATACCCAAATCAAACGAGGCCTTAGATTATACGACTTTTAAAATAGTTGTATGTTGCAAAAACATTTACTTATAATATAGGTTAGATAGGATAGATAATCAGCAGGTGACTTAACATTAGTGCATTGAATTTAATATCGAGTTCAATTGAAAATACTCCAAGTTGAATCGTCGAATTCTAACCACTACAAAAATATCTTGACAATAATAATAATAATATAGATTACATTAAATTGGGACGACGGAAATAGCCCCAAGTGTGCAACCGAGTGGGGCTGATTTAGGACGAGCCAAAAAAGTTGCTCGGTTCCCTCGGCGGCCAATTGGGTCCCTTGCCCTCCTAGAGCATTTAGCAACTCTTTTTGTTTCTGTTCTGGTGTGTAGTTCGTCCAAAAAAAAAAATTAAATTAAATTCGGCCAAGTTGGCCTACACCACTTCAAACTCAACCTGTGATATTCTTAGTTGGCGTCAATTGAACGAACGAAAATAACCGTAATTAATGAGTGTCGCATTTTATTTGTCAGAACTCACAAGTTATTTGCAGATTGCATTTTTCAGTTAATTAATTCTTGATACAAACAAATCTAACCACAGCTTTTATGGGTGAAATAATAATGGTTCAAATATTATTCCCGCTCATTGGTCCTCCCAATTCCCCAAAAGAGAAAAAAAACTATCTAATCTTAGTCAAATAATCAAAACTCGATCTGTTCACCCACTAACATTAACATACATCACCATAGAAAATTTCCCATTAAAATGTTACCGTTAAAGAGCTACTCCCCAACAAAACAAAAACCCACACTTCCCGGTGTACAAAATTTTCAAATTCAAATTTCCCCTTTTTCCAACCCCCACCACCAAACATAAAATCCAATTACTTACCAACCAAACACTACACTACACTAACACTATACTTTCAAACTCTCTGTTTCATTATGTCTGGATTCAAGAAATCTTCAATTCCCGGCCAGAGTTCATACAACTCCCTCTATCTCAATCCCCTCACCGAGATCAAACACAACCGGAGCTCCAGCGCCGGAACCACTGACAGTCAATCTCTCGGAGTCCACATGGGTCGGATTACGTTAAGGGTGAACGAGGACAAAGAGAATGCCGAACCCAATAAGATCAAGAACCAAGTCAATGTAGGTAAAGAAAATGAAGTGCCCAGTAATGGTTTATTGTTCCCCCCGGCCAAAGCCAAACATTTTCCAAATGGAAACTCTAATCTTAAAGACAGGGTTTTAAGGCCATCTTCACTTCAACTATGTATGCAAATGAATGAGCCTGATTCCACTTTTGGGTCGAAAATTTGGGATCCAATTGATTCGGATAATTCAAATTCTGTCAATATTTGGGACTATTCGGATTCGGAGGCTGCCCCTGGTTCTTCGTGGTCTACCATTCCCAATAGGTTGGTTTATGTCTGTTCATTCTCCTTGGAATTTAGATTAATTAATCAAGTTTTAAAAGCTATTTGTTGATGATTTTTTTTTGCTGTCTTTTCTTTCTGTTTTGTTTTAAGGTCATTGTTGTGTAGGCCATTGCCTCTGGACATAGGGAGGTGTACTTGTGTTATTGTGAAAGAAGCATCTCCGGAAGGGCTAAATGGGGACACTCTTTTTGCTCTTTACACCAATGTAAAGTCTCTGCAACTCTCGAGATGCCCAAAATGTGGTTTTTACATGCACTCTGGACTGATTTTAAGTTTTAACGATGATATATGCTAATGAAATTGGTTTCAAAATAGGGGTATTACAATTAAATAATTTGTGTGTCAACATTAGTAGGAGAGAGTTGCATTTTGCCCCTCTTTGTATCAGTGTAAAAGAAAGTTTCAAGAAAGATCAATTTATCAACACTGTTTTAGTTTCTGCACAAATTTGTGCACATGGTAGGTACAGTCGGGGGTGCTTGAACATAGAGACTTTTTCGTAAAAAGGTCGCCTTAGATAAGTCTGATCAGAACCTTTTCGATTAATTAGATTAATTTTTTCTGAACTTTAAACATTCTCTAATCCTAATTGTTGATTAGTTTTTATACAAAAATTACAAGAAACAGGTGATAATCTGGATTTGCATTTTGAAGTTTGTGGTGTTTCCTTGCTTACGTACTCGTACAATGTGATTTTTGCTTAAATTATGTTGGCTAATCGAAATAAATTGAAGAGAAGAACAATCTTAGACTCTAAAAATCTCATTGAACTTTTAGTTGCAAAGCATTCTGTACTTCTTAATACAAACTTCTATGTTTTTTGAGTTTTTTTTATTTTCCACATTATAGGAGGGTCAAGGACGACAGAATCGCAAACTTGCTGTAGCTCATCACAAACGACATAATGGAAGATCTGAGTTTACAGTGGCCCAAAATACAAAAGGATTATTATGTAGCTCGGATGATAGTTTCGTTGGGACTGTTACCGCCAACCTCATGGGTTCAAAGTACCAGATATGGAATGATCAGGTCCAACCTCTAAAGCCTTAGCACATTAATTTAAAATTAAACTCACATATCTGAATCGCAGTTCTCTTCCCCCAAGGTTAAACATTAAGGTTTATGTTATAATATTATATGCGTACATTGTATAAAATAAAATAAAGCATAAGCATATCTGATAGTTTAGTCCTTAATTAATGTGTTTTGATCGACATTCCATTTGATTTCAGGGCAGCCGTCTCAGTTCCACAACCAAACTCTCTAAACTTCTGCTTGCTGTTGTAACGTAATCTCTCTCCCCCTCTCTATGCACGCGTGTGCACAAACATTAATAGCATATATGAGAAATGTTGAAGTTTGCAGACATTTTGCAACTACAGATTCACGCCAACTATAGCAACATGGACAGGAAGTTACAGAAGCATGAAGGCGTGGATACCCAAGCATCAATCCATGCAGCTTAAGACTACTACCCAGGTGAGCTTAACCAATTCATTAAGATATCTTAGGCTTCAAATTGAAGTTATCAATCTCGTTCTAATATCTTTTTCTTTTAAAAAATTGTGTAGATACAACATATAAATGGGCTAACAAAGGATTGGGAAGAGAAAATGGACAAAGTACATCAGCTATTCTCAAAGGTTCCACATTACAATAATGTAAGTTTATATATCTGTATAGGGAAGTAGTAATGTATTTCCTTATTATTAACCAATTCCTCTTGAACTTTCTATATTATATTTTTTGTTACAGGCTTCAAAGCAATACGAGTTAGATTTCAGAGAGAGGGGAAGATCAGGACTTAAAATCCAGAGCTCCGTCAAGAATTTTCAGTTAACATTGGAGGTATAATGAACTTCAATTTCCCTACTCCCAAAGAATCCTAATACAACATTCTCTTCTACGCATTGATTTAAATCATTTTAGCAAAATAGTGGGTTATATAGCATAGTTGTTGGTTCTAATGGCTGATGTGTATTTGCTTTGCTTAGAAGAATGGAAGGCAAACAATCCTGCAACTTGGAAGAGCGAGCAAGTCGAATTATGTAATGGATTACAGGTACTCACTGGCTTGGTCATTTCAAACAAAAATAAACATTTCTAAATTAGATTTATTATTCTTTTGGTTTTGAGTTTTGTGCTTAAAAGTGGTGAATTAACATACATGATGCGGACTCCCTTTTGTTGAGTCTTAAAAATTTATATGTGAACTTGCGAAGTCACCAATTTCTCTGTCTCCCACTGGCTTGGTCATTTCAAACAAAAATAAACATTTCTAAATTTGATTTATTATTCTTTTGGTTTGAGTTTTGTGCTTAAAAGTGGTGAATTAACATACATGATGCGGACTCCCTTTCGTTGAGTCTTAAAATTTATATGTGAACTTGCGAAGTCACCAATTTCTCTGTCTCCCACGGGAACACAAAACCAGGAACCAAATGAGCGCGTGCTATAAAAAAAATGGATATGTTGCAAATGTTTTGGCAATTGAATAGGAAAAGAAAAAAGAGGAGCAAAAACTTAAGAGTTTGAATTCTTTGGTCTGCAGATATCCATTGACTGGTTATCAAGCTTTCTCTATATGTTTGGCTGCTATGGATTCAAAGCTTTGCTGCACAGTGTAATTGTAACATATGCAGTCCTCTCTGTAGTACAATCTCGGAACCTAGAGAGCTACCTCTTCTGTTTTTGGTTCTTGTGCTCATCATCATGCCTTGAAAGATTTGAGCGACAGATTCTAACTTTAGTGACATTTAATAGTCTCGTCATTTTGTTGGAAGGTGTCAAATTAAGAGTTCGAACTTAAGAGTCCACTTTTCCTTTAGAAGTAAAAGTAAAAGTGGAGTCTTTGAGACAAAGATAGTAATTTTTGAGTCCAGGTGAAATTTTGTACCATACTGTTAGCCATTTAAATTGATTATATTTGTAATAGTTGGAGGCATGTACCCCCGATATCTAAGTAACAGTTGTTCATATTTTGTTTGGAGAATTTAGTGCGATGATAAATTAACATCTTTGTAGTATATACTAATAAATTTGGTATTTGAATTTGAGGGTAGAGAAGCATAATTAAAATTTCCAAATTTCGAACCGTGGTAAGATGAGCATAAAATTAACCAACTGATAAAATCACGTCTCGGAGCTGCTGAATATGAAGTGAAAAATCCAATAAGAATTTGCTTGCTTCGAAAAACATAGAAAGTGAAAAATCATAAATCAATATAAAATAGTTTTATTCAAAGCCAACACGAAAGTTTAGTTTAGTT
This sequence comes from Lonicera japonica, assembly GCA_021464415.1. Lineage (NCBI taxonomy): Eukaryota > Viridiplantae > Streptophyta > Magnoliopsida > Dipsacales > Caprifoliaceae > Lonicera > Lonicera japonica. Next base: position 6,801,864 of record CM038467.1, on the reverse strand, counting down.
TATTGAGTGGGTGGGTGGGGGAGTAGATAAGCGATGGCATTTAAAAAAGAAACTTAATTCCAAGAAAGCAAAAACGCGATAAAAGTCAACGTCTGTATAGTGGGGTCAACAGTCTGGGCATAAGAGATGGGGAGGGAGGGTGAAGCTAACAAGCTCTACAGCTGTACCTAAAAAGCCCTTCCCATTTATTTGGCTTCTTTTTTCACAACTAGCCCCTAAGGTACTGGTGCGTAACTACGATCTAGCTCAAACTATGTGACCCTCCCTCAATCACATGTCACCTGTAACTTGTTATTTATATCAATTGATTTTTTTATTTCTTTCTATACGTACCAATTTTATCCAAAAATATTTAATTATTTGATGCATAAAATTTAATCAAATAAATAAACATACATTTCATCTCCCCAATCATCACTAAAAATTTAGTTTATGAACAAACAATCTGCTTTAAACATTACATTTATATATCATTACTCAATTCTTTATGGAGTACAGTATTATTTAGCATCACTTGGGTTGTTGACCTTTTAATTTGTGAAACCTAAGTAGGTGGCTGCTCTCTCTCATCTTTCAAGCCACCTAATTAATCTCAAACATATGTTTTGCAACATTATTAACTATGAGGGACCTCTGCTTGTTCGGTTCCGTTCCGTAGACAGAGGCATCTCATTTGACGTGATCTACAAATAAATAAATAAATAAATAAATAATTGTCAAGTTGGTTAACCATTTTGTGATGAGACCTCAACCACTTGTCTATTCCTTAATTCTAGTTCGCGGGGTCATTAATTAATAATATGAAAATTGTCAATTTGGGTTAGCCATTTGCTCCCCCAATTATGAACATCATCAAATCACTATGGTATTTTAAAATTGAATTATCTATTCGCTGGACTTCAATTTAATTGTTCTCGTATATTTATTGTTATCGGCTCAACAAATAAATAAATTGATCGCTTTTACGTTATAATAATCAATAAACACCACTAATAACTCCCAAATAGTAGTGCAAGAAAGGGAATATTTGGATGCGGATGGACACACAACTAAATTACTTGCTATTAAATGTTCACAAGGAAAAACTAAAAACAATTTTTATTTGATACAATTGTGGTTATAAATAAAGGTTTATATCTTATACTTGATATTTAATCAGCATAAAGCATTAATTTAATAAATAGCAAAGTAGAATTTGGCCCAAGATTTTAAGAGTCTCTTTATTTAAATCAATTATTTTAGTTTTAGCCCAAATTCCAAAATAAATATTATTTTCTAATATTCTAACTTTTTTAAGACTAATCTGACTAAATGATCCTTATTAAATTTTAATGTTGATATTTAGTTCATTTTTAGGCAATATCTAATACATTTAATAATAGAGATTTTATAAAAAATGCATGTCTCAACTAAGATTCCCTTCTAAATTAGTTAAATAACATACAATACAAATGCATGTCTATTTATGGACGATTTGAAGATTGACTCATAATACTAGTAGCGCATGCCCTCCATTACGAAGAGAAACAAAGCAGTACAAAAATGCATCCCTATTAAGGGTGTGCACGTTTCGGTAGCATAACTGTGAGGTTTAACAGCCAATCAAACTAACTTGTAAGTTTTAAAATAACAAGCAACTGAGCAGAACCACTAATTAGCTAGGGTCGGTTCGATTATTCGACTTTTATCAGTTTTGGGCTTAAACTTGGGTATGTCTTATATTATTGGGCTGTGGTGTCACACCTGAACAACAAAAACAATATTTACTTAAAAATACTATTAAATTAAGAAAACATAATAACATTATCATTTTCAAAATCAACATCATCCCATATTCATGATTTTTTATTATTATTTTTAACCTTAACTTGAAAAGTGATAATAACAAATATTCACAACTCATATACATATAAGGATATTTAGTCAAAGTACTCAAAACAATATTAGTAAATATTAACATCTCAAAACTTGTCATTTGTTTGTGCTTAACTTATTAACAAAATATATAATAAACAAAAAGGACATAGTGTCTTTTTCCATAAAACTTCCCACCCATCCTAGACCTGGCAGTGGACGTCCCTTCTTGATACATTTAAAGAGAAACATATATAAAGATATGAGTTATAGGCTCAGTGAATGTATCACTTTTCTCAACAGTAATCTATAAAAGTATATATACATATACAAATATCATATATAATCACATTCAATTCTCATCTTATAGCCATCATATAAGGCATCAGATGTACCACACACATAACCGTTCTATAGCCTAAATTATTAAGTATTAAGCATCCATACGATATACCCATCATCTAGCCCTATATATATTGGGCATCAGATATACCATTCCATACTCTTCTTTCAATCAAGTTGTGACTCAACTCCACTTTACCAAGCACAATAATATCAGCATACATATTTCACACCACTCTTTCATATTTATACATTCAATTGTATATAAATTCCAAGTGAATACACTCATGACTCACCTCAAGTCCACACCAACGTAGTTTTAAGTTCTATATTCTCAGTACATTAGAAGTGTTTATTCCTTTACCAAACTTTAATTCTCTAATTTTTCTTATTTTTCTCTTATTCTCCCTCTTTTTCTTTCAATTTTCTTTTATATTTTTAAGATCATCAATTAACTCAATCATACACATGTTGTGCAATTTACACATCACCCCCTCTATTTATATTTCACACAACTAAATCCACTTATATACTTTATTGGGGTTTATTGACTTAACCCCTTACGCTAATAGTCATATTTGAGAAAACCCCCTAAAATATTTTTAATTTGACATAACCCCCTAAATCCTGACGCCGTTACCATTCCGTTAAATTTTAAATTTTTTGGACCAAAATACCCCTATTCTTCTTCATCTTCACCTTTTTCATCCCCAAACCAAAATACCCCCTCTTCTTCTTCTTCTTCTTCATTTAATCATCACCATTCACCTTTCTCTCTCTTCCTCACCAACATTAAACCCATATCTCTCTCTTTATCTCTCTTTCTTCGTCCACCATTATCACCACCACCACCATTCTACCCACACAAACAGAAAACCCCCGATTCTTAAAGAGAAAACTCAAAATTAAACTTCTAGAGGTTTCCAGATTCGTCGCGACGTTATTCACTCCCACTTATTGCAAATCGGATCCACGACTTCGGCGATCTATACGATGCAATTAGTTCATCTGCTCACCTAAATCCATTAATTTCTTATCATCTAACTCCTTCAAATACCTAAAAATTTTAGTCGATCTACATCTTCATTACCCAGGGACTCATTTTCTCTCTCTACATTGTAGAGGAAACCTGCTATTCTTCAGATCTCATAGGCTAATGGTATAATTCGATTTAATTAATTCTCACAACCATATACCTGAAAGCGTCTCACATTGAGTAAAAGATTGGTTTCGGCTACGACAAATATAATCAGAGAGGGGGCAGAGGTGGGGGTCGGTGGAGAAGAGGATGTTTTATGCAGTTTTAAGCTCGAAGAGTTCTCTAATGGAGGAAGATTTAGAATCGGGTGAGTTGGGAGTGGGGTGGGTTTATAATATCAGAGAGGGTGCTCTAATGGAGGAAGAGGGTATTTTGGTTTGGGGATGAAGAAGATGAAGATGAAGAAGAATAGGGGTATTTTGGTCCAATTTTTTTAAAAATTAATGGAATAGTAACGACGTCAGGATTTAGGAGTTTATGTCAAATTAAAATTATTTTATGGGGTTTTTTCAAATATGACTATTAGCGTAGGGGGTTAAGTCAATAAACCCCTACTTTATTTTCAAATAAGTTCCTCATGAACTATTATTCTAACATGAGTTATCATAAGATAAACAAACCTAACTCACATTCTTCCTACAAAATCAAACATCATGACAAAATGCACAATTCCACTATTCACCACACATTAGGAATAAATTGATATTATCAAATACACAAACATGATTGTAAATATTAATCAATACTTAAACATATTTAAATGATACTAAAATATTTGTTTTTAGATTCAGAATGTCACACGTGGCTTCAAAAACATTTTATATTATTAAGCCATGGCTTAAGTCATTTTTGACAAAAATAAAATAAAATCAGTTGGGCACTTTTCTTCTTAAATCATTCTTGAGAAAAAAGATTTATATTTTTCTACTTTAGTCTTCTTTTTTATAAACTTGTACATTTAACCAATAGGTGAATGACACATGTATACTTGGTTTGGTTCATTTTTTCACCGGTTATGGTTTTGGAACTCTGTCAATTGACAATCGAACCGACCCTTTCAATTTTTATATTTTTCAACCGATCTGGGACTTAAAACCCTGAAAAATTGGCTAATTTGATTCGGTTAGAACTGTTTTTTGGGTTTTTTGCACACCCTCAAACTCTACGGTATCAATTAACAACGTCAAATTGTGACGAAATATGATATTTAGAAAAATTTTGTTGTGGATTTATGTTTTATTGCGATAATTCAATACATAATCCAAGTGACTATCAGTATTCAGTGCACGAATAATAATTGTTAAAACATTCATTCTAAGGTCAGTAAATTATTTCATCACACTCTTTTAAAGCCATCTATCTATACATTCATTTATATTTAACATTATTGATCTTGATTTTTTAATATGATAATATTTTTAATTTTACTTGTGTAATATTTTTTTAATATGAATATGTTTTTAGTTTGACTTATGTAATGTCTTTTTTAATATGACTGTATTTTTAGTTTACTTGTGTAATATCTTTTTACTATAACTGTGTTTTTAATTTTATTTATATGTATTATTTACTACTAATATGTCTTGTAGATGCTCCAAGTTTTAATGTTTGATATAACTATATTTTTAATTTTACTTGAATGATATATTATTTAATATGAGTGTGTTTTTTATTTTACTTAGGTGTAATATTTATGTCTATAATTAGTTTGTCGTGTAGATACCACTAGGGGTGTTTTCGGTTTCGGTTGTGATGGGAACCGAGGTACCCCAAACCCAAATCAAATGCAAAAGTTTGGTTTCGGTTTAGAAATCTTGTAAACCCAAACTCGAACCAAATATTTTGGTTCGGTTTGGTTTTATTCGGTTTTTACACATATTTTTTAAATGAATTTCACAAAAAAAAGTAGCATAAATTCATAAAGCAATGAACGTAACTTGCTTAACTAAAATACCAAATATTAACTAAAAGAAAAATGAAAAAAGACAAAAGGAATCGAGCTATTACAACACTCCTAGCAAAAGGTAATAGATTTATATGAAAACAATTTGTAATTTTGAAAGTATAAAAGATATAGCAAATACATTGTCACGCTCTTTTAATTACAAAATGGTAGGATCCTAAGTTAATTGTATATGAGAGGAGACAGTTTCTAGCATATAAATTAGGTTACTATCACTTAGTTTAGATTTAATTTTAGTCAATCGAAATAGTTTTTAAGCATTAATACAAATAAAAGTTATTGACTAGAGTTACATATATTAGTGTTAAGTATTAATATACAAATAAAAGTTAATGACTAAAGTTAAAGACTAAATTTGCGTAAAGAGGATTATAAAAAGGGAGACAATATAAGAAATTGTCTTATTTGATTAGGTAATGCAAATAGTACTAATATTAGAAGGGAATGAAACCAAGATGCTATTAATATTTTACTATAAAGAGTATAGTATCTCTCGGGTTTTACAGTAAAGAGTATACTTAACATGTGTTCTTAGAATATATATTAACATCTTTCATTTTTTTATACATAATTCGGTTCGGTTTTGGACTAGCTTGCCCCGAACCCGAACTAAACTATTCGGTTTCGGTTCGGTTTTCTTGTTTTCAATTTCGGTTTTTCTTCGGTTCAAAGTTTTATGGATCGGTTCGGTTCAATCCGTTCGGTCGATTTTCGGATTGCCTTAACACCCTTAGATGCCACATGTTTAATGTTTGATATTGCATATTTATTGCAAGTCAATTTATTAAATTTTTTATTATATATTTATCCTAAGATTATTAATAATTACAAAAAGTTATCACTTGTAGTTTACATTTACGAAATTTCAAATTTGAAACTTTTAAAATTTTTATTTAAAGTCATAAAAATCCCGAAAAGATATATATTTAAGTAACTATTAAATAAAATTTTAGGTGAATAATAAATTTAAAGTTAAAAAGTTAAAAAAAGGATAAGATGGAAAAAACAAAAAAAATCATTTATAAAATATATATTCAGTAAAATCCAATTTTTTTAGTCAATTACTAATTTCTTAGATAGAGTGGATTAAAAGCAAAACAATTTAAATTCTCCGAGTTAAAAATAAAAATCCCTTTTAATAAAATGGACAATACAATATTAGATCTGTTGGTGTTAGAGTGGTGGTTCATAATGCGGAAGGATATTTCTTAGTGGGTTTTTGCAAGAAATTAAAATTTTAACTAAATCATCATCGGCAGAGGCTATTGCAGCACTTGTTACCGTTGATTTTGTGATGGGGTCGCCCTTTTGTAAGATCATTTTTAAAGGAGAGGTGCTTTCAATCACAAATTAATTAATTTAATTCATAGCAATTATGCTTATTTAAGACCTTTTTGTCATATAATAAATAATATAAAGATAATTTTGTCTTGTTTAAGATCTTGTAAATAATCGTTTATTCTATGAAAAGAAAATAGGGTCACCTATACTAGACAAATCAATTTTATACCTGACTCATTAATATTGATCGGAAAAGATGCCAGATTTCTTCTTGACATCCCTCCACCGTGATTTTAATCATTAATGATATCATCTTCAGTTCGGTTTAAAATAAAATAAAATGGACAATATAAATACACGTTGTGTCCGTCCCATTTTCAAGAATTCCACACACAATATACTGAAACTATTTTTTTTTTGATAAAAACTAAAACTGAAAATTAAACCATCGACAAAAGATTTCTTTATTAAAACATATTATAGATAAATGAATGTCAATATTCATCTGTATCTACATTTAAATGAACAAAACTAATAATAATTAGAAAATCTCTCATTCTTCCCAAAATTCATCAGAAAGAAAAGAAGCATATAATCATAATATAATAATAATAATAATAATAATAATAATAAATCAACTCTAAACTCTCTTCTTCGTCGATCTTCACCATCTTCGTTCCTTAGACCTTCATATTCACAAAACCAAAACAATCTTCAATTTCATATATTATTAGTTCAATACCATCAATTCAAACTGTAAAATTACGCGTCGAGCTCGCATTGAAACATTGGCGATGCAAACGAATTCAATTCACCGAAGATTATATCGTCACCGTCCGTATAACTGCTCGAATCGTGACAGTCGAAATACGTTTGTATGTCGTCGGGGAAGCTCCGCCGTGGTGGATCTGACTCAGGAGGTGTCGACGGGCAATCGGCGGCCGAAGTTCTCTCGAGCATTTCCTTAAATTTGGACGATTGGAGAAGGAGCCCTAGCGCCGACGAAGCGGTGGTTCCGCCGGACGGGCGCGGAGGCGGTATGCTTGTTTCGCCGGAGCTAGTGCTTTCCTGGAGAAATCCTAACCCTAGTTCCTCATCGCTAAGATTTGGAATCGCAACGTTTTCGTCGACGTTAGGGTTAGGGTTTAGTTCAGGGTCGATAGGGATGTTACCACTTTGGTTGGGACGTAGCCACTTGATGTAACGGCTGAGGTCAAAGTTGGTAACGGCGTTAAGTCCACGGTATTCTATGGCTGCCATGTCATATGCAGTGGCCGCTTCTTCTTGGGTAGCTATATAGAATAATCAAAAGATTGAGGGGTAAGTTTGTAATTAAAATGGATGTTTGAGAAATTGCATAATATTCTAGCCATCTAAAATCCGTCACAACTGTATATAAAATGGTTTTTTTTTTTTTTTGGGTTCACTACGGGGTGTCCGAGCCAGTTTTCGCGCACCTCGACTAATCCCCGCTCACAGTGTGTGACTGTCGTTGGTGAAGCATTATTTTAACAACACCTGGAGTCAACCCTAAAGTTGTACTAATGGTAGCCTTATACCAATGAATCAAGAAACTTGGTTGTATATAAAATGTTTTATAAAACAATATGTGAACCCAAATTCACAATGATCAACCCGACGAGTATAGTATCACCAAAATTTTAAAGAATGAAATATTAAATCATTTGAAGTACGTTGTGTCGCATAAATTTATGTTATGCAAATTTAAACTTGACTTGATGCATGTTTTATTTCAAATAAATCGAACTTGGTTCGGTTCAAAAAAAAAATAAAAAATGTCCTAACTTTGTACATTTGAATTATATTTTTAATAGGTCATTTTGACATCTGAAAATATTCGTTTGAGTAGCTAATAGCGTAATTATTCTATAATAAATCAGGAATATGAGGCATGATAAATTTGGTGGAAGGGTAGAAAATTTATGACATGGGAGTTTGAAAAATTAAATAGCAGACCCTAGCAGTTGAGGGTTGGTGATCTATATATGCACCAACCAACTGTATTTGATATGCTTTTATACTTGCTAACAATTTGCCATAATTGTCATTGACTGATGCATTTCTACTACTAAACTACTAATTAGTTTGTGATCATTTTAGAAAGGTCCCTACCACATATATAGCAACTAATATAACCGTATTCATTTGGTATTACTAATAATAATAAAAAGAAAATCACTTGAAAAACTTGTACACTAGACATTTGGCAGCAAGGTGGGCCTCTAGACTAAAATAGGAACTTAGGGTTCTTTTTAAAAAAAATTAAATTGCGTTTTAATGGGTTAATAAAATATTTTTGTGATGCGGATGTTTTTGTGAGATTCTTTTTTGGTGAATCCGGTTGGCTACCAAGAAGATGTATTGCTTTCAATTTATTAAAAGAAAAGTTTGTATCTATGTTTTGTCTTCGTGTAAGTTATTATTAATTAATCAAAGAACTAAGAAAGGCGATAGAGAAGAGATAATTTTCTTTAGAAAGGGAAAGATGAAGAGAAGTGTCTCAAATTTAAAAGCTAATTGAAATAATAATATTGTACCATGTCAATCATGTAAGCGGCAAAGTACAAGAGTCCAAACTGACTTGTTATAAAACGATGACAAAATTTTCATTTCATGGACAAATCAAGATGGAGATTTTTTTATTTTTTTTTATCCAAATGTGTATTTGGTGATTGGCAATGACACCTAGTAATTATAATGTTTAAAAGATATTATATTTCTGCTTTTACTAAACATATATAGTTTTTCCTAGATGTATGAAATGACAAAATACATACAATTTAATTTTGATAATTTTGCTATTAATTTTTATATTTAGAAAAAAAAAAGAAGGAAAAATTACCATAAGTTCCAAGATAGAGATATTTGTTGCCAAATACCCTGCCAATACGAGCCTCCCATCTTCCATTGTGGTGGTGCCTACGCATTTAAAAACCGCCAAATTTCAATGCTTCCATATAGTTATAGATATAGATATAGATATAGACATAGGTAGATGCCACCCAATACCAGTACTATTTTAGAGAGAAAAGGATGAATAGTTTGAATATTCATTAATTCTTCTTGTAATTCACTTGCGAGCCATTAGATGCACAAGTTGCATGTGGCTCTTTTTAAATCCAATTATGTGATGCCCATCCAAATTCTTTTATTCTTTTTGGAGAGAGATACGGAGGAACAAAAGAAAGAAAAGAAGCTAAAATATGAGAAAACAAACTGAAATTAGTATTTATTTTTTAAAATATATTAAAATTAAATTATTGATTTGAAATAAAAGGAGTAAACATGCATATTTTATTTGTACAATATGGCATTTGGTATTGCACCTGCCTTATTTTGTGCTCATTTTAAGTTGATAAAAGGACTAATATTGGATGACAGTTTTTTTTGGCCTTGAACGAACTAAATACAGTGAGGATTTAAAAGAGTTGATATTTTCATTATTATACATTGCTACGATTAAAATTATATTTTAATTTGGTAATAAATATATTTGCTTAAGTCAGCTTATATTTAGATTTTAGACAGAATAATACCTTGCCACACCTCTATATTTAGAGACTCCCCGAGAAAAACCGCTACTTTTCCTGTTAAAAATAAATAAATAATAAGATTCAAAACAAATTACACCAGAAGTGGAAAAAGAATATTTAGAACTACATAAAAAAAATAAAAAAAATAAACAAACCAAACAAAAAATAATTAAATTAAAATTTACCTCCTCAAGGATCCAATATACTCTTCTTTCGACTGACCTTCCATATCTTTAAGCTCTTCTTGATACGTGGAGAGCTACAAAATTGAATATCCATATATTTAATTGAATTACAGAAACAACAGAAAACAATCTGTAGAAGGAAGAAGAAGAATGTATACTGGGAAATTGAGAATAGTGTCTTGTCCCCAGTACTTCAATGCTGCCAAGTCATAAGCATGTGCAGCTGCTTCTTCATCATCATAGGCCCCTATTGTATCATAATAATTCCAATTTATCATATAGATAAAGTGGATAATTAAACACAAATAATAAAGTTTAAAAAAATCAGTTCTAAGTGTTTGAAAATGAAAGGATTTATGAGAATGTGGATAATGATAGGAAAACTTACCCAGATAAACTGCATTTTCAGTTAGATTCCATCACCATCATTATCGATAGACCAAAAAAATAAAACGTTAATCAATGACCATTAGAGGGAACCCAAAATCAGAAAATTAAAAAGAGAAGCAAGAATTGAAGAACCTTGTCTTCCTTTCTTGTTCTGTGCTTCGTTCCAGCAATTCTTGTCCCACAAATGAGCTTCATATCGACCGGTCCACCGGTGCCTAAAATTAGCAAAAGCCCATTTCACAAAATCAAAATACAGAAGCAAGAATAATTAAGAGAGAGAGAGAGAGAGAGGACAAAAGTTTGGTAACTAATTTACCTAGTGACACCCCTGTAAATTGAGCTGCGTTGGGGAGGAGAATCGCGAGGGACGCTCTTGCGGGTGCGCTTAGTCTTAGCGGGAATGGGCTTAGTAATGCTGCTGCTGCTGCTGCTAGCACTGTTTGAACTGTTCTTCTTCTGTGAGGTCTTCGCCATTTAGAAAGAAAAGGCTTTTTTGTGAGTTAAAAATGAAACAGGGGAGAAAAACGAGAGAGAGAGATAGGATTTCAATAAGAAGACTAAGTCATCATCCAATAAGAAGGGGGGATATAAAGGAAATAAGAATAGGGGTTGGGGTTGGCAAATTAGAGAGAAGAGCCGGCAGCGGAGAGGAGAGGAGATGGAAAGCGGCCGTCTTTAAACGGCCTTTGTGGGAAACTCTCTCTCTTTATAACTTCAACTTGTCTTCACTTGTTCTTGTGTTATGTGTTGTTTTTACCTCTATTGGAACTGCTGTTAGTTTTCTCCTTTCTTTTATTTATGTTTTCATTTTGACTAATCAAACCCTAGCTAATCACTTCGCTCGTGTGGTTGAAAAAATGTGTGAGATTGTGAGAATCACAATAATTATATAATTTAAGATCTAAATTATTTAAATTAAAAACAGTTCATAGCATTCTAATATGGATACAAATGCTAATGACCTCTTTTAAGACTCTGTTGATTCAAGTTTTATAAATGAAATGGGCATCTTAATTTTTTTCTACCATCTATGATATCATTCGGATATAAAATTTTCTTTCCTAGAACCTTAAATTAAATCTTTATATTTTGTTCAAACAAGAAATGTGTGTGAATTACCAAATTATTTTTCATTTTATAAAATTAAAAAACAAGTTCTAACAATTTTATAAATGTAAAATTTAAGTTTTTATTGTTAAAAATCGTGAAAAGTCATTGTATGTATTTAATAATAAAAAAGCAATAATAATAATAAAAAAAAAGAAAAAGTTTAAAAACATTTTTTTTTCCTTTTAAAGAGAATATAACTGAAAAAAATAATTCGTCTTGATAAATAAAAATGATATTTTGATCTTAAGAAGAAATCTCAAAAGAAAATCTAATAGAGAATACTTAGGGCTCGTTTGGTTCGAGTTTTAGGAATGGAATTGACATTCTAGATGCCAGGAAACGTTTATTCCTGGCATCTTTTATTGGATTCCATTAATGCTCGTTTGGTTGAAGTTTTAGGAATGAACTCGGCAATTTTTTTTTTTAATTTACTGGGAAAAATATTTTTTTTTCATTTTATGGGAAAAAATAAATTTTTTCATTTTTTGGGAAAAAAATATTTTTTTTTCACTTTCTGGGGAAAAATAATATTTTTTATTTTCTGAATTTTTTTTTCATTTTTTGGGAAAAAATATTTTTTTTCATTTTCTGGAAATTTTTTTTTCACTTTCTGGGAAATTATTTTTTTAAAAATTTTCTGGATTTTTTTTTCATTTTTTGGGAAAATTTATTTTTTTCATTTTTTGAACAAAAAAAAAAAGGATTCCTCAAATTGGGAATCCAAGATTCCTCCCAATTTAGAAGGGAATAAATTTTGGCAAAATGGGGGAATTTAGGATTCTTAGAAATCCTAAATTCCTACCTAAAACTCCAACCAAACAAAATAATCCTTATGGAATGGAATTTAGGATTCCAGGAATCCTCAAAAGCTCGAACCAAACGAGCCGTTAGAGTAATTATCTATATTCATTCATTTAAAATAAAGAATTTTAAATGAATATTCCATTTATAAAATAATACATTTCTAGCCAAAAACTCAAACAAAATTTCGAAATCCTTCTCAATGAAATGCATCATTTCTAAAATAATTCCTAGTCCACTATTTTATTTGCTCCTGAGTGCATTTTCTTCTTGTTGCTCCATTTCCTACCAATTCCCTCTTTCTTCTCTCTAATCTGATGTGATTAAATTATGTGGGCTCCTTTTATTTCATATATATATATATATTTTAATTAACTTATAGAGGTTCCTGTTTGAAACCTTTTTCCTTCCGTTTTCTTTAATTTTTGGTTCTACCAGATGGGGACTTTTTGGCTTCTCTCAATTTCTATAATTTTATTCCGTAACATGGGTTTGCCAGGTTTATTGATTTGATTGTGGTATTCTTTGATAAAACTCATATTTTAATAAATTAATTTTATAGAAGAGTGGAAAGGCCAAAATAAATTTATCAATCACAAAATACTCACCTGCAATTTCACAAAAGTAAAGTAATTTACAATTAATTTAAAAGATGGGAAAATCTCAAGTTAATTATTGAAAGTAATATAATTTGGTCAAACTTACAGGTTATCTACTTATTACTTTGTGAGAGCATAGCCATAGTAGGAGCACATTGAAAGTGTTTGTACATACTACATGGCAGAAAGTCTTAGTCAAAATCATGCCTTCTTAGGACCTTTCTCTATTATACCACGCAATATTCATGACAGAGTTCATGATAATTCACTCCAACAAATAATAATAATATGTAAAATGATTTTTTTTTTCTGGTTGGTATATTGCTCAAAACACATTTGCTTGTAGTTCTTGTTACAATTCTAAAAGCATCTAGTTATACTAGCAAGGGTAAGAAATTGACAAAATACAACTTTTTTTTTCTAAGTCAAAACTTGACATATTTTATGTACTCTTTTTTTTTTTCTAAAAAAAATAAAATAAAAATGAAAATGAAAGTCCGTCTCTTTAATTACAACAACAAGAATCCCTCAACCCTTTTGCCCTTCTTGCGAACAATCTCTCCTAAGTTTGAGTGGGTGTCTCTCCCAATTAAATGAGCCCATTTCCTCAATAAAGTGCATTTTTAGTAAGGACCACTATTACGAACTAAGTTATTTGGCATGTTTCTCGATGAAATTTTTTGATAAAATTTGGTGGGGTCAAGAAGAGTGCCAAATGGCCCGATTCGTAATAATACTCATTAAATAGTGGTTGTTACTTAAAATTTTCCATTCTTCAATATACTCTTACTTGGTTTAATATATAATTGGGTATGCAGTTATGTTAACTGTTAAGGCTTTAGTTCCACCATTGTTTAAAAATGAAGTTGTTAAGGAGATTAAAATTGATGATCATCGATGTTCACCTCTAGACTTAAGCTTTTCAAATTCACTTCCATTTCTTAAAAATATTCTGTCTTTTTGGGTATAGAGATTTCCTTTTTTTTAAAAAAAAAAAAAATAAAAAAATGGCTCATGGCATGGGTAGGAAAAATGCTACTCATGGTAGACTTACCAAATACCAAGCTATCTGCTCCATATTAACTCAATCTTCTAATTAATTTAACATTTTTGGACCACTTGATAGTTAATAGTTTAATACTATAACACCGCTCTAGAAATTGTGCGGACAACCTATTGAATTGATTTCCTTATTAGTTTATACATATAGCAAAGGTAAATTGGGCCAAGTAACCCCTACCCATGTCACAGTTGAAAAACAAATTAAGGTAAATATATTCTTATGTATTTTTATTTTTTTTATTACGAGTGTCTAAAAAGAGAATTGCTAGAGCAGAAAAACATAAAGCGTATATATATATATACACCTTCTGCAAGATTAGAGCATCATTCACTTAAAATTATCTTCAATACAAATTCAATTGTTGAGATGCATTAACGTTTACTCTCTTAATCTCAAATTATCTTTAATTTGTTGATTCTAACTAAAGCTAATTTGTTGTTTCATTTGAAATATATATATATATATATATATATATATATATATAAAGTTATAAACCGACATTTTATTAGACGTGTATTAAAGTTAAAAACAAATCTTAGATTACAAAGTATTAATTTTGTTGGCAACAAATTAAGAAGGGTGTGAAATATGGCCCGCCCCCCCTACGGTTGTGCACATGTTTCACTTACGTTGATGCTTAATTGACAATGATGCATGTACGTACGTACCATTACTAAATTATGATGCAGGCGCAGGACACACCAAATTAAATTAAAATAAATGTTTTAATACATCATCCTCCACATGTATTTTACGTATATGGTTTTAAGTGTTTATGAAGAGTTCTACATTTTTAGGTGTACCATATCTTGCGGTTTCTTCTTTAAATGACCCCTTTCATCATCACTTCCAAGTTTTTGCTTGTACAGAGATCAAAAAATTATTGTAACTTTTAGATATAAATATTTGTTACCTAAGTGTTTATTGATGAATTTGGGACATAAATATTGTAACTTTAGGTGTGCATGTAGAGAAAGGGGGAAGAAGTGCAGAGGATATAGTACTGGTATGGTGTATATATATATATATGTAGGCAACAGGCACCACAACGTTGCCATTTAGACTTTTTTTGTCAAATTAAATCATTTTTTAAACTAAATTTATTTGTCAATCAACTTTTTAATTTATTAGGCAAAATAACACAATTTGGAATTACTACTATGAGCTCTGTTCATCAGGTTGTCTTTGACCGTGAGTTTAAAATTGATGTGTTGATTTTCTCGGGTGTGTGTGTTGTGTATATTGATCATAATTCAAAAAAAAAAAAATCATTATTTTTTGAAATTTTTACGAAATTGAAAAAAACAGAGATAGTGAGAGTGAATCAATATTTTAAGGTAAGAATAGTTATATTGAGTCAATACTTCAAAGCAAATCACAATTATCTTGCTTTAAAATGGAAATAGTGATTCATAATCACTATTCTTGCTTTAAAGTAGTTATTCTTTCACAATATTTTTATTTTTCCCATCATTGTAAAAAGTTCAAAGAACATTGTTTAAATAGTGATTTGATCCCACTAATTATAACAAAAATAATGATTCTAAATTACGTTTTTACCTTTTAAAATAGTTTTTTTAAATCACTATTTTTAAAGTATGCCATTTTAGTATATAAATTGAAAAGGGGGTTGGACAAATAAATTTATTTAAAAAGTCGTATAGTTCGAAAAAAGAAGAAGAAGCACTCTGCCATTTGCCAATGAAAAACAGGGCAAGTGCAATTCAATTTAAGAAACAACAACTAGTATAATATGGACGGTTGGACACTTCCAAAAATTCCAAAAGAAAGACTACAAAATTTAAGGAGAATCGGATTTAGAGAAGTTTTAAATTATGAATAGAATTGTTGTATTTGACTCGCGTTGGTGCAGTTAAATTGAGAAAGAGCTAGACTTCATGATACTTTTTACTTTGGAATATTAGGAATTCTAATTTTATGCGTGACTTTTATAAACATGATCATATTTTGACAGCATATATTGAGCTAGTTAGACCTGGTAAAGTTTGACACAAATCGATACAAAATTATAAATTAATGGATGGATCCGTATCGGGTTCGGATCACCATCGGGTGAGCACGACGAGATTTGATTAATAGCGAATCGTATTCGAGTTTATTAGTCAAATCCTTTAGACCCGATAGACCCGTTAATATATAGCAAGACCCGTTAAAATTGTTAAGACTCGCTAGTACCCATTACGAACCCATTTGATGCATATTTATATTATTTTCTGGTTAATTGTGTTGGATTATTGGGTTTACTCAAACTAACCCATTAGATTAACGGGTGAAATTGGTCATGTCGAGTTACTTGATAAGGTAACGAATCATTCTTGTATGATTTTTTCATTGGTTTATTAACGGATCATGTACGTATTTTTAGTGGTTTTCACAAGAACCTGATAAAACTCGACACGACCTATTGCCAAGTCTAGAGCTAATAATATTTTACCATTAGAAACTTAAATTAACTTGGGTGAGTGAGTAATAATGGGTTATTCCGGTAGTACAAAATTTACAATATTATGCCAATAGTCTTATAACCTATTGGCATCCTTCCTAACCTCGTAATAGGGACATCCAAAAAATTGTATTATGCGAAAAAAAGTTGTGTTGTAAAATTATCGCTTTATATATAAAAAAATGACATGTTAAGTATACCACTTCTGTTTAAAAGAAAATAGAAATAATGTCATACTTTGACAGTAAAATTACACACTTGTACTGTGTATAAGAAAAATAAAGGAATAACTTATAGGAGAGCAATTGTTACACGATTGTATGGTGTATATAAAAATAGGGCTCATTTTGGTTCCAGTTTTGGACTGCGAATGCATCATTTTAAGAATGAAGTATTATTTCAAAGTTCTTTCTCTTAATCTGATGATAATAAATGATTACTCTAAATATTCTCTATTATATTTTCTCTTAAGATATCTTCTTAAAACCAAAATATCCTTTTTACTTACCAATACAACTTTTTTTTTTCATTTATATTCTCTTTAAAAGATTCTTTTTAAACTTTTTGTTTTTATTATTATTATTTTTTTGTTTTTATTTTTAAATACATACAACGACTTTTCATAATTTTTAACAATAAAAATTTAAATTTTACCTTAGTAAAATTTAAAGGACTTGTCTTTTAATTTTATAAATAGAAGAACATTTTGGTAATTCACGCTATTTCATTATTATTTTCGTTTGAACCAAATACCAAGAGGTAATTTAATGTTTCAGGAAAGAAGAATGCATATCGAATCAAATATTAGTAAGGCATCTTAGATATGAGAGAACTTTTTTTCTGAGAATTTAAGATGGCCATTCCTTTTCTAAACTCAAATCAAACAAGTCGTAAAAGAATAACTTCACTTATCGAAAAGCAATTGTAACAAAATCCACATCATTTGGGAAATTAGGGAATAGCCATTAGTTTACTTTTGGCCAACGATTTTTTTTAATTCATTACAATAATTAGGCAACAAATAAACCTTTATGCCCTTGTTATTTGAATAGATGCTAGTAATTATAATATTGGAGGAAGATATTTGAATTCAAGTTTGTAGGAAGTATTTCCCCCGGGTTTCTGCTTCAAGTCTATCTCTACCCTGCTCTTGGCCTAGCATCCAGATAGAAGACCAGCTTGCCAAACGCACGTTAATTTTTTCTTCCCACTTTATAACGGTTGGATTACTTGAGTGTAAAAAGGCTTCTCCCTGGGAGTCAATATTCGCCCGCAAAGGCATGATTTTATTTGATTGCTAAATTGGTGATAAAATTAAAATTCATTTTTAGTTATGAATGGAATAAAAGTATTTGATCCAAGATTTGATCATTACATAAATCAAGCTCTTGGTCTAAGGCCGAGCTCGATATAGAGGGTTTTTATAATCTTTAAGGCCTAATACGTGACAACAATAAAACGAGGTGTGACTAGTACACCTCATAACTAACAACTACTCTATTACTATTTAACAACCATTTGCCGTTATCTTAACTCTCTCCAAACATGGGGAGTAATATCTATCATATTGTAACAATTAATCCTTGCATCTATAAAAGGAAAATCATAAAATTAGCCAAATACCACTTATCTCTAAAATTATATTTACTTTCTCTATAATTATCATCACCGTCATCATCAATAAAATATCCAAATCATCATCAAATAGTGGTCATAAACTAGACGTAGTATCCATTGGCTTTGAGTCCCTACCAAAAAATTACCTATTCGTCCTACTTACTTTCATTTACTTATTATGTATAATTTTATATATGAACAACATTTCTTACTTTTGGATTTGTTGACCTTACAAGATATAATTACAAGAGACATAATTACATTTTCAAATTAAAATTATATATATGTGTGTTTTAGAATTAAGTTTATACGTGCTAATGAAGTTTCCGTATATTTATGGAGTGATGCCTCCTGAGATCTAAAGAGAGGTGGAATGAGTTTAGAGAAAGATTGTGTGTCGCGTTGAATTGTGAATTAAAATATTTTGCAAAGATTGTTGGATGGCAAGAAAAATATTAATGTAATGATGGTAATGACGAAGACTGATGCGGTGTTGTATTTATGTGTATATTTTGAAACAAAATTAAGATGACATTAAAATTATGCCAAATTAATTATATTTAGTTGTGTTTAAATGATAAGAAAAAATATATTTTACTTGAGTTAAAACATGTTTATTTATAATGTAATAATTATAATTATATTTGTTGTATTAGTTGAAAACAATGCACTTGTTGTGTCTACAGAGGCCGCCCAAAACTACTTGAAACTCTAGTCAAAATGTGTTAAAGTAGAGTTTTTTATTTTTAAAAAAATTTAATGAATTAATACAATTTGTGATAAGTGACTTTTTGATTTAATAATTTATTTCAGAAACTATATAAAATATAAAATGAAGTTTCCATCTATCATAATTAACTAAGACCTGTTTGATAAAAAAAAAAAAAAAATTAATAAAAAATAGTATATAACATATACTTGGTATATAAATGGGGCTCCTAACTATCCTACATTATTTATATAATTGGGCCGACTCTATGTGTTTGTGTCCTTTGTATTATGTCAAACCAAGCCCATCCAGGCCACCGTCAATTTTTTGGTTTCCTTTTTTTCTTTTCATGTACGAAATATGTGTCGATTTTTTTCCCTTGCACGGTTGCACCGCCTTTCCCTCTCCCACCAGTTGTCAGTGTGAATCACGTTTTGAAAAGACACAGTGAGAGCGTGACTTCATACCTATATAATAAGGGATAAAGTTTTATAAGACACATAAATTTTTTAATTTAAATGGTTAATATATAATTTCTTAATTTCTTAAATCAGACCATGTTTGTCGTGTTTACGTTATATAATTTCTTCAGTGGGGGTAATTTCAATTTACATTCAAATTAATTATCAAGTCTTTTACAGGGTTTCTTCCATGATATATATTCTTCCATCATCGTACATCAGATCGCGCTTAGGCGTACTTCATGCACGACGGTAAAAGTTAGCCCGTCCTGTAATCCTCTTGATTAATATAATAATTTAAGAAGTATACCTTCGATATTTTGTTTGTATTTTGGGAATATTGTTTATTCCGAGTTTTGTGATAATACCTAGTTAGCTGCTCATACATAGGAGGATGCTTTAACATTTACTAAATCATACTACAATTTAGCGACTTTAATGAACTGGATTGTGATCCTAGGGGAACTCATTTTAAATGTAGAACATCTCTACTTATTTGCAAGTGTTATGATCACCTACATGACCACATAACACACTAACAATTCTATTACTAGATTGCGCGCTTTAATTACTATATAGCAACCTTAAGTATGTTTTAGTGTTGATGCAATTACATTACAGGTCTTACCTGTTGAATGATAATGTTTCTATGCACATTTCACTACATTCATGACCAAAAGTCTACAAACGACGTCAATAATTCCATAGAATAGAGGAGCATAATATCTTATGTAATACTTAATTCTCACAAAAGAACATATAACGAAAGGTCAAGATTTAATGACGGATATAAGCCTGCAATGAAGATTGAAGCCTTCGTACAAACTAAACATGAGATATTGAAGGTTATTTACACTCCTGCAACTCAGCAATCTCAGACATATTGTTTTGAAAATTGTTGGAAAGAAACCTTCTTTACGAATAAAATGATAGTCAAACTCAACATGCCGGTGTAGAATGAAAGAGAATCAAGTGTTATAGGATGGGAATTGGGACGAAACTCAAGAAACACAAGGTTTAGCGTATAGTGTCCGGGCATTCTGTGCAATCAGCATCAGAGAAGGCCACGACTCTTATGTTATTCTATTTTTTCTGTCAGACTTGTGTTCAATACAATTTGCTCAAACCATACAATGTTTCTCTCGTTATAATTAATAATTGGTATCTAATGGGGTTGGTTTCATGTAATTTTTGCTGTTTATTCCACATTTCCACGTTTATAGAGGATCAATCTATACGGCTATACATGACCCGAATTCATTTAGGCTTTTACTAAAACTAACCCTGTGTCGCATTTGTCTTTGGTTAGTGGGTTGTCTGAAAATTACCAGCTACTCTGAAGGGATTTCAATGGTTGAGAACAAAAAATAAGATACTTAATATATTGGAGATTGAATTTAAACATAAAAATAAAAAAAATGAAATAATTCTTCTGTATTCGCTTCATCTGTTTTCAACCTCACTAGGGGGAAGCAGAAGCTCTGAAATCGAGAAATTTCAAGGAGGGCCCGCTTTATGTTCATCATGCCTGTACCAGGTCTTACAGATTCTATTCTCTTTGCAACATTATTGGTAATTCCAAAATAATTTATCATAAAATCTGTCATGAATCTTATAACAAAACTCTTTTATCTTTTCTGTCGTTGTGTATCAATATTATTCCGCAATTAATTATATTATAACTTTGTTTTCCTTGTGGACTGAGTATTAGTTGTTCCTTACGAGAGAGCAGGGCAAAAGAAAATGGTGTTGATTACTACTATTCCACCTCGAAATAGTTTGTAAAACTAAAAAAAAAAAGAAAAGAAAAGAAAAGAAAGGAAATTCTTACCTTTCAATATCTACTATCACTAGAGAAAACAAATTTTACAGGAGAAATATACAATTCATCTTACACTACTCCGAATTGACACTATTACATTAAAGACACTCAGGAAATCACAAATTGCATTAGCACTTTCTATACCATCCCCCAATAAATTGATCACAAATAATCATAGATAAAATTAAAACTGAGAAAACTACTCAGTGATCTCATTACCAACAAGTCTCTTGGCTTTGAAGAAATATATTCATAGCAATACACCCTTCCCCCATAATCCTTCTGTCTTCTTATACGAAATTGCAAGTTTCTTTTGCGAATCCCAGCTTATACCCTTTGGTATTATACACAACCCTTGTGTTTCTTTGCTGATAATTTCCAATAATCCCTATCTCATCTTCATACGAGAGGCTTGCTAGAGCCAAACAGACTTGGGATGCATCTGTCTTCACGAAGTAAAAGACCCCCGTTACATCCACAACCAGATCAGCATTTCCCTCAAAATGCATCCTTATTGTATGAATATTCACTTCTTTATATCCAGTAAGGTTAAAACAAGTGTCCAAGATTGAAAAACCCAGTGCTGGAGGAAAACCGGAGAATTGTTTCATAAACTCGGCCCTCACGGCCCCATAAATCGATGGAGGAAGCCGGGAAATCACCGTCCCAGAATCAATTAGTATCCCACTTTGACCGAAGCTTGGTGATTCTAACATCACCCCACCAATACTAGTTCCAGTAAGGTTGAGAAAATAGAAAGTTGGGAGCTGTGGATTTGGGATTAGTCCAGTGTAAGAAATGGGTGTAGAATTCTGGTAAACTGAAGAATCCCCTCCCAAGATTAGGGAACCTGAAGCCTCGGATTCCATTTCTGTTGAAGGCAAACAGTAAGAGAAAAGTCCTCCAAATACATCAGAAGTTTGTGAAATCAATGAAAGAGAACTTCTTCCAAGACCCATAAGGCCAGAGGCTCCCCCAAACAGGCCCTTATTGTTCCGGCCACACCCGAATACAAAGCTGTTGACAGTAGTAGCTCCGAGGATGAGGCGGTCATGGGCTAGGTCTCCTCGAGTGTAGGACCCGTCGCCATAGCTAACCGCGTACTTACAGGTAGGCAGGTCGGTCCCACATACTCCTGAATTCCCAGTGGCAAATAGTAGAGCTTCGGCAATTTGGTGAATTGCATTGAACAGATTGGTACGAAGGAGATGAAGTGGGGTCGAAGAGAGGTTCTTGTTGATTATAACATGATTTGCAGGGCTGGCATTGAACCCAAGTGAGATCACTCCCTGTGTCAACAATTACGGTTGTGTTTTTACCGCCCAATTCTACCATAACAATGTAGTTTAGAGTCTGAACTTTGACACCAGAAGTGAGGGGAATTTGAGTCTGGAATAGGCCTTGAATTTGACCAGAAACCATGTTTCTGAATCGGGATTGCATTGACTGGACTCGGATTTTGTCATAAATTAGGCGTTTTTGGAAAATTTGGTTCCAGTTGCTTATGGGCCGGGAGGAGTAAGCCCTGTGCTTCATTTCTAATATAGTTGCACCATTCTCCTTCCCTGAAAGTCCAAGCTAATTGGTAAAAAGAGTGTGTTTTGTTTGTAATTTTTAATTTTGCATTTGGTACCACTGTAATTAATCATACCTTTAAATTTATATAATTATAAATTATAAAGTGCCTGTGTTAGATTTGTAAGAAATTCATTTACTTAGATAAACCAAGGCAGTGTAGGGAAGATAAAAAAGCAGACAAAAGTTAGTTCCGCTCATGAAAATTAGCATAATTTAATTTAGACTTTTCGTTCCTTTAAAGCACATAAGCCATTATGAGATTACATAAATAGTAATACAGTTAATGTAAAACAAAGTAAAGCCATGATAAGCTTTGACAACTCCACTCTAACAACCTGAGAGAGCTGAACAATAGGGTAATGTCATAAAGTAAAAAGGAGGCAGTATTAGTAACAGATTCCAGAGAAAGATAAAGTTCAGAAAAGCTAGATAATGCAGCTACCAAACCAAATAATCAAATACCTGGATTATGAAATTTCATTGTTTTTCATTTAAAAAATTAATGCGTATACTCACTTGATTTTTGAGGGAAAGAAGTTGGGATGATTCTCTTGTGGAACTTGTTTAAAGGTAGAATTTCCTTTTCTTTCCGAGTGTAAACCCCAGTAGTAGTAGTTGCAGCAGTTGCAGCAGCAGCAGCAGGAGGAGTACTAAAGAGTAGAATATTGACAAGTAAAGAAAGTAACAATGACAGCAGAAGAGATATTGATTCCACCATATTTCCTTTTGAGAAGTTGAATTACTAGCTAGCTAGTAGAGATAAATTAAGATAAGAAATGGTTTGAAGAGAGAAGGGGGAGAAGAAGAGTGAGAGATTCTTGGGAGTTGGAGTTTGGGCTGATAACAAAAGGAGAGGCTGGCTAAAGGACCCACAAATGCATGAGAAATAATTGGCGATTCACGTGCAGATAGATAGATAGATTTATATACTGGGAAAATTGAAAAGTCCATCTGTGTGAATGTATAGTGTTTGGTTTCATCAACTTGGGATTTTACAACCATATATATTTTTCGTTTGGATTTATGAGGTTGAGTTGAGGTGCCAAAAGATAAAAGACTCCAATTCCAACCCTTCACGGAATCAATTGTCACAAGTTACCAACACATATATACAGGCCACACAATAATTTCATTTCATATAGATATATGTAAATGTTTATACACGAATAATCATACCTATAAACACACATTAAGTATATAATACATATAAATACTAGTATACAGGTGCATAATAGGGTTTGAGGAAATAGTGTGGTGGGTTTTCTCAAGGCAAATGTTTAGGACATACAGTAAATGGCGCGGTGTTAATATATTTGTCTCTGTGTGGGTCTGAGGGTATTTATTAGTCAAGTGCAAATAAGGGGATTCTCATGTACATGCTTTAACATTTAGGTTTGATTATATATATATATATATATATGGGTGAGGATCACGTGCGTATCAAATATGTGCACTGGATATATATATATATATATATATTTTAATCTTGTAATTAACCTATTTTTTAGTTAATTTTTTTTGATGAAATTTAGTGAAAATAAATTAAATCAGAAAGTGTGCCAAAATGACAAATCCGTATAGACTAGTGTGCATAGTTGGTGCACACCTAATCCTCACCCTATAAATAAATATATATACATACATATAGAACTCTAGTTTATGTAACCATAAAAAAGAACTCTAGTTTAAACAAAGAGGAGAACCATTCATCTGTATACAAAAGATTTGGTGAGATGATCACAAAAAAATTATTTTAGAATCGAGTATTATAAAAAATTAATATACATGTGTATATTTGATATTTGAAAATTTTGATGATTGTTTCACTCACTAATAAATTAAATATTTTGATGGAATTTTAGAATATAGTTTGATGATCATTTAATCTATTTTATGCATCTAACTGAACAGTCCATCTTTCATTTCAAAGAGAGGTTGGTCGTGTATGTATATATCGTTAGGCGGTTAGCATCCCATCTTTTTTTACCCATATATATATATATATATATATGTGGGTAGCGTTAACATGTATCTTAAAAATTAAGTCTTGTTTTACCTATTATTTTGAAAGTAATGTTATTCGTTTAAAGTGAAAATTTAAATGCACCTGCTTTAATCAACTTTCTAATTTCTATTTATTTGTACTTATTTTTTTGCAAAGTATCTGTTCTATATTTTTGTTCTCAGTAAATTTCAAATGAAAACCGAATGACCTTTGCCTGTGAAAATAGGGGTGGCATCTTTCCTGTTTTAAGCTGATTCAATGTTTTTAATTCAATGCCTTTCAATTTTTCAACGAGCAAAATTAATAATAGTTTTGTGTAATAAATATATAGTCAAAATTTACCAGTTATCATGAATTTTGATATATTAAATATTAGGAATATAACTCTTTTAAGTTGTGTCTAGGCCAGGTAAACTTGATAAAACAACATCCGACACGATAACATGACATATATGTTAGTGGGTCAGGTTAGTTAATATTTGTTAGCATGATAATAACTATTAAAACTACATGGTTGTATAATATTATATATATGCACATGTATATATGAATATATATATATATATATATATATGGAAAATTTCAAAAGGACCCGACCTTACAAATTGGTCCTTTTTACGACACTTTTGCGTCGTAAAAACACACTCCTAAGTGTTTTTATGACACAAAAGTGTCGTAAAAAGGCCCAATCCGTAAGGTATGGACTTTACCAGAAATGCTCTGTATATATATATAGTGAGGCCATTTCTCTTAAGGACCGTCCTTAAATTACCGTCCATTTCGAAAGACGAAACGGATGAATTATTTCATGAAATTAACTTGGTGGGGATAATCTTTATAATGATTCATCTCCACTAAATTTCATTAAAAAAACTCAATCGGAAAGTAGGTTAACTGAAAAATTGATATATATGCGCATTTATGGATGTTAAAATTTTAGATTTTTAATTAACCCACTTCCTGTTTGAGTTTTTTGATGAAATTTGGTGGAAATAATTTACTCATTACATAGATCATCTTCTCCAAGTTTCATGAAAAAATTTATTCATTTACCTCTCGAAATGGACGGTCCTTAATAGAAGGGGGACTATATATATGTATACATTTTGAATACATCAATACGAGATACGCACTAAAGACCTCTCGCTAATCGAGAGTGTGTTTTGGCCACTAGGCTAATATGTATATATTAATATTTTTACTATGTATTTATATAATTTGTATAAATTTTACACGTGTTTGTTAATTCAAGGTGAGCTTACAATATATATATATATATATATATATATATATAATGGGAATTGATCTTAAGATGACCAACTTTTTGATCCTTAAATGGGACCAATCATTTTGAGGGGATAAATGAATGAATTATTCGATGAAACTTGGTGAAAATCAAAAAATTCAACACGGAAGAAACTAAAAAATTGATATATATGTTCATTTATTTTTTCGTTAAAATTTAAGATATTTGGCCAGCCCACTTTCCGATATAATTTTTTAATGAAATTTGGTAGAAATGATGGAGATCATCTTAACCAAGTTTTCTAAAAAAAATCATCCGTTTATCCCCTCAAAGTGGTTTCTCCGCATTTAAAGACAAAAAAAATGGCCCATTTTAGATCCTTCATGCATATATAATATTATATGTACAAACATATTTTTTACTATATATGTACTTAATGGGTACTAACCGGTAATTTTTTAAGATCCAAAATGATAACACCCAAAATAAGATAATACCGAATAAAAAAGTAACTCGTTTAGATTCAAAATGATAACATCTGAAACATGATAAAAATTGACCCCTTGCAATATGTAGTCTAGGGACAGCCTTTTGCATTATTCAAAATGTAAATTTGATTATTAATATTCAAAATTGTATTAGTTAACCAAGAAAGTAAAGAATAATAACTAGCAACAATTAACAATTCAGTGGAAAGATGAAAAAAAGGGGGAGCGTATATTAAGGTTCACGGGTGCATGAAAATAAAATAATTCATATGTAATAGTGGGCCTACCAGCTATAATTCCAAGCTGAAAATTTACACAACTATTATGAGAGAGGACTTTTGATCTCTGAGTATTTGGCCCACATTCATGAACGAGCTCAAACACCTTCTTCAAACCGACGAATACCACCATATATGAACGCCATCAACATCAAGATTTGTGAGGTTTAAAGAAAGTTTTAGTAATTTTTTTAGAATTATAATTTTTTTTTCTCTCTGTTTCAAATTGAAAATTGATTATTCTGTTTTAGAACATTTCAAATTATTTAATTTTTTTAAGGACATAATTAATATATAAAATTTTACAAAAATAAAAAAGTTTTGGTTTTAATTATTGATTACATGAAATTGTATGTCTAAACTAGTCTAAAAGTCGAATTTGAGATATAACATATTAATTTGAACTGAGTACTAATTTTATGTTATACAAGCAAATTAAGTTAATATTGGCTAATTCAAGCAAATTTTAATTGATGGGCTTTTGCTGTCCAATCCACTTTAGGGTATTATTTGTCATTTCAAACCTTTCTTCTTCTTCTTCTTCTTCTTCTTCTTCTTCTTCTTTTTTTTTTTTTTTTTTTTTTAAGAAGAAGGTTTCAAGGTAAATAACAAAGAGATCATCTTTAGCCTGGTGATATTTGAACCTAGAATTTCTTGAATTAAAGTGGGCACTTTTACTACAAGATTAACCGGTTCGCTCTCATTTCAAACATTTAGCCTTGGTCAATTATATTGGCTTATGAACTAAATATCAAAAACCTCTTTTCTATTTGTAATTGCAAAAAAGGGTTGATCTTACTTTAAACACTTGATTTGGGATATTATCTTTTGATGTGCAATCACTTTAAGCGTAACTAGACCACATGTACACATGATGCATATGCTATTTGTATATATTTAATTTAAGGAGTGATATTTAATGAAAGAGAAAGATGGTCTAATGGTTAGGAAACGAGTTAACTTGTTAAAGGTTGGTAGTGCACTTCTTGTTGATAGCAATTTTTTTAAAAAAGATAATTGCACATACTTGTTGCAGGTGATCACTTTAATGGAGCTAAAGCAATCAAAGTCTTAAAAATTGAGAATTTATTTTGCCACAAAAGGCGATTTTCACTGACATAATAAATTGAATTTATTTTTAAAATTGTGTAAAAGTTATATGTAAATTGAATTTACACAACAATGTACAATTTTCATTTTATTGTGTGGTTACATTTGGCGGTTTATATGTGTAAAAATTTCTTGCTAACAAATATCGTAAAAGGTTTATATGCAAAGGAGAGCCACTATGGGGCTAGTGGGGGCTTACCCCCACTTGGATTCAAATATTCATTTTTGTAGGTATGGTATTATTTTTCTTTTATAGGGATTTTTGAATAAATTTTAAAGTACGAGATTGTGATTATAATTTCTCAAAACTTTGTGGTTGAAAACTTTAATTATTGTTTATAAGAAAGAGAATATTAACAAATGATTAAAATAGTGCCGATTCTCATATTTTTTTAAAAGAGGTCTAAATTTTTCCCTTAACCCTACAAATAAAGAAAAAGGGTGTTCTTAAATACACCCACATAATCCGTCTTCTCACCCCACCAAAAGTTAAAGTTATGTTAATCTTAACCTAAAAAATAGCGTAAACCCCCATTCTTCTCACCCCACTTTTTATACTTTGAAAAAATTGCCACTAATTTATCTTCTCTCCCACTTAGAATTTTAAAAATTAATTAAAAAACTTCATTTTTTTTTCCAACAAACAATCATCTACTATTTTCATTTAATTACATATATCTCATAAATGTAAGTTTATAATAAATATTCTTTAATTTTTATATTAAGTGCTAGATTTTTATTTTTATTTGCTTTAGCACGATAATATTTTCAATGATATTTTTCTTAATTTATTCAATCTTTTTATTTGTGCATGCATGTAGAGCTCAATAAAACTCATGTTAAGTTATACAATGTCAAAGCTAAAAAATGTTTGTCTTAACATGTGCCTAATATGTTATAATATGTGTGTGTGTGTGTTGCATTTTGTGCTTTTATTGTTTCAATATTTAAATTCTAAAATTACTCGTAAAAAAATATTGAAAAATGAAATAGTTTAGTGAGAAAATTTCTATCCTTTTAATATTTTGCAAGGATATCGTTTTCTTGGTCTAAAAAAAATAAATATCTTAGAAATCGAAAGTAACAAAATATTTTAATAAATGATTTATTTTTATAAAAACTATTTTATTTTTCCAATTCATTTTTTCCATTATCACGAAAGATAACATTTTTTAAAAAGAAAGAAGAAAATGTTTTTAAGTCATTAAAAAAATCATTTAAGAACACCCTGGGTGAAAAGACGAATTTTGTAAATGCATTTAAGAACACTTGGAAAAATTCATCACTATTCACATTTTTTCCTGCGAGTTTTTTTCCCTCTGTCATCTTTCTTCTAGTATTTTTGATAAAAATAAAATTGATCTTCTAATATCTTTGATGCAGTGAATTAAGACATACTTGTATAGTATATGACTTAATTATTACTTTTGTTAATTAATTAGTTAACTTCAATGGCTCCTCCGAACCTTTGCAATCTAACCTAAGTTATTACTCTATATCGCTCACATGTACGTTTTAGAGAGAGAGATAGTCTACGTAAGTATGTATAAAAAAAGTTAATAAAGAAAGAATAGCTTAAGGGCTTTTCTTTGAGTATAATTAATGTTTAAATTTTCATATATATTATAAAAGAATTAATTTAATTTTTGTTTTATTTATAAATGTGTTGAAACTAATAAATTTTTTATAATGCTTAAAAAATAAAGGATGATATAAATTTGATTGGAAATGGAGTAAATATTTCAAATTTCTTTTGTATATCAAACATACTACTATATATATATATATGGATCAACTTCTGATCTTTTAATATTTTTGATGTAGTGAATTAAAACTTATATTTACTTATTTGATAAAAATAAAATTTGTAGACAAATTTAAAATATGAATAATAACTATTTAAGAGTAATGTATAATAAAAGATTATATGAAATATCATATAATTGTTAAAACTGTATTTATCGTAATTAATATTTTATATTTTCAGATGTACTATTTAGACGAAATTTTTAATGAAATTTATGAAGAACAATGTAATTTTTGTTTAATATGTCTTATAATAATGAAAAAAATAATATTATTTAATATTTTTACTTTTAGCGACAAAACTTTATCGTCTTTACATTGTTTTAGTAAACTCACCCCACCACTGGGGTGAAGTGCAAGATTTTTTAAAGATTTGATGGGGTGAGAAGAAAGTATTTTCACACTGGGGTTAGAAGACTGATTTTGTGGGTGTATTTAAAAACACCCAAGAAAAATTCTCTCCCATCCATGTAAGTCGAATCATTGACCTCAAGATAAAGATAGAAGTTACATACCACTTTCTTCTAGTGCCAATTCCACTTTGGTCCTTCCATCTTCTTTAATGTCAAAGTTGACATAAAATGGTCATATGCACCACACATGACCATTTATAAGTTAGAAGAATATTTTGATTAAACTATTAAAAACTAAATATAAATTTATTATATATATACATATACATATATGTTGTGTTATTGTTACTTGTATTTTTTTTATTGAGTGTTAGTCAAGCTTCTACTAAATTGAAATTCTTGTAACAATAACACAACATATATGTTAAATTTTAAGAAAAAATCGTGTTTGGTTCATCCATTTTAAAAACTTCATTCAAGTAAAATTTTAAATTAAACATTTAAAAACTTCAACCAAATAGAGGGTTTATATTTTCAAAATTTTCTATTGAAATTATAAGTTTTCTGAGAACTTCAAAAGGAAAAAAATTAACTTGACAAATAAAAAGATGTTATATATATGTTAATGAAGTAGGAATTTGTTAACCCTCCACTAAAGAGGGTCATGGTGAGAAAGATATTGCGAGAGCAATTGCCTATAGTTCAAAGAAAAATGATATTTGCTTTAAAAACTATTTTATAAGTTGTTTTTTTTTCTTTTAATATATTTTGAATAATACGTTACATTTAATTGAACATATTAAATGGTAAGAGAGTCTTCTTTGTGAACTAAGAGATTTCAATTTTGATTTTTCGCTCGTATTTACATGTAAGTTTTATTTTTACATTTTTGTAGATTATATAGCATTGCTTTATCCTGGGCTTTGATATTTTATGGAATTTTTTTTCAGTGATTTTAATGAAATCAACCAAAAAAGACGAAACTTATTTCCACAACAAATGTGGGCCCACGTGAGCCGGCTTCGGAGCACGTGAGAAAGCGTGGTAAAAAAAAATCCGCGCCAAAATTGTTATTCCGACATTTTAAAGAATCCCCTGTTTTCTCCAGGTTTGTCCTTCGGTCTTATATCCTCTGTTTTCACGGCTTATGGGGTTTAGTGGGTTTTATACCTACTTACTTGATCGGAAAGAAAGTTTTTACGGCAACGTCTAGTCGGAATCTTAGTTGCAGCGAGATAAAATGGTGCCCGTTAATCAATAGGACGATGATTTCTTGCAGGAACAACTCAAGAAGCTATCTAAGCTTTCCACTTCTCTCCCGGTTTGAATGGTCTCCTCTCTCTTCATTATCACTATATATTGCGTTTGAAAATCTGAGGTGGGTTACTCTTGGTTGTTTAAAATGATTCTGTTTTATGATTGGAAACAGTTTCTAAGCATTTTCTTGGAATTGGAAACAATCGTTTGACTAAGCCTCCACCTTCTCTATGATTCTTCAGGAGTTTTATCTATTGGCTTTTGGAAAAATGTCGATTAGGCGTTTACATAATTTTTTTTTAATGTACGTTGGCTTCAGTTTTTGATTGATTCGTAATTTTGGCATTGTATTTTTCTCTTTATAACCACGTATGGTTATATTATTATTAGAGTCAAACAATCTAAATGATCACTAAACTTTTGATTTAATACCACTTTAACCATCAAATTTCAAAGCAAACCAATTTTGTTATCCAACTTTGAAGTGAGTACCGATTTGACCATTATGTCAAATTCTTTGGTCATCCAACTTTGAAGTAAGTATCACTTTAATTATTATATCCAATTTGACTGTTAAATTTAATTCATTTACGTGGCACATGATTTCGTGTAAGGCCATTTTAGTTATATTGCAACAAAATGATATTTTCCTTTGATAATTCTTGCTAAAATGAAACACACATAATATATAAAATATAGCAATATTTTTAACAAACAGCACAACTTTGGCTATTTTATAATAAAAATGATTAAAATATGCTTAAATGAAGTCACGTGCCTTACACAATTTTTCATTCCGTTCAGTTTAACAATCAAATTAGAAGAAATGACCAAAGTAATACTCACTCCAAAGTTGGATGGCCAAAATGGTTTGCTTTAAAGTTTGATAGCCAAAGTGGTATTAGAACGAAAGTTTTGTAATAAATTATTGTTTGAGTAAGCCTCCGTCGTATATTAGATCCTTACTGATAAATTTATCAAAGGTAAAATATTATTCTTGATTATACATTGGCTTTAGTTTCGATTGATAGTTAATTTTTGGCATTCTGTTTTTCTCCAACAACATGAGTAATTTTTGGTATTATGTTTTTCTCTAACAGCGGGAGCAGCATAATTTGGGAACCTTACACTTCTGCTGCATCAACATTACAATTCAATCCACTTGAGGAGCCTATCCACTGAGTTTGCGGCTCAGCAAAAGCCCTTTGCTTTTGGAATCAATCCAATCGAAGTTTTATCATAAAAATGATTCCAAGATTTTTAGGGCCTCAAACATTTCTGCTTTACTTCTAAGTTGGACCTAGGAGGTATAATTGAAATTGGTCTGAGAAAAATTAGTATAGCGCATTTTTTTATATGTCAGGCCCTAGCTATGAGATGTTTTGTTGATTTTGTTTAAATTGTATAAAAGTTCGCGTGGTGTAGTAATTGGCATCTGCCAAAGTAATGTGTAATATGTGTTGGGTTGGAGAAATGCGTGTAACTCACTCACTAATTGGCGTGTGAACAAAGAAAAGCTAGACAGTTAGAGCATCTTCAATAGAATAACCAAAATTGAATAATCAAAATGACTTTTGATTATCCATTTAATAAGTTGTTAAAGTTAACAATGTAACCATCTCCAATGGCTATTTTTTCTCAATAACTAAATTTGTGGGGTTCATTATATTGATTGGCCACAAATTAATCGATTTGAATTTTGTTTCAAAAAAAGGAGGGAAAGATGATTTAAATTTGAAAAGATTCTCTTTTATCCAATAGAATTGTTGGCCCACTCATTTTGGTTATTGAAGAAAGTTGTTAACTTTGATTAAAGTATCTCTAATAGTATAATCAAAATAACAATTATAATCAATTTTAACAATGTTGACTAAAAACACTACCCCAATAGTATAATCAAATATTAGCAACCTTTTAACTAAGAACCAAATATACTGCTTTTATAATCAAAATTAACAACATTCTCCAATAACCAAAATGAGGATCCACTCATTTTATTGAATAAAAAAGAATATTTTCAAATTTAAATAATCTTTCTCTCATTTTTTTTAATCCAAAATTCAAATTGATTAATTTGTGATCAATCAATATAATAGATCCCACAAATTTGGTTATTGAGAAAAAATAGCCATTGAGGATGACTACATTGTTAACTTTAATAACTTACTAAATGGATTATTCAATTTTGGTTATTCCATTGGAGATGTTCTTATAAATGGATAAATGGAGCATATTTGGCTATTGGTTAAAATGTTTCTAAAATTTTGATTATGTCATTGGGGTAGTATTTTTAGCCAACATTATTAAATTTGATTATAATTATTATTTTGATTATACTATTGGAAATACTTTTACAATACAACTATTACAGCATGGAAGTCAAGTTAGTGGTTATCAGTTAGTCATTTGACTAGAGTATTAATAGAGGAGTCGGTGTATTATTGAGTACTTTTTTACCTAGTTGTTCAATAAAATGATTTTCCCTTTATCTCACTAAAATTCTTTTCATTCTCTTCGTCTTCTTTTTCATATTTGTTAATCAGCTAATCAGTTAAATATTAGCCAGGGCTTAACAATTAGTATCAGAGCAGTTCTATCTTCCTGGACAACCATTAAGTAGTGTATTAATGGCGGAGGGAACTATATTTCAAGATTTGGTTCATACCACTGAAGCTTGGTATAATGAGTTGGTTGGAGCATTAAAAACCTGGGGTGCTCAAAAGCAGATTAAACAAATTAACCCTAGGTTTGTTGATTCTCAAAAATCAATTTTATTTAAATCAAAAAGTAAACCTTAGTAGTTTACGAATTTTAATTCTAGAAAACCTGTTTAATATTTTCTAGTACGCAACAATTAATAAAGTAATTAAACATATAAGCAAACACTAGAATTAACGAGGTATCCCTGCAGTGCATGATTAACTCTCAACAATCCACTATATGCACAAAGGTTTACAGACTCGATTAATCATAAATCAAATAAACTTACAAAACTTGAATAGCACATGCTGCCTGCAAAAGTCTCCACCTTCTGTGCGTATAGTCCTCATATCTGAATCGTACAAACAGGTTCACAATGAATCACTCGCCACGGTATCAAACCATCCTTCAACTCCGTTTACGAATCACACGCACTTTGGGATCTGATTTGTTCTTTATAAAAAGAACGCTTGCTTTGGCATAAATAAAAAGCCCTAAGGTGGTTTTATGTTTTGAGATTTTAATCTTTCTCTAAAGTTTAAAAATCTCTCTCAAAATATGTGTTAAAAGTTGTTAAAATGTGTGTTTTTGACACAAGACAATGTGTTTTATTTATAGGAAAAAGCTTATGTCAGAAACCTTTTTGGATTAGAAAAATACCTTTAAAAAGGAAATTTTACTATAAAAAAATCGATGCCCAGAAACTTTGACGGACCAGTACACATTAGCTATGAGTGTACCGGTCCACCTTTAAGCACCGGACCGGCCCACTAAGTCCCATATGTACCGGTCCACCACTCAGGAAAAATAATTTCCATGAAAATTATGAGGATATAGTCATACTAGTACACATTAGCATTGTGTGTACCGGTCCACCCTATTGAGGGTGGAAAACTCAGTTTATAAACATAAATATCTATGATTTTTAACCACCTTAGGAAATTAAATTCAAATGCCAATACTCACCATGAGAAATGTTTGTAAAGAACTTGTGTACTAGATTCACTTATAGTAACCATGAAAATATTGTGGGGGAATTTATCAAGCTTCAACGGGTATCAACTGTGAATGCTTATCAAAAGAAATTCGAATCTTTTAAACCATTAATGTTGTCTAAGAATAAAGGTTTGAGTGAGGAATTTTTTATTAATAGTTTTCCAAGTGGGCTTGAGGACGAAATTAGACTTACTATTCAGATGTTCAATCCTAAAACCTTGAATCATGCCTATAGCTTAACTAGACTACAAGAAGCTACACTCGAATTTGTTAAGGAAAGCAAGTTTACGCAAAAATATGGTAGAGTTTCAACGGTTACTAGTGCAACAACTACTAGTATTAATGCAGCAACAATAACGAGCAACTGTAGGGGTTTTAATAAAGGATCAGCTTCAAGAATATTGAAGAATCTTTATATTAAGAGTGTTGGGGGTGGGTTAATACATTCAATAAAAAAGGTGTAGTAGCCAAACTATGCCAACAATTAAGAAATTAACACCATGAAAGATAAGGGGTTATGTTATAACTGTAATGATGTATATACTCCTGGCCACGTGGGTAAGAAAAAACAGCTGTACATATTGATTGGGGGAAGATGAGAGCAATGAAATGGAGGAGGGTGCTATAAGTGAAGCTTCGATTGCTAAGGAGAATGAAAAGGAAGTTGGAGATAATGGCATGTCAATTTCACTTCATGCATTGTCTAGAACATCAAATCACCAAACATTGAAGTTGAAAGGATTTGTTAAGAGGAAAGCTATCAATATCCTTGTAGATTCAGGTAGTACGCATAATTTTTTAAACCCTAATACAACTAAGCAGGCTGGGTGTAAGACAACTCCTACTGCTCATTTAATGGTAACGGTTGCTGATAGAAGTAAGATTTGTAATAATGCCTTATATTTTGATTTTTTTTGTAGTTCAAGGGCAACAATTCACTACCGAAGTGAGAATTTTACCCCTGGGTGGATGTGATGTAGTTTTGAGAGTAGCATGGCTGAAACAAATAAGTCAAGTTGAATTCGATTTTAATAAGTTACGGATGCGTTTCAAAATTAATGGGAAGAATGTGTTATTGAGGGGTGATGTCGAGACAAGGGAGCTGTAATTTATCAGTACAATAGGTTTATAAAAGTGTGCAAAGAAGTAAAAAAAGTGGGCTAATTTATCAGCTATATGACTCGGCGCAAAGTACGCGAGTTATTACATCCAAGTGCAGATGGTCGGTCAAATAATAAATACTCGATAAGTCCGATGTCGATCCACGGGAATGAGGGTAATTCTTTGATTTATGAATGTTTCTTTCATGAGGAATGTGAGAAAAATAAAGAAAATATGATATATGAAGAGAATGGAATGTATATTGGTAATTAAAATAACTAGTGACACTAAAACTAAATAAAACATATAACTAAAACTAATCCTAAAGATATTAAAATATTATTATGTTAAAGGAAACTAAATTAGCATACCAAGAATATGGAATAAAGATAAATAAAATAAATAATAAAAACAGCAAGCTAAATTAATTAAACATGTGAAAAACATTAACTAAAATTATGAATAAAAAGCGCTAGGGGTATTCATAAGTTCCGGGCAACAAAACAGGTAATTCAGTAGACCGAGAATCATTTTATAATTAATTTTCCTTTAAAAATTAGCTTACTTTTCATAAGCTAATTGATCTTATAAACTTGTATTTTTCTCAATAATTTTTGTGTGACATGAACTATGCGTACCAATACTAATTATAGACTCAATTCGCATTACTTAATTTTACCGAAAACACCTGTTTATTAAAGTGAAGTAGTACTTGACACTACAATTTTTTTATTAAAAGTGAGTTTAGAAATATTAAGTAATTACCACAATTTAATTCAAAATGTTAAAACATGATTAAAATCAAATTTGAACTAAAACAAGGCGGTGAAAATACAAAATTGGCGATTTTGGTATTAAAAAGTAAGGATTAAAATAAATACCGAAAACAACGCACTTAACATTGAAATCTAAAAAGATATATAACCAATTAATTTAGAGAGTATAGACCGCTCTCTAAGTTAACCGGTTAGGGTTTAGCGCAAAAACAACCATTCAAATTAGTTTGGTTCTTTTGTCTGAAATATTTTATTAAATTTCTTATAAAAGTATGTAATTAGCATACTAGGATAATAATTTAATAAAAATCAGATTTATAATGACCTATTAACTTATAGAAAATTAATTAGAATTGAATTTGGGTCCGAAACAAACTAGTGCGTCGGCATACCCGATCCTTATGAACCCTAATTAACGAACTAGTTAGCCATAACCAAAACAAACATGCAAATAATCTTAGAAATCATGAAAAATCTTAAACACGTACCCAATAATTTACAAAATCAGATTTAAAAACTTTTGGCTTTATAATTTTGCAATTCTGATTTAAAACGAAGATTTTACGGCAAAAATGATAAATAAACTCAAAACTGACAAAAACCTAACAAACTCGACCTAAAACCTAAGAATTATGGAAAATAAGATTCTTAATGATAAAGGATGATTCACACATGAATAGCATGGACATACTATAAACTATTTGAATATAAAATAAGTATCAAGCATAAATCGTCGAAAAACAAAAAAAATCGACAAAACAGATCTATAAACCCTAGAACCAACCCAAAAAATGTGGGTTTAATGTTGATTCCATAATATATATGATCTCAAGTAACTAATCTATGAATATCAAAGCAAACAAACAAATAAAAGCAATCGAATTGAAAGAAAATAGAAAAATAAAGTTTACCTGGAACACGATTGTAACTTGAATTGAAAACAGTGTTGAATGATGAATTGAATGTTGATAATAGAAAAGTTCCAGCCTCAAAATATCATAAACAAATTAATCTAACAATTTTTTAAGGAATTGAACAATAAAACTCTCA
This sequence comes from Lonicera japonica, assembly GCA_021464415.1. Lineage (NCBI taxonomy): Eukaryota > Viridiplantae > Streptophyta > Magnoliopsida > Dipsacales > Caprifoliaceae > Lonicera > Lonicera japonica. The sequence continues at coordinate 6,763,866 of CM038467.1, read as the reverse complement.
AATTCGATCATCGGATGCAGCGCAAATGCTCCAAAGAAAGTTACGGTGCTCTCAGCCCTCTGTTAATCTATTATAAATTGTTGCATACTCTAAAATATGAGATATATGACCTTTTATACAGTACACAAGTGTCTCCAATCATGGTTTTAATAACCCTTGAAGAAACGAGTTGAAACAGGGCTTAAAATTGAATTTGGCCCAAAATTAGGGTCTCATTCTTTATGACAGCCTCTTCTTTTGCTCATAACTTTCTGCTTCGAATTTCGATTGATGCACTATTTTTACATTCGTGTAAATAATTCAAAGCTCTACAACTTTTATTTATATAGATTTTTTCAAATTCTGAATAAATAAAAACTTTGATCAGTTACAACTTCAGGCTTCTTACGGCAGTTCTCAGTTTTCTTCGAAAACTTCAAGAATCGATTCAATTGAGCTTCTTTTCTCTTGGACACTTGCATTCATTTCATTCATACTTGGGGACTTGTTTATTCTTTTTTTGCTAGTGCTTTGGGGGTAGTTTGCGGAGTTTTTCTCGCCTCGGACCTTGGAATGGATATTGAGCCTTGTTTAAGAGATTAGAAATGCAATTTTTGGGCTCAATCACTCTATGCACCAGCAGTAACATAACCAGTACCAGAGCCTGTAATGTATGGGGAATTAAGAGGGGTGTTGGAGGAATTCAATGATGAGTTTGAAGAAGTAAAAGGCTTGCTTCTTATGAGAGTTCATGACCATCATATACCCTTAAAATAGGGTAACAATCCACCAAAAATAAGGCCATATATATATCTTCACATCTAGAAAAGAGATTAAGAAGTAAGTATCAGAAATGTTGTAGTCTGGCATTATCAAGCACAATACCAGTCCATTTGTTTCTTTTGTCATTCTTGTTAAGAAGAAACATGGGTGTTGAAGGATATGCATCGACTACAGGGAAATCAATACACTTACTATTAAAGATAAGTTTCATATTCCCATTATTGATGAGTTGTTAGATGAATTAAGAGGGTATGTATTCTCTAAATTAGACCTGAGATCATGTTATCATCAAATTAGGGTGCATCAAGAAAATATTCATAAAACTGCTTTTAGAACACACCATAGCCACTATGAGTTCTTGGTAATGCCTTTTGGCCTTACCAATGCACCTGCCATTTTTTAGAGTCTTATGAATGATGTTTTTGCACCTTATGTTAGAAAATTCATTTTAATATTTTCTTGATAATATTCTTGTATATGGCCCTAGTAAAGAGGCTCATGTTAATCACTTACAAATCATATTATCGATTTTAAGGAGACATAAACTGTTTGCTGAGAAAACCTAACGTGTTTTTGGGCAGAGCAAAGTGGAGTATCTAGGCCAGATAATTTTTGCTGAGGGTGTGTCAGTTGATCTCAAGAAAATAAAAGCAACGCTCTCTTGGCCAGTCCCTAAAGGAATCAAAGGATTGAGAGGTTTCTTGGGACTCACTGGTTATTACAGGAAGTTTGTTAAAGGTTACGGAGAAATCAGTAGGCCATTCACTAATTTATTGAAAAAGAACCAGTTCCATTGGAGTCATGAGGCTGCAATTGCCTTTGAAAAATTAAAGGCTGTAATGGTGTCCACGCTAGTTTTAGCCTTACCTAATTTCACTAAACCCTTTGTAATAGAGACTGGTAATTCTTAGTCTGGTATAAGAGCTGACCAGTTGTGATGATGCAAGAGTAGAAACAATTAGCTTATTTGAGCAAGGCTTTGCCACTTACCAAGCACAGTTGTTTACTTATAAAAATGAGTTGTGGGCCTTGGTATATGCAATTAATAAATGGAGAACCTACTTATTGGAGCATCACTTTGTGATTAAACAATTCATCCCAGTCTCAAGTACTTGGTGGAGCAGAGAATGACAACATTATTGCAACAGAAGTCATTGTCCAAGCTACTAGGCTATGATTATGAGGTGGTCTACAAGAAAGGGGTAAAAAAATAAAGTAGCTGATGGGTTATCTAAGGTTAATAAATGGGAAAGTAGTTGCATGGCTATAGTGCAGGTGCAACCTATATGGGTATTGAAACTATAAGCGAGTCTGGAAGGAGATGTACAGGCAACCAATCTTATTGCTCTATTGCTAATAGACCCGACTAGTCTACCAGATTACTCTTATGATAATCAAATGTTAAGGCACGAATAGAAGTTATATATTAGGGCTACATGGGATTTGAGATAGAAGATACTTAAAAAGATGCATAGTTCTAGCTTGGGTGGGCATTCCGAGGTGAAGGCTACTCTCAAAAGGGTGGGAATGTATTTTTACTGGCCCGGTCTTAAGGCAACTGTCACAAAATAGATGGCTAAATATGATATTTGTCAGCAATGTAAATGAAGTGCATGTACAATACCCAGGTCTCTTATAACCCTTGCCAATTCCAGCGGGTAGATGTGAGTATAGACTTTATTGAAAGATTACTAAGGTCATAGGGGAAATATGCTATAATGGTAGTAGTAGATTGGTTCATTAAGTATGGTTATTTCATCCCTCCCACCCTTCCATTTACTGCAGTCACTATAGCACAATTATTCTTTGAAAATGTATTCAAGTACCATGGTATACCTGCTACTATGGTCAGTGATAGAGACCATATTTTCCTTAGTCAATTTTTGATGCAATTAATTAATCTTCTTGGTACTAAGATACTACATAGTTTGGCTTACCGCCCTCAAACAAATGGGCAAACGGAGAGGCTAAATCAATGTTTAAAATCCTTCCTTAGATGTATGACTGGTTATAAGCCTTACAAATGGGCCAAGTGGATTCATATGGCTCAATGGTGGCATAACACTTCTTTTCATGCAACCCTTAAAATGTCCCTTTTTGAAGCTCTGCATGGATATAAACCACCTAGTTGTATTTTTACTAAGCAATACAATAGGTCTACTATAGATGTTAGGAATTTTCTTAAGGAAAATGGTTGATATGTTACTGGTAATTAAAGATTACTTGGCCCAAGCACAAGCTTGTATGATTTTTTATGCAGATCGAAATAGGACAGAGAAGTCTTTTAAAATAGTGGAGTGGGTATACTTACGTCTACAGCCTTATAGGCTGATGACAATGGTACTTAGAAGGAACATGGAGCTGGCTCCTAAGTTTTATGGGCCTTACCATCTCACGAAGGTGGGTGCTGTGGCGTTTTAGCTGGCATTACCTATGAGCTTATGCATTCACTCAGTTTTCCATGTCTCTCAACTAAAAAATAAGTTTAGAGATAAGATTGTATCCGTACCAGATTTGCCTCAAATTGGACCCAAAGGACAATTTTAGTTAAGCCAGTTGCTATGCTTGATAGACATATGGTGAAAAGAAACAATGCTCCTATGGTGCAATGGCTGGTTCAGTGGTCACACTCATATCCCAATGATGTTACTTGGGAGGATTACCTGGTTCTTCATAACCAATTTCCCAATTTTTGCCCTTGAGGACAAGGTCAATTTTGAGAGGGGGAGTATTGTCAAGCTATGAAATGTCGTTTTGTTAATTTTGTTTAAATTGTAGAGGAGGAGGTCACGTGGTGTAGTAATTGGCATGTGTCAAAGTAATGTGTAATATGTGTTAGGTTGGGTTGGAGAAGTGCTGTAGCTCACTCACTAATTGACGTGTGAGTAAAGAAAAGCTAGGTAGTTACAGTACAGCTGTTACAGCATGGTAATCAAGTTAGTGGTTGCCAGTTAGTCATTGATCAGAGTATTAATAGAAAAGTCGATCTATTGTTGAGTACTTTTTTACCTGGTTGTTTGATAAAATGTTTTCCATTTCTCTCCCTAGAATTCTCTTTTGATTGGCGTGTGAACAAAGAAAAGCTAGGTAATTACAATACAGCTGTTACATCATGGTAGTCAAGTTAATGGTTGTCAGTTAGTCATTGACCAGAGTATTAATAGAAGAGTCGATGTATTGTTGAGTATTTTTTTACCTCCTCCTCCTTCTTCTTCTTCTTCTTCTTTTTTTTTTCATATTGGCTAATCATAAGTCCTATTAACTGAAAATTTAGTTTCGATTTTATGCAGTATAATAAGCCAAAACACGAATCAGTTAAGTCCTGAAAATTCTGTTTCGATTTTATGTAGTATAATAAGCCAAAACACGAAGGGGACTTAGATCGCTAAGTGGTCTTCTTCTTATTCTTCTTCTTCTTCATATTGGCTAATCAGCTAATCAGTTAAGTCCTATTAACTGAAAATTCTGTTTCGGTTTTATGCAGTATAATAAGCCAAAACATGAAGGGGGCTCAGATCACTAAGTGGTCTTCTTCTTCTTCATATTGGCTAATCAACTAATCAGTTAAGTCTTATTAACTGAAAATTCTATTTCGGTTTTATGCAGTATAATAAGCCAAAACACGAAGGGGACTTAGATCGCTAAGTGGTCTTCTTCTTATTCTTCTTATTGGCTAATCATCTAATCAGTTTAGTCTTATTAACTGAAAATTTTGTTTTGGTTTTATGCAGTATAATAAGCCAAAACATGAAGGGGACTCAAATCACTAAGTGGTATTATTTTTCTTCTTCTTGGCTAATCAACTAATCAGTTAAGTCTTATTAACTGAAAATTCTGTTTCGATTTTATGTAGTATAATAAGCCAAAACACGAAGGGGACTTAGATCGCTAAGTGGTCTTATAAAAAGCAGAAGTTAGTGTGGGAAGTTGTTGATAATGACACTATAAAGAAAATGATTGAAATCCAGTGGTCTAACATTTTCGCATTGAAAGCAAATTACTCTGATACTTTGCATGTGGTGGTAATTCATTGCTATTTATTGATAATTCAGTATTATTTATTTTAGTTATTTATGTTATTTTATTTGTGGGTAGAATCCCACCTTGATATGGACTCTAGGTTAATTAGGAGTTGTGTTTATTTCCTATATAAGGTGCATTGTTTTCGTTCTTTATCATTATGGAATAAAATAATTCTTTCTCTCTAAATTATCATGGTATCAGAGGTAGGTTAGGAACCTTAGGTCTGGCTAAAAAAAGGTGCCAGAAATCCCTAGCCATCATCACTGTGCACGCCTAAAAAAAACCCTACCCGCCGCCGTCGATCTTTGCTCATTGGCGTGCGTAATTCTTCACCTTTCTAAGATCCAACCACACAGGGTTGGTCAGAATTGTCAGACGAGTAGAACCCCGAAAGAATCACTGGAAACGGACGTCGCACGCGCCCACACGCGCCACCACCCCTCTACGCGTGGATCTCACGCGCCGTCAATCTTCACCGGCGCTTGGCTGCTCCGATTGCTGCCAAAATTTTCAAGGTAGATTGTCTCCTTGTTCCGCACCTACTTCTAGCCCTGATTTGGTATAACTCAGTCCGGATTTGGTTTGGTATTTCCAGATTTAGTGTAACGGGTTAGTTTGATTGCTTGCGGATGTTCTTGTTCCAGATTTGGTTTTATTTAGTCATAAGGTTGTTTAGTTGTTGATCCTCTGGCAATATGAACTATAAACTTGCTATGGTGGGTGAGAATTCGGTAGCGAATATCAGTCACAAGTTGAACGGAAGAAACTATCTCGTATGGGCACAATCAATGAGGTTGTTTATTGACGGCAAAAGAAAATTAGGTTATGTGACTAATAGTGCCCGTTACAAGAAGAAAGTTGAGCGAGTTCGTGTGTTTGTCTTCTTGGCTGGACTAAACAAGGACCTAGACAAAGTTCGGGGTCGTATTTTAGGCAGGATACCCTTGCCCACTATCAGAGAGGTATTTTCTGAGGTACGAAGAGAAGAGGCTCGACGATCTGTGATGTTGAAAGACGAACGTGCACCCTTTATAGATGGTGAAAGCTCTACACTGGTAGTTCTTGATAACAAAACTAGAGGAGGTGCACGAGCATTCCAAACTAGCAATGCTGATTCAGAACAACAGTCTTCCTCAAAACCACTTTCATTCATAAAGGAACAAATAGAGCATCTGTGTAAAATGGTTCAAAATCATTCCTTAGGAAACTCTGGCTCCTCATGTTCCATAGCTTAGTTAGGTAATACGTGTACAGCTACAATTGCCTGCATCAAATCCCATAGCATCTGGATATTAGATTCAGGGGCTACTGACCACATGACTGGTACCTCGGAATTTTTTTCGTCATATACTCTGTGTGCAGGGAATCAAAAGGTTAAAATTGCTGATGGTTCTTTCTCTGCGGTTGTCGGCAAAGGAACCATAATCGTCTCACTGTCTCTCACTCTAAAAGATGTCTTACATGTCCCTAATATATCGTATAATCTTATATCTGTCAGCAAATTAGCTCTTGATCTCAATTATTAAGTTAACTTTTGGTCTTCTCATTGTGAATTTTAGGATTCAAATTCAGGGAAGACGATTGGGGTTGCTAAACAGGATGTGGGTCTTTACTTTTTCAATAATGGGTCTACCTCTGGAAGGCAAGACCGACAAACTTGTTTTAATTCTATTTCTATTTCTAGTGATAGTCAGATTTTGTTATGGCATTATAGATTAAGACATCCAAACTTTCAGTATTTAAAGCATTTGTTTCCCAAGTTATTAATAAATAAAAATTTGCTTAAATTTCGATGTGAATCTTGTGAATTAGCAAAACATCAACGCACGGTTTTTTCGTCTCAACCATATAAGAAATCACAACCTTTCACCTTGATTCACAGTGATGTTTGGGGTCCCTCTAGAGTGCCCACTTGGTCTGGCAAGCATTGGTTTGTGACTTTCATTGATGACCACACTAGAGTATGTTGGGTCTTTCTTTTAAAAGAAAAATCAGAAGTTGGGAGTGTGTTTCAAAACTTTTACACCATGATACACACACAGTTACAAACCAAAATTCAAAATTTTCGGACTGATAATGGGAAAGAATTTTTAATAAGATGTTAGGGGACTTTTTCGTCAAAAATGGGATAATTCATCAAAGTTCTTGTAATTATACTCCTCAACAGAATGGAGTTGCCGAAAGGAAAAATAGACATCTACTTGAAGTTGCTCGTGCTTTAATTTTTCAAACTAAAGTTCCAAAATACCTTTGGGGAGATGCTATTTTAACTGTTACTTACCTTATTAATCGGCTTCCAACACGAACTTTGAAATTTAAAGCCCCTATAAAATTGCTTTCTGATCTATTTTCCAACACTCGGTTATTAGGGGATATTCCCTTAAAAATATTTGAAAGTGTTGCCTTTGTTCATAATCATGACCACAAAAATTCTAAACTTGATCCAAAGGCACACAAATGTATTTTTGTAGGCTATCCTACAAATCAGAAAGGGTATAAATGTTTTGATCCGATTTCCAAGAAATTATACATTTCTAAAGATGTTACTTTCTTCGAGGGGCAATCCTATTACAACTCCCATCTTCAGGGGGAGAGCACGAGTGAAGATGGTGGTTGCGGTTTTAATAATTCAGTCGTTGATGTTTTGTATGAACAAGCACCTAATTATTTTAACACACAATATGGGAAAACAAATGAATTAAATATTGAAGATACTTGTGTTGGTAATGGTGAACAACCAGGGTTAGTGTCATCCCAAAATCTGACTATAGATGGACCAGAGATGTGTGCAAAACGGTATAAAGGTCTTGTTTATTCTAGAAAAAATCCAAAACAAGGAAAGAAAGAAACCATCCCTCTGCAACCCAAGAATCCAACTTGGAGGTGGATCATGATACTCACGATGACTCTTCCGAGATACCTGAAGGAAGTTCTCAAGCTAATATCGAGTCAACTCAGTCTGATCAACTTGATTTCCCTATTGCTCTTAGAAAATGAGTCAGAGCATGTACGAAATCTCCCAAATATCCCATTTCGAACTTTGTGTCATATAAAAATATCTCACCCTCCTATTCTGCTTTTATCTCTCGTATGTCGAATGTGGTTATTCCTAACAATGTTCAGGATGCTTTAAATGTTCCGGAGTGGAGAGAAACGATGTATGAGAAGATGAGAGCGCTGGAAAAGAATGCTACTTGGGAGAAAGTAAAGCTTCCAGAAGGAAAGATAGTTGTTGGTTGTAAATGGGTATTCACTGTGAAGTATAACTCAGATGGGTCAGTGGAACGGTACAAGGCTCGTCTGGTAGCTAAAGGCTTCACTCAAACGTATGGAGTCGACTATTCCGAAACATTTTATCCCGTGGCAAAATTAAATACAGTTCAGGTTCTCTTATCAGTTGCAGCTAACTTGGACTGGCCTCTGAATCAGTTAGATGTGAAGAATGCCTTATTGAATGGAAACCTAGAAAATGAAGTCTATATGGAACCTCCACCTGGTTTTACTGAGGAATTTGGGACAAAAATCTGCAAGCTAAATAAGTCTTTGTATGGCCTTAAACAATCCCCTAGGGCGTGGTTCGAAAGATTAACGAAGTTCCTCAAGGGCCAAAGATATAATCAAGGGCAGTCTGATCATACTCTCTTCACAAAGACGTCAACAAGAAACGAACTTTATGTTCTCATTGTTTATGTGGATGATATGATTTTGACAGGGGATGATGTTGAAGAAATGAATCGATTGAAGCGAAATCTTGCTAGAGAATTTGAGATTAAGGATCTTGGTGACCTACGATACTTCCTTGGAATGGAAGTGGCCCGTTCAAAAAGTGGTATTGTCGTATCACAACGGAAATATATCTTAGATCTGCTATCAGAAACTGGGATGAGTGGGTGTATGCCATCGGATACTCCTATAGAACTGGGTACCAAGCTAGGAGATGTTAAAGATGGTGTTTCAGTCGAAACAGGGAGATACCAAAGGTTAGTTGGGAAACTAATCTACTTGTCTCATACGCGCCCTGACATTGCTTTCGCTGTGAGCATGGTTAGTCAGTTCTTGCACTCACCATGTGAAGAGCATCTAGAGGCTGTGTATCGTATACTCCGTTACCTCAAAGGCTCCCTAGGGAAAGGTCTGTTCTTCAGGAAGAACGATAAAAGAGGGATAGAGGTGTATACCGATGCTGATTGGGCTGGCTCGGTTACTGATAGACGGTCCACGTCTGGTTACTATACGTTTCTTTGGGGCAACTTGGTTACATGGAGAAGCAAGAAGCAAAATGTTGTCGCTAGAAGTAGTGCAGAAGCTGAGTTTAGATCAATGGCTCAAGGAGTATGTGAGGTTCTTTGGCTACAAAGGGTCTTAGAGGAACTCAAAAGGCCAATAAGTCTCTTGATGAAGCTATACTGCGATAACAAGGCTGCTATCAGTATTGCTCACAATCTGGTCTTACATGATATGACAAAACATGTTGGGATTGATAGGCACTTCATCATAGAGAAACTAGAAGGTGGAATTATATGTACTGCCTTTGTTCCGTCTAATCAACAAGTTGCAGATATTTTGACCAAGGGCATGTTAAGGCAGCCGTTCGAATTTCAAGTGAGCAAGTATCTTCGCACCAACTTGAGGGGGAGTATTAATAATTCAGTATTATTTATTTTAGTTATTTATGTTATTTTATTTGTGGGTAGAATCCCACTTTGATAGGGACTCTAAGGTTAATTAGGAGTTGTGTTTATTTCCTATATAAGGTGCATTGTTTTCGTTCTTTATCATTATGGAATAAAATAATTCTTTCTCTCTAAATTATCACTATTTAGTGCTATAGCAATCGTAACGTTAGAAAAAATAATCTATTATGCTTCATTGCTAATATCTACTGATCGATACCACAACGAAAAAAAATAAAAAGTATTGTTATTATATTATGGTGATGATAATTACTGGTTTATTTTTTCTTGTTGCAGCTTGATTTTTTGCTTTGGGAGAAACCCGGGCAACATAATCGGTGGCAGAAAACATCAGATTTTACTAATGGGCAGGTGAGCCAATATAGGTAAATATATACTTCTAATCTTTAGTGAATTCAGTATAGTTTCGTTATGCATTTTCCCTTACTCTCTTGCTTAATATGAAAGAGCCAGCTATTGCATACCTCTCTGAGTTGCGACATTAAACAAAGTAGTTCTTTTATGCTGCTCTTCATATATATATATATATATAGATAAGTCATTTAGAATCAAACAATGTCTTACATTTGGCGTTGAGAAATATTATTAATAATATTCAAATATCAATTATCCTTTTGTCTCTGTACATCATTGTTCAGTTTATGATAGGCGAACATGGGGGATCTCTTTAAGCCTAAAAAAATACTCGGTCCGTGCCACATTAGGAGCCCATGTTTGACTTTCACATTTTCCTGAAGACGCACTAATTTAAAATTATCAACGGTAAAGAGCAAAACTACTTTCAATGTAATCACTGGTTAAGAACAAAACTAATTTCAATATAATCAATGTTTAAGAACAAAACTTATTTACTTCCAGAGATTTTAGTTCATTCATTATATCCCCAAAAGGATAGTGGCTTCTTAATTTGGTATTCCCAAAAGGTAAAGTGGACTCCAAAATTGGTATGGAAGGAATACCATTATGCATTTGAATAAAACTTATGCCTCTCTTCGAATACAGCTGATGATGCTCCATTCTTCACATTTCTTCAGGCGACATCTTATGGAGTGTCCGCAAGGATTGTTACGGAGCCGCTTTGAAAAGCTTACTGAATCAGATCCTCGTCTTTTTTCTCTGAGTCAACAAGCAAAGAAAACATCAGTGCCTCTTTATTTTGAACCCATAGCTTCTGGCTTTGATGATACCAATGTATCAAAAGGCCCTCATGTTTGCAATATTGATTGGGAGCTTTCTGATTTCTTCGACTTGGATGATGCAGCATCACCATCAGGAACTCAATATTCTTCCTCGAAGAATGAACATCAAGATTTTCTTGGCATGCCTCTGGAACATTTTTCCCCAGAAGCACCTTTGCCCAGTACGTTCAGGTAAGATTGTCTTCTTTAAGTTGAAAATCACGAACTAATCTCCATGTTATTGTTATTCGAAAAAACTGCATTCACTCTGATGTTTATTGATTTGTCATTCTTTATTTTACATATCTTTCCTTCATGGAATTTAAAACAAGATATTTCCTAGGGAATTTGGTTACTGGTATTATTGAAAGCAATAATCCATCTGCAGCGCCACTAAATACAGCGAAAATCCTTTCTAGCTAAAGTTCAGTTTTCGTAAAAACAAATCCTCATACTCTTTTCATGAATGGTGGTTACTGAAATAGCTGAGATTAAGATATGGTAGATGTAATCTCCATTTCTGGTCATGGTTCTCATATTTTTGTTGCTGCCATGCTTCTGCTAAAAATACTTTGCTGAGCATACAAACACTTGAGCACCTGCAGTTTCTCCATATATATGCATTTGCTTATCAGTTGTCGCCATCCGTCTTTGATAAGACCGATTACCTTTTGATAGTGTGTGGTCTAATAACTTGCTCTTATTTTAGTAACGGATGCTAGTGTGATGGAATTGAAGAAATCAGGAGCCATGGAGCACCAAAGAAGTGTCTTGGTTGGGATGATATGCCAACGGAGTTTGGTGATATACAAATGTCACAAGAGGCCAGACCCTAACCTTTCCAACGAATAATGACAAAGCCCAGAGCCAAAGCCGGAAGGGGACAGCTGGTGGTTAGAGTATACAGATTGGTCGGATGAATGCAAAGATGGCACTGACTAGAAAACAGCCGAGGATATAGACATAACAAGTGATGATTCTCCGACAGGTAGTGCAGTTCATATTGGGCATTCTTCAAGGATTCTGACGATAAACATAGATAATGTTTGCAAGTACATATATAGGGTTTATAGGTTTTCTTCTCTGGATTATGTGAAGCTAGGAGATTTAAGAAATTTGGAAAAGAAAAAATTCTCGGTAAGTTCTGAAAGGCAAAAAGGTAGCTCCCTTTCTTTAATCAGTTTTTGGATGTATCATCTTGAATGAGTGAATGGTGTAAAAGATTTCAGCCTCCACATGTAATATCCGCAACGATGGTGCATTTATCGACTTAGGCCCCACATGTATACGAGCATATAATAATACTCTCTAGCATTATTAATTGAGCATTCAATGAACAGACTTGCACAAAGTTTTTGTGATAATAAAACCATATTGCCACATACAAGGACGAAATAACAATTATAATATGCAAGGCATCTGCAGCAATAACACAACACTTGACATAAGTTCCATATTTGTAGTATATAATTCTATAACATTCCACTTCAAATTTACAAAAAAAAAAAAAATGAACGATCAGGGTTCTCCTGGCTCTTCTTCGTCCATGTTCTCGTTGTCCTGCATCATGTCCATCAGCATACTGATCTGGTTTTGCAGCATTGTGTTTTGTCTCTCTACATCTGCACGTTTACTCCTTTCTTCGAGGAGCTGGATTTGCAGATGCTCTAGGCACCTCGCATCCTCTTCTAACTGCTCATTCAGTCCATCAATCTCCCTATCCTGCATCAAACCATAATCATTCAGTTCAGGATCCATTACATCACCCTCTCTCTCTCTCTCTCTCTCTCTCTCTCTCTCTCTCTCTCATACACGCACACCAAACACACGAGTACTCTACAGGAACACACGCTGGGGACTCATTCAGGGGACAGAGTAACATATCACCAACACAATGGTTAGCAACCTAGGTTCATCATGAGTAAAATTTATACTAAGTAATGCACAAGTGACACATCATTGCATCATGAAAACATACACCCATATTCACAAACTGAAGCGGAGATGTTGGTCCACCCTCTCTCTCTCTCTCTCTCTCTCTCTCTCTCTTCACAAACACATATTGAAGTGAAAGGGGAATATTGAAGAGATTAACCTTTCTGTTCATTTCCTGTACAGCGATCCTACGCATGCTCTCAACAACATCCACGTTTACAAGCTTCCTCTTTTTCCCAACTAACCATCCTCGAGGATAACTTGCTTCATCAAAGTCAGGCGGGGGGAGTAATGACTCGGCTGATGGGCGTTTACCATTTGTATTAATGATGGGCTCCAATGGTTCAAAGAGAGCCTTCCTTCTCTCTGAAAGTACTGGAGCTAGTGTTGCTTCTTCCTTCATGTCTTCATTGGAAGGTTCTTGTTTTTCAGTTGGTTGTTCTTGCTTCATCTCTTCAGTTGGGGGTTCTTTTTTCTCAAAGTTGTTAGCGGAATCATCTACTTCCTTGTATAAGTTCTTCATACTAGCTGCCAGGGGAAGCTATTATGTTTTAGTTGTTGGAAGGAAATAGAAAAACAAGTCACCCTGAGATATGTAAGAAGTATTGAGCTTTAAAAACTTGTTTAGTTTAGTACAACATATTGAGAGAGCAATTATTACAGCAATCGCAAGTTGGCAACACCACATTAAGTTCATTATTCCTTTCCCACAAATTTCAACTCCTATGGAACAATCAGCGTTTCAAATCCCGCACAAAATAATGAAAACGTATTCTGTGCATTACCAAAAGGTGGGCACCACCATTTCATTATTATTACAAAAAGTACGTGGTGTTCTGTTATTAAGACGCTAAAAGTTGGTTATCAACTTAGAAGTGACAGAAGTTTTGTCATTAAGCATTTTAAATGTAACCATTCTGGTTGACAAAATGAAATAATAAATGACATAAAGTTAAAGAAATAGTAGTAATTTAATTTAATTGCATGTGGAAAATGAGAACAACCTCCATAAAGGATTGCATGTGCAATTTAATTAGTTTTCACAGTATTGCATATATGAAGAAAAGAGACCTATCTTCAAAAGTCAAAGCAAGGATGTAGAAGTCAAGAAACGAGACTCGGTCATTCAGACTTCACCCACACAGATAGAGCTGGCTATCTATTCATTTTTTAATTTATTTTTTTTTCCTTCTGATAATTACAAATAAATAATTGAGAAAATAAATAAAAGAAAACACGATTATTTCTTGACACTTGGGGGATTTTAATATTATATACTCCATCACATTGAGAAGTAACCCAACTAATAGATAAGGATTAAACACACACACGAACAAAGAGAGAGATGATGGTGTTTGACAAAGAGATAGCAACCAAAAATGAAGTTAAGTAACGTCTGAGCAAAGTCAACCCCAAATGTTGTTATTATTGTTCTTCTTCTTCTACCTATGCTTATGTTGTTATTATTGTTGTTCTTCTTCTTCTTCTACCTATGCTTATGTTGTTATTATTGTTCTTCTTCTTCTTCTACCTATGCTTAGTTAAGGACTAGTAAGGCCAGAAATAATAATTGTACAAATTAATTAATTGAGCTTCAAATTGAAAGAGAGAGAGAGAGAGAGAGAGAGAGAGAGAGAGAGAGATCTGGCACGTCGAATCAAATTCCTCTTGGTACTTACTAATAATATCTAAAATCAGAATATATATATATATAGAGAGAGAGAGAGGGGGGGGGTGAATTGAATGATTAAATACCAGATCGCTTGCGAGATTTCCAAAAAACAGGGGTAGAAGAAACTGGAGAGAAGCCATTCAGACTCCCCAATTCCATCTTCTTATTCTTTGCTTCTAATTCCTCCATATCCCCTCTAATTAATTTCGAGAATCAAACATGAGCCCTTCCGAGAGGGCTTTCTCCTTTTTCTCTAAGCGGTGGACTTTGTCCTGTCTTATTTTCTCTCTCACACAACTTTCTTCTTCTTCTTGTTTTAGACAGACAGACAGACAGAGACAGAGAGAGAGATGATGTTTGCTCGCCCACAAGTACCGTATATCATTTTTACATTAGGTGAGGTGAGGTGAGGTGAGTGACGGTATCCTCAAGGCTTTCTTTTCTGCACGGGTTAAATTTGTCATTTCGTAATTCTTTTTCATATTTAATTAATTATTATTTAATAAGAGCCCCACTTAACCCGCGTTCTTATCTTCTTCTTATATGTATATGTATATGTATGTTCACAATCAATCACTCACACTTGCCAAAACGCAACTACTTCCTCCTTCAACACGGTGGCGCATTCATCACCTCCGCCCAAGCCCAGCCCAGCCCAAAATAATAGCCCAATATTCAACCCACTCTGCTTAGCCCCATCTAATCTAAACAACCAGAATTATTTTCCTCACAAAAATACAAGAAGAATTATTAAACTCGTTATTCTATTGACTACTCTCCCAACAAAAAAAATATCCATAAAAAAAGGGACTATTACTACCAACCTATCAGGGCCCAAGCCAAAAAATATTTTAAAGAAGGTTATTACATTTTATTTTATAAATAAATAAATTAGTATTAATATTAATTTTGTTCAAAATTATGGTACAAGATTAATACTATTACTATTTTATTTTTTTAAATTAAAGGGGCAAGCTTAACTGATATATACTTATAATTTAATTTTTAAAACTCTACTTTTTGACACTTGGGGACAGCGTTCAATCTCTGCTGGAAATAATTCCAATTTTTCAAATCCATCGCCCGGTGGTTTTGTGATTCTTTTATAATCAAATTTCACCCATTTCATTAGAACTCTAAAAGAAAAGGCTTGCATCATAATTTGTTTGATAAATTCTACAAGAGAGTATGTAATAGCATCGATGCTCGTATTTCAAACGCAAATGTTTCTTATGCATTCCTCGTTAGTTAAAATAATCATGTTGTTAGTTAATAGTCATGTTGTACAAAAATCTAAAATTTGTTCAAGTTTTAGAAATTATAATTTTTAAAAATACATGAATATTATTAGACGTTAAAAGGTAGAAGTATTTGTTACTGGGAGCTCTATTGCAAACCTTGAACTATAAATTCATTTCTATCTTATAATGTCTTTAGAAAATTTTATTTGGTAATAATATTAGGGTGACAAAAATGTCTCCAAACAAAGCGTGTTGAATAACGTTGTTTCAGTCTAACTTTATAATCTTTGTTGATACTAGTTGAGCAAAACTCTACATGCATATGGGCCGGTCTGAACTACTTTGCAATTTGTTATATACTTTTTTTTAAATCCGTTTGATAAAATGACAAAAAATAATAACAAAACATAATAATTTATGTGAAAAATTTAAAAAAGCGTTAAGGTATGAGCGAAATATTCTCTTACTTTTTTGTTTTTTTTTCATAATTTTTTTTCTTTGGGCGGTGATGAAAAAAAAAATTCCACAAAAAATTAAAATGGATGGAAGACATAGGAATAAGCATGAAATGAAAAATATCTCATAACATCACTCTTTAACTTATTTTCGAACTTTTTACAAAATCAATAAGATTTATTTTCATTTTCCTTCTTGTCATCAAACAAACCGGACCCTAAAAGAATGATTACCCCCTCTTTCCCTTTTGGAATGTGTCCCGTTGAGGCATAAATAATCCCATTTTTTTGGAAATGTACCAAATCTCATAATAAAATAATGAGTTGTTATCTAAACCATTGATTAAACAAGTCAAATAAGAAAATAGACGGAGGGAGCATAAGATTTTGTTTTAGTTCAGAAAGTCTGATAGGCCGATTAATATTCTTGTTCAAAATTGCTTCTTGGGAAAGTCTCAACAGATTAGTCTCCTTTAACTTGCTGCGGCAACCCACGGAAGACAACAAAAATGAAAGATGCCACCATTCCAAGCAAGTACCCACCCATAGCTCCATAACTCACACTAATTGGCCATTCCTACACAAAACTTACAGGAGCCTCATAACAGGAGTACAACTCTTAAATAGCATTAAATTGAAATGACAAAATAAGGGGAAAACAAGAATTAAATGGTTCAAGAGGACACTACTTGCGCAAAAACATTACCTAAAATAATATTAAATCCTGAAATACGAATATGATTCTTTTCATGCCCTCTAAGATAATACAATGGCACAGAAAACTGACTCTCATCTCTTGCTTGTGATTAAAAAGGAATGTTTAATCAAGAATAGAATGTTGCATCAAGGAAGAGTGGGTAATATCTATCTTGAAATCATCTGCTTATTTTCTTTGGATGGTTTGTTCCTATCGACAAGCAGGAGGGGGGATAGACTATGCGTCCATTTTAGTTCTTCATGCTTTACTATTGCTTTCATTCATTCTGTCATATGTCAAGAGACAAATCAAAGTTTGCTCAGTTTTGTGTTGTCCTTTACTTCTTTAGGAGTTCAACGCCTGAACACTTTTGGCTGAGTTGTAATTTGTTTTGGTTAAAGAATTTACAGCTTTCTTAAAGCCATCTCAGAGTTCTTTGTTGTCGGTTTTGTCACAAAATTACCAAAGGGTAGTTTGCTATGTAAAATTCTACTTTGTATCATTACTAATTACCTTATACGCCTTATTTTATAGGGCTGTCTTCCACAAAATTCAGTTTTCAGCGTCGGATCCAAGTTAAATCTCTCAAATAAAAGGTTCGGTCCAGATACAGATCACAGTCAGTTTGAAGCATCAATGCAACATCATCCAAGTTGGATTGATCAAGTTGCCTCAATGGTTCTTCGTTCTTTGCAATTGGATCGATCCAACTTCAATTATGGGATGGATCAGTTGCATCAATTTCAAAATTCAATTCTTGGCTCAACCTTAACCCAAGTTGATGTATTGGAGTTTACCTTATTGATCAAAGTAGTTCAATGGATCCAACATTTCAATTTCAGTTTCCCATCATCTTCAAAGAGCCCTATCTATATGTCTTCAGTAGTGACAAAGTCACAAAACCGTACACCTTAAATCTGAATCTACAGTTTAATCTGCCTGGTAAATGCTCATACTAGGCTAAATCATAAAGCTCTTTTAAAATGATTTGCTTAGATATATCAATGTATAAAATTTAAGAATTTTTGAAAAAGGCATTATGTAATATAACTAAGCTTGTGATTGGCAAAGTTCAGTAGATCTTGCGTGCAAATAAAACAATAGGACATCGCAGAAAAATTGTCTTTGCTTATTTTTAACACAATCAACGGAGAAGAATAAATACCTGCCATGGTCTTTCCCAATCAAGGGGCATAGGCCAGGCCCCGAACCAAGCTCCTATAATTGCTCCATGTGCAGGTAGGCAGATCATATAATCCATGGATCCAAATGTCCTACAAGTACAAAACAAGAAACATAAATACCTCACATAAAAGAAAATAACTGACCCAAGGGACGGTAAGAGCAAATCATACGGGCGCTAATATAATGTAAGTTGTAAACCATATATCCCCCCAAAAAATGGATAATCACAAAACTATAGTCAAATATATCACACACACACACACACACACATATATATTCTTTCTTTTTTTGTTTGTGGGGGGGGTGGGGGTTTACTACGGATACATATTTCCTTTGGTATTGCAGCACATTGAAAAGCAAATTTTAATACATAACAAGAACTTACTTTCTTTGTGCAAATATTCGTTGCCAATCAGTCCAAGATGAACCAAAAACACAAGCCACAGGAACAAACTGCCAAAAAGACAAGATGTTATTAACAAGGAACCAATGAGGTGTCTTAGACTATATGACAACGTGCAAGATAGAAGTGGCACTGATGCAAAACGTGATCCACACATTTTGCATAAGCATGCAAAGGCAGAAAGCAAGCACAGAAGGATAATCAGGATTGAAACAAAATAGTCTGAAGACCTTAGTCTTGGTCCTCAGAATGTATGGAACTAAAGTGTCATAGAAGGTGAATATTTCCTTGAACTACTAAAAGAATAATCAGATACTCACAGTAAGCGTGGACATCAGGAGAGACCAGTTGAGGGTTTTACTAAAGTACCTGTGCCCAAGAGGGGAAAACTGTTCAGAAAATCAATACAGTAAGAAGGAATTAAGATCATTGGGTTGTGAAAGATGAGTCATGCCAAAATGTTTGAGGACATTTTTTATAAGGTTCTGTTTAGTAATACTAATATCATAAAACACCAAGGCAATAAAACAGGTGCGAGCATTTTTGCGAGTTTATTTCAATCAAGAAAAAATAGAAGCAAGGGCAACAAAGTAATGGCGAAACCATTTTCCAAACATCTTTGGGAGGTTAGTATATAATGTCCTCCCACACTTGGTGTCTTGTTTGTGTTTCAATACTGGAGAATGGTGCGGAAGTGATTAGCTTTACGTGGAGAAGAAAACAAAAGATATTTGAAAACACTCACAATTTCGGCACACTTCCAAATGGAGTTATAGGCCAGGCTAATTCTCAATTTTGGCACTTGGTACTCAACTCTTGTCTTTGTTGAAAACCAATGTGTGCGCCATCTCTGTGTGTGTGTTGGATAGAGGGAGAGAGGCCCAGATGAACAGAATCTTGAAAAGCTAAGGTGATATAAGTATCTAGTGGTAATGAATGGAAATTCCATTTGAATGCATAGACAGAGACGCACCAATATCATTCCAACCTCAACTATAAAATAATTTTTCAAAATCATATAATAGCAGCTTAGAAAATATTCATCAAACCAATTGGTTACACATACTGAATCCCGACCGGCGCCCCCAATGCTATAGCTCCAAGCGCATTCAATACAGCTCCTACAAGTTCAGATAAACAAAAACTACACTAAGCACCTTGTTAGATCGAAGAGAAAAAATAATAACATTATGTCGTGGTAAGTAGAAACAATGGCCCTAGTCAGTTGCGTAAAAAAAAAAAAACTTTTTCTTCAAAAACCTTATGTGAGAATGTGTGTGAAAAAACTTACACAGCTAAAAAAATTGACAGACATCATATACTAAAAAAGGTTTGTTATGCATATACCAATAGATATTCTTTGTATACTTATTACTAGAGAATATCTATTCGAATGCATGTGTACAATGCACTCATGTACATGTATGTATAAGCATGTATAATCACAAACAGAACAGAAGAAACTGAAATGTCAGACTAACCAGCGGGAAGCCCCAGGAGACCTCGTCCCAAAGCTTTCAAGTACTGCCAAGTCATATTAAATCATTATAGATTACAAAATATATGTAGGAGTACTTTTAGTAATCTTATAATTACACTCTTAGATGCAAGTGCTGCAAAAGCTTTGCAATTATCGAAAAAGCCCACATGAACTATCACCTAAAGTCATTTTCAAGTCGTAGAGTATGCATGTTACATATATATATGTGTGTGTGTGTGTGTGTGTGTGACATTTGTTTTTCAGTGTATATGTATCTAACAAACCAATACTTAATTCAAACAATATAATGATTAATATAACAAGTAGGACTTACTGAACATTGATTTGGATTCTGTCGGAGAAGACTGTAAAGAAGAATCATTATTGGGGACTCAATCACCTAGGCACAAAGAAAATATTCAAATTGATATATAATCAGAGCCAAATAAAGTCAATAAGGATATTTCCAAAAAGACTTGATGTGCACAATGATGATGGTAGTACCCAGATTAAACGAAGAGTTTGAGCTGGATTGGCAATCAGATTGATGGAGTAGACGTTTTGGGCCATCCATACTGCTGATGCTAGCCCGAGTCCACATAGCAGATGCAAGAAAAAAGACAATGATGGTGATACAGTGGACATAATACTTTTTCCGCTTTTTGAAGCTTTAATTTGTTGTTGCTGCTTATTCTTTTTCTTCTTCTTTTCCATATTCTTCTTGTCTGCTACACAAGTAACAGTCAATCGACCTTGTTCAGAACTTCAGAATATTTCACCCCTAAAGGTCTCAAAGAAGAAAGGGAAGTTACCATAGTTGTTAGAATCGGCCGATTCACGATTCGAATCGTACGATTCGGTTCGATTCTTGATGAAATAGATATAGAATCGTGGGCTGAATCGAAATTGCTCATGAATCGGTTAGAATCGGTTGGTTCAGTGAATCGATAGAATCGAGATTCATAAACGATTCACAAAATATAGGGTGTGGGTCGGGTATATTGGATCCGTTGACAAATAAAGCCTTTTTAAACCTTTTTTTTTATTTTCCACGTAAACTTTTAACGTAGCTTATATTGGAAACCAAACGACTTCCCAAAAGCCAAAACCGATCATCAAAAACCCTCCTCACTCCTCAGTCGACGATCAAGAAGCTAAACCCCAGTCACGATCAAAAAGACAAAGCTTTTTCATCTCTTCGCGCCATAAACAATCAGAACTTCAGGTATATAACATCCGTATAGCACAGTGGGCAGTCTACTCCTCTGGTTAGTTTCATATTCTTCTTCTTTTCTCTTCACCTTTCTTCCTATCTTATCTTTCATTCCATTCCAGTCCAGAATTCAATCACCATTCTAAGATTCCAGTCACAGATTGACAGAGATGCATGCCATGATTTCTGTACTTCCAGATTCCACCTCTAGTTAGTTTTTATTTTATTGTCTACATTAGTACATGGTCTCTTGAAAAAAATGGTTTTGAAAAAGAAAAATACCCCCGATCCGGCATGGCAACATTGTACTAAAATTAACGACAATCGAATGCACTTGAAGTGCAACTATTGTCAAGGTGAAAAATGGGGCGGCATTGTTAGAATGAAAAATCACCTTGCCGGCACGCATGATAATGTCTCTGTTTGTGAGCAATGTCCTGAAGAAGTTAGGATTTTTTTTCTAAATATGTTGGGAACCAAACAAAAAAAAGATGATGATATAGTTGAAATATTGGAGATGGAAGAAGAAACGAATCAACACGTAGAAAAGGGAAAAGGAACCTTAGATGGCTATGTTAGCAAGGGGAAGGGTGGAACTTCAAAGCAATTGACAATGAATGAAATTATGAAGAAAAGAGAGCCGGTAATTAGAGATATTTGTCGTTTCTTTTATGGGCATGCTTTGGACTTTAATATAGTGAAAAGTCCGCTGTTTAAACAAATGGTTAAGTCAATTGGTGATTATGGAAGGGGGGTAAACCCCCCTGGTTATCATGAGACAAGGGTAACTTTTCTAAAGAAGGAAGTTCAAAGTGTGGAAGAAAGTATGGAAAAGTATAAAAAAGAATGGAGTAGGTCCAGTTGTACACTTATGTCAGATGGGTGGACTGACGGAAAATCGAGATCACTCACTAATTTCCTTGTTAATAGTCCTAGTGGCACTGTGTTCATTAGATCTTTGGACACTTCTTCTTACATAAAAGATGCCGTGAAATTATTTGAGATGCTTGATGGACTTGTAGAGGAGATTAGGGGAAGACAATGTTGTTCAAGTGGTAACGGATAGTGCTTCGGCTTATGTATCCGCCGGGAGAATGTTAGAGGAGAAAAGGAAGAAATTGTTTTGGTCCCCATGCGCTGCACATCTCATTGATTTGATGCTTCATGATATCGGTGAGTTGCCAATATTTGAAAATACGATAAAAAAAGCAAAGGAAATCACTGTTTACATATATCGGCATGGTTGGGTTCTTGATTTGTTTAGGCAATTCACAAAAAAAAAGAGAACAAGGGCGGGCGTGACAAGATTTGCTACGGCTTTCTTAACTTTGAAGAGCTTCGCGGATAATAAAGTTCCTCTTAGACAAATGTTTACATCAAATGAGTGGACTTCGGGTCCTTTTGCAAACAAGTTTGATGCCAAGCATGTAGAAAATCTAATTTTGAGTGATGCAAATTTTTGGAAAGCTATTAATTATTGCTTGAAATGTGTAATCCCTCTTACAAAAGTATTGAGACTTGTTGATGGTGATTTGAAACCGGCAAGTGGATACATTTATGAAGCCATGGACCGTGCAAAAGAGCAAATTGCTAGCAATCTTAACTTTAAAGAGACAAGAGACAAGGTACAAGAGGATATGGAAAATAATTGATGCTAGGTGGGACATGCAACTCCACCAACCACTTCACGCCGCGGCTTTTTATCTTAATCCAAGGTAATTTTAATATTTAGTTTTTTTCTTCTTTAATTGAATTTTTATATTATATTTCTATTCTCTAGTGTTATGAAACATTTTGTAATATTATAAAAAATAATGTAGATTCCAATACCAAGAAGGGTTTAAAGCGGATAAGGAAGTTAAAATTGGTTTGTACAAGACAATTGAGAGAATGTATCCGGATTACGAAACAAGAATAAAAGTTGATGAACAATTGGAGAAGTTTCGTAGGGCCAAAAGATTATTTGGGATTAGCATGGCTAAATTGACAAGAGACAAGAAACAACCGGGTATTTAACTATTTATTATTAATATTATTTTTATATTGTTTCTTTGTAGTTTCAAGTTTCAATTTTCAATTAAATTATATAATTCAAGTTCTTAATATTATTTTGTTCCATTTTTAATTTAGCTTTATGGTGGGAGAGTTATGGTGAAGAATGCAAAGAGTTACAAGCATTAGCCATACGTGTTCTAAGTCTTACTTGTAGTGCCACCGGATGTGAGAGAAATTGGAGTACATTTGATCATGTACACTCCAAAAAGAGGAATCGTTTGGAACAACAACGTTTGAATGCCCTTGTATACGTGAAGTATAATATTCAACTTGAGATGAGGCAAAAAAAAGACAAGAAAGGGGTGATACATATGATCCTATTTGTTTATCGGATATGGAGTCCGATGATGAATGGATCACCGAGAAAGAAGATCCATGCCTTCCCCAAGACATCTCATGGATGGATATCCATGAATGTTTCCAACATGAAGGGAGTGGCTCGAAAAGGAAGAGAGGTATAACTTAAAGTCTTAAACATATATAATATATATAATTAAAATTTAAAATACGAAGCTATTATTAAATTTTATTTTACTAAAGTAGTTACTTATATCTTTATACATGTAGGCCCAAGAAACTTGAATGCTATCAAAAACAAGAAGGGAAAAGGTCAATGTATTGAGGAAAATATTCAAGTAGTTGATGATGATGAGGAAGAGGAGGAATATGAAGAGGAAAAAGGAGAGGAGGACGAGAACTTGGCTTTGCTAGATGATGATGACGACGAGGAGGAATTAACCCTTGATGATGATGATGATATGGATTAATGATTATTGATAACCTTTTGAATATACCATTTTGCCTTTTTTTGGTATATCTAGTATAAACTATGAACATGTTTTGACTTTTGAGGATAGGAACTTAAGTAGTTAAGAGTTACATGAAGGCAAACAGTTAGACGATGTGCAATCATATCCAAAATTTAGTTTTATTTTTTAGTTATGTTTGATATTTACTCAATAGAGTTTTATATACATTAATTAGTTATTTAAGTCTTTTCTAAAAGTTTTGCACTGAATCTTACGATACGATTCGCGATACGCGATTCCTAGGTTTTCGATTTGCGATACGATTCACGATTTGACAACTATGGAAGTTACACATTTAGTTTTGGAAAAACTTCAATTTTTATCATATTGTAATTTTTACCATGTTCAAAATATTTTGAGACAGAAATCAATCCACAATAAATCAGCTATCTAATTATGGCTCAATAGTTCTCCAATTTTATATTATTCTCCACTGATATAAATTATGCAGCCTTCACGTATCCCCTCTGTGATTAAAGAGTAGTGCAATGTAACAGGGGAATGAAGATATAAATAAGCACCTGCAGTATATTTTTTACCCTCTCTGCAGCATGTCACCAAACAGTTAATGTGCAATCTGATGAACCTGTCAAATTTGCAGGACCTGTGAGAGCAACAGCAGTTAGAATTCGTAACAAAAAGTGAAAATCATATTATAAAATACAATCAACAATATGCATTTGCAGAAAAAAAGGTAAAATAAAATTGACTGAATTGGATATGCATATAAAATAGGCTAAATGCTATAGCAGGCAACAAAAACATATCCTTACTTTTTCATTAATGAAGAAATTATAGTATTATACCTTTTCCGTGTTAAAACCGATCTTAATAACTTGGTACGTACATGAAAAAAGAGGCTGTGTGGTACAATGCTGGATTCAAGCATGCAACTGACTGCAGTAGCTGGGTCGGATTATAATCGATTTGAAGGGTCAAGAAGAAGTAGGGTGGCAAATGGGTATATTGGACGGGTTTTTAATTACTCTGTTGTTTAATTGGTAGAACTTGAACCCACTCACTCTAATCCATTTAATTAACGGGTCAAAATGACTTGGACTACAAGCAGGTTGGGTTATAACGAATTGACCTGCTAATGCCCACCATCACCACATCCCACCAAAACCTAAGTGTTGCCATCATTGCTGCAGCACCATTGGCACCTCAATGCCACCCCAGCAAGTTATACAGTTTATGATGAAAAAAAAAAGTTCAACAAGATATCAGTTGCCAAACAACCAGATGCATGTTAATCTGTTGCCTAGCCTTCTCTTTTATCAGAACATACATATTAACGTTTGCAGCCTCCAAACCATAAGTATTGTTGACTTCACTTTAATGTATATACATGAAGTAGTGATGCGTTTGATTGAATTTTTTTTCCATAAAAAAATGCGTAATATTTTCCAATTTACCTGATTGGATTGGTTTAAGGAATTAATTTCCATTCGTACAAATTGTCATGCGGTTTTTCATGGAATTCAATAAAAACAACTCCTACTAAACCCTCTTCCGATAAAAAACAATTCCATGTAAAACCATTCAAAGGAATTCAAAAAAAAAAAATTCATATAAACCAATTAAACCTATATGTGGGCAGGCTAGATCAAATTACTTGCGTGATTAATGACTCGAAAAACTACGGAATCAATTGATTTGTGAAACTCAAAACTAGGAACTTTTTAAATAGATGTAACACAATTTAACAACCAAAATAGACCGACCATTATTATAAACAATGTGAAGAGACAAAGAGAGAGACCTAGGGCATGCGTGTGATGATTTCTTCTCGTATTCGTAGATCATGCATTCCTAGGGCTGGCTGGGCTGGGCAGGACAGCAGAGGGAATCTAAAGAGGGAGGTTGGGATTGTGACGAGATCGTAAGTTTAGAGGGTTTAGGGTTTGCGTTTCTTTTTGAACTTTAGCACTCAAATATGCATCAAAACCTTGCAATTTTAATTACCGTAACGCTCATAGTCGTTTTTCTAAAAAGCGGCCCGACTATCGACGGTAAACACTATCAATTATTTAAAAATTATTTTAAAGAGGATATATTTAATTTATATTATATATAAAAATAAATTTGGATATTCAATTGAAATTTTAAAAAATGTTTTAAAATTTTATGGTATTTAATTAAAATTTAAAAATCTTTTAAAATTTTAGGTATTTAATTAGTGTTAAAAATAGTTTTTTAAAATATTAGGATATTCAAAAATTAATAAATTTTGAATGATTTTATAAATCAATAGAGTTTGCTGGATTTGAAAATATTTTCTTGAATAACAAATCTTTTATTCAAGCGGCTTTTATCTTTATTCCAAATTTTTGGTATTATTTCTTTTTCGTCTCTAATTTTAACAAACCCTTTCACTATATTCTTTTTACCTAAAACGTTTTTTTCTTCAAAACCCTATGTAATATTTGTTCTTCGTCCTATAATCTATCCAACCCTTTATTTCATTTCCTTTATCTAAAGTATCTTTTTCTTTCTATACTATTACTTTTATGCTTTAATTATACAAATCATTTTCTTCTAAAATTATAGAGATGTAACTCCTTTGATTTTTGTCTCCTCTTTTATGAATTTTTTATAGAGAAGATGAAAATTGAATAAAAAAGGTAAACAAATTCAATCCACTAGGTTTTTAGACTAGATATGAACCATTTGCGATAGATTTATAATTTACTTATTACTTTAAAGTTGTAATCAAAGTTCTTTTATTATTTATCCTTTGTTGTTTTTATTATCATTGATAATCAATGAATTTATTAAAAATCTGTAAAAATAATAAACAATTTATTACTTAAAATAAGTTATACTCTATATATAATTAAAATAATCTATGGGTTTAAAAGCATCTACCGAATTTTAAAAAGTCTATAATATTTTAAATTTATTACACCCTCCTAAATTTCAATCAGATTCAACATTCATTGGATTTTTTTTTCTCCTTTGTTTTATAACGTTTGATTGCTTTCAGGATTATTTGTGGTTTTACGAAAATGTCCCTTTATGAATTTTATGGTCCATTGTATTATGTTTTTTTGTTTATTATAAAACAATAATTATATTGATTTAATATTTTTATTTCTTAGTGTAATTATTGATTTTAAGTAATAAGCAGATTATAAATCTGCAGTAAACGATTTGGATTGAGTCTAAAAACCTAATGGATTGGGTTTTTTTGCCATTTTTATTCGATTTTCATCTTCTGTCTAAAAAAATTCATAAAATGTGAGAAAAAAAATAAAGGGGGCGGCATCTCTATAATTTTTGGAAGAATATGACTAATTGAATAATTAAACATTTGAAAGTAGCAGTATATAAATTGAAAAAAAATGATTTATTAGATAGAGTGAATGAATTAGAGGGATTTAAATAGATTATAGAGATGAAGAAAAAATAAAATATAAGGTTTGGGAAAATAAGAGGTTTTAGATAGAAAAAATAGAGTGGAAGAGTTTAATAGATTATAGAAACAATAAGAAATAATATCTAGGGTTGGGAGAGAGAAAGATGGAAAAAAAATTCATGTGAAATCTTTCACTTGAACATAAAATTTGTTGGTGGATTTGTTATTCATAAAAATACTAATGTGAATATTGTTTGGTTGTTTGATTGATGAAAATTTGAGTATTGTTTGGATGTTTGATTGCTGAAAATTTGAGTATTGTTTGGTTTTTTGATTGATGGAAATGTGAGTATTGTTTGGTTATTTGATTGCTGAAAATGTATTTAAAATGAGCTAAATAATGGGTTAAAAAATGGGCCTTTATTTGTATTTAAAATTTTCTAACAAGCCCAGACAGTTTGGATGGACCGAACCTAGATCGTTTAAAGTGGTTTGGTCTGAATGGCATTTTTAGTGTGATCCGGTCCTAAAAATTATAAAACCAATTGCAATAGTTCGATCCAAAATTAGAGTCAATGGTCCGGGTTGACCGGACCCGTGAACACCTCTAGTTGTGGATCAGAGGAGATTGAAAGTAAAGGGGTTTGGCATTTTTGCTTTAATTTTGTTCTTTTTAGTTTTTGTTTATCGAGTATTAATTAGTTTGTATTAAAGTTAATCCAAATGCTAATTAATTTTTATTAAAGTTAATCATAGTAATAACATAATATGTTGTGCGTGATGTTAGAGCATCTCCAATCATAATGTATAATTTTGGTTTGTGTAAAATTTACTCGTTTTATAAAAAAAAGAAGGTGTCGAGCAGTCTTTTAAGAAAATTTGACACTTAGGATTTGTGTAAAAAGGTTGTGCAAAATACAAACACAATTTACACAACCAAGTCAGATAATATTGCGTTTATTTTCTCATCTCGTATCTAAAAATAAATGAATTTGAAAAGTAAGGGAATAAATATAGGATAAGTTCCACTTGTGCGTATTTAATTGATAGTTTAATATTTATAGAAAAATCTAAAACAGACTGTTGAAGTACAAAATAAATTCTTTATTATTTTTGTGTCAATCTCACTTTGACGCATATAATTTATATAAAATTTATACAAGACGATTGGAGTTACTCTTAATGATAGAGAATGGCATTAAAATGGATGTTTGTGATAGGGAGGATGTTAGTGAGCAGTGACAAAAAAATATAATGGGCAATATCATCATCCTAAACTTTTTGTGATTATTTGGTAAGTTTAACACTTTTGAAATATTTTATGTCTTAAGTTAATATTAAAAGGATAAAATTTATTTTTAAACAAAGTGATAAATTCATTACACAACATTTAATTTTGTTATATAATACAACGTATTTTTATATAAACTATGAGCCCATAACAAATAAAAGTAAACATATAACCATCACAATGAAAATAGTTTAATAAAATACATTTATGTAAATCGAATACGAGACTTCTCTTATAGATAATGAAGCTTGACAGAAGGATAATATTTTTATTTAATAAATACAATCAAACACAATTTAATGCAAAATGTAGACCAACTTCAAATTGAATTAGTAATATCATGACTCAGCACGGCATTTGTCATGAAAAGCATGCAACTACGTGAAAAGTTAGAAATCGAACTCCGCGGGGCATTGCTTCAAAATGGAATCACCTAAAAGCCATTGATCACCCTAACAGAAGCAATTTCCTCTTTCGGTCGATTGATAAAAAAAGAGAAGAAAAGAGACAGACGTACCAAATGGATTTCGAATGATTAATCTCTAAACTCTGACTTGGACTTTTAGCCGTAAAAGTAAGACCAAACAGGAGGAGTATGACCTGGATTTTTAATAACCCACATGCCCATTACAGACATGATGGTCGTTATTCTGTTAAAAATTAAATTAAACAAACGCGTCCTCTTACCAATTTTCTTCTTGTAATTCAGAAACCCCAAAGAAACACCCACAAAACTTATTCTATTATTATTAAACCCACTTGCTGGTGACCTTTATTTTTCTCACAGACCCCAAATCCTACTTCCTCTAGGATTTTGATTTGTATATCTCCCCAAATCTTTATATATATATATATATAAACCCTAATTTCAACAACCATTTTCAGACTTCAACGATTAATGCTATTAGGGGAAGAAAAAAGGATGAAGAGGAAGCAAGAAAGTGAGCTTGAGTTTCAAAAGTGCAGGGAGAACAAGTTTGGAGATGGTGTGGCATGGTTGAGGGGTTCAATGATAGGCAAAGGAAGTTTTGGGTCTGTTTTTTTGGCCACTTTGAAGAAACCCAAATCTCGATATAGCTATTTGCCGCCGGTTATAGCCGTCAAATCAGCCGAGGTCTCTGTTTCTTGTTCAATTCAGAAGGAGAGAGAAGTACTGAATAATGTCAAAGGATGCCCTAATGTAATTCGATGCTTTGGTGAAGAGACCACCAGAGGTGAGAACGGTGAGATGGCGTATAATTTGTTGCTGGAGTATGGTTCTGGTGGAACCCTAGCTGATTTGATCAAGAAATCTAACGGTAAAGGATTGCCCGAATCCGAGGTAAAGTGCTATACTAGGTCTATTCTTAGAGGGTTATATCATATTCATGGTTGTGGTTATGTTCATTGTGATTTAAAGCCTGAGAATATCTTGCTTGTGCCTGATAATAGAGGTGGTAGTGTTCAATTTAGGGCAAAAATTGGAGATTTTGGTTTGGCAAAGAGGGCAAAACAGAACAAGAAGAGGAAATTGGATCCTTATTGGAGGGGTACTCCTATGTATTTATCACCTGAAGCAGTGGTTGATGGTGTACAAGAGCCCCGGTCTGATATCTGGGCCATTGGGTGTATTGTGCTTGAGATGTTAACGGGGAAGCCCCCGTGGGAAGGGAAACAAGATTCGGATTCCGAGGAGATTTTGAATAAGATTGGTGAAGGGAAAAATTTGCCTAATATACCAAGTGGGTTATCAAAAGAGGCGAATAATTTCTTGAAGGGTTGTTTTGTGAGGAAGGCTATGTATAGATTAACGGCTGAGATGCTGTTAAATGAACCGTTTGTGGAAGGTGTAGTTGATGATGATGAAGGAGATGAATTAGCTGAGGTGGCAGATGTAAATGCCGTCAGCTCGTTAGTGTTGTCAGAGAGTGACGACGAAAGTTTTTCCTCGTTTTCTGGGGTTTGGAGTTTTGGTTGCGAAGAGGATTCGTTCTCTTGTTGGTCAGAAGAAGAGAATGAAGTGGATTCGAGCTTTGCTGCAAATGCAAAACTAGAATCTGCTTTCTCAGTTCCTGCAGGAGTATAGGGGATATTAATGGTGAGGCTATTGAGTATAACTGTGGTTGTATTTATATCTACTGATTATTCACACGAATATACTTGTTATCATTGATCGAGTGGTACTTACCTTTAGATTTTGGTTGTTGTTATAGTTGAAATTCTTTAATTCTTTCCATTTCCGTTTGAAGAAATTTATTTGTTGTCCAGTTTTAATATGTTACCATATAAGGAAGTCGAGCAATTAATAAAGTTAGTTGATTTGTTATTTATATATTCTTGTTCTTTTCCACTTCCACTTCCCTTTGATATTTGTTTTAAAGAGCGGTGCATCTTCCCCCCACTTGAATGGGACTGCTAATTCTATTTTCTTTTGAACTTCATTTTAAACAGAGTTCTTTCTAGCTACAAAAAGAGTTCTTAGAATTAGCATGCCTAAATAATATGATTTGTTATTGAAATGGCATTATCTGGGAAGCTTACGGGCATTTTTTATGATAGCTTTTCCCGCGAACTGTTCTCTGTTCCTGAGAGCGCAGCTTTGAAGGGTAAGGCTCTTGAAGTGTACCGAGTTCTATTTATGTATAACCTAATAGTAGAGGCGAATGCTCTAGTTTTTGCTAGTAACTTATAGCCAATATTGTTACATTTTGGGGGATCTAAGTAGTCTTCCTTGTTATTTTATGTGCAACCAGATCACTTCATAATATTTGAACCTGTTAGAAAATTTTCTAACCAGCTCTTTTGCACGTTCATTCTTATCAATTATAAGCTTCCGTGATCTCCTGTGGTCAACTCGAATTTTTTACCTAGTGCAAAGGATTTTTCTCTCCCCCCTTCCATAGATACTTGCTTGTGAACAAAAAAAATCATTTGAAGATAAATACATATGAATTGTCCTAGTCTATACTATTAACTTACTCGTATCAATATTGAAGTGCTGGATCAGAATTTAACCCATGACCTGAGTGAAGGTGAAATATGAAAGAAAAAAGTTGTGAAGAGACTAAAACATTGAGATTGTGCTGTGTTAGCTTTGAACACAGCCCTGGCGTGTGAAGCTTGTCCACTTCACATTTTTAAGGTTTCTAATTTTTAGAATAGCAATTAACCATGTTTGCTGGTTTTGTTCTGGTTGCATCTATGTTTCATTTTGGCCTTTGTTAGGCTTACATCATCTTTATAATTGGTTTTAGATCTCAACTCTGCTATAGAACCACACAGATTTTCTGTAAGATCAACACGCCCAAGTTGTGAAACTGTTCTCTAGTTCAGGGTACTACTAAATGTTTCATATTATGATTCAATAGGTGCCATGATGGGTGAAGACACATGTTTTCTTATTTGAGATATAAAGTGATTATTGGAATCAGCAATGGAAGACATTAGATTAGGCCAAGAGGAAGCAGGAATGGAGCAAGCTCACCGAAAGACGCTTAATATAATTAAAATGAAAGTATCTTTGCGTTCTGTATACCAGATTGTGGATTGTGTGTAAGACATCATGTCCGCATCTCTTAGCTTCTACAATTTCAAGTTGAAATCTCACTCAAATTCTAAGTGTGTGCATTTAACATTGAACTATAATTTGGGTTCTAATGAAATTTCAAATTTTGAGATTTGAAATTATTGAAATGTTCTGCTTTTCAGGAAACTATCTGGAACGTTGAGAATGAATGTTTCAATGCATGGAGGCAGCGAATGACGCCTTTAGATGACTCCTGTTTTTATGCCATTTTCCAAACTATTCTAGAATGAGCTTGGGTAAGTATTCTTGCATTTATTAGTATTTTCTTTGAGGTAATTATTTCAAGATAACAAATAAAACAGAACTATAGCTTGAAAAAAATAAAATAAAAAATGCAATATATATATATTAATAGTATATATTACAAATTAATGAACATGAAACTCAATGAAACTGCTACTGTTTCAATAATAGGTTATTAGTGTATAATATACTACAAATAAACATGAAATGCAATGATACTGTTGGTGCTTCTGATAAACAATATCAAGGGATCCAGCACTCAGTTGTAACAGAATTTCTTCTTGTGTATATAACTCCTCCATTCTTGATCATCGGTAGTGCTCTCTTCATCTGAATCCTGTAATTCCACGTCCTCCTCAACCTCTTCTGGAAAAACAGAGAATTTTCTTTCCTCACAGCTATTACACGGCGAAAACGAGTCAGCCTTGCTTGCCACTCTACCCTCCTTCCCTTCTTCTTCAATCTCTAAAGGCATGGTTTTCCACTCTTTCGAAAACCGCGGAATAATTTGATCATCACCATAATCATAATCAGCCGAGGAATTGAATAAGTGAACCTTAGTCTCTAAAGTCTCTTCAACTTCCAGTGGAATGAAATCCAAGGCATCTGAATTACCCCCCTTTTCCGCTTCTTGTTCTTGTTCAAGATCAAGAGCTATGAAATCCGTATTTTGCTTGAAGGGACAGTAATTATGAATGGATTTGTTCAACATTGGCAAACAAACAGACCCACAATCATCATCATCTTCTTCTTGTCGGTTTATCGTCAAAATAGTCGTCTTCATCCCTGTTCTACACAAAATCGCACTATTATATCGTAGAAGGGTGTTTTACAAAGTTCAAAGACTGGTTTATTATTATTATACAAAACCTTGTGGGTCTGTATAAATTTGAATTTATTTATATTATATATATATATATATATATATGTATAGCAGTAATACTTGCAAGATATGATACGGATGTTTTTGCACCAAAAAAGATACGGATGTTTAAAAGAATTTAGGATATCAGTTTCAATTAAAGATTTAACAGTACGTTCTTGTACTCCTACTTAATTGGTTTCAGCTTTTACTAAAATAGGCGTGAGATTAACGGACGGGGTTTCTTGGGGACCAATTAACTAAACCCTCCTTTTTTGTAGGTCGGTCGGTCGGTTGACTTGGGTCGTCTTCGTGTTATTGATAGCGAGACGACGCTCTCATAATTACGATCACTTGGCTATAGCTTTTTTTTTTTTTTTTTTTTTCTCTTTATATTATCAATTTTAGCTAAAAACCAAGAATAGCAATAAAAATTACGATTGCATAGATCAGGAAGCGACTCACAGTTAATTGTGTGAGACTGTGAGCCTAGCTTCATATAGGCAACCAGGATTTAATTGTCGTCACCTCAATGTCTAGATTTATAGAATATATTCCGAGTTGAGTTTTTAAAATATGGTATTTGGTAGAATTTAGAAGTATGTTGAAAAGTGAATTCGATTTTTGTTTGGGTTTTTTTCAACCAACAAAAATTCTCATAAAAAATTTCAAAAAATAATCACAATGGATCTTATTTTATAGATCTCGACTTGTATGTTTTAAATATATTTTTTTATTTAATTTTGATTTTTAAATTTAAAGTTATGGTGTTTTAAAAGTTTTTTTAGAGAGAGAAAGTAAAGTAAAATAAATTTTGAGAAGTGTGATAGCAGAATTGATTTTGAATTAAGTTTTTAAAATTTGAGGAAAAAAAATTAGATAGATACTAAACAGGCACTTAGTTTTTTATTTTAATGAAGGCATTTCACCATTACTTCCGTAATAATAAATAAATAAATAAATTATAAAATAACAGTGCATTTTTTTTTTGACAAGGTAAAAGCAGAATTATATTAAATCAAACTCCAGAACATCCACAATGAAAGAAGGGGGGACAGACCCCCACCTTCGAGGACCAGAAGAGGAACCAGCATCTCTAGCTAATCTGTGAGCCGCTTGGTTCGCTGGTCTTTTAACGAAAGCAAATGAACAATTAGTGATTTCCGTTGCTAAAGCTTTACAATCGTTAACAATCATATCAAAGTATGTAATTGTGCCAGAATTACCATTCAGAGCATTAATTAAAAGCATCGAATCCGACTCCACCGTTATGTCACTGTACGCCTCTGTTTTCAGCCAACGCAGCACTTCTCGACAACCAAGAGCCTCAGCTAGAAGCGGGTCTGCAGGAGCACAAAGAGTACCATTGATGGCACCCAGCATAGCCCCGAGATGGTTCCGCACTATACCCCCAAAACCAATGTTATCAGTAGAAGAAAAAACGGCTGCATCAACATTGCACTTAAACTTCCCTTGTATCGGCTTAGACCATTTAATCACATGGAGCGAACCTTCAGGCGAGACAGCACCCGTGGGGCTCACTTGGGCCGATTGCCATTGGGAGAGCATGCCCATAGCTCGACTACAAATGATAGCTGCAGCTTCAGACTTACCAGTCCACACAACCTTATTTCGGCTACCCCAAATTGCCCAAAGCAAAGTAGCAGCTACACTAATCTCAGTTACCCTCAATGAAGAACACACCTGCGACCACCAGGTAGCAAAATCATGCAGTCCCCAGCACAAGATATTTAACCCCGATAAGTTCCAAACTTGCCTAGCTTTCGGGCAGGAGACCAGAGCATGAATTGTTGATTCGTCATCTTCGTTACACAGCGGACATAAAAGAGATACAGACACTGACCGGGCAACTAAATTCATAGAGACAGGAAGGCAACCCTTACACGCACGCCATAAGAAGTTTTTCACCTTGGATGGGACCTGAGTCTCCCAAAGTTGTTTCCAATTAATCCCAATAGTATGGTGCCCAGTTTGGTTTAAAGCATATGCCATGGATCTGTACCCCAGCTTGACAGTATAGTCCCCATTCGGCGAGCCTCGCCAACACCAAGAGTCACAAGCACTGCTATTAGACATAGGGATTTGATAGATAAGCTTCTTATCTCTCTCCGAGAAAAATTCTGAAATTACATCAATGTCCCAGGCCGACCCATCCACAGTTCGGATAGATCTCACGGTAATATCGGTTAGATTATTGGGAGGAACAGACTCCACTTTAGGATTGCCACCATCTGGTAACCAAGGATCAGAGAATACTTTAACTGTACTGCCATCACCAACTCTAATAAATGCCCCACTACGAACCAAGTCTTGAGTTGAAACAATACTACTCCACACGTAACTTGGGTTAAGGCCTCTCGTCGCATCAAGAAAATCACACTTCGGGAAATACCGGGCTTTGTAAACTCTAGCTAGGAGGGAAGTGGGTTCCTTGATTAAACGCCAACCCTGTTTTGCCACTAATGCCCGATTAAAATCATGCATACGTCGAAAACCCAAACCACCCCTATTTTTTGGAACACACAGCCTGTCCCAAGAAAACCAGCGAATTCCTTTTTTTGCCTTGTCAAACGATCCCCACCAGTACGAGTTCATCATCCGTTCGATCTCAACACAAAGAATCTTAGGTAAGACGAATACGCTCATTATATACGAAGGAATTGCCTGGGCAACAGTTTTCAACAGAATTTCCTTGCCTGCCCTCGAAAGTAATTTATGACTCCAACCGTTAATTCGCTTCCATATTTTATCTTTTACAAAGCTGAAAATTTGGAACTTATTTCTCCCAATAAGAGATGGGAGACCAAGGTACTTACCGTGGTAATTAGCTTCCTTCACCCGAAGTAAGTCGCAAATAGCACCCCGTTCATCGGCCTTAACATTTGGGCTGAAAGTGATAGACGATTTTTCAAAGTTCACCTTTTGACCCGAAGCACGTTCATACAGCCGCAGCCCAAGTTTAATCATCTGTCCTTCTTGAGCATTTGCCCGGAAAAATATCAGGCTGTCATCCGCAAAAAATAAGTGTGAAATAGGCGGAGCTGTCCGTGCGACCCTACACCCGTGTATAAGCCCAGTAGCTTCATAACTTTGTAAAAGCTTTGACAAACCTTCAGCACACATGATAAAGAGATAAGGGCTGATGGGATCTCCTTGTCGCAGCCCCCGGTTTGGCTTAATAGGACCAACAGTGTGACCATCAAAAACTACCGAGTACTCCACCGTTGTGACACAAAGCATCACTAAATTAATAAACCTCTCGTGAAACCCAAGTTGATGCATAATACGCCTAAGGAATTCCCATTCAACTCGATCATATGCTTTAGACATATCTAGTTTCAGCGCCGCCACCCCCTGCTTTCCTCTCCTTAAACTTTTAAGGTGGTGATTAACCTCGTAAGCGATCATAACGTTATCCGTGATCAGCCTGTTAGGAACGAAAGCACTCTGGGTGTCAGAGATAACATTCGGCAAGAGCAACTTAAGACGATTAGCAATTGCTTTAGACATGATTTTGTATACCACATTGCACAAGGATATAGGTCTAAGCTCCGATAACTTCTCTGGGTTTTGCACCTTAGGAATAAGGACAATTGACGTCTTATTAAAATCTGGAGGTAGGTACCCATTGTTAAGATAATCTAAAACCGTCGTGACCACATGAGGCCCTACAATATCCCAAAAGTGCTGAAAGAAACCCGGGTTCAAACCGTCTGGTCCTGGAGATTTGTCCGGATGCATTGAAAACAAGGCTTGTTTCACTTCCCATTCCTCGTATGGAGCCACCAAAGCTACATTCTGATCCTCAGTGACCACTGTGTTCACATGTCTAAGAATAGCATCACTATCACACCCAGCAGAAGTAAACAAAGTCTCAAAATAACCTTGAATTAATTGATGTAGACCACTGTCCCAATCGCAAATATTACCTGCATCATCACGCAACCGCT
The DNA here is from genome assembly GCA_021464415.1 of Lonicera japonica. NCBI lineage: Eukaryota > Viridiplantae > Streptophyta > Magnoliopsida > Dipsacales > Caprifoliaceae > Lonicera > Lonicera japonica. The sequence goes on along the minus strand of CM038467.1, from coordinate 6,726,774 downwards.
TAACCGAGTTCTTCCTACGGCGACTCGAAGCAAAACTATGAAAGAAATGGGTATTTGCATCTCCCCCTTTTAACCACATCTGCTTCGCACGCTGACGCCAATAGTCCTCTTGTTGGGCAAGCAGGACGCCCATCTGTTTTTGAACCTCCTTCACACGGTTAATGCCCTCGATATCTCTGCGACGTTTTAAGAAGTTAAGCTCAGAACGCAGATCGCTCAATTGCTGTTTAAACTTTCGACGAATGCCATTTCCCCACTCATGAAGCTTCTGCCCACATCGAGCAATACGGTACTGTAAATCCCCTCTCTCAATATCCTCCCAACCTTCTTCAACAACCCCTCTACAATCAGGCTCTCTGAGCCAAGAGTTTTCAAACCGAAACTGTCGTCGGGCCGTAGCCGTTGGGGTAGCGAAATCAAGAAAAATGGCCGTGTGGTCGGAAGAGCAGGTCAGAATATTCCGTACCTTCGCTGATGGAAACGAATTGATCCATTCTGAGGAAGCTAAAGCACGATCAAGCCTCTCCTCCACCCAATTTGAAGAACCTCTACTTCGTTCCCAAGTGAATTTGTATCCTACCATGCCAATATCAAAAAGACCACTACTCTCTACTGCTTCTCGGAAGCCATGTATAAGATAATTCGGATGCCTCGTCGGCCCTCTTTTTTCAGATTGTAACAAGAGATCGTTAAAATCTCCCACCACACACCATGGGAGAGATGACCTAGATTTTAGAGTTTTCAACAGGTGCCAAGAATCTTTCCGTTTAAGCCTTTCTGGAAAGCCGTAGAAGCAAGTCAGCCGCCAAGAGACTAAGTTATCTTTGTGAACTACCACATCAATATGATTCGACGAAAAACTATTAAGCGACACCGTGTTTTTATTCTTCCAAAAAAGCCCCAACCCACCACCAATGCCTACTCGACTAACATAAAACAGGCCTGCGTAGCCCATTCTCAACCTCACCTTTTCTACTTGGGCTCTACTAATTTTAAGTTCCATCAGAAAAACAAAATCGGGCCTGAATCTGGACACCAGATCCAGCAGCTCTTGAACTGTTCGTGGGTTGCCCAGCCCACGACAGTTCCAACTCAGAGTACTCATTGGGCCGGGCGGGCCTGGAAACCAGAACCCGCCCCTAAAACATTTTTTGAAAGAGTGTTACCCAAGCCCAAAACCTCTGTTTGTGAAGCCAAAATTCCTTGCTCATTACTCCTGATCTCACTTCTTCGTCTCTTAACGTCGGCAACAATTACGCCTTCAAAACTGTCAGTCCCCTTACCCTTTTCGGCCTGCGCATCATATGGAAAAATTATAGCGTTTTCCAAGTTCCCCCCCATTTCACCACTAACCCCACCAATCTCTCCACCTTCCTTATTCGTGCCGCAATTCCTGGAACCTCCTTTTTGTGTTTCCGCCATGCCGTCGACCGGCATCTTATCGATCGCCATCGCATTACTGTATCCAGGCGAGATATGTTCATCGCCATCTGTTAGAGAATACCTCAACCAACGCTCACCGGAATTGTTCATAGTTTTTCGATTTGGAGCCCGTAAAAAAACGCCATATGGCCTAACTGCAGAACGATCGCCACCATCAAAAAGTCGTTCACAGAAACTCTCTGTGTGCCCCATGACCCCACAGTAAAAACAGAAGAATGGGAGGCGCTCGTATTTGAACGTAATCCATTGCCACTCTCCCCCCGTCTTTTTAATCTTCATACGACGTTTTAATGGTTTTCTAACATCCAGTTGAACACGGACTCGCATATACGAACGCCAAAGCCCACAAAAATTATTTGGATCACTTTCAATAAAGCTTCCAATATAGTTACCAATGTCCACACTAACCTTTTCTGACATGAAACCACAAGGAAGGTCGTAAACTTGCACCCACAGTTCAGTATATACCAGAGGCACCGTTGTTGGGTTCATTCCTTCCTCTAGCCTTGCTGTAAGCAGAAGGTGCTGCTCAAATGTCCATGGACCTTGCTTGATGACTCTTTCAAAGTCCAGGGCATGAAAGAACTGAAAGAGATATAGGTTGGGACCTAACTCCTTAATACACACACCCTTCACTGGCCGCCACACAGCCGCCAAAGAATTTTTCAAAAACTGAAAATTAGTGGTCCTCTCTGTGAGGAGACGACCCACTAGGCACCACTGAAAGGATGGGGCAGAGACACCATGATCGGAACTTCCTTCAACAACCAAGCCCCCCTCCTCCTCTTCCTCCAATGAGATGTTAGCATAAGCATCTGTGAATTCCTTCGACTTGGAAGAAGACGCAGCCATTGTGAGAGGGAAAAAAACAAAGCGGAGGCAAACGAAAGCAATAAGAACAAAAAACCGCAAGAGATCAACGAAAACAACTTGTCATAGACAAGACAAACCCTAAAAACTTGTCAACGACAAGACAAACCTTTATTTTAAGAAAAGTATATATTGAATAATGTGATGGGTTCTTTTGCATAAATAACAGTGCATTAATTTATAGTGTATATATGAAATTTTAAGTGAGAGCACCATATGAATGACCCAAATACTCACCATTGTGTATTGCATGGGTCGTATGTTCATGCAAGTGGGCATATCCAATTAATTACCAAATAAGTCTAGTACTCATAAATAAAAAAAATAGAGGGTTTTTTTCTTTTTTTTCTTTGGCGCACATGGAAGAAAAGATAGGTTGAGGAAGAAATACGGACAATGGTTTTATACGTGAATGTACGTGTAACACTTTTTTTCTTTTTCAGTTTTTCTTAAAAAATGTTTGTGGCTAAAAGGAAAATGAAAATATGTATTTTTACGAAATGAGCACTGTGCTTGATTTTTAAAAAATGAAAACTCCGTATCCACTAATTACTAACATAACGAAACTTCAGCACTAAAAAATGATCATATTTATATGTTTTACATGTTAAAGCTTTTATTCAAACTTCTGCCCGCTATATATATCTATATATATTTGTGTGTGTTTGGGGAACGTAACTCCAACCTACTATATTCAATTTTAGAATTACTGTTAAAAAAAAGAATAAACTTAGTATGCTTTTTTATTGCAAAGGTGAAATTTGGCTAGTGGTGGATAACAAAAAAAAATTCAAATTATAAATAAAGAAAAATGAAGAACATTTTACCAAAATACTTATTTTATTTTAAGATATTTCATAAAATTAATTCTCTTGATCCTTAACGTTTTCTTGCACAAAAAGTATAAAACTAAATAAAATGTTCAAGCAAATTTGTGACGAATGAGATCAAAATTGCCAACTAATTTTTGCCAACAAATGTAGCATTGTCCATTTACGGTCAATAAATCTCTCAAAAACTTATTGCAATTAATTTTTGCCAATTGGTTTCATTTAATATTGTTTTTAATTTCACTTTTTCTTTATTTTTTTTCTTTCCTTTCCATCTAAACCACAAAATCAAACGTATTTTGAGAGAGTAAGGGTTGTCCAAAAAACAAAACAAAAAAAATTTGTCGAAGTATATGAACATGGTGGAAGTTTAGAGAGAGAATGTGCGTAAAGAGCCCACTTGTGTAGTTGTGTATATACTTTTATTATATTTTCCTTATTCTTTTTATTTACAAAAGGTGTGGTGTTTTATTAGAAGTTGTTGAAGTTTTGTGTGTATTTAAAAAAATGGGAGAAAAAGAAAATGAGACAAAACCAAAGCAAGTACAAGTGAGTTTTTTTAAATTTCACATAGGAGAGAAATAAAATTCTTCATGGGTTTTTTATAAGGGTGAATTTGCTTAAGGGTTTGAGCCCTTTGGACATTAGAATTTTGTGCTATTGGTTAAGGACTTGGATGAGTGTGGTTTACCATACACGCGCGCGCCGACTGACCCGACCGGGCTTGGGCTTACTTTGGGTCAAGTATTATCAAAAAATTTATTTTAATAAATAAAATTATTTCATTTTAAATTTTGAAATTTTGAAAGACTTTGACCAACTCTTACACGTTCGTTGTAGATATCTCTCACGATCGGTTGTTGCGTCTTTCTCTCCCTATACGCAACGATGCGATAATTTTTCTTTAAAAATATTATTTTTGTCTCTTAAAAAGATACACAATGAATGCACTGAAAAAAAAATCTCCATTGAAACAGAGAACCATCGAGCTTGAAAAATTTACTTAAATTTTTTTTTGCCTCCGGCTGGAATTAGTTTACCAATTCCGGCCAAATTATAAAAGAAGTGAGAATTCTAATTTTCCAAGGTGCATGGAAAATCGAGACAAAAGGAAAATCTGGGTTGTTGTATCCTAGGACAGCGTGCCCATTGCGAACTACTATTACAAGCATTGAGCAGAGCCGCAAAACGTCTTAAAGAGAGCGACCTAGTTCGCGACTCAACCTAGTGTTTTCCATCGTTACTTGATAATTCGTTCCTATTTTTTTAACAGAAGCCATTCAATCTCTTAAACTATTTAAAATCTTTAGATTAAAAAACTTATCATACATTGTAAGTAATAATAAATCCCTCATTTGTATTATAGGTATAGATGCCTTGTTTTCCCGACCTTTGTTTTCTCTTCCATTCGACTCAGGATTTTCATCCCCCTAGTCTATGCCACTTTAAAATTTAGCCCTTAAAATTTTATTATTTGAACCTTGACTCTATTTCTAATAAACATAAGTGTTTTTTGTCTTTAGGTACTAAGCATAATATTGAATTAGACTTTAGGTATCAAAAGATCATTTTAGAGACTTAGGGTACCATTTTTTGACAAGCATCAAGTTTTTGTCTAATTTTTAACTAATGTTGCCCTTGAAACCTAATTAAGTAAATTGAGTTAACACGGCCAAGTTGGATAGTAACTTATTTTGTCCAAAATTAATTCCACATCCAATTTCCCACTTTATGAATTCCCATCTTTCGCTTAAATTAAATTACAATCCCCCTTTCTTTCTCTACAATCCCCATTTTTTTCTCTATACTCATAAATAGCAGCAAAAATCCTCTTAACATTATCAAAATCTTCTAAATCCACTACCACAAACGGCTCCTTCCTCTTCTCCAAAAGCCAACGCATGAACAAAGTCCCCAAAGACACTGTCGATTTGAAGACAGGCTTGAGTTGGCAAGGCACATTATTGAATGCGTGTCCATTTAACCACTTTCAAGACGATTTTCAAACTTAAGTTAGCCCTCATTTACCGCATCGAGTTTGAGGGGACGTTAAATATAAATATAGATGTTAACATGTATAATTGATACATTATTCTTTACACCTTCCTAATTCCATCTCCTTCCATATTTCTTTATTGTATCATATTAGGTTGCTCTTACTTTATTTTTCTTGTATGTAATGCTTAAAGGTGAAGTCATTGTAATCTTGAAATACAATTATTAATATAATATAATATAGTATAATATTATGAAATTCTACCAAGGCCATAAGTACGGGTGTAAACGGATTGGATATGATACCGGATACCACACTATCCATTATTCGTATCCCTTCTTAAATTTACTATCCAAATCTTTGTCCGTATTCTTTCGAATAGTATATTAAACTATTTTTATCCTTATCCTATCGGATATTTTGGATCCGAAATATAATTACTTCGCATCCGAAATATAACTATATACACATTGCCTATGTCTTGTTAACCTAAAAATTAGCTCAATTTTAAAAATATATTTGGCTACGTAATATTTCAATTAAAATGGCACATTATATAAGTTGTAACTTGAGAAGTATAACGAAACATTGCAAAATGTATTAAAATAATGACTAATGTTTTATATCAAACTTTTAACTCAAATAATGAATTTTTTTTATAATCCAGTAAGACTTACGTTAAAATAGTAATATAACCATATATATCATACATATTAAAGTTGAAAATCATTACAATTTTAAATTTTAAATTTGGTATGGTCTTAAACGTACCTTTCATCTCAACAAATGACATATGTTGTAAATAGTCTCTTTTTTTTTTTTCTTAGTAGATTGTGGCCAGCTTGTACATGTTAAATTAAACCATATTCCATTTTTTTTAAAATAGATATATATATATATATATATAATATAATACTATCATTATCTATATTCCCATATGTTTTTTCGAATATTTATAAAGACTATTCAAATCTTCTTTTTCAAATATCTATTCAAATAAATATCTATAAAATACAGATTTAAATTTTTAAATATTCATTTACACCCCTAATTGTAAGTAACATTAGGGACATTTTGACCGATACTGAAGGTGGAAAATACGGTGCAGTTATTGGTGGAGAGGAGGACATTGAGATTTGTTTGATAAGTGGAATTGGGAGTGTAAGTAGTTGTGCTGGGGGGAAATATGGAAACGGCAAGTGGGTAAAGCTTCGGTATCAGTGATAAGAATGATGAAACAGAGAGTGGTGATGATGAACACAAAGGTTTGTGTTGCAAGATACCAGTATGATGATGAGTAATCGCCAATGACAGTGAGGATCTGTTTATTAGGCCTTTCCGACGGTGGCTTTGTTTTAAAGTAAAGAGTACGTGGGTGGGAGGGAGATCCGATTAATATAAAGGTCGGACTTTTCTCCTCTACAGTATCCCTTTGTCAATTTTTACTTAATGGGGTTTGGTTAAGTAAATAATTTTTTTCATTCCAAATAATATGGTATTTATATTTATAACAAATAATTTGGTTATTAATTAATTTAGTTTATTAGATTCTAGGTACCGGGGTAAAATTGGATTATAATTACTACTTTAAATGATAACCAAACGCCCATCAGAAAAGGGAACCTAAAATCTAATAAATAATCTTTTGATACATAAAGTCTAATTCAACATTATGCCCGGTAATAAACAAAAATATGAAGAGGATTTCACTAAGGGTCTCTTCATTTCGTGTGATTTTGATATAGAATTTAATAAATTACTTGATTTATATCATTTAGGAATATTGTTTTAGAATAAGTCTTGATATTTAATTTCATCAAATTTTGAAATTATATAAATTACGTGATTTCAAAATTCGCTCGAATTATGGAGTTTTAATATGATACATTTCTTTTTAATCATATATCTCCTCAATTATTGGTCACTAAGACTTTTTCTCTCCAACTAAAATACATAAATAAATAAGAATCCCACTTAAACTCAATTTACAAAGAACATTTAAATTGAAAATAATCAGATTTTAAGATCTTATGATTTATAAAATCACAGGATTGAACACAACCTAAATCATTCCTCTCTTTTTCTATCTCCACATGAAAATTAATAATGGTTTCAAAAAAATATGAACTTTTTATCAAACAACCCTAAATGGTCGTGATTTTCTCAACACCTATCTCTCTCTGTTTCTCACCGTACTTCTCCCCCATAAATTTAAATTAAAGGTGATTTAAATTTTGGATGACATTTGTTCTTACTAATTAGATGTTGGGTGTCAAAGTTTACCATAATATGATTTTGGATGTCAATTTGAACGGATTCCGTTAGTTAATGTGGTCAACCATTAGCTTATTTAGTTTTCGACTCAATTTACCCATTTTACCCCTAACCAGTCCATTAAAAAGGAAAAGAAAAAAAATATCCAAAGGAAATAAAATAAGGGAGATGGTAGTACTTACCACCAATTATAATATAACTTAAATATTCATGATAGCCCAAAGAGTCGATTTCTCACAAGACTTTGTAAATTTTAGGAACATAAAATTTTAAATAATGAAGTAATATTATTTTCGAGTCCATATTAAATGATTCGGTTTAGTTTGGTTTCACAATGTCACGCCCCAAACCCGAATCAAACATATTCGGTTTGTTTTTTTGGATCGGTTTGGCTCGGGTTCGCCACAACACCATTAGGGGGTCAGCCAATAGTGGGTACTGCCATCTCCCTTGTTCTTTATTTTCTTTTGATATTTCTTTTTGTCTTTTTAATGGATTGTTTAGGGGCAAAATGGATAAATTTAGTCAAAAATTAAATAAGCTAACAATTAATCACGTTTACTAGCAGAACTCATTCAAATTGGCACCCAAAGTCATATTATAATAAATTTTGGCACCCAATGTGTGATTAGTAAAAACAAACTGCACCCAATGTTTAAATCACCCTTAAATTAATTACGTCTACACATTATACTTTTGATATTACCGTATACTCAACAAGTAATACCAGTCTAGTAAACCGAGAGACAAAGCACTAAATAAAAATCTGTCTCAATTATGACCTTTAGAAGCTATCCTCTTTTTGGTGCATTAACTTAATGTGGAAAGTCCCATCTAACCCACTATAGTCTCAATCTTCTCTTCCAAAGGAAACAATAAAAACCTGCACTTGTGGTCTTTAACTTAGCTCTTTCACATAATCATTATTCTCAACCAATCACTTGCAGCAAAATCAGTTATTTCATTATCCTTCTCTCTCAGTTAAAAATCTACTCATATACACGAGAGAAATCTCTCTCTCTCTCTCTCATACACGCACAAGTTTAAAAGTGTTGTTTTATATTGAGGACAATGGGCATAAAGAACAATCTGTCATTAGTACCTTCATTTTCAGCAGCATGATCTTCAAGAGAAAGAATGTTTCTTTTGCTGCTACAATATTTGGTTCTAACACAAGCAGTGGCCTTTTCATCTTCTCAAAAATCACCCATTCCATCACTCTTTAGAAACCGATAGAGCTGCACTCGCATTTAAAAGAACCATTTCATTGGACCCAACTTCCGTAGTTTGAAACTGGAACGATACCAACCATGTGTGCAACTTTAAGGGAGTCAATGCAATAAACTTCACCACCACGTAGAAAAACTAAGACTTCTTGGCACAAAACTCGAGGGCCCGCTCTCACTCTTTATTTCTAATCTCACTCGTCTTCAAGTCATAAAGCTTGCTAATAACCACTTGTTTGGCATCATTCCACCGGAATTTTCCTCTCTCATACACCTTTCTAAGCTCCAGCTCGACGGTAATAACTTGCACTGATTAATATCGGGTCCCTTTTTGTATCTCTCTAACCTTACTTTACTTACTCTTATAGATAACAACTTAACAGGTACTAATCCACCTTCATTACAATATGTAGACCTCTCTGGAAACATTCTCAATGGTAAAATTCCAGCTGAAATTGGGCATTGCCCAAAACTCTGGAATCTCAACTACAATTAATTTACTGGAGAAATCACCTTCTCTTTAACCAATGTTTCATCCTTGTACAATAGGGACGTCGTGTACAACCATCTTTCTGGCGAGTTGCCTTATGAGTTAGAAGAAACGCTACCCAATCTTCACTCTATTCACTTATCGTATAACAATATGATTAGTCATGATCGTAACACTAATCTTGATTTGTTCTTTAATTCTCTCACAAACTGCACGAATTGGCTGGTATGCAGCTCGGGGTAAGGTTGCCTACTTCTGTTGGAAGTCCAAGTGTTAACTTGGAATATTTGTTGCTACAAGAAAACCAGATTATCAGATCAATTCCTCCTGGTTTAGGAAATCTTTCAAGTCTTTTGCACTTGAATTTGACGTCAAATCTATTGAATGGAACGATCTCTGAAAAGATAAGTCAATTGCCTCTCTTGGAACAGCTTTTCTTATCACACGACTTTTTCACAGGTCAAATTCCCACATAAGTAGGACAAATTCCTCATTTGGGTATGCTTGATTTGTCAAATAATAGATTCTCTGGTAAAATCCCTGAAAGTTTAGGTTACTTGGATCTGGCAGCTATGGACATGTCTATAAAGGAACTCTTCTTAATGGGACATTTATAGCAATCAAGGTGCTACAGTTACAAAGTGATAACTTGACAAAGTTTTACATGAGAATGCCAAGTTTTAAAGAGGATTCGTCATAGGAACCTAATGAGAATAATAACCGCTTCTAGTTTACCTAATTTCAAGGCCCTTGTTCTTCCTTTCATGGCAAACGGGAGCTTGGATAGCCATCTCTATTTCGGTTCTTCTGATTTGAACCTAATTCAGAGGGTGAACATTTGCAGTGACATAGCTGAAGGGATGACGTATTTACATCACCGTACCACTCTCCAGTTAGAGTTATACATGTTGAAAAAAATAAAGAAACACTAGGAGTAGTAGCTATCTAAATCAATTATCCAGTATTAGAGACTATAATTAAATTTAAGTGTCAAAGAGAGTATCGGAGAGTTTCGGGCCCGATACGTGGCCTCCAAGAAAGTGTCCTTGCTTCATAGGATGTCACAATAGTCTAGAATCATTACCACCATAATAGTACAAGCCTGAACAATCAGTAAAACACTACAATGCAAGGGAATCTTGATTAAGGTTTTGATTTCTTCAGTAAAAGCTTGACTCAATTCTGTTAGTTGTTATGTTTCTCACAGAGTATGGATTTGGATCGAGCACATCCACAAAGGGAGATGTTTACAATTTCGGCATTCTAGTTCTTGAGATGGTGAATAGAAAAAGACCAACAGGTGATATGTTTGTTGAAGAGCTAAGCCTGCACAAATGGGCCAAGAGTCAGTTCCACGGTTAGATGGAAAAGATAGTAGACTCTTGGCTGGTGAGGGCTATGAGAGATCAGTTTACTGAAGTGAAGAAAATGTGGCAAGTTGCGATTGGGGAACTCATTGAGCTGGGCATTCTTTGCACAGAGGAGTCCCCTTCTACTAGGCCTACAATGCTTTGGTGCTGCAGATGACTTGGATCGCCTCAATAGATACCTAAGTGGGGATACCACTGCAACATTTGCCTCTTCTCTTGGAATATCATCTTCTACTCTAGGCGATGACTAGAACTTAATGAAGATATTTTTTTTTTTGACAAGAAAACTTAATGAATATTGAAGGAAGTTGTGCATGCATCCAATTCTTAGAATTCTAATCTATTGCCGACATTGACTTCTCAATAAGTTTTAACTTCCTTTATATTCACTAATCAAGTCTTACTTAGTTCTTCAGGAAATAAGAACAAAGTATGTGAATATTATGTCTTATTGGCTGTTGGCATGATCTTGGAGCCGAGTCTGTATGGATCGTTAGCCATGCACTTGTGCTCAATGAAGGTCCAATGAAAGTGAAAGAGGTCCAAATTAGATGTGAAATCGCATGAACCGAGGAATAGGATAAAACGATATCTTTTTAATAGACCTGTACAAATGGTTATATCCATTGGATACGCCGAGATCTTGATAATTAGGCTTCGTTTGATTGACATAAGGGAAATTAATTTTCTTATCTTTCCTATAGAAGTGAGAAATTAAAGTTTCAGTCAAGTTTGTTTTCTTTTGTTTGGTAAAATATGAAAAGTATTTAGGTAAGAGTATTGTTGTCCAAACATTTTTTAATAAATGCTAGAAAATCACGAGAAAAAATTAACTCCATAGGTTTTGAGAGAAATGACTTTACCCCTACTTTTCCCCTCTGTTAAGAAAGTGTTTTCAGAATTTGTGCTTACCAAACAAAAAAAAAGACTTTTCTTTTTTGAATGCTCAAATTCATGAACCAAATGAGAACTTAGATATGTAATGCCACAATGGCAGATTTCTCCATCGATCAAATATTCAATATAATGATAAATATAAGGTAAAAAAAAAGAGAACATGTAGTTAAGAGTATACTCCTTTGGGATAATGGTATGTTTATTTCTTAAATTCGCTTTTAAGCTTTTTAAGTCTAAAGAAATGTTGCTACCAGATACGGTTCTAATTGTACAAGAGGACCACAGAGGTAATTAACACTTCTAACTTCTAAAATTTTACCCATTTTTTTACAATGTCATGTAAGTTTTCTTTTTACCCAGAGGTACACCCAAAATTTGGACGGAGCCTCACGCTTGTCCAAAAGTACATGGACCATTAAAAATATGTACGGAATAGTCTTGTGCGGGCCATATGAGGTATTTTTGGTATTCTCCAATGTTCTTCTCCTTCTTCCTCTCTCTCCCTCCTTTCATCTTCTCCAAAAGTAATACATACACCTGTATCTATATGTATAGAACAACAATAACACACTATTCACCATTGTTCCAGATCCTTCCCTTTTATATACTCTTTCTCAATTTTTCCCTCAATAAAAACCCTCCTTATATTATTTATTCCCAAATTTTGTTCTCTCTCTCTAAAAAATGTTTTCTTCAGAAACAGATTTTCCATATCCATCTTCGTTAATCGAGCGTTTGATAAATTCCAGAAACAAAGGCTTCTCTCTTCTTACCGGTCATCTTAGTCTTCACAAATAACTCTCCCACTAACAGATTTTCCATATCCATCTTCGTTAATCGAGCGTTTGATAAATTCCAGAAACAAAGGCTTCTCTCTTCTCACCGGTCATCTTAGTCTTCACAAATAACTCTCCCACTAGAGATGATGATGAAGAATCATAGTCAGACGCGCTGGCAACGTGTGGGGCGCGTGATACGATTATAATGATAAATCCCTTGACCCGAGGGATTGTGGTGTTCGAAGGGAACTCAGCGAGCTTGGATTCGTTGCTGTAGGACATGGTGAGCAAAGGCGGATAGCCTCCGGCAGCGAGATCGGCGATTGAGTTTATGCCGGCGGTGGAGATCGAAGAGTGCAAAATTGGAGAGTGTGTGATTTGCTTGGAGGAGTGGGGAGTAGATGCCCGTTGATGATGGCAATGGATTTGATAAGAAATTTGGTAGTGGTGATGGTGAAGAAGGGAGAGGGAATAGTAGGAGAGAGGTTTGGTAGTGGTGAGATTTTTTTTTCTTTTTTTCTTTTTCAAATTCGGGGAAACACCATGTATATAGAATAAGTTATATTTTGGGGTAATTAGCGGCTATGGGTTTTGGAGATCTTCTCATATTTATCTTTGGAGAAGATGAAGGGGGGGGAGAGGGAGAGGGAGAGGGAGAGGGAGAGAGAGGAAGAAACATTGGATAATACTGAAAATACCCTCAAAACAAGATTTTACATGGGCAAACATATCACATATGACTATTCCGTTCATGTTTTTAACTGACCATCCACTCTTGAACGAGCATGAGACACGGTCTAAACTTTGAGCGTGTTTCTGGGTAAATTTTTTTTTTAGAATGATCGTGAGAAAAAGGACAAACTTTAAGAGCTAAAAATATTAATTACCCGGACCACAAGAACTATACTCTAGCAGTTTAGCTTTTAATGCAAAGATGAATGAGTGGGTGATTGTGCTCCATGACAAATTAATTTCAACTACAAAACTGCATGTATAGCCGGATAGTGGGACTCCTATAAGAAAGTCAATATCCTTAATAAGATTAATACATGTATAGGAATGACAACGAATCGGGTTCAGGTGGGTTTATAATTTTTATCCCTGCTCTCTAGGGGTGTCCATCCGATCCGATCCGGTCATTTTAAACCATCCGCATCCGATCCGATTCGATGTCGGTTTTAAGTTTTGGCATCCAATCCAATCCAATACACTTTACAAATCCAATCCAATCCAATCCAATTAAATGTTGGATTGGATCGGTTTCGATCCGATCCGATTAGAAGTTTAAAATAAGATATATTAGATTCTTGAAATGTTCAATTTTAATGTAAAACAAGACGAAAACTACTTGTAAATTAAATAAAATTCATTACGAATAAAGTTTAAGTGTTCAACCAAATAGCTTCAATTTAAAATGTCTATTGTCTAACCAAAAATACACAATTAAATCAAGTGACGAACCATATATGATTAAGCTAAATATTAAATAACAAACTAAGATTAAATGATTTCAAAGTGACCCCTTGTATATATTAAATTATGCCACCAATGAGGGAGAGACATGTGGCAATTCTAATAATGAATTGGATTGGATTGGATCGGTTCCTAGAACACATCAAACCGGATCCGATCCAATTTTTTTCTGTTTTCAAATTTTGCATCCGATCCGATCCAATCATCCATAAAATCCAGAAAAAATGGATTGGATTGGATTGGATTGGATCGGTTTCTCGGTTTGGATTGGATTCTGAACACCCCTACTGCTCTCATTACCAAAAACCATCTCCATCCCCACTTCTATCCCTAATTCAAGGTATCGGGTAATCCCCATCCCCGTCGGTTAGCGGGTCCCCGCGGGTATACTTGATACTTTAAAAAAAAAAAAAAAATAATTAAGTTAAAAATAATATAATGTTATATATAATATATATATATATATAATTCTATATTTACACAATCAACAATAAACTAATTTTATAAACATATACATTTTACATATATACACACACATATATATGAGGAAAAAAATTACAAGATTAAATATATCAGGGCGGGTATGGGGTGGAGACACCCATACCCGAACTCGACTAAGTTTGAAAATTCTCGCCCCAAACCCGTCCCCACCCCCAATTGTTTGTACCCATACCCACCCCCATCGGGTCAGGGACTCACGGGTATTTTTTCTATCCTTATACATGTGCCCTTTAACATTACATGAATGAGAGGATACACTATTAAATTTTATGCATCAAATAAATGGAACAGTGGCATTAAGAGGTAGAGTCTTGTATTCAAGTTTCACTAAAGGGGTATATTTAATTTAGATTTTTTTAGATTTTCAAAGTTTATGTATATTCAATTGGGATTTTAAAAAGTCTTTTAAATTATTATGGTATTCAATTAGGATTTTAAAAAATCTTTTAAAATCTTATGGTATTCATAACTCAATAAACTTTGAAAGATTTTATAAATGGACAGATTTTTGTGGATTTGAGAGTGTTTTTATGACTAACAAATTCACCAACAAATCTTCTCTTCAAACGAAAGATTTCACATAGATTTATTATTTTCTATCTTTCTCCCAATCGTAGGTATTATTTCTTCTTATCCTTATAATCTATTAAATCCTTCCACTGCATTCTTTCTATCTAAAATCTCTTATTTTCCCAAACCCTATGTATTATTTTTTTTCTTAATCTTTATAATATATTTAAATCACTCTATCTAAAGTCTTTTTTTGTTCAATTTAGATACTACTACTTTTAAATTATTCAATTAGTAATATTCTTCCAAAACTATAGAGATGTAGCCCCCTCGATTTTTTTCCTCCCATTTTATGAATTTTTTAGACAGTAAATGAAAATTGAATAGAAAAGGCAAACCCCCCCCCCCCAATCCATTGGGTTTTTAGACTCAATTTGAACCGTTTGTGGTAGATTTATAATTTGCTTATTACTTTAAAGTTGTAATCAAAATTCTTTTATTATTTATCCTTTGATTTTTTATTATAACTAATTTTTGCTCACGTGCGTTGCACGTAGTTATAGTGCTTGACAAATGTTATTAAATCCATTAATGAATACGTATATACTAAGAATTGAATAATTAGTACGAAATAAAAATAATAACATATAAACAAAACATAATTTCAAGTATAAAATTCAATTAATAATTATAAGAAAATCATAAAAAATTGTCGCCTTGAATTTTTTTAGTAAATAGGCAGCCATAAAATAATGAGAATGGAAATCAAGAGGAAAACAATGAGAATGAAGATGGTTATGGTAATCATAATGATGTTTGAATGGAGCAGTATGAATTTTTATAATGTATTTGATTAATTGTTTTTACATTTTTGATAATGTTACTTTAAACTCATAATTATTTTATTTTATTGTTTGTCTTTTTATTTTTTATTTTTTTGATGGACTTATTTAAATATGCATAAATCCAAAAAAATTCGTGCATTAAAATATGTCAGATTTTATACAGATTTAAAACAATCCATAGACTTAATTAAATTCACGGATTTTAAAAAGTCAGTTAGAATATTTTAAAATCTAAATTGAATACACCATCCTAAGAGGGAATTTTAACAACAATATAATCACTTGCTATTAGCATTTAGTATAGATGCTATCTACGGCATGAATAAATTGCATTTTGCCTTCCTAAACTATGGCACATGTCTTATTGTACCACCCGAACTATCGATTTGGCCAGTTAATACCACAAACTATTGCTTTTGTTGCGATTAACCCCAAATCGCTTATGGGGTTAATTTTTTTTTAACGTTTGTGTTATGCTTGTAATTGACTTGAGGGTATAAATGGACATAAATTAAGAAAATATCTCAGTTCCCTTCAGGCACCTTTGTTAGCCCATTCCTTAATCTTTATGGAGAATTTTCATGCCTTATTTGAATCCAAAAACACACAGCCGACGAACCACCAATCAACCTTCGCACACCTCGCACAACCCCACTGGCATCCTCCAACCCTATACCCAAAATAGCACCACCACCATCATTCCCCAATTTAACATTACCCCGTGTGTGTGTGTGGGGGGGGGGGGGTTAATGTATATTTAAATCTTTCTGGGTTTGGATTTGGCATATAATATGTGGAAGATGAAGAGGAGAGATTGGGCAATAGATGGTTGGGCCATCTGCGGCATAAATTGTTGCTGGAATTTAATTGTTAAACGATAAAAGAAAATATTCCATACAATGATTACAACAACACATATTATCACATATCTAATCATGTTGCAAGAAATCAATGACTCGTCTGATTGAGGAGAGAGAAATACACATTTTTTTTGCAATCTAATTGGATTGTGATAACATGTGTCGATATAACTATTGTATTGAATATTTTCTCGAGGGGTGGGGTGGAGGTTTGGGGAAAGATGAGGGATGTTTTGCATTTTTTATGCCTTTTATATCCTTATCAAACTAAACATGTAGACAACAAATTGTTCAAAAATTAACCTTGTTAATGATTTTGGGCCAGTTAACAAAAGTGCTCATTGTGAGATTAATTGTACAAATTTATAATTCAAGTGGTAAAGTGAGATATGTGCCATGGTTTAAGTAGGAAAAGTGCAATTTACCCAAAATTCATTTACACATTTTTCGTTATACTTTTGAATTTTTTTATTTTAGTTTTTTACAATATACAATATTGCTTCTTATCGTCCTTAACTAATAGAGTGTGAAACTTAAAAATGCATTAATTTCAACATAATTAATGGTTTAAATAAAAACTTGTTTCTATCGTGAATTTTGATACATTTACGTTCTTAAAAAAGATAAAAAAATGCACCTAAGAACCCTCCGGTCAAAAATGAAAGAGTTGGCGATAAACCATGTTATAGGTGTAGGGTTGTTGGGCACTGGTACAAGAACTGCCATGTAAGTTCTAAAGTAGTAGCGAGTTACAAGAGATATCGATAGTCTAAAGAACAAGAATATCATTTTATAAATGAGAAAGATAATGACACTGATGTTAACTTCACAATCGCAAACTTTAGTGGAAAGAAGGACTTTACTCAATCAATGGATGCACTCGATTTTGATTGATCTGCTTTATTCACTTTATTTTCTAGAAATAGTTGAATTGACATATTGCCTAATTTTCAATTAGACGATGATTTTGTCTTAAAGTTTATGATTGATTAGATGGGTTAAATTTCTGAACAAGATATTGATTGATTATCGTTGGTTTTATTAATTAAATTTTGGACTTTATTCTGATGTATTTGATATGTTCAATTTTTTATATACATGGTTCGGATTTTATACTCGATTTCATTATTGTAAGAATGACTCGTGAAAAACTTAAATGTTTAATTGATAGTAGAATCATCCACACTATTTTAAGGAATAGGTAATTATTTATTGAATTAATTGTCCATAATTCTTCTGTGACTACATTGATCGGATCATCGCAAGTAATAAAAGGGCGAGATATTGCCAAATTTTTGTTACCTAACGGCATATTATTTAAAATCACAGACACTCTGTATGCACTAAGAGTTACCTGAATCTTATTGAGTTTCAAAGATATTCGTAACAACGGTTTTCATATAGAAACTCATTGTGAGAATGGAATACAATACCTTTATATTATCTCTAATGAATGTGAAAGGAAATGCATTTTACAGAAACTAATGAGTCGATCTAGTGGACCATACATCATTACTATTCGGATCATTAAATCATATGTTGTCATCAATAATGAAATGTGAGACACTAAC
This sequence comes from Lonicera japonica, assembly GCA_021464415.1. Lineage (NCBI taxonomy): Eukaryota > Viridiplantae > Streptophyta > Magnoliopsida > Dipsacales > Caprifoliaceae > Lonicera > Lonicera japonica. The sequence goes on along the minus strand of CM038467.1, from coordinate 6,708,839 downwards.
TCATACAGGTTTTAGCATGACCGTCTAGGACATCTTGGTCGTGACATGATGATCCGTATTTTAAAGAACTCATATGAATACCATTTTTTTTATGTAAAAAATAAAATGGGATAAAAATCCACCACACTACAAGGTGTCGATTCTAATACTGCTAAAAAACATAACTTACCTTTTGAAGCACTAAAAATATTACTCTCCTCCTATTATGCCTTTTTGACCATGTCAAAAGCACATCATTCATTTTGCAAAGCCTGCTATTTAGTAAAGACATGATCGAGACCTTCTTATACTAAAGATACAAAAGAAAATATCACATTCTTAAAAATGATACAAGGAGATATATTGGACCTATCCATCCAAAATGCGGACCATTCAAGTACGTTATGGTTCTGGTGGATGCTTCGACACGCTGGTCACACGTCGCATTATTGTCCACAAGAAATGCTGCATTGTAAAACTTCTAGAACATATTATATATTTAAGGGCTCACCACCCTGATCATCATATCAAGTCTATAAGGTTTGATAATGCTGGAGAGTTTACATCAAAAGCATTTGATGATTATTACATGTATAATAAGATCGATGTAGAGCATCTTGTTCTCCGTGTGCATACACAAAATGATCTCGTAGAAGCCTCCATCAAAAGGTTACAGATAGTGGCCATGTCACTGGTTATGCGCACCAACTTGCCTATATCTACCTAGGGTTATGCAATATTACACGCAACTTTACTTATTCGTTTCAGATCCATTGTTAACCAACAATTTTCTGCATACCAGTGAGTAACTGGATATAACAATTTTCTGCATACCAGTATAGTCAATTGCGCCCCCACAGCACAATAAAAGTCCCCAGAACAATTAAGTATTTATATTGGATCAACAAATATTTGCTAGCCTGACAGGCGAACTCTTTACCACTAGATTTATGGATTTTACACTTACGTTAGGGGGAAGGCATATCCAAAGGAACGACTTAGCTCAACAATATATATGTCCGGGACCCACCCAAGCACCCAACCCTTGGTGGGTTTGTTGCCAACAAACCTATTTTTATGAAGGATTGCCCCCACATCGCGCGCACAATATGTCGCGCGACAATCCCACTATCGCGCGACAATCCCCCTCTGCACCCGTCCCCACTTTCTGACACATCACAGTCAGAACCCACACTTCAGCCGTTTTCGCGCGACAAACAGAAATGTCGCGCGACACTTGCCCTTTCTGGGGGAATTCGCGCGACAATCTCTCCCGAGCAGTATAAATAGGCCAACACCCCCAAGGGTTCAGGACGGCAACTTTTCGCCACAATTTCTATACTAAAATTCCTTATTCTCTATGATATTTTCTAATCTTTAACCCTTCTCCGGAAGCATCTGTGATAACAATTTTCGCAAGTCTCGGATATTCGCCACCTTCTATTTGTCATAGAACGAAGTGGCCATAGTTGTTGATTCCAGGCAAAGGTTTTCATTAGTTATTTTCAGTAGAATATCAGTAAAAGCATACAAGTTTTTCACTAGAATAAACATATAAGACCACTAGAGACCGAAAGGGCGGAATATGCTTAACACCTTCCCAAACCGTAATATATTCCCGAACTCTATAGAATCCTGGTTTTAGACAAACGTGTAAAGAAAGGATGAGCATTTCCTCTTACACACCCTTTTTGTCCGTTTTCTTAAAACGTTGGCGACCTGAACACCCTCGCATCTAGAAATATAGAGGGACACCCGATATGAATTATCAACACAAGGCAAGAAACGGAATCCTTTGATTTTCAGACGCCCACCAACGGGAACGAGAACCCGGGGGTCGCATTTGCGGATTCTCACAACGACATGAGTTGTTGTGGTTTGTTCTTACCCTGTCTCATTTTAATCCCCGTATTTCACAATGTGAAAGTGAAGTAAGAAGAATAATCGATCTTCAGAACGTAGTAAATTCGATGCATGATGTGTTTACTGATATCGCAAAAATGGCAAGATCACATATACCAATTGCAAATGTGCCTGCAAGGTTAGAAGTTCACAATAAAGAGCACAGTATTGCAGACAGAGATGTTGCAACCATACTTAGTGGAAGTGTGATTAAAACCGTGGCTTCCCTAAAGAAACAGGGGGAGGCCATTTGGTTCGACTGATACTCACCCAAGGAAGAAAATGGAGAGTAAGTCATAAACCGATCCATTAATCATTAATGAAAATAACCCCTTCCATGAGATTATCTCTGATTATAGTTATGTCCATGAATCAGTACTGGAGGGCGCTCCGATATTTAAAATGATTTTAGAGAACAAAAGAATCTCAATGGATTATGAAAGGGCATATGAGTTGATGAAAATATCTTCTATATGTATTGATGATATATTTGCATATACTATTACTCAAGAAATCATAGAGCATGATGATGTTGAACCTAACTATGTTGTAGAATGTCAACAAATAGCAGATTAACCTAAATGAAAAGAAATAATCCAGGCAAAACTAGATTCTTTGGCAAAAAGACAGGTATTTGGTCCGATAGTGCTAACCCCACCAAGTGTAAATCCTGTAGGATAAAAATAAGTATTTATCAAAAAGCGTAATGAGAAGAATGAAGTTCCAAAGTACAAGGCTCGCCTTATGGCGCAAGGTTTCTCACAACACCTTAAAATTGACTATGATGAGACATAATATCCCGTAATGGATATTATAACATTATGTTACTTAGTTAACTTAGTAGTTTTCGAAGGATTAAAAATGCAGCTCATGGATATGGTTACTATAGGGATCTTGATTTAGATATATATATATATATATATGAAAGTGCCTGATGGTCTTTCATTACCCAAGTCAAATGACTCTAAATCATGAAATGCGTTTACAATTAGATTGAAACGCTCACTTTACGGATTAAAATAATTTGGACGGATGTTGTATATCCATCTAAGTGACCATTTAATTGAAAAAGGATATAAGAATGATGAATTTTGCCGCTGCGTATTCATAAAGAAAACAAGTTTTGAATTCGCAATTATAGCTGTATATGTCGATGATATTAACATAATAAGTACTATTTATAAAATAAGAGAAACCGCCAGCTACCTGAAATTCGAATTTGAGATGATGGATCTTGAAAAAACTCGATTATGTCTAGGTTTTAAATTAGAATACCGAGCTTGTGAAATACTAATCCACCAGTCCGTATATGTCCAAAAGATGCTCAGGCGATTCAACATGTATAAAACGCATCATGCTAACACTTTCATGATCGATCGAAGTTTAGATCCAAGAAAATATTCATTTCGTCCAAAGGAAGATGACGGAAGAGGTATTGGGAGCTGAAATTCCTTATTTAAATGCAATAGGCGTATTATTGTACTTGGCCCAATGTACTCGACCAGACATAACATTCTTAGTGGCTAGATTTAACTCAGTGACAACGCACAGTGTCACTGGAACAGTGTCAAGAATATTTTTAAATATCTAAAATGAACCATTGACTTAGGACTGTTCTTTTCCTACAGAGAGGCAAAAGTAATTGCAGATTACAAGATAATCTCTAAAGTAAGTGTTGATATCGAAAAGGCTAGCCTCTATATTGAAAGCCCAAATGATATTTTGGTTAGTTTAGCTCATGCAGGGCACCTCTCTAACCCATATAAAGGTCGTTCCCAAAATGGTTATGTATTTCATTATTGGGAACACAACAATATATTGAAGATCAACCAAACAAACTTTTGTGGCTACATCTTCAAACCACTCTGAGAATCATCGCTCTACATGAGGTGGTTCGTGAGTGTATATGGTTAAGGGCTATCATTACACATATTTGAGAGACTAGTGGTTTGAGTTCTACCACTGAAGAGCCTACTTGTTTTTATGAAGACAATGCAGCTTGCATTCGAACAAATGAAACGAGGTTATATTACGAGTGATAATACAAAACATATATCTCTAAAGTTTTTCTATAATTAGCAATAATAAGCTCTCCTCAAGATTTCAAGTGAATCAAGTAAGATTTAAGGAGAATGTAACAAAATTTGTTTAAAAAATCTTTGCCTAATGCTATATTTGAGAAACATGTGAAAAGCATAAGAATGCATAAGCTTTTCAAGTCTCCCTTGATCGATGTAAGGATCAAGGGGAGTGTAGACTTAAGGAGAAGTCTAACACATATACGTTATCAATCGCGTTATACTATTTTCCTTCGACCAATGTTATTTTTCCCTAAAGGATTTTGCTACTTGGTAAGGTTTTTAACGAAACAATGATTTATGCATAAGCTTTTCGAATTCCTTGGTTAATGTAAATATCAAGGGGAAGTGTAAACTTTAGGAGAAGTTTAACATCCACATGATATTACGTTATACTATTTTCCTTAGACCAAGGTTCATTTTTCCCATTGAGTTTTGTTACTTAGCAAGGTTTTTAACAAAGTAACAATATGTGCAAACTCTATTAATTGAAGTAAGGATCAAATGGAAGCATACATTCAACAAATGAAGTCTGACATAATTGTCATAATGTTGTACTATTTTCCCTTTAATCAAAATTCTTTTTACTACATGGTTTTTGTTACTTGACAAGGTTTTAATGAGACAACAAGACATGTACTATTTTATCTCCGACTCAGCACAAGGAGGAATGTTGAAGAAAATTACACGTAGTGTGATATTGTCTAGATAGAATATGTATTAAGAAATTTAACTGTATAAATTATATATTATAGGTCATATTGAGCTTCACTTATTAACAATATTTATTATTGTATTTATATCCTATTTAAAGGGATTCTCTAATAAAATACAGAGTTGAGTTGTTCGCACAACATAATCCACTTTGCAAAGTTTTGTTTTAGAGTCCACTTTACAAGTTTTTTGAGTGAGCTCATTCAAAAATTAATAAATTAAGAGTCTGACTTTCACAAATCATAAGAAAGTAAAATCTATTTCAACATAATCAATGTTTGAAATGTTCGTAGAAAAAAAAAATACTACATTCTTAATTTGGACAATAAACAAATAAAGGCTTCTCTGCAACACGATATTTAGCCCTTCTGTTTATCTCTTTACAACTACTACATATTTTTCAAACCATAAAAAAGTGGGGAATCCACACTGTTGGCTTAAACAATTCGTTAAGCAAAGCACTAAAGAAAGATTTGGTATTGAAAAGAACACTCGTAGATATCTTTATCCTTTGATTCTATCTAGCTGTCACTCCCTACATAATAATATAATAATAGATAGATATGTCTGGTCTAGTGATATTCTTCACACCACTAGTGCCCTTAACATTTCTCCTAGCACACACCATAGTGTGATCGACATACAAAGATTCTTTGCATGTCCCATAATCAAGGAAAAACATAACTAAATAGACCCTATAAAGTACCCTACCACCCTATCATTTAATAGAGCCCATCCCTACAAAATCTACCCAAACCCCAGGAAAAAATGAATAGAACAATCCTTCTTCCATTGCTATTCTTCATCCTCTTTTCTGCTCAACTACTACTCCTATCAAGCTTGGCTATTCAAAATACACACCCCCAATCAAAACAAACAGTTTTAGGACACCCTAAAAACCTACATATACAACAAGAATTTCACGGTAATTAAGCTTTTTCAGTACTATACCATACTATACATATTTGAATTTAATTAATAAAACTAAACAACATATATTTGTTTTAAACTTATGTGCTGCTCATGGGTTGATTTGCGTGCGTGCATGCAGGGTACTCCAACACTACAATCTCTTCTCACCATGGAGATGGTAAGGGCGGAGAGAATGAAATGGTGGTAGATTCATCCAAGTTCACAAAAGGAAAGGGACCTTATGGTGGTGCAAATGTAGCCCATCATCCCCGTCCTAAAAACGGAGCAGAATCACTAAGCAAAACGCCCTACATCTACATCTCCGCCACTATTAATTTCTATCTTAGCTTTGTTTTGCTCCTTGTTCCTTCCTTTTGATTACTCCGGCTGAGAAGATTTATCATCAATTGGTGTGTCCAGTAAACATCATGAAAAGTCCGTATACTTTCCAAGGCAGTTTAGGACCATTTGAAAAGGATCTCCCTTTAAAGGGGATGGTTCTACGCTTTGGATATCATATATTTTTTTAGCCAGGTTTTGTCTCTAATTATCTTATTGTTGAGAGAAATCTCAAGATTGGGTGATACACAATCAAGGCACATATAGGCTTTCCAACAGATTGAGGGCTGAGATTGTTCGATATCTCTTCTGAGATCCTTGTATTTTTTGTTTTTCTTCTCTAGCGAGATTGGAATTTCCCTGTAAAAGAAAAGGTACTTGACCAAAAATTATGAAATTTGCTCTTTGCTAATTTATTACTGTTGGATTATTTTTTTACTGTTCTGTTTTACATCACATATGTGATATGCCTCCTCGGACTAATAGATTATTCCTATGACGAGAGCAGTTATGAGAATGAACTAAACCTTCTGAATTGGGTTTTAGCTAAATAATAAGTCATGTATGGAGAATGGAGATCAGTATGTGAACCCTAAAATACACTTGGCTTTTCAGTCTTGAGAGTAACCTGCTCAACCTTTTCCCCATGGGAGATCCTAAAGAAAATCCAATTTAACAATAACAAAAGTATTAGTAACCCATCCACATTATCCAACCACTCCTATATATCACATTTCAATCCAAGTTAGCTAATATAAATTCCCTCCAAAGTATTTAAAAACTAAATCATTCCAATTACCTAGCAAAAAACTTAAAAGTTCCTGCGAAAGCTATTACCCTATTACAAAATAGAAATCTCAAGAGATTATAATAAACCACTGCTTCATTGTTGAAAAAGTTGAGGATGACTGATCTCATAATAGACGGGCATGTACTGTGTGACATCCAGGAAATGTTCGGAACAGAGACACATTCTGCATACTCCAGTCTATAGTATCCTGCATTTGAGGAATGAATTTTGTTGAAATTAGTGTTTTGCTTAAAATGTTGGAAATCAAAATAGGAGTCTTAATTTAGATTGACATATACCCATTATATTCAGAAGGGGTGTGTGCGTTTTTGATTTAAGGATAGCTTTTCTGTCCTTAATTTTGGACATGCAAAGATTATTTTTGTCTTGTATTATCACTTTATTCGTAATTGATAAAGTACTTGAGAGTATTGCAAATATGTAATAATTCTTCTTGTTCTGTGTATAAATGTGTAGTAAAACTTGTTAGCCTCTTTTTGGCCAAAAGGGGGGACTAAAATTACAAAGGCTATAATCCTTGTAGGCTTATATTACTGGACACCTATATGTATTTGTTCATAAATGTTTATATCTTTATTATACAAACTGAAGCTTATCTCACTACATGTTGCAAAACACCAACAAAATATTTTTGACAGAATCATATCCAGAATTTTTTTTTGACAGTAATGCACGTCTGATGCAATCTCTGCTTTAGAAAAGCACAAGAGCACCGTGGGTTTGCAGCTGCAACACCTTATTGCACTGTTCATCACCATCTATCAAACTAATGAGAAGACATTCAATTTTGACTCAAAGTCACCATAAGACAGCTCAGGAGTGTTCTTAATATTCAACGAGGTCAAGCCAATGAATTGATAAGCAGGAGAATTCAGTCGCAAGAAACACCAACAAATATAGATTTTAAATAGGTAAACTGAGTCTCATGTAATTGCATCAGATGAACAATAGAAATTGCAAAACAACGTACCAAATTACTGTTGTTGTTGATTCTGCTGCTGTTGCTGTGGGTTCGGTGGAGGTGGCATACCCGGACGAGGTGGTCCATAGACTGGAACACCACTACCAGGCAGAGGTGGCATCCCAGGCCGAGGAGGTGGTGGTGCAGGCATCCCAGGACGTGCACCAGGAGGCGGTGGTCCTCTCATCATCCCCGGGGGCGGAACCATAGGCCTTTGTCCATACTGAGGCGGTGGAACAGAGAACGGTCCTGGTGGTCCACCAGGCCTTTGGAGAAACTGCAACTGCGGCGGCCTTGGAGGCGGGCCCCTCATTTGCTGAGGGGGTTGACCAGGGTACCCAGGAGGCATCTGTCCAGGTGGGCGGATCACTGGGGCCTGTGGGTAGTTCATGGGAGGTGCAGAGAGCTGTGGCATGGGTGGGCGGGAAATCTGGGGTTGCATCATGCCAGGTGCAGGTCCACCGACGCCGCGGGCAGGACCGGCTAGTCCAGGCTGGGCTTGGATCAAAGGGGCGGTGGGGACACCGCGGCCAGCAGCACGGCCAACTCCAGGACCAGCCATGGCGGCAGCACCAGCAGCCTTGGCACGGGTCTCATCAGGAGGGGGAGGACCCTCGACTGTCATGGAAATAACCTCTTCGCCCCTGAGAAGGACGAGGCCAAGGGTCCGGCGGTCTTCGCGTTCTTCATTCTTCTTGCCCTTGGCAGGGGGTAATTTTCGGAATTCCTCACAGTCACCGAGGACAAGGTTCATGTGGCGGTCGAAGGCCATGAATTTTCCGACAAGCTGGCGACCATCTTGAATGGTGACTCGCATGCGGTAATTTATGTACTGGAGCATCTTCGAACTCTTAGACATCGACATTGTGACTAATTTGGATTTGTTTCTCAAAGTATTGTATAGGTTTAAGTAGAATACTGCGAACCGGTGGGAAACAGCCTTAGTTCCAGCACCTGTGATAAAAAAAAAATATGGAATTTAGCCAAAATAAAATGCTTCATGGGCATGATTGACAACAAACTGACCATCCATATTTCTGAAAGCATTTGTCACTCAGTTTTTCCACTACTTAAGTTGATAACATTCTTTGAAACTAATCAAACTAAAGCTCAAACTAATTAACTATTAAATAAATAATATACAATAAGATTCATGTGTTATTAGCAATACACTGCTCAACCAAAAGATCACATGGCATATATATCTGCAAATAAAAAACTAGAGAATCATAAGAACTAACATTGAAGCCTTACGTGATAATTTTTGGCATTCCATTGCTTCAGTTCTAACAAGAGAATGTGACATAAGCAAAAAAGGTTTAAAAACTGATCATGTTTGGAATATTGAACTGCTAGCTTTACTATAGGGTCAAAAAAAATAAATCCAAGTTATAGACTTCTTCAAGAGCAAATGCTTTCCCTAGCTCAACATTATTTACTTGAGCTTGGGAATTTGCAATCCTTAACAACTTGAAAGGCACTTCATGATTCAATTAGTTAGAAAGTCTAACCTGCACCCTGTATATGGGGATTCAATTAATCAAAGGGGCATACCACGTGCACCAGACAGCGCCTAAAAGAGAGAAATTAAGAACTAGCTTGGTTGCATAAATTATCTCATTTATAATTGTTTCATTGTAAATTAACAAATTGAAAATTTTTCATTGCAACAAAAAACAAAATTGTGGTGTGATTTTTTCCACATGAACTTGTATAATATTATAAGTTATGTAATTTCAACTATGTTTTTTGATTTAATGTCCTAGATATTAACTTAAATTTATAACTTTATGTACCATTTCAATTTTGTAATCAAACATTCAAATTAGATAATTCACGAATTAAGCAATTTTAAATTGTCCAATTCGTAAATTGGAGGACAACCAAACGAGCTCTAAATTAACAAACATGGACAACTGAAACCAGGAAATACACGAAATTTGCATTGACAGATTAACAGAAGTCAACTGGGTTGGACAAACAGGGGATCTGCTAAAAAATAATTTACCTAGTTTTTCCATAGATAAAAAAAAATCCATGATCCAGAATTATCCATGTTCTTTCTTTATTATAAATCGTCTAAATAACACTTGAACAGTTTAGAAAATCCAAAGATAAGTAAATCGTAGTTTGGAATTAAATTCTAGTTTTCAAGTTGAATTCAGTTAATAAGCAAATGAATTTTCAGAATCAATGTCAATCTTCTACTTGGCGTAATGCTCCATATCACCATACTTTGGGGGTTATTCCCGAAGAGTATAAAAATGCCTGCATGTATAAGCATGAATAATGATTAATTTTCACAAAGTTAACCTAAATCAAACAACCAACTAAACCCAGAAGTTAACAATGTGTGTAGTGTACTTCTCCAATGGCTGATTATGCAATATACTACGAATGACACAAATCAACAATCAAACCAATGTATTAACAAAAATTTTGAAACAATACAAAAACCAAAAATAGCATTAAGATCAAGCAGTTAAACAAAACTTCTGTGAAAAACAAAAAAAAAAGGTTTTAAATGAAACGAATCAAAGGATATGAAAAAAACTTACGAGATTAGCTCTACGTCTGGTCTCCTTTGATAGCAGACCTCTATATATTTTCGGAATCCTGGAACAAACTTTAGGGTTTTGAGCGAGTGAGAAAGAGCTGATACTTTGAGTGGATATGATTTGATAGAAAGTGGAGAGACTCAGATTGGTAAAACGCTGAATAAATTGAAGTGGCTAAAGAGACAAACCGGACAGCATTATTTTCGTATCCCGGAGAGAAAATACCTCTCAGCTCTCTTTCCCTTTCCCTCTTCCTCTCCCCCTCCCCCTCGGTTGTCTAATAAGGGGGTTTTCAGGCGGGCAAAAGTTTTTTGGAGAGAGAAGGACCAAGTTAATTGAACTGCGGGCTGGGTCGGGTTATGGGCTAAGCCCCAGTTCAATTTAGAGTTGTTGGATTTCATACAGGGGTGGGTATGGTCTCACCTAATCGACTAAATCTACCATCTAATTCAATTTTTCAAAATTTTATGTGTTAAATTAGATTCACTTCTAAAAAATTAAAAAAAATGATCAATTTTAGTTCTTGAGATTGTGTAAACCGATTCAATTAGTATTATTTTTTATCTTAAAGTCCCACAAATCTTTGTGTTGTTGGTGATCTATGTTAACGTGATTTGTTTGAAATTTGACTACAAATTATTTGGTTTTATTTTGTCAATTTTAAAATGTTCCGGTAGGTATTTTGTAAATTTGGCACATTGGCTCCTTGGATCGGATTAAAACTTGTCCAATGTAACATTTAAATGGATTGGTAAGACATGTCAAATCGGATTGAATGTCAAATTATAAAACCAACATCGATTTAGATTGAATGCGGATAGTCTAAAATCCATGTGATTAAATTAGATGCCAACCTCTGGTTTCAAATTAAGTTTGTGTTTGCTCAAGGGACATAGTTCAATTCCCACTCCACCCCATTTACCCCTTTTGAACTCTAGTTTTACATTGAAAAATTTTATTTTTGTCATTAATAGACTAGAAACAGGACAAAGAATGAAACAAGGGATATAAAGTCGTTATTCACTAAAGTTTCATTTACTCAATAACTAGAATTATACGGTATCTATTTATTTACGAGTTTAAATTTCTTGATCCTCACTTAAAATGGGTTACAATGATCCTACGCTTTGATTATTTAATATATTTAATAAAAATTCATCAAAAACAGATGCTTTGTTGCAATACTAACAAAAGAGAGCCAACAAATTTAAATTATTAGTCCATTTTGTAATATATTCACAGTTGCTATATTCGATTATTCATACTTTTACTTTTTTGTAATAAACAAAAATTAAAATCGAATACACGATAACATCACTTGAATTTGATAAAAAGGAAAAAAAAATACATCCACAATTTTATGGGATGATATATTTGATGAGCTAGTCAAGTAAAACTTTGCTCTTATAAAAGTAATGTCTCAAATTCAAACTACAACATCCCATCCCTCTCCCCTTGGTTCGAACTACAACGTATCCATGTATTGGCTATACATATATGTAATAATATATAAAGGATATGCCATTACTGCATTGGATTTGGACCCTTCGCCCTAGGCCATATTAAATGGCTATTTCTATCCATAAAAATTTCTATAATATACATGAGAAATAGAAAAAATATGCTCCAATAGAATTTAGTCATATACAAAATTTATATCACCATTTCTACATCTAGAAACGGTGAAAAAAAAATTCAATATGACTTGGCACATTCTCATTGAATATTATAGAACCCAATACTTTTCTTTATTCCAAATTAAATGCCAAGTGAGAAAGAAATCAAGCACCATTGAAGATCAAATTTTGTACAATTTTATACCTATATAAAAAATTTACCAACTAAATATAGAAATCTATGTTACAAAATATAATCTTTGACCAACACTTTCTTCAAAGAGTATAAGAATCTAATGATTAAAAATACACGTGTTATGACGTGCATTAGTTCTACACCATTCAATAAATTTTATACACACATCAAGATGGCATATTAAAGTTAAAACACGCACACCAATAATATAAACACAATAAACTCTCACACAATAATAATGTTGTCTACATTAAAAATGACATAACTTAAAATAAAAAATTCAAATTTAATAAAAAGTTAATATTTAAAATCTACTAATCAAGATCAATTAAACAAGATCCACTATGACTATAGAATTATGTAAAAAAAATCAAGAAAAATTATTGAGTAATATTTAAGGACGTAACTTATGTGTTCGTACATTATTAGTTATACAGCTAGTCATTTTTTAGAATGTTCACGGTATATCAATCTAATTTTTGAACTACTGCATTGAGTTTAATTTGTCAAAATTAAAAAAATATGATTAAAAGATTGTTTAAAAAAATTAAAATAAGTCGGTCCAATCCCATATAATTTTAATTTTTTCAGCATGAAGATATATTAAATCCACATTTTGGTTGTTCAAAACGTTAGATTAAGTTAGACAATGGGTTCAAAATATACTAATTAATGTTTGTCAATTTAAATTCATCATACGGTACTCTTTTTTATTCTATTAGCAGCTGCTATTTATTTCATTTTACCGAATAGCACGAGTAAAAATTAGTATCGTAAAAAAAAAACACCACATAAAATAAAAATAAAAATAAATAAATTACTAGGATCGCCTTGCCTCACAATAGACCATTCTTATCCCCTCTTTTAAAAATTCTCTTAAACCTCTTTAACTAATTAATTATGCACCCTCAAACAAAAAGAATAAACTATTTATTCTCTATCTCAAATAGAGTCGCTCATTTCGAACCCTTGTTTTGTATTCATCCATCTTTTTCATTGTGTTTCCCCACTGTTGACTCTTAAGACCATTTCCATCCTTTAATAATAATAATAATACGAGTTAGTCATTATCTGTGGAATAGAGTTAAGAACTTGGTTTTACTTTGTTATTGATATAACTGAGTGGCTATTACAAACTCACAAAGATCTCTCCAGCTAGTTTATCCTCACAATATTACAATAAGAGTATGCCTTGAGCTACGCGAATTCTAGTTTCTCTATATCAAGAGCTATGTCATGTGCTCAATATCCATATCTCTTTTGGTTGCTCTCTTAGTATTTTTCTTGGTTGTTCAGAAGTTGTTGAGAGAAATAAATGTTGCTTCTATATATATAACTGGGAGGAAAATGTGTTGAAAACCTCTCAGAGCATGTTCTGAGACCATACCCTAATCATCACCAACTCTAACATTGCTTCTCCATGAATTCCGGTGCATTAAATGCAATTGGTGTGCATTTAATAACAGTCACCCATACCGTTTGTCAACTACTCTATCAAAGTGGTTGAAACAAAAGAGCTCGTCAAAAGAGCTCTGGAGCTTGAGTTTCGTAATTTACTGCGCATAATTAACCCTTAAGTTGGTATTCAACTCATGCAGGGTTCCGTTTTCCTTGTAATACTTGAACAGAGCTCCTCATAACTCCCTTTTACTGCAACAGATCATGTTGTCGATGTGGACGGCCACGTGTCTCCTTGTGGTTGGCGGTGTAAATTAGGCAACTAATTTACACCATCAATTATCATCCAGACGTTTGCAATGGAAACAACTGTGGCGTCCAATTTCACCAAATTAATGAATTTTATAATGTACCTTATTCTTTTCCTTTTTATTTATTTATTTTATTTATTAATAATTGTTTAAGTGTAGTTTTTTTTTTTGTTTTTTCTTTTGTATAAACCATCTTGGTTGTTTTATTCTTACGCATTAATGAATACCCGTCAATACCGTTAATTTGAGATTAACCTTTTACCCGAACAACTTTGTGAGCTTAATTATTTTTTAGCTTTTGATTGGGCTTTAAAAGGACTTGCATAAAGAGTAAGGTTGTTAAACTTACTTTATTTTTACACAATATTTTTTATATAACAAATATAACACTAAAATACAAATAATTACAACAACAATTAAATAAAAAAAGTTATATTTATATATATATTATGACTTTAACATTTCATTTATGTAAAGATTAGAATTCCCTAATAGTTTGATTGATTATATTGTCACTTGTAAAAGAGCCCTAATTTGAGTCTTTCGTTCACATTTCCTTTCCTTCGAATACATATCTTTGCCGATGCTTGTACTAAAATAAATTATTTATGTGATGTTAGATGAAGTTGGCAATTTATACGAAAATGTTATACCAAAATTCATTAAACTTAGCATTTGCTGATTGGAATACATTCACATGATAAGTAACACTCTGGGTTATTGTTATTGAGTGCAAAAGGTTATGAGTAAGTTGCGAGAAGAATCAACCACATCAAAGATTCAGATATAGAGATGAATTATAGACCGTTTGATGCAGTATGAACAAATGAGGAAGAAGTTGTGTACGACCCTGATGAGACACGTGAAAGGAATTGATAAGATAAGAAGGACGCATTAACCGGCCTTCTATTAAATCTCATCAGAAGATTTGATTTAGTAGTATTTTGTCAACTAGTTGGACCATACCCACGTCTCTTTCTCTTTCAATCAAAAAGATGATATGTTCTAAATGCAATTACTAATTATAAAACTGTAAAAATTGTTGATTATTCTAAAGATCTAATTGTAACTCTGGATCATGTTGCTATTTAATATCATTGTAACATTTCCGTGATTTGAATATACTTATCATTTGAATTCATATTCTAGTTTTCATACAGATAGATTTGAGAATTTAATATTACAAATATATTTAATAATATAGTATCGCTATACGCATTTTACATGAGTATTCTAATGGTAAATTTTAACATTACATCCATGTTATAACCTCATACTGCATTTACCACCCCATATTTTAAAACCTTGGACTTTGTACCCCATTGCTAGTTAATTCTATCCAGCTCTGTTAATAAATAATTGCATTGGCCAAATTGCCCTCATTCCACACGTTTGCTTTCACATTCGTGGTTACTTTAATCAAAATACCGCGAAAGGAAAAATGTTTAGGGTTTTTGGGCGGCTTGGAGTTGGAGTGCAATAATCATCTTTTTTTTTCAAAATGTTTCCACAAAGTCCATATAAGCGAATAATCTAACCTTATTTTAGTGTAAAGTTCATGTTTATAGGGTTTATTTTCCATGATCAGTTCCTATTTACGAGTACAAAAGAAAAGGTTTTATTGGTTCAATTTTCTGCATATTTGGGTTGATTTTTTTTCATTTATAGTTTAATATGTTAATGTGATGGTTTGTAGTGTTTTAATTCTCTGTTTTTTGTTTACATAGAACGAAGTGTATTATTGTCTTTGTTTTTATGTTAAAATTTAGGGCTTTATAATGGTTTATTTACAATGTATGTGTATGAATGCTTTGTTTATTGTGTTTGCCTTTTCTCTTATAGATGTAAAGCAAGTTAAAAATGTAAGATTACATTATGGGGCAAATGGGTAGAAGTGACATTTATAAAGAATATGGCTAATAGTGAGGTTTGGAATTAGATTGGGGGTTTTGAAGTTGATTTATATGAAGTAAACTTAAGAGAATAAACCATTATGGATGGTTTATTCTTAAGGATGCCATAAAAAAAATAAAGCTCTTCATTAAGCATTCCACAATTAAGAATGCCAATGGTTTTAGGTTTTATTGTATGATATGAGGTTAATGTTTAAATTGAATAGTGATAGTAAGGTTTAATTTCTTTTAAAGTATATACCCCTCTTACTTGATACTTTCATACACATTTACTATGAATGTGAACCACCCACAAAAGAAAATGTCATTAGTACACAAGCTTCAGCTATAATTAACAATGATAGTCCTGCTAAGAATACAATAAGTAAAACAAGAAGTAAGGGTGTTCTTAACCTAGAGGAAGGCTAAAGTTCTTGAGCTCTTAATCCTACTGCAGTAGTGGAGTCAACACCAAATAAGAAAATGAGTAAATGTTCAACTTTATTCAATTTCTGCATTTTTTTTACTAATATGCTACACTTATGATATGGGCCAGTCAATTTAATGAACCTGTAGTGGATTGGACAGTTTTTTGATTAAAATGAGGTAGATGATGTGGACTCCTTTGATAACAATATGGCTATGTTTACAATTTCATCAATTTGTCTTTGTTTATGTCTATGTTTTTTTTTTAAATGTGGACTTTTTTAATGTAGTTTTAAATGAAGATTATGAAGTTTCAAATAAATAAGATCAAATTAAAAATGAACCTGAGCATGAAGAGCATGGAATTAAGATAAGAGAAAGTAGTAGGAAGAAGTGTCTTACAATTTGACTAAAATTAAATATGAGATTGATAATTATAGTAGGCATTCCTCAAAAGACATTGACCCTGAAGAGGTTGAATTATATGAAGATAATGCAGAACCAGTTCTTGAACCTAAAGAGGGTGGGCAATATGAAGATGAGTTCTTACCTCAGTTTAATAAATTCTCTGAAGATTCATGATTGA
Organism: Lonicera japonica; assembly: GCA_021464415.1. NCBI lineage: Eukaryota > Viridiplantae > Streptophyta > Magnoliopsida > Dipsacales > Caprifoliaceae > Lonicera > Lonicera japonica. The sequence continues at coordinate 6,692,160 of CM038467.1, read as the reverse complement.
CTGTGCCAAAGTTTACAAGAGTGCCTGTGACATTTGTTGATGATATGCAATTAGTGTTAGGTCAAGAATGAGAAACTGTAGATATTTGTAAGATGTTTTTGAGAAACTATAGGATTAAGAAAAAGTTTAAGATATGGTTTCAGAAAAAATATTATGATAAGCTCATTTGTAAGTGTAAAATTAAAACATGTCCATAGAAGTGTTACATTATGAGGCTTAATGATGGACACACTATGGGTTGTAAGGGTTTAAATGAAGAGCATACTTGTGTCAATGATGAAAATAATTAAAATCCAATGGCAAACGCTAATTGGATTGCTAAAATGCTAGAGGAAGACATTAAGATCCACCACACAAATTACATTGCGGAGGTTATTATGAAGATTGTTTGGCACAGATGGACTATTAGTATAAACTACTAGAAAGCATGGCATGCTAGGGGATTAGCATTAGAAAATATGCATGGTAACTATGAAGTAAGCAATATAAAAGTGACAGAAATGTGCAAGTAGTTTGAAGCCTATTAATCTATAAAATTTTGTTAAGTAGGAAACATGTCCTAGTACAAATAAGTCTATGCACTTATATGTAGCTTTTAAAGTAAACTTGGATAGTTGAAGAAGAGTGTAAGCCTATTATGTGACTAGATGACTATTTTTTAAAAGGAAAGTATAGTAGAGTTTGCTTGGCAACAATTGGCATGAACGCTAACAATGATGTGTTCCCACTTGAAATTTTCATATATAAAAAAGAAGATAGAGAAAATTAGGACAAATTCTTAAAACTAATAGCTCTTGAATTAGGAAAGCATCAATTACCTCTAGTAGGGCAATGAATTCGTGTAATGCTGTAGATAAGCATCTTAATGGTTGTAATCAAAGGCACTGTTTTATGCATATTTTCAAGAACATGTGCAAGTATTGGAGAGGGCCACATATAAAGAACCTTGATTGAGCCACAATTTATACATATAACAATCATATCACATTGAGAATTTTTGGCTTATTAGCTCAATTACATCATTCGCTTTTCTTTCATATGTAATTTTCCTTCCATTTTTTTCCACTATCACTTTCACATTTGTATTTTCAGTTATGTGCTTGATGATGCTTCATTTACTTGCTCTTCTTGTTAAGGTGAATCAACCCATTTAAACGCCTTGCATTTTTGTTGGCCTTTGCATTTGATAAACCTACATCCATAGTTGTGCTTTTGAGATAATCAATAGAGGGATATCTTTTGTGGACAACCATATATACATGCCATGTTCTTCAAATGACAATTTTTAGCCCAATGCCCTTCTTCACCACAATGGAAACACTGAAACAATGGTTAAGTGGGGTGAGTTTTGTGGTTAATATATCAATTTTAAATGTAAAAAAAGAAACAATGTTCATGCATATGATTTGGCAGTTAAGCTCCCCACTATTTCCACCCATTCTTATTGCTTTAGTATTGTGTTTTTAGTTTGAGAATTATGCTTTGTTTTGGTAGCATTTTATGCTTTATTTGGCTGTATTTTTTTATGAAATGTGCAAGTGAATAATGTGTGCAACAACTAGTTTGAAGAAAGCATAATGGTCATGTAATTAAATAAATAACCAAGTTGTATTGAATCAACTAACAGTGTGTTGTGAAGTCCAAAGTTCTAAAATATGGGGAGGTAAGTTCAATATGGGGGTACAACGTGAGGTATAATGTCAAAATTTCCCTGTTTTAACACTCTAAAAGGTGTCTTCAATGCATAAAGTGTTTTAAAAATGCATATAAAGTTTCATTAAAAATGATTATAAAATGCTACAATAATCACGTGAAGTGATAAGTAAACCAAATAGATTAAGTCCATATTAACTTGAATCAATATTATATGTTTTTTAATGTAATATTTTTTGCGCATAAGGACAATTTAGTCCCACGTATTATTTATTCATGTGAAAGATTAACCACGGTTCAATACGAAAATAGAACTTGGTGATAAATGGGTTCCCATACCCATATATACTTTCCGTGATCCAAACAATAGCTTTAAATTTAATTCAATGCGTTCCCATTGCCTTCCATCATTCATGCTCAATGCACCCAACATTAGCGTATCTACCAATTTCCAGATTTTGATCCTTAGACCATCTCCAATGGTAAGCTAATAGTGTGATGTAAAAATGCATATTTAAGCCTATCAACAAAGGAGAAAACGCAATAGGAAAGGCTAAAAATAGATCCCACGACACATCTTGTGTCAGGGGAAAGATGGAGGCTTCCCACAACACATGATGTGCCGTTCCAGGACATACTTCCCACGACACATGATGTGTCGTGCAATGGCATGATTCCGCTCTCTCTTTTCCAATTTCAACCCTCACACGACACATCATGTGTCATGAAAGGCTCCCTCCCCTGCCCCAATTAATGTATATTGTGTAGTGTATAACATTATCTGCTGCCAAATTTACCTTCCCTTTTATCTTTTTTGATCCACTTTTATACCATGGGGTGGAGCATGCTAAAATGCATATATAGCATTTTAACTTATGCAATGGAGATCGTCTTATACATCCAAAAATGGTCCTCCCCCAAATCTGTGAGAAAAAGGCTCGTCTATCAACAATAAACTACAAATACCAGATATTCAAAAAATCATATCTCGAGGCCAAAGAGAATGAAAACTATAAACAAGTTGCTGATAATATGATGCTCCTTGCTGCAACCAACTTCTCAAGGCCAAATGCTACTCGCTGAAAAAAAGTTTTGTGAGCGAGCTACCACCTTTCCATTTTACGCTTATCATTTTTACTACCAAGTAAATCATAATAATAACAAATGACGTTATATATGTCTCTGTTATTGCACTTTGCTGATTACCTCATCTACAGAGGCATCAATCTTCTGTACTTGAAAAACCATAAAAACGAGCAGAAGATGACAGCCCCTGTAACTCCAGTGATTATTAGCACCCACTTGAATGCAGACGTGTCATCAAACAATGGTATTTCAAAATTCATACCGAATATCCCTGCTACCACCCCAAATATAGCTACTACAAATGTTGCAGTCGTAAGTAAAAGCTCGAATTGTATAAGCTGGTTACGGACGTTATCCTGCAAGAAAAATACCTCAGTCACATCTCAAAATTTGGTACTTTCTTTTGGTTTAGAGAATCTAAGCATACGTACGAGCCACATACTTCTTTTTCTTGTTTTTTCTCCCTTTTTTGAGCATGCACATGCATGCATGCTAGCTTGTGTGTGGGTGATCAAATAATTGCTATGAAAAGTGCAACCAGTGAAATGTTCATCACATTCTTGAAACTACGTAATGGAGCACAAGCAATGCATGTGCACACCTATTTCTTATGCAAGCGCATCATCTTATTTAAAATGAAAAGGTTAAATCAAAAGATGGCATTGGTTTAATCGATAAAGATATGTTTATCAATATAAAGGTCACAGGTTCAAACTTCAAACCAAACCACTTGTATTTTTATTGAGAAAAAATAAAATGACAGGGCCAAAATTGGAAATCCATAATTTGATGTCATGACTACCCTATATGTTTGCTTTCTATCAGCGTAGATATACGAGCCTCGCAGTGACTCAACGACGTGATTATACAACAGAATTTCTGCTCAACCCCAACACCTCGCTATAAATTGAAATGAGGTAACAGCGGAGAAACTGTCTTGCTACGCCAACTCTCGATGCAAGAGCTAATGCGAAGATGGCACTCTAGTAGTCCAGTCAACAGATAACATATGACACCCATATTCATATTCAGTACTCCCAAGGGGAAATTTAATTATAATATTATTTTTGTTCAAGTTTAGAGGGGCAAAATTAAAACTAAAAGTATTTTTCCAAGTATCAAAGGGTAGCAAGCGTAACTAATATGTATATATTTTCAATTTCAAGAATAATGCAAGGGGTAAAATAACAATTTCACAAACTTTAAGGAGGCAAAATTAATGGTAATAATATTCTTTTCAAGTATCAAAGAGGGCAATGTATATGTATATACTTTTTAATTCAAGAATAATGTTAGGGGGACAATAGCAATTTCACAAACGTTAAGGGGGGGCAATTGCCTCCCTTTGCTAAGCTGTGCCCAGCTCCTCTTCTAGGTTTTTCGAACTTTTAGGTTATCTAATATTTTACTCTATGAACATCTTGATTGATATCAGGAAAAATGTGAAACTGATGATAAATGGCACGTACCAGCTGAATGTTAATGAAGTCTTCTGTGTCATCAATGTACTCCTTCAGCTGAAATTCGGGAAAAACAGACTGATAAACCATTTTTCACCCTTACCAAGGAATATAAGAGAATTTTTTAAATCAAATAAAGGAAATAAATAGTTCATAAATGAGAACAGCAAATACCGAAGTCAGCTTGTTAAGGGTGCTGTCAATGACAACAAAATAAGCCTCCAACAACATCTCCAGCTCTTCTATACTCTCAGTAACGCTTTCTGAACTCCTCATGCTCTCATGTCTGCTCCTTGCTATGCTCAAACTTTTCTCAAGCCTACGGCTATCAGGGGGTGAAGAAACTGGAGAAACTGGAGCAGAAGCAGATACTGCACCATCTGTCGATCTATACCCTATCAAAGATTGATCACCATAGAATGATGACTCCATTCGACTTTTCTTCTCCGTTAGGTACATTTCAGCCATATCTCCATCATCGTCCATTAGCTGCTCTATCTCATCCCTTACCTACATGAGTAAGATGCCAAAAAATTATACACACACATATATATACATAGAAATAGAGACACAACCAGTCGGGGGCAATGTCTCCTGCACAAAATAGATAAAAAATAGGAAAACATCACACTTTCTGAACTCTTCGAGTCAGTGCGACAAGTCTGCTTTTTAATCGACGAACGCGTTCCAAGTTTAAGGTACTGATCTTTGATGTAAGTTCGTCTAGTAGTGGGTATGCTTCAATTTCCAATTCTGCTGCCTGATGATAAATTTAAAAGGCAATCAAAATCCACAAATCACTTGTCACCTTTTATTAGCAAGCACGTGGAAAATAAAACATGGTATGCTGGTGTTGCAAATGAAATTATCAGTTCAAATATGATTTTAGGAAAATGGTTTCTTCTTAGAATTCAAATCAAAGCCTTGTTCCGACAACAAAAGGTCAGACCAACTGAGCAGTGCTTCTACACAGGACAAAAACCATGCAGCTGTGAAAAGAAGAATGCAACCTAGACATATAATATGCCTTCAAAATATGGTTGGTTCATTATCAAAGCTAATTCTTTCCAAGGCCGAGTTGGTTCTGAGCAAAATATTTTTAACCTAGGTGAAAAACGAAATGATAAAAAAGTAATTTCACACAATTCGGATAAATTTTGCGTAAAATTATGAACAGATGACAATGTATAATTATGCATAAGCAGTGAACAGAGTTCAATGCCAAATACGTGAAGTTTGATAGATGATAGATGAGTTGACTATGTCACATGCAACACGTAAACAGAACATTTTGCCCCATGTGTAGTTTGACAGATGAGTTGACTATGTCACATGTAACACGTAATCAGAACACGTGACAGTTACATGCATAACGTGATAGAGATTGTTTTTACAAGCCTTTGCAAGATCAATAATTTCAAGGGATTGAATGCAGACTAATTACTTCAATGCCATCAATGCAAGATATGATACAATATCAACTAACATATAAATGATAAATCACCTACTACAAGCTGGTTTAGAGCATACAAATTTATGTTTCCGATTCCTGATTTTAAGTGAAGTCCAGAACCAGGAAAAAATGTTGAAAGAAGCGAATAACATCATCACACGCACACAAGCACACACAATTTCAATTTAGAAAAAAAGAAGAAAAGATAGTCATTCTATATTAATATTAACTAGACTGTGGATTGCTTCAGAGCAAAGATGAGAATTAGAATGAGTTAAACCACCATGTAAAGCAAATCGCAGTTCCATAGGAGTGGCAATGAATATAACAAAATTTTTAGAATATGTCAACATGTTTCTAAACAGAAGCATGGGCTTCTCCTATAATGTAAGTGATGTCATAGCATGCGCAAGTTCTTTACTATGTTTTAAAGCTAGTAAACTTGAAACAATCATGTAAAACTGACACAAATAATTAAGTGAAAAAAAATAAAGAACTAGGTTAAGATACTGATGTGGTGCTATTGCCCTTTTCTGCATTCTTCACTTAAAAAGCTTTGCAATTAGTGTGTTCATTGTCTTTTAGGTTTCCCTCTATGCAAGGATAAAAAATCCCACAAAGTAAATGAGCGACTTTATTTAAACAAATGTCTAAGGCCACTAAATTTTGTGTACATGGTAACTCCATCCATCACAGATTAAGATGCAGGCTGCATTCTTCTCAAACTCACTATAACTAAGACTCAAAGTGTTAGAAATAATTAAATAGTTAAATGAGTCATCACTTATTATTAAAGCGGGGTCATCTCAAATCTAGATATGCAAAGTGCTAGTTATTTGATTTGCTCGTCTGCCTATTGCACAATACAATATTGTATGCTTAATGTAATTTAGTTGGTCTCTACAATAACTTGGCCACAAAATGCACTAAGATTTAACTAGCAAGCAATTGTGTTCACAAGAATCACATTCATTTCATAACTTACATCGAGTTTTACTGAATTTTCCAAAAGCATTACTTTTATTGAATTTGACCAAGTGGTAAATTCTTGAACTGTAGCCCAGTTCCTACTCATTTGGTAGGTTTTTGAAGTACACACCTGAGAATCAAGAAATGTACAAGCAGCTTCAAGAGCAACTTCAAGAGCCCTAAACTCGAAGGGCAAATAATCAGGTGATGTGTTCCCATACATATTCTCAAAATTCGTAAATCCTCTCCTTCTATTCAAGTCACCACCATCTGTCTGCCAAGACTCACCTACCGCAGAAGTTGTAAGTCGCCGTTGTAGCTCCACCACATACTGCAACACATAACTATCAAGAGAATTCAAAAGCAGAACCTCGTCAGCTGTAATAATACATCGAATCTGCTCCAGATTTACAACAATAGCCTTCTCCCTTCCAAGAATCGTTGATGGGTATACGAACAACGGATCTAGTAAGCGTAAATCACGGGCAGGAAGATCGCAACGACGCATCATAGTGAACTTGTCGACCTCGATGACTTGGGAGTTTCCGGATACATCTACACGGATCCATGAACGAAGGCCCTGGCCACGCTTTTTAAGGCCCGGAACATCGACACCTTGAAAAGGTTGACGACCTGATGCAGAAGGTCTATACGACGTATCTCTGAGATTCGCAGCTGATGCAGGTCTTGGTGGGAGTAGGCGTTCTTTGAGGTCCGCCATAGAAGAGGTCTAAGATGCTGAAAGAAACAAAAGACTTGAATGGGCAGAAATCTTCGAGAAAAGTAAGATGGTTACTTCTTGGTAGATCAAACAAAACTAGGCTAAGGGGAACCTGATACGGCATATAATATATAGCTTTTGATGTGAGTAATGTAAATAATATGCATGACTCTTCAATGTTTAAAGGCCAAAAATATATTATTTTGAGAATCAAGTACGCAATTACAGGTGCCAACCAACAACTGTAAGCTCAACATCTTAGCCAATTTAAGAGCTAATTTCTCACGGAAATTAAAACAAAAAGGAAACATGGTTTTATTAAGGCGGTTTTCTTTTAATGCTCTAACAATATCTTTCGACTAGGGGTAGCCTGTACCTGTGCCAAGGACCCAATGGGATGGTTTACATTTTATACATCTTTCATCTTGACCCACCCTTGAAAATGCCTTTCATCTCGCCCCTCCAATTTTTGTCCCTACGTCTAGATTCAAAACACAACACAACCCGCTTTATCATATAGATGTCTACATAATTCATCATATTTAAGTCACTCATATTTCCTATGGGAAATGTCACTCAGCTGGTAAAATGGGGGTAATCACGATTCGATTCTTAAAATAAGCAAATCATATAACATGCAGGTAATAAAAAGAGTTGGAAACACTTGGTAAGAGTATCAAAGGCACGAAAAGGATTCGAGACTCCTGTCACACTACTGTTGTACTGCCTTGCCAATACAAGTTTGTAAGAAAAATCTAATCAACGATGCTAACAACAATCCACAACAAAAATGGACCGCAATTATTTGTGTTTCCACAATCTACCCTAAATAATTACAATTGAGCAACTTTTTACAGAAAAAAAGAGATAAAAACAACTTGAAACACTTACCACCAGTGAAGAAATTAGGGTTTCGCCGCACAGTTAGAAGTTGAATCGCAATCGTTGCCTAACCGTTGAATGATAGAGAATCTAGAAACACAATTCAAGGTGAGAATGATGTGTGTATACGTATAGACGAGAATATAACAGACGAACATGTGAGTATAAACATGTATATATGTATGTATACATGAATTATGAATAGATAGATGAAATACATATGCACATGTACAGTGAATGAAAATAAAGCTTCAAGTAGAGATTCAGAATCGGATAGAGTACCTAGCAAATTGAAGTGGATGGTCAGACAGGACGAAGTAATTGAAGAACGAAGCAAAACATAAATAAACCTAACAAAAATATTAAAAAGGAAAATTTAATTTAATTTGAAAGGTCACGTTATTGTGTGCCCAAGACACATGTATCCATTTTTTAAAATAATTATATTCTAATATACATTAAATATAATACAAATTATCATATAAAATTTTATTATTTTTATTTATAATAGTAACCTTAACATTTGTGCTGAGCACACATGTTATCATTTTTTTAATTTTAATTAGTAAAAAAGGAAAGGGCGATACTATTTTGTTTTGTATGTATGTGTGTGTAAAACTGTGTCTAAAGCTTTAAGTAACAGTAAACATATGTGGCTAAGCAATCAGGCTTTGTTAGTTAGAGAAGGGTAAATTGGATCGTGGTTAGTGTATTTTCGGTTTCAGTTATAAATCTTCTAAATCAAAATTCGAATTAAATTTTTCGGTTTAATTTTATTCAATTTTGACATATATTTTTTTTCTTAAATTAATTTAACATAATAATGTAATATTAATAGTAATGGAAGATTAGTTCATATTCAAATTAAAGTTATAGTCTTTTAGAAATAAGGAGCAAACATATAGATACCATATTATTTATTTAGTAACTATTTTATTTGTACATTTACAAGAATAAAACACATTAAATAAAATAATAAATTATCTTATCATCATATATGTGACCAAAAAATTTTAATATTATATAGTTAATTCAATAATAAAGACACGCATTAATGACTATTTTTTTTAAAACGATTACAATATGCAATTAATAAGGAATATATTCTCATAAAAAAATGTCTTTTTTGTATTATAGTATAATTAATGTATACCCCTAGTATATATTAACATTTTTTATTTTCTTATACATAATTTGGTTCGGTTCAATTCGGTTTTGAACTAACTTGCTCCAAACCCAAACCAAACTATTTGGTTTCGATTCGGTTTTCTCAGTTTCGATTTCGGTTCAAAGTTTTACAAATCGATCCGAATCGGTTTGATCGATTTTCATATTGACCTTAACACTCTTAGATTGTAGTCATGGAAAATCAATAAATAAATTCCATGGGGACACCATGGAAAGCCATGTAAAATAAGATGTATAGGATTTATTCTACACAATTTTGCATTTTTTTTAATTAAAAGCATTTTAGCTAGAACAACTAGTAACATGTATAGTAATCATGTATATATAACACGTTAGTTGACTTTGTTTAAATAATGCAAGGTAAATATTTGTAGTGTGTATTGTGTACTGTGTAGTGTAATGTAGTGTTGTTAACTATAAAATAATTATTATGGATGCTTTTTGGACAAATAATATTTATTTAGACTTCATTTAATGGCTAAATGAAAAATAATATAAAAAATAATAAATTGGGTGAATAGATGAAAAACAAGTTGATACATGTGGCTAGATTAACTCTTACTTTTTATTCTTCCCATGAAAATTTTTTTTTTGGTGGTAGTGGGAATTTTTTTTCCACAAAATATAAAGGAAGATGTAGGACAAATATTCACAAAAATGAGTGATATAGAGAGCATCGCATCATATTCTTCAACTTATTTCTTATCCAAATTAGTTATTTTTTTTTCACGTTACTATCAAACGGAGTCTTATTTTCAAAGTAAGATGATCATTTATTATGTTATGCGTGACGTAAAGTTTGAACTAATTACTTATGTTAGAAATATGCGCGTTCTTATTTTTTTAAGAGGGACAAAAAGTAGAATGAAAAGAGTATTTAGATTCAATTTAAACAAAATAAAATAGGGATGGAAGGGTGCACACGTATTATTAACACATGTATCTCTGTATGCACGTGTATCATTTGCCTTAAAATAAAACTAAAAATAAGTATTGCCTGATAGTAAAATATTTTACTGAAATAAAAATAATTTGTAAAAATTTAGAACAAAAATATTTTTAAGATAAAAAGGTAATATGGAGACACTCTAGTTTTGTCTATTCACGTTCGCGAATTAACTGATATATAATAAAAATTAATTTAATAATGTAAATTAATTATAAGATATGGTAAATGAAAATAAAATCACCCAAGTAATATTTGGTTTTGATAACTGAAAATGATATGTTTAATTTTAATAGTAATAGATTCCGTTAAGATTAGCGAGAAAAATCGCTGTTGTCTCTATCGAGTTCGAGTGCGTTTGCTCATTCATATTTCCCACCCAAAATTAGGTTGGATTTCTTTGAATTCTGAAACACACCAACAAAAGAGTAAAAAGAAAAAAAAAAATACAATGCTTATTTATCATCAACAAAAATATGACCTGACCTGACCAAAATTTCCCTACCGAATAAGCAGGAAACCCACCCATTACTTTATCCATCCCTCCCTCCCCATTAAGAATTTTCTCTTTCATTCCCTAATGCTTCCTTTGATTATTGCCTCTTCTCTCTATCTCTCTCTGTCAACGGAAGGGGAGAGATTGCACCATCAATCCCTTCCCCCAAAACCAAATCAAAAGGTTTTTTCGTTTCCCCTATTTTCATTTTCTTTATCGGTAGTTCTTATGTGTATATATATATATATATTCTGGTATTTGTGATGTGTTTGTTGAAGGTTGGGTTAGCCAAATTCAATTGACCTCAAAATAATTGTCGTGAATTTAGTTTATTTGGCTACATCGTATTGGTGCTCTCATATTATTGTGAAATTCAATCGACTCTAAAGAATTTTGTTGTTTTTTCGTTCTTGATTTTCAGTTACATGATACGTCATTATGCACAGAACATGCTAATAAATATTAGTTTTTATCTTTTCATTCTAAATCCACTCATATGGAAGTTTCACAGGCAATGCATGTGCACATAATAAATCTCTCCTGTTATTATAGATTGGACTTCCTTGTTTCTTTTTTTTTTCTCCCTTTAAAAAACAAGGTAATGGATGATCATAATACATTACCACTATTTGGGATGTAGGCCACTCGGTTTTGAGCGGATCCATGATGACATGTTTCTCTTTGCAGTGTGGGGGTTTCCTCTGATACAGTAATTTAGATTAGATGGTTCCATTGACGGTTAAAGAATTTATCCGCTGTAGCTTCAATTCTCTTGTGGATGCTGACATTTTGATAGACTCACATTCCTCCCATCCAACCGGCGTTACAAAATCTTTGACTGTGTCAATTATAATTCACAGTTTATTAATTAGCGACCAAAGAGAAAAAGTTTTAAGGTAAAGCTTTTCAAGTTTCACTTGTTTGATCACACAGAGGTGTTGTTGACATCAGTTTATGCAACTTTCGCAGAACCAAATTTCTTTTTATCTCAAAGGCGCTTACGTTTTATTTTCTAAAACAGGCGGAATGAAGAGGCACGGATTTAATATAGAGGGACTGGCCACTGGTGGTCGTCCAAAGAGTAACCCATCAAAGTCATTTAAATTTGGAGTGGGACGAGGATCTGAAGGACTTACGGCATTCAGTAGAATAAAAACTGGAGTTACCCGTGCCGTTTTTCCAGAAGAGCTTAAAGTTTCTAAGCATAAAATATTTGATCCTCAAGACAAGTTTGTTCTTTTCTGGAATAAGCTTTTGGTCATCTCTTGTATTTTGTCAGTATCTGTGGATCCTTTGTTTTTTTATCTTCCAGTGTTCAAAAGGGACGAAATGTGCATTTATTTACACAGAAAGTTGGCCTACTCGACTACAACTTTGCGCACGGTGATCGATGCTTTTTACTGTATACGCATGCTACTCCAATTTCGGACAGCGTATATTGCACCATCTTCTCGGGTTTTTGGACGTGGAGAACTTGTGATAGATCCTGCTCAAATAGCAAGGAGATATTTGTCTCGTTATTTCGTTGTTGATCTCGTTTCTGTGCTACCTTTACCACAGGTTTGCAGTATAAATGCTTTACTAAGAAGTAAAAAGGTTTATATTGGAAAGCTCTTAGTAATAAACCTTGTTGATTGTTTTAAGAGGAGTCTGATGAATTATGAAAATTTACTGTCATTTTGTTGATGCTTGTGGTCACAAGAGGTAGCTTATTATATTTCTTTTAAGTTATTATTCTGTGCAGATTATAATCTGGAGGTTTCTTGGAAATAAAGAGGGCGGAGATGTACTGGCTACAAAACAGGCTTTACTGCACATTGTAATGTTTCAGTATATTTTTAGGGCTTGGCGGTTCTACCCGTTAACTTCTGAGCTGAAAAAGACTGTGGGGGTCTTTGCTGATTCTGCTTGGGCTGGTGCTGCATTTTACTTGTTGTTGTTTGTTCTTGCTAGCCATGTACGTATATGTGTGATTGTGTATTAGAATTCTCTCTCTCTCTCTCTCTCTCTCATTTGAGTTTTGCCTTAACAAGTATAGATAGTTGGTGCTTTCTGGTACCTATTAGCCGTGGATCGTAAAGATACATGCTGGGAGATAGCTTGTATAGGTAGCGGCAAGTGTGATATAAGATACTTGTATTGCGGACACAAGAAGACGCTAGAATATAAACAATGGAAAAATATCAGCAAAAAGATACTCAATTCAAATTGCTCTGTTAGTGAAGAAAATCCAAAATTTGATTATGGAATTTACACTCGAGCTTTATCTTCGGGTATTGTTGAATCTGAGCACTTCCCCACCAAATACTTTTTCTGTCTGTGGTTTGGCCTACAAAACTTGAGGTGATCGAGCTACTACTTTGTTCTATATTTTTTGCTGTACAATTGCTTGATGCTCATCATTCATTCTTATAATTTCTGTTCTCTTTTCTTATCTATCTTCTCTGTCTTTTTCTTGATTGAAATTCAGTTGAATGTGAAGTTCTAATTTGCTCAATATGTAAGTTCCCAAAACCTCACAACTGGTTCTTTATTCTCCTTTTTGACAGTACGCTTGGTCAGGGGCTTGAAACCAGCACCTTTCATGAAGAGGTTATATTTTCCATATTTGTTGCCATTTTTGGGCTCATTCTCTTTGCTCTTCTGATCGGTAACATGCAAGTATGTATCAATCACGACTAATGCTACTTTATACTACTAAGTTTGAATTTTTTGGAAAAGTCATTGGGAAATTTACCCCACTTATTGACCATGTGAATCTTGAAGCAAATTTATACTCGCGTTTACATTATTATTGAAACAGACCTATCTTCAATCCATTACGGTCCGTCTTGAGGAGATGAGAATCAAAAGGCGAGATTCTGAGCAGTGGATGCATCATAGATTACTTCCACAGGAGCTTAGAGAAAGAGTTCGCCGCTACGATCAGTACAAGTGGCTCGAAACGAGAGGAGTAGATGAAGAGAGCTTGGTCCAGAGTCTACCGAAAGATCTTAGGAGAGATATCAAGCGCCATCTCTGTTTGAATTTGGTGAGACGGGTAAGTATATGTTATATTCTATCTATCTATCTATCTGTTGTATTAAACGTGATTAAGACTTGGCAGTTATATTTCTATGCGCACTTGAAATAACTAAAGTACCCTTCATTCTTTAGAAAAAGAAAGTCAACTTGCATACGGATTTGAACCGAATTAAGGCCTTAAGTATGAAAGAACATGTGGTGTTACCACTTAAAATAAACACGATCACTTCGACTTAAAACGTATTAAAAATTTAGTAATTTACATAATATCAGCAATTAACAGGTATATCATTGCTCACGCACTGGCTCACTGCGCTCGTGCATGTTGGATGAATAATACGAATTGTAACTAGAACAAAAAAAAACGTTCGATCAAATATTTGGTCCGCAGGTCCCTCTGTTTGCAAATATGGACGAACAACTACTTGACGCAATTTGTGAGCGACTAAAGCCAAGTTTATACACAGAGGGTACATATGTAGTTCGAGAAATGGACCCGGTTAACGAGATGCTCTTCATTATCCGTGGTCGCCTTGAGAGTACAACCACTGACGGTGGTAGGAGTGGTTTTTTCAACCGGGGTTTCTTAAAGGAAGGCGATTTTTGTGGTGAGGAGCTTTTGACATGGGCCCTTGATCCTAAAGCCGGCTCTAATCTACCACCATCAACTCGAACTGTTCAGGCATTAACGGAGGTGGAGGCTTTTGCATTAATAGCCGAGGAAATGAAGTTCATTACATCCCAATTTAGAAGGCTGCACAGCCGGCAAGTTCAGCACACTTTCCGGTTTTACTCGCAGCAGTGGAGGACGTGGGCTGCCACTTTCATACAGGCGGCTTGGCGGCGGTATTCGCGTAGGAAACTTCTGGAGCTTAGGCGCAGTGAAGAAGAATTAGAAGAGGATGAAGCGGAAGATGAAGTAGAAGAGGCTGAAGAAACTGATGCATTAATGGGTGGTACCTCGTCTAGCTTTGGTGCAACCATGTTGGCCTCGAAGTTTGCGGCTAATGCTCTTCGAGGGGTTCATAGACTACGCAGTACGAGGAGTTCTAGGGGTCTGATGAATCTGCCTAAACCTCCGGAGCCTGATTTTGGGTCTGCAGATTAATCCCTTTTTTGTGAAATATGCTGTGAGTTTAACTGAAATGGCATTATTGGTTATCGTTATAGCTAGAATGGTTGTAAACTCCATCATAAGAGTGCAATATCGAGAAGTATGTATATCATATTATTATAAGGTACGAATTTGTGAATTTTTGTGTAGCACATATGTATAATTGTATATAGTGTGAAGCATTTTTTCTTTTTCCCTGTCAACAAAATGTTATTCAAGACTTTCTGTCGTTATTGATTTATTAACGGGCCGGATTGGCTTGTTTACATTGTAGGCCACGGTATGGTACAACTACAATACAGCGTCGGCTTTGCTAATTTTTTTTTTTAAGACATTTCCTTTGGGCGTTGCTGTTTATATACCCTATTTGCTTGGTTTCGCTCCCAACCAAATTAAATGCATGCGTGTGTTTTTTATGGGGCTTTTCTAACAAATGACAAATGTCTTATTCTCTTTCTAACGAAGGACGATCTTTTTTTTTATATATATTTAAGGACAACTTTTTATTAAAAGACAAATCTATAAATAAAAATATAACTAAATTATAATAATAATATTCCCGAAATTGCCCTTTCAAAGAGATAAACATGGTTATTTAATAAATTTATTATTTTAATGTCATTAAATGTTGTTTTAAAGTCAAATTGCAAGAAATTCAAAATCAAAAAAAAATCAAAAAATAATGCAGATGAGAAAGTTGGTTATTATAGTAACAAAGTCAAACGCAAAGCAATAACATACCAATAATAAATAAACGTAATTGGTGCAGCTTTCATTTATAGTGACATTATATATATGTATTGCTAAAGGAGACTGAACTTGTGAATGGTCGACACACCTATGAATAAAACAAGCAAAAACATGGGATTAATATACAAATATGCCAACACCATACATGCAATATACATCCATGGATTGTTGTTTATTGCAGATGGTATACGAATGAGGAGGTAATGAAGCAAGTGTGGTTAATAAACTCATCCGAATTATGCATTGTTCAAACGCAATGAAACCAAACGAATTATGGTTGGAACAATCTTTAGCTAATATAAAAAACACTCGAAAACCTAATATTTTACAAAGAAAACATATAAACGAACAAAATACAAAATATTATTAAAATATAAAAAATAAACATGTAAGGAGCGGGGTAATGACATATCATTGAGGGAATATATGAAAAAAGTTGAATATTCAACATAAACCTGAGTTAAACGAACCAATAAATCTTAAATCACAAACCTCTGTTGACGGGTATCTGTATATTCACCATAGATTTAGGGAGTAATAGTTATCCGCTGAAGGGGTAAATGATAGATTATAGATGATGATATGTATGGTAGACCTATGGTATGCACTTTAGGGGGGGTTGTCTACCTACCCCATGATTTTTGAAAAAGTACGAAGTAAGTAAGATAGGCCAGAATTTTAAAAGAAATGAAAACTAAATTATAAATATATATTGAAACTACTATGGCCCAAACTAGCCAAAAGTATAATAAATGGGCCTTACATTGTGGCCCATCACACATAACATAACATAAATTTGACCTGATAGCAGTGGTCTTTGCCCGAATATATAACAATGGATTTTGGGTAAAAGCTAAGTGTGAAACAGGTGTGTGTTACTATCAATTAACACCAAACGTAAACTCCGAAACCCAAATCCACTATTGCTATTGCCACCTTCCAACATATCATTTAATAAGGGATTCCATTTGAAAAAGAAATCTTAGTTATATTGACGATTACAATAATCAACATAGTGTAAGATATTCATGCTAACGACTAATGATAATGAATTGACAACAATCAATTTTTTAAAACTGGGAAGCACATTATACGAGAACCAGGGTTAGTTTGTTCAAGTAACTCAACGTATCGAGTAAGGTCCTTATACGATTTGTCATCACCTCTGAGAGCTTCGCGCCATGCCATTTCTTTTGCATACCATGCATTCCAATATTGGACTGTAATCCCATATTCACGTTTCATACACTTGGTGACCTCTTTCGCTGAAACAGAAGGTTCGGACTGCACAATGTTCGTAATTACAGACGCCACGATTTTAGATTTAACCATTTTCGACTTGCGCACCATCATACGACCATAGCATATATGCTTATTAACAAGCTTCTTAGTAATAAAACTTCCATCTTAATGTCTCAATATAGCATGCACAAACCATTCGCAACCTTCTGAATCATTCTTTGAGTAAACGATAGTGACGCGGTTTCAATCGTTCTTTTTGAATCGAGCCTTCGAACCCAAATGATATACAATATTTGTCTAGCTCCAACCTGAACTGATTTACACCATCAAAAAAATGTTAATTAACGTGCGTAATGCATGACCTCCACGTCTCACATAGGAAAACCTAACTTGGTGCCAGAATCAACCTGAATATCAAAGTCTGCATGAGGGTTGAATTGCGGATCAACGTCAGTAATAGCCATATCAGACTGTACGTTGGTTATATCCATCGAACTAACAACTAACTCAAAATGCTTGATGCTTACAATTGGTCGGAACAAAAACATAAACCTTATGTCTTCATTATTACTAAGCACGCAAGGATCAACCCTTAGTAGTACGTATTTGACGTCAATATCATCAGAAGCAAGGATCGGGAACTTAGACCGAATGACAATCGCTCAGCTCATTAAACGACGATGTATCAGGAAGAGAAAAAATAACCACATCACGGTTGACAACACGTCGGAAGACAACAGAAGCATCCATTCGTGTCCAATGCATAAAACTACATCACACACGCGTTAGCGTTATATAGAAAAAATATCGATATAACATCTAAACAATAATGTAACCTTCACGTAAATAAAACCTTATTGAAACTATACAGGATATCCCTCGACGTTCATTAAAGTGGGACATCATTATGGTTTCTGCATATAAGGCCATCTCCAATGGTGTTTCTACCCAAGCAAATTTCTATGATAGAAATGAATAATAGAAAAAAAATTCTCCAATGGGCATTTCTATCTCTATTTCTATCCTAGGTGGATGTCTATTGGGATTGGGAATTTCTATCACCATTTCTACATGTAGAAATGGTGATAGAAATTCTCTATGTGACATGGCAAATTTTCATTGGTTGTTATGCACCCACTAATTCTCTCTCTTCATTAAATAGGGGACAAAGTGAGGAAGAAATTGAACAATAGAAATCACCATTGGAGACCATATTTTCTATTCTTCTACACCAATATAAATATATTGCCAATAGATATAGAAATATAATAAAATAATATTGACACATAGGATAGAAATGCAAAAATAGAAAACATCATTGGAGATGGCCTAATATGCCTGGATTGCATAAAAGTTAAAAATATGTAAACATGTTATATATCTGAACTACTATGTCTAGATTGATATGCAGACAACTAGATTATAGATGTGTACACATTTATATGCATGTATAGTTTAGATCTATATACGCGTAATATGTCTATATTGTTGTAGGGTCAACTCAATTATAAATGTGTACTCAATATGTCTGCGCTTAATGTAACTGTATTTTTGTGGGGACAACTAAATTATACACGTGTATTCCATATGTCTATACGTAATATAACTGTATTGGTGTAAGGATAACTCAATTACACGTGTTCTCAATATGTCTATACATAATATAACTGTATTGGTGGACAACTCAATATATCTGCATGTAAAATGTCTGAATGTACCTTGTAAACAATACTAAATCTGACTGAAATTATATCTGACAGTAACTCCAAACATATACTAAACAAACGTATAATAACTCCATCATATAAAATACTTATTTAATTGAACATGACCAACAACAAAATATAAACACCAAAGTGCATACAACGGAGTTTGACAGACAACATACACATCTGTTAACAAACATAATATGAATTGAAATCATGTACGTCACTATCATAAATACGATAAAACCTGGAAACGCCATGTAGTTGGCTCCTTGTGAAACCAAATTACACTAATAAACATGAAGGGCGTCTATACATATATAATCTCAAGATATACCTATATTTCGCAAGATGCATATACCTCTGAATATATAATACTACATAATAATACACAAAATCACAACCGTAATCCCAAACATACCTCAAAAGCTTCAAAACAAACATCAAAAACGATAAAGCAAAGTAAATAAGATGTAGAACAAAAGACAAAACCTAATTTTTATACACTACCGTAGACTCCTAAAACATTTAATAAGTATAAATGCCCCAACTAACACCCTAAAATTTAGTCATATATTCTACAATCCGTTTCAATATATCAACTCAACAAACTTCCCATAAATCTAACAGATAAGCTTGCATAACAAAACCCATCAGTTACACATATTGAAACTACAAGAAAAAAACTTGGATATAACATGAGGATAAAAATGGAATAACACAAATAAAAAAATAATTTTATTTACCCAAAAAACGGTGGCAGGGATTGTCATTCGTTACAACCTTAGTCTTCCATTCCTAATTTTGTCATCTAAACTATAAAAAGGTTCTCCTTCGTTATAAGGACACCATATATTTTGTCCTCTATTATTATTTTCTATTCTTTTATTTACACACAACTTTTATTTTACAATTTTTTTTGCTGTTTCTCTTTTATCTTTCTTCTTTAACGGTCTCTTCTCTTTTTTCGTCCTCGGGGGACATTATCAACACAATCTGGTGCCACCACATATCTCCCCTAATGCAGCTTGCCACCATCTTAATCACCACCATCGCCGAAGTTAAAAACCCTTCTCCACCAGCAGATAAAAAACCGTTCTTTCTTTTTTAAAAAATATGCTCTCATTTATTCTCGAAAATATATGGAGGTAAGTGACCATATTATTTCTAAACAAAAATAAAGTGAAGAATGTTCACTAACAGTGATGATGCAATATATTGAAATTTTTAGAACACAAAACTTCATGAACAAATGTATAAATTTAAGACAAATATACTCAAATTAAGTTTAAATTGAAAAAATTGAATAATCCATCGATGGTGGTGAATCTGGTTTTGAAACAATACACACTCGCCCATATTAAGCGAGTAAAGTTATAATTATTTTTTTAAAATCCAACACTGACTCGATCCATGTTTAATTGAGTAAATATATACTAACTCGCTTTATGTAGCATAGTGAGTAAGTATATGTTTACTCATACCATATTTAGTGAGTGTGTATGAATTTTAAACTTATTTTTTTATACTTGAGGACGGGACATTGAGTATCACAAAATAGACTAGTTTTGAATAAGACAAGTATGTGTTGTGTAAAAAATAAAAATAAAAAGTGTGATAAAACTTTTCTTAAAAAAAAATTTTGAAAATAAAAAGTGATTTTTTCCCCCAAAAGAAATGTGATTTTTAATTAAATAGATAAATAATATATTAAAATTTATTTATATCACGAGATCTCAAGTTTAATTCTTAATCCCACATTCCTCTCTAATGGAAAGAAAGGAAGTGATAACAAATATGGAAAATAATTATAAAAGATAAAGATGTGCATGTCCTTATAATAAAGGACATTCTTTTTTCTTATTAGTTCACAATACAAATTTTTTATTAAAGGACCAACTTTTTAATGAAGGACAAAATATTAGTTATTTTATTATTTTAATTAATTAAGTTGAATTCCAAAACTACCCTTTTTAAAAAATAAATATAATTAAATTAATGAAAATAAATTCAGATAAATTAAAATACATATCACAATAAAATCAATCAAAAAGATAAATATAAAAAATATTCAATCAAAAAAAATAAACAAATTAAAATACATATCACAAAAAAAAAATATTATTTCCCGTCCTCATTACAAGTTCTTCCCCAAATATCCCATTGCTTTGACCTCAAGCAGGATTAGAGACTTTGAAAGATGTGCGTACATTTTGTGGCGCAAGCTCCCCAATGCTTATATTTGCTTTCTCTCAAAGCCAATGCACGAGTAGCCAATGGCCGTGGTTGAATTTCAAGAAGAGGTGCAAAGATATTGTGCCCACTTAGCTCCTTGCAATTTGCATTAGAAAGTTGTTCCTTGTACTTGGTGTGAGACAATGTGTGATGAATTCTTTAATTTTAATTGAAATATGTTGACCTAATGTCTTAATCTTATTTTAATAATAACAATAAATCAATCATGTGTAATTTAACATGTTTCTTGATATAAGTATACAGTTCATTTACTTGAAAAATTCAAGAAAAACATGACAATGATCATTCTTTCACTATTCGATCATTGGACAAGATAAGAAAGATCAAATCTCTCAATTCAAATCATGAAGCACAAATCATCAAAAGACTATATGAAAAGTTTCAAGGAAAAAGCTTTAAATGAAGATCAATCCGAAGAAACAAATCAAAGCATTCGAAGACTCGTTAATTCAGTAATTGAGTGAGTGCTTAAGATTTATGTAAAGTTATTTTTTTGATCAAATCCTTATAGCTCAGACGTATTCATGCATCTTTTAAAGATTGATTCAAACAAGCTTGAAATTGAATTTATTTAAAAACATCATTTTACAAAGACCGAGTTTCAAAATAAATTCATATTAATTTTAAATGATCATATTTTAAACTCTAATAAAAATAAGTATCTTAGAAACATATCTCCGAGGTTCACAAATCATTAGAATTGTATTTGGAACTAAATTGTTAAATTGCAAAAATATTTTTATTTTACATTTAAAATTCGCTCAATTTTAGCACAATTTTGATCTAACGGTATGATAAAGGCCTTCATAGACTCCGATCATTTTGAAATTTTTACAGTAGTTAGAAAACATCTCTTATCACTTTTGACTAAAATTTGAGCATGATCCAACGGTCAGATTAAGAGAAATTATCAAAAAAAATTTGATTTTTTTTGTCAAAACTAGCTGTTGGAAAGTTTGAAAATGTATACCTTTGACCCAAAACCTTTCTTAATCACTCCCAGTGGCCATATGCTTTTGCAAGATATATATATGAGGTCTTAGACATGTTTTAACATACCTTGAATTATTCTAATACTCTATTATTCATATATTCAAATATACAAAGATTCAAGAACACATTTTGATTAATCTTTCATCTTTTGAGCTATATATTTTGATCAATTTTGATAACTCTAGTGTGAGCTTTATTTGTAATCTTCAAATACACTTGAGAGTTATTGTATTAGTGTGTATCACCACAAACAATTCATTCTTCATTTCAAAAGATAGTTTGTCTCTTTGTAGAACAAAAGAGCATATCTTGTAAGAAGTGTAGTGGGTATAGCTACATTGTGAGTGTTGTGTGCATAACAACATTTGTATTGAAGTTTGATTTTCACCTGAAGAAGATTGAATAGTAGAAATTCTCGGAGAACTAACTTAGCGCGGACGTATGGTTTAGGAAACCGAACCACGAAAATAAAAAGTCTTGAGCTTCAAATTGGTTTAATCTTTCTAAACCCAAGCTTTCTTTTTATTGCTATTACTTGTATTTTGAGATTGCTTATTTTTTTTGTCTTGGGATTGATTACTTGAAATTTATTATTTCCTTGATATTGTTACTTAGCTAAGTTGCTTTGCTTAAATATTTTAAAAATGTTTTAATTCCGCATTAAATTTTTAAAACCCTATTCACCTCCCTTTAGGGTTGTTTTTCGACTAACAAAATCTTTCTTCTTCTTTTTTACCAGATATAAAGAAATTTACTTTTATTTGCACAAATTAACTTAAAATATCTTTTAATTACGTCATATAGTTTGTGGGGATAGTACATTTCAAATATTTCAAAGTTTTATCATATGATTTTATTTCCCTCCCTTCCTTCAGTTACTCCACTCTCATTCTATCAAACAAACCATAATTTAATGCTTTTCATTCACTTTTTTCTACATCAATTTAATAGATTTATGAAAAAAAATTAACTTTGTCGTTGTTGTGTTAGTTAAAGTGTGGTTGGGTGATAATGCCAATCACTACAATGAACTGAGCTACTTGTCAATGTCAAAAAGCCAATATGTTTCATTCACACCCACATATGTATTTGTTAATTTATTCTATTTATTTTTCAGATTCTTAGAACAATAGAATTCTTGAATTTATGAGGTAATGTTAAAGAGAGTGCCTCTAAAATTATTAAAGAGGTGTATGATTTTGCTCTACTTTTTTTACATTGAAAAAGATGTAATTTAATATATCTGCCAGAAAATTGAAAAGATGTAATGTAATATGTCTGCCAGAAAATTAAAAAGATACAGCTTAGTATGTCTGCCATAAAATTAAAAAGATATGACTTAATATGTTTGTCATAAAATTAATTATAAGAACGTAATTTAATATGTCTGCCAGAAAAAATACCTATTTTTTATTATAAACATATTTCTAACATATCATTTTGTAGCCATTTTTTTTATCCTTAAATAATTTGCAAGCCTATTAACTAACAAGTATAACATTTTATTTTGTGGCAATTTTCTAACATATTATTTTGTAAGAATATTAATTTGTATACATTTTTTTATCCTTATTAATTTTGCATGCATATTAACTAATAACTATATTTTTTTTCTGTAGACATTATTTAAGGACTAAGATAGATGGAGCATTGTATATTGTTTTATCATTGGTTAGAATGTAAGCATCCAAGTTGATAATGTAGGTCGGAAAATACCCTAGAGGGGGGTGAATAGGGTTTTAAAAACTTAATGCGGAATTAAAACGTTTTTTTTTAAATATTTAAGTAAAGCAACTTAGTTAAATAAGTTTATCAAGGAAAACAATCAATTAAATAATCAATCCCAATAATAAGCAATAATATAAGCAACTTCAATCAATTAATATAACAAATAAATAAAGAGATTGAGTAAGAAAGATTGAACCAATTTGAAGTCGAAGATTTTTTGTCCACACGGTTCGGCTTGTTCCCCCTACTCCGCGCTCGGTTAGTTCCCCGAGAACTTCCACTAAAATTGATCTCCTTCCGGGTGAAGATCAAACCACTACAAGTGCATTCTTCTCACACACTCTACAAGTATTGCTACACCACAATACTCTCACAAGATACCCTCTTGCTAACCTATGAAATACACCTCTCACAAATATGATTTGAATAAGTTTTGGTGGCTAACACCAATGTACAATATCTCTCTTGTGTATAACAAAATACAAATGAAGCTCACACTAAGAGATATCAAAATTGATCAAAGTATATAGCTCAAAAATGAAAGATTGATCAATTAAATGAATTGAATACTTGAATAACTTTGTATATATGTAAAATGAGTTTGTAGAATGATTCAAGTGTGTTAAAACATGTCTAAGACATCATATATATAGCTTGCAAAACCATATGGCCGTTGGGAATGATTAAAAGAGGTTTTGGCTCCAAGGTATACATTTTCAAACTTTCCAACAGCTAGTTTTGACAAAAAAAATTCAAAATTGTTTTGTTAATGTCTCCCAATTAGACCGTTGGATCATGCTCAAATTTTAGTCCAAATTGCCAGGAGATGTTGTCTGACTACTGTAAAAATTTCAAAATGATCGGAGTCCAGGAAGGCCTCCATTTTACCGTTAGATCAAAACTGGACAGAAATTGAGCGAATTTTAAATGTAAAATAAAAATATTTTTGCAATTTAACAATTTAGTTCCAAATAAAATTCTAATGATTTTAGAACCTCAAACATATGTTTCTAAGATACCTATTTTTATTATAGCTTAAAATATGATCATTTAAAATTAATATGAATTTATTTTGAAACTCGATTTTTGTAAAATGATGTTTTTCAAATAAATTCAATTTCAAGCTAATTTGAATCAATCTTTAAAAGATGCAAGAATATGTTTGAGCATATTATTCAAAATCAATCATGTGTAATTTGGGAGCATATTATTCGTTTATATTTTTATCTATGCAGCTATTTAGGGGGAGCATATTATTCATATGCTTAAAATTATTATCTTTTTATAAACACACATTAACTCTATTGTCATCATCAAAAAGGGGAGATTGTTGACCTTAAAGTCAATTAATCTTATTTTGATAATTACAATAAAGTTAATAAAGTGTTATTTAACATCGGTTGTCTCCAATGATGATAAGTATACATTTTAACCGATTATATCTTCCGACCAAGTGTAACTTCAAATCGAAGCAAATCTCATGACAATGATCATTCTTTACAAACGCCTCTACTCACAAGAAATGAACTCAAGTGATATACATGTGCTATACAAAGCCAAGATAAGAAAGATCTAGATCACTCAATTCAAATCATGAAGATATGCACAAGAATGATCTCCACATGTTCTAACAAGACTATATCAAAACCAAGAAATGATCAAGAACATCAAACTTTAAAGTAAATATACGCACAAGAAAATCAAAGCATTCACGAAGACTCGTTAATTATCATTAATTGGAGTGAGTGCTTAAGATTTATGTAAAGATATTTTTATTGATCAAATCCGTATAGCTCAAACATATTCTTGCATCTTTTAAAGATTCGATTCAAATTAGCTTGAAATTGAATTTATTTGAAAAACATCATTTTACAAAAATCGAGTTTCAAAATAAATTCATATTAATTTTAAATGATCATATTTTAAGCTATAATAAAAATGGGTATCTTAGAAACATATATTCCGAGGTTCAAAAATCATTAGAATTTTATTTAGAACTAAATTATTAAATTGGAAAAATATTTTTATTTTTCGTTTAAAATTCGCTCAATTTTTGCCCAAGTTTTGATCTAACGGTAAGATAAAGGCCTTCCCATAGACTCCGATCATTTTGAAATTTTTACAGTAGTTAGAACAACATCTCCTGTATCAATTTTGACTAAAATTTGAGCATGATCCAACTTTCAGATCTAATTGGGAGAAATTAACAAAAACAAATTTGATTTGTTTTTGTCAAAACTAGCTGTTGGAAACTTTGACAAATGTGTAATACCTTTGACCCAAAACCTTTAATTAATCCACTCCCAAACGGCTACAAATGTTTTTGCAAGCTATAAATATGAGGTTTTAAGACTCATGTTTTAACATACTTGAATTGATTCATACAAAACTCTATTTTTCATATATTCTTAACATATTCAAAGTATTCTAGCTAACAGCATTTTGATTCAATCTCTTCATCTATTTGAGCTATATATTCATTGATCAATTCTTGATAATCTCTTAGTGTGAGCTTCATTTGTAATTTTGTCAATATACACTTGAGAGATATTGTACATTAGTGTGTTCATCACCAAAACAATTCATTCTGAATCATTTCAAATTGTGAGAGGTGTAGTTTGTCTCTTTGTAGATTAGCAAGAGGAATAGCATATCTTGTGAGAAGTGTATTGAGGGTGTTTCAAGCTACATTGTAAGAGTGTTGTGAGCATAAGAATACACTTGTATTGAAGGTTTGATTCTTCACCCGGAAGAAGATCGGTTGAATAGTGGAAATTCTCGAAGAACTAACTTAGCGCGGACGTATGGTTTAGGAACAAGCCGAACCACGTGTGGAAAACAAAAAAATGAGCTTCAAATTGGACAAGCTTTCTTCGATTGATTCAATCTTTCTTATTGTTACTTAGCAATCTCTTTATTTATGTTTTAATTTGCATTAAATTTTTAAAGCCCTATTCACCCCTCTTTAGGGTTGTTTTTCGACCAACAAAATTGATATAAAGTTGCTTTAAATATTAATTGCTAGTATTCTTGGGATTGGATTGTTTTGTCTTGATGAACTTACTTGTTTATACATTATATGTTGCTTTCAGATTCTTTAGAATGAATTTATTAATGTTAAAAGCGTGTTTGTAATTACCTGCCATTAATGTTTTTACAGCTTAACCCCATATGTCTGCCCCCCTCATATCAGGTATATTTCCGATTTTCCTACAATTAAGATTAAGACCTTAGGTCAACAGATAAGTTTTTAACTTGTTTATTTATTTAGTTGACTTTATTACTTTAGATTTCGAAAACTCCACTTTTTTTGAAATTTAAAGTTTATGAGTTTGAAATTTTTTGAATTTTTTTTTTCATTTGACTTCTTTGAATTATTCTTATGTTTATTATCTTTATTTGAATTTTTTGTTATCTATTTTTAAATTTGTTTGAATTTATTATTATCGACTTAATTACATAATTAATTTTATATTTAGTTTTGGGTATTTATCTATAAAAGGGTAGTTTTGGAATATAACGTAATTAATTGAAATAATTAAATATTTTATATTTTGTCCTTAATTAAAAAGTTGTCCTTCAAACTAATCTCTTAAAAGATGATCCTTTATTAGAAAGATAATGTAACATTTGTCCTTTAAAATAAAAGCCTCCAAGAAATATATGTTAATTTTGATTATTCTTTTAAATAATTGTTGATGTGTCAAAATCAAAACCATTAATTTTAATTTAATGGTTGAGATTTCAACAATTCTATGATTAGAGTGATTTTAACAACTCTAAAACGGACTGATTCTATTTACATTCCTTAGTTTATTTGGTTTCACCCTACCTCTCACTGACATTCCACAAGTTAATTTAGTATTTATCTACACTCCAAGTGAGCACTCTCACCCTTTCCTTCGTGGTGTACTATTCACCATGAATCGCCACTAATTCATGGTGTACTGTTCACTTTTCTATATTTTTATCTTCAATTAATTTCTTCTTTTTTTTTTTTTGAGAGTTCACCTTGATGAAGTGTCCGGACAATCTTACAACCTTTCGTGTACCTCAAGCAATTTTCAAATACAGTTGATGCTTGTAATTGACCACATTAGATTTTTTGGAATTTAATTAGGAGAACTTCCGGACGACTTTATAGAAATTTAGAATAAACAACTTATAGGACCACTGTTTGTGAATTTTTATTTTTTATTTTCGTTTAACAAACTTACATTAATGCATCATAGGCACATATATGTTGTAATTATAGCTGGCAAAATTTAAATTCTTCAATACTTGAATATGGCTTAATTAAGTATTATTTGAAGCAATATTAAATTTATCGGTTATACTTGCCGATTATCTGAAGTTGTAGTTACTCGAAATGTAATTATAAAACACTTGAAATAGTTATTATTCTGAAAATGAAAACCCGGCAAAAATATTATTATTTATGTCATAGGGATTATGAGAAACAAAAGACCCACATGGGCCTTTGTCTTATTGCAAACTAGGGTATGCCTGTGCCATCCGGCACGGTGCACTAATTTTTTTTAATCAAAAATCTTTAAGATGTATCATCCAATTTAAGATGTAGTCAAAAAACTTATATGTAAAAGAATGAAATTCAAATAATTTTTTCATTGTAATTTTTTTTATTGGATGTGATTTTAAAAAAAGTACATGATTCAATTTAGGGGCAATTAAAAAAAAGGGCTTATTAGAGAAAGATTTTTACACTCTAAAGGCCAAGGAATAATTTTTTTTTAAATAAAGGGCCTATTTTTTATTTTATTTTGATAATATGACATGTGTCTTTTTTTTTCATTATAAAATGACATCCCAACCCTTAAAATAAACTAAAAAAATATTAGCATTAAAAATGGACTGCAATTGAACTTTGCAATCTATAATGCAATATGAACTTTGTGTTTCACTGCAATGGAACTTTGCAGTTCTTTGGCCGAAAGTTTATATTGCAGTCCATATTTTACTGCAATGTGAACTTTGCAGTCCATATTTTTATGCAAAGTTCATATGCATACATATTTCACTACAATATAAACTTTGCAGTCCATATTTTATTGCAAATGAACTTTGCAGTCCATATTTTTTGTGAAAATTTTATAAAAAGGGCACGTAATTTGGTAATACATAAATGTTTTTATTAATTAAATGATATTTAAATTTAGTTCTTTACTGTTCTAATTACCAATTAAAAAAGAAAGAATAAAAAAAAGAACTTCAAGATATTTTATTGCCAAGTGAGTCTTTCTTTTTAATTTTTTAGGCTTCGTAATTACTAAAGATTGATGTGACTGCAAAGTAATTTTAATGAATTCATTAAAATTCTTATTAAAAATAAATTTAGTTAGTTTGGGTGAAAAGATATATTTTTTTTAAATTTTAATTTGGTAAAAGTTATTAAATTTTCAAACTTTTCTAGAAATGTGAGGAAGAGAAAGTACTCATGTGGTTTTTATGATTGTGTGTATATATCATCCATTTTTTGTGTCCTTTGTATTGAATAGTAGAGATTGTGTAGAATTAAAAGAATCTAATTGTATGGATTGATTTTTAAGATAAACCATTGTGTGGCTAAAATAAAAATTTTTACTCATCTAAACCAATTAAATTGATTTAAAATTTCCTTCATAAAAAAAATCTTTCCTTAAAAATTATAAGAGTTGTGGCTTCGAAATGTGTTGTGCCACAATACGTGTAATGCCGTAAAGTTAACACGTTGCTAGATTCTCACTCTAAACGCTTTAATTTTTTTATTTTCTTGCTTATTAGTAAATTAATTGAATTGAATTATGTTTGTGTTTTGTGGTTGGTTCTTTGGCCGAAAGGGTCGGAGACTTTTTATGCATATACTTCCACCCGTACAAGTGGTGGGAAAGTGGGCACGTGGATACAAGTGTAGTTCTTTACTGTTCTACAAGAAAGAATAAAAAAAAGAACTTCAAGATATTTTATTGCCAAGTGAGTCTTTTTTTAATTTTTAATTTTCAAAAAAAGGTGTGTCGCTTATAACGACAAATTTTATAATTAAAAAGTTTGTGGGTCGTAAAATTAGAAAAATTATTTTCTGAGCAGTAAGTGTTTCGTAAATATTGCATGCTATTTAATAATAGAGAGATTTTGCATCATGCATGTAAATCAAGTTGAGTAAAAATCTTTGTCCAAAAATAGTTGAGAGAGACCTTGTACAATAAGTATTCCTTTAGTGAAAATTTTAGTTCGTTTTTGAAATTTGAAATTGATAAATTTATATGAAATTTTTTTTATAATTTCTGTTAAAAAGTTAAATCATAAATTAATGAGTTTCAAAGTTTTCACATGAAATTTCCTTCTTCTTTCTTTGAAGAAAAGAAAATCAAATTACCATTAATTCAAATCCGAAATACAAAGATTTAACAACTAATTCGGAAATAAAGAAAACAAACAAGAGAGTACTAACTGTAAGTCAAGAGCTATCGACAAGCTCCCAAGGTGGCAATTATTTTCTTGAGTTAGTTTCTTTAGCTTATCTTTGGGTATTGTAACTTTTTCCACGCGTTTATTGGTATTTCTTAACAACATATGCATACTTTTTGCTTGATATAATTATGTTTAAAAAGTAATATTTGGGGTTCCTAACGTCTATCTTTTTAAAATATTTAACCATGCATGTGCAAGTCTTCTTTAAATTAAACATTTTTTAATATTTGGGGTTCCTAACTATTTTTAATTATGAAATCTAATACTATGTTCAAAAACATAAAGAAATTATTTATTTGAAAAATACCAAAGAAGTATGACTATCAATAGAAATATAATTTTCAGATTCAAACTTAATACGAAAAAAAAACATGAAATATATGGGTATTCTTAAATCCACCCACATAATCCGTCTTTTCACCCCAATTAAAAGTCAAACTTACCTAAATCTTAACTTAAAAGATAAGATAAAACCCATTCTATTCATCCCAATTTTTATACATTAAAAATCGCCACTAATTTATCTTCTCACTACTTCAATTTTTAAAAATTAAAAATTAATTACAAAAGTTCTGCTTTATTTACTGCAGAAAGATGTAACAATTATCTCCGGTTTTTGCACAAAGATTGTGCCGCCATCGCCACTTCATGGTGCAACTTAATGGTGCAACTAGGCAGAAGCTACGAAAGTTCAGTTGCTTTTCTCTATGTCACTGAGGATCCACCAAAGTGGTTGGTTTTTTACAAAAGATTCTACATAACCATCCCCCATCAATGGTGAAAACTTGCAATTGGATAATGAACAACATCTATTAATCTCAAATAAAAGTGTGTTTATTATAATTAATATTTTATAAAATGTCTATGATTTGTTATATGAAATATCATATAATCGTTAAAAATGTATTTATTACAATTAATATTTTATATTTTTTTCATAGGTATTATACTTGTATGTAATTTTTAATAAAATTTATATAGAATGGTGTAAATTTTTTTATTATATTTTATTTTAATGAAAAAACTAATATCATTTAATATTTTTATTTTTAGCGACGAAATATTATCGTCTCTGTATTATTTTAGTAAACTCACCCCATTCAATGGAGTGAATTGCAAGTTTTTTAAAAAAATTGGTAGGGCAAGAAAAAAATATTCTCAAACTGAAATAAGAAGACAAATTTTAACGGTGGATTTAAGAACACCCAAATATATTCATTAACCGAGATGGTTACAATAGAAAAAGTTACGTAAGAATTCACACTAAGAAATGTGAAGTACAATTTTTAGTATACCCCACCTAACAGAAGTCAAAAGTCACGTGGGTCAACAAAAATCATAGAAGAAGATTTAATCCAATCGTAAGGTCCACAACTTTCACTGATTTTCTGCTTCGCGGATGTAAGTTTCTTGATGCACCATATGTCCTCTCCCCATGAAAATCTCCTCCAATGTGGGATGGCCTCTCTAACTGGGTCCCACTGGGCCACCTCAGCCACCACTACCCCACACCCGGCATCATCTCTCCCCATATTATGAGCGAAGGTGCAGAGAGACTTCATGAGCTGCGAAGCACCCTTTCCTTCCATGTGAAGACCGTACAAGAAATAAACACCAAACGGATTAAAAACGTTAGGAATTGAAGGGAACCTTAGCCAAGGCATCAAACTGTCCAACACCCTGCTCCCAACACACCAGGCGTACGTTAGCGCTGGGACCCCCTTCACTTGTAATTTGTACACTTCTTTGGTGTTCCATATGCTCAAAATAGCAAAGCTAGATGATGGTAAAATATTACTGTTGATGTCCCAATTAGGGAGGGACTTCTTGGGTAAGGCTATGAAGGTGCCCAAATTTAATTTGTTGTTCAAAATGAGATCTATATCTTTAGGGAAAAATTCTAAGTTGGCAAAAATTTGACAGTAAATTGATTTAGCAAGTGGCGGAGGAACTTGAATAATGGCAGTGTCATAGTCTAATAATTTGTAGTGAGCATGAACAGGTTGCACCAAGATTGCAGGGGTACGGAATTTAACGTATTCACATTTTAATGTGAATAAATTTATTGAAGATTCATTGCTGCAATCTGTAATCATGTAAGCATAGTCTGCTCCATTTTGTCCACACCATTTTTCTAGCTCTTGAACAAGCATTGTGCCGATACCGAGCCGCCTGCACAAAACCTAATTGACTTAACGTGGATAGTTATCAAAATCTAATGATATAATTAATCATGGCACACGTAAATAACTTTGAAGTTGGTATTATTAATTAACTGTGGTTTATATGTATTTTAATGTTCCACTCGTACATATTGGGATTATAAAAGTTACTTAAAGTGATTCCATCACATTCATAAAAGTAGGCAACATTTTAGTAGAATATTAGTCATTTGATTAGATGCTTGGATTAAAGGGTGCTTTAGCTTTAAACCAATTATATTGACAATAATGTACGAAATATGTTCCAATTAAAAACAAATCTTTGTCATCATAATAAAGCAGTTTCAAGAAAACGCCAAGATTATATAGTGCAGCATGCATACACCGTTAAAATTCTCTTTCTTTTATCATGTAATTAATAATTGCATATACTTTTTTCATGCAAATTAAGAGTCCACCTTAATTACTTTGTAATTACTCTATAGATTAGATTTTTAACTTCAGAGCGAGGGAGTATATGATATATAGATTAATGATCTCCATCTACTTTGCTCTATATCAATGGGAATACATAATTTCGTGGGAAGGAGAGGGAGGGGAGACCTGTGTGTAGGTGAAACCCTAAGTCCCAAAATATAAGCCACCTTAACGTAGTCTTGTAAATGATTTATGGCTGCATCCTTTCCTCTTGTTACAGTCTTAATACACCCACTAATAATCCCAACAATTTCTCTCTCTTTGTCTCCATATTCTGCAATCTGTTCCAACATTACAATTTTGAACTTTACAAGAAGACATTTAATATGCCAGTACCAGCAAAACTATGTACATAAAAATATATCGATTGATGCATGGATTGTTTTTTCATGGTTTATTAAAGTTTTCTTCGCATGAATACTACATAAATTCAAAGTTGCGGGCTATCAAACTCTTGAGTTATAGCTTCGAGCCTCATTATAATTTCCCTCCTCCTTATCATAAATTCAACTATATGCATGTGTACCTTATATCCATAAGACTATAACCATACAAATTAATGGTACATCTTCAAATCAGAAAAATATCGCATTACTTCATTTCCCTAATTAATTAGTTTGAGTCGTACTTCCATTTTTACCATGACTGCGAGATTAATTTACCAACCAACACAAATTAAAAACATATGACAAGAAACAAGAACTCAGGTAAACAATCTATATTGCAAAAATTTGAACAATGTCCACAGAAAATAAAAAAATTTAATTTTAATCATTAATTGTATCATCTAAATGGCCAAATAATACATAGAAGTTATAAAACAGGAAAATTAGCACGCATAGACGGGTGCGTATACACAAAGATATGATAGAAATTGATCATAATATATATTCATGAACGCATTATTTGATAACTAATGGTGGGAGATATTACCAACATGAGATGTGAGGAGAAGTTGCGGAGGCGACTACTAGGGTCGCCCATGTGGTCGGTGACAAGGGAAGGCTTCCCTTGCTGTTCAAACTCGCACCGTCTCTCTAGTTCCTCCACTGCCACCTTATCTCTCTCTTCGCGATACTCTCTCACCACTACCATCGCTGCCACCTCTTGCAATGGTTTCCACAAGCTCTCCGCTGCTACTTGAACTAACATCAAGAACTATATATGTGTATATATGTATTGGACTCTAGCTAGTTCTCTAAGATGTTTTTGTGCTTCTAAGCTTCTATCTATGCATGTCTATATATATATAGCTAGTGGATGTTGGTGGAGTTCTTTTCTAGGAATGTTGTGGTCCATTTCCACTCTACTTTTTTTTATTTTATTAAGCAACTAAGTTAATAATACACATGTTAATATTATAAAATTGTCTTCGATGTAATGGTATTAATCATAAGCTAGAGATATATATTTACATAAAAGGCTTTGCTTAATTTTTTTTATTATAATATTTTTTTTAAAAAAAGAAATCTTTGCTTAAATGTATAAAGTGGAAGGATTGAAAAATATTAAACTTGTGGCTGTTAAAACGTTAAAGACATTCTTTTACCAATAAAACACACCCTTACTCATTACTTAATTAGTGTAATAAATATGAGATATGATATATCAAAAAATATGAATTATAAAAAAATAGATACATCGAGACAAAAGTATATGACATAACATGTGATTTTCAATATGAAAAATATAAAAGGAATAGTAAGAGATTTACCATATTGAATATTTTTTGGAGGAAATTAAAAGATAGAAAATGTGAAAGATATATATTCCAGATCGTTTGATCTTAAAATTGGATTAATCTAAACCACGTACCACTTAATTAATGTTAAGATTGTAATTTTTAAATGAAGAAATTGAAGCATCTTAAAGTTATATATAATTTAGGAGTTACTTTACCCATTGTCATTTGATTTTGAGTTAGATATTTTAAACCTTAAATATGATAAAATTAGACTATCTACCCCATTTGGCGAGTCCCTCATAAAGCGGACTCACAAGATCTTTAACGTCCTTTGTATTCAATTTTATGCTACATAATAATATTATAATTACTACCAGTTAATTACTTTAATAAATAGTTTAAGAGTGTGGTAAATAATTATTAATGCTTCACTTTTATTAAAGTGTTGAATTAATATATAATAAGACCATCGGAGACTATAAAAGTAGATGACATATATATACGGAAAATTTTAGTGGCAGATTGATCCATACGGATCGGACATTTTTATGATGGTTTTGTATCGTAAAAAATACTCCCAATATTTTTATGACAAAAAAAAAATTTATAAAAAGGCTCGATTTATACCAGAAATAGACTATATATATATATATATAATTGGTGCAACTGCAATTTATATATGCAAATGTCAGTTGTTTCTAGTTGTGAGTGATTGGATTTAGTGTTATAGCTTGATTAGATTAGATTATAAACGAATTAACAGGAATAGCCTGTGTACTATATTTCTGACTTTTGCAAAAATTTTACTTTTAATCTTGAAAATGTGAAGCACAATTCTATCTTTTACTTTATTTATTGGGTAACAAACATGCATTAAACACCCTTGAATTATTTTAATTTTTTATTTTACTCCTAGATTTATAAAAGTTGAAGGTAAACATCTCTCAAACTATCTCTATCACTTAACTCCAAAATGACATAAGTCTTCATGCACAATTAAAATTAAAAAAATACATATGCACACATAAAAAGAAAGAAATAAAATAAAATAAACTCAACCCACTTCGATCGATCTTAATTTTAACATATTGATTCTCAAATTGAAAATCCTAATTAAAATAGGTTTATATTTTAAGGTGTATATTTACCAAATATATATATATATATATGTATGTATACTTACATAGAAATATACAACATATGTATATATATTTATGTATACTTACGTAGAAATATACTGCATATGTATATCTATATGGTAAATATACATCTTAAAATGTAAACCCACTTTAACTAGGATTTTCAATTTAAGAGTGAGTATGTTAAATTTGAAATGAAATGGACCGAGGTGGGTTGGGTTTGTTTTATTTAATTTTTTCATGTATACATATAAATTTTAATGGCACATGGTCAATTATGTCATTTCGGGAGTTAAGTAATAAAAGCTAATAATTGAGGTGAGTTTATTGTTAATTTTTATAAATTAGAGGGTAAAGTGAAAAGGTGTAATAATTGAGGAAGGTTTTAGTGATTTTTACCCTTATTTATTTAATTTTTAAAATAATTTTTAAGGTCAAACAGAGGCATAATGCCTTTGATTTCTTTATTTTTTTTAATAATGTTTATAATATTCCCACCAAAAAATAATAATGTTTATAATACGGTACATAAAGAAATTAAAACATTTGTGAGGCACTAAGCTATCCGTGGGGCAAGATGTAAGCCATGGTCTATTAGAATAATGGTTAGTATCTCTTGCCCCCCTTCGATTAAATCCACGGTAATCTATTAAATATATTCTTTGTATAATTGAAAAAGGTGTTAGAGGCCCTAATTATTAGTATAACGGGAAAAATAACCATTTTCGATGGTTATTTTTATTTATACAAATTTTTATGATAAAAAAAAACAGAAAAAATATGCTTTAATGAGATTTTTTATAACTATTTCTATGTGAGGTGAAAATTGAGTCACATTGGAAATTTTTATCACCGATGAAAATTTTCAATGTGACATGACACATCCTAATAGATATAAGAAACCTACTAATTTTCTCACATTCTTAAATAAATGCTAACTAAGATAGAAATTGCATTATTAGAGAAACTTTATTTAAAACTTTTCTATCTACACAATTATATTGTCAAATAAATATACAAATATATTGAAAGCACCATAACACATTTGATAGAAAATAAATTTATAAAAAATACCATTAAAGATGTCCTTAAAAACTTTAAATAGGAAGGTGAGTTAAATATTCATAAATAAAGTATGAATAAGCGTGTTCCAATTTTTACACTAATGTTTATAAGAATATATAATCACCCTTTAAATTTTTGTTGACTTTTTAAATGCTAAAATGCAAATGTAGAGCACATGTAGCCATATCTATATTACTACAGAAAGCAAACAATCCTTACTATATCTTAGGGTACTTATGACATCAATTTTTTGAACGTTCTTTTCTTTTCTAACTCTACATTTATTTTTTTAAATGAAAAAACATTCATTGGAATTGAACCTATAGTCTTTGACGTTTAACCATCAAACCATCTCTTCATTCATTATAAATATGCTTTTATTTTAACTTAAATATCTGAGTGCATAGAAAGAGAATGTACAAACGCAATGCGTGTGCTTGAACATCTAGTAAGCAAAAAGGAAACTTCAAGGGTTACTGACCACAAACAGTTGAGGAGGGGCATATGCCTCATAAGCATTGTGTGGATTTGTCATTGATCTCCAACCATATTTTGTAATTTTGTTTTGTGTAAAATGTATACAAGTCCAAGCTGTCTTTATGGAAAAGAGTTTTGTATATAATGAATATGTAAAATATATTCTCACTTTATACTATCACGTCAACATTTTTTAATAAATTTTTAATGCAAAGTATGAATTGTATATATTTTGATTGACATATAAAAATACCATTGTAGCATATTTTTACTCAATATTTAAATTTTGTGTAAAAATTGATTGAACATTTCAATCGGGTCTAAGATTGCTTAGGGCTAAATCCAATGTATCTAACAAATTGATAAAGAATCAATTAAGTTCTAAGTTAAAAAGATTAATTATTAGTCATTTAAATCGTGGATAAACAAAAAGGAATTTAATTAGGATGGGTTGGTGAGAGCTATCGCACGCCTAACACCAGGCTTTGAAATGTTGGGTTGGTGCTCATCACAGGTCCAATATATTATCAACACCACCACCACATATATGATCTATGATGTTAAATCAAATCAAACCCCCTATAATTTCAATTTGGCTTTATTTATTCTTTAACGCTAGAGATAATATCGAAATTACGATTTGACTGCTGTACTGGTGGTGTGGATGTTTACGAAATTATGATGCAATTTCAAAATATAATTGTTATATATAGGATTCCATTATTCGGTGAATATTTCGATTAGTTTTATAATTCTTAAATTTCTTTTTCATTTTTTATTTAAAAAATTATGGTCTTAGTCATCATTTGAATAAACTTTTAGCCATTTATATTATATTAGTAAAGATAAGACTCAAATGTAACAAAAAAAAGAAGAAAAAAAGAGTCAAGATACAAGACCCGTTTTAATTGTTTGAAATTGTGTCATGTTTGAAATTGGGTTTTACATAAAAAATTGCTTGCAATAGAGATCGAACCACTAACATATTTAAATTTTCTTACATAAAAAATATCTTTAAATTATTTATACATGAGTCTTATACGAATTGCTTGTACAGAATAATTTAGTACACACGTTAAGAGAGGTAATTTATGTACAAACAAATTAAATAAATTAGAGAAAAAAATAAATTTTAAATGATTTTAACAACCGTACAAATAACACCTCAACCAGACATTAATGGGCACCAAGTTGATAGGTAAAAAACCCTATTAAACATTAATAACAAAATTGTCGATTGAGGTTATCTATATTTTGGTCTACAACTATGCTCTACATCTGGAAAAAGAACACATCTATTTTATATTTTTTTATTAATTGGTTATCACAAGAAGCATAGAATAGAATGCTTTTCCCAATTAATACTTGTATTACACAGGCCCATGATAGATTGGGCTAAACCCCTTCTTCCACCATTGCTTCGAAGGAAAAAAACAAATAAATAATTGATTGGGCCAGTCACTCCAGGCCTTCCCAATCCTAGATGGATTCACAGAAGACAGCTCGTTCTCTTACCCGTAATCCCAAACAAATCAAATACTTCTTCCCATTCACTTCACCGCCGTCTCTGAATTTACTGTGCGGCCGCCGAGGCAGAGGCTGAGGCTGAGGCTGAGCTGAGGTTTCCAATTGGAAGAGAGAGTGAGAGAGAGAATAGGGACGATGGCAGTAGCAGCATGTATAGGGGTTTTATTGCCCTTTCCGTTTTACTACTGGGTGTGGAATTACCCGCAGACATGGGTGGATCTGTGCGGCAAAGGACGAGACCCTTCTAAATTCATGGCTTCGGTGTCTCATTTCTTGAAGCTCCTTCAGTTCCTCTCTCTCTTATCTGTTTCTTCGCTTTCTTGGCCGCCTCCTTTCTACTTTTGGCCCCTCTTTCTCTTCGGCCAGTTCCTCAATTTCAGGTCCACCTTCTCTCTCCATTATGCAGTGTTTTAATTATATTAAATGCTTGCTCGAAAAATATTTATATTAAATGGAAAATATATGTAAACCAAGATATATCATGAAAAAGAAGTGCATTGTTCCCTTTACATGTTTAGAATGCGACATTATATTATTTTTCTTCCTATATTCTGATTTTATTCACGCTCTCATGCAGTCCTGCAATTCTTCCTGGTGCGGCAATATGTTTATGTAATTTGAATTGCTTAAAAGCTAGGAAGCATGTATACATGTATCCGATATGTCACAGCACGGACACAGGGATACGAACACAAGGATACGGAAAAACTTTAAAAAACTAGGATACGATATGGCTATGATAAGTTACAAAAAATTAATATGTAATATATTCTTATACATAATAGTTAGTAATCTTACAAAATTTATGAATACTAATGCTAATATTCACGAAGACATAAATCTGAGAATCAATTACATAAAACATGAAATAACAATTTAACTTCAATTAGTTTCAAATATTTCTCACACCCCCTCAAAAGAATTATAATCTCACATTTAACATCTACTCCATTATTGCAAAAGATAGCAAGTAATGTTATACGTTAGATAACAAAAAATTACTCACGACTAGCAATCTCGATCAAGTATGTGAGAGTATTGATTCATAACTATTTTCAAGGTATTTAATAGTTTTTCCTTCACGTGCATTTTTAATATAATGAATTAGCCCCTATTTTTTACTTACAAAAAATATTATCATATCCACATGTCTTATCTTTGATGTAGCCATGGTGTACCCTAGCCGTATCCAAAAAGTATCCTGAAAATAACAAACACATGAAATTTCGATACGTATCTGGCCATATTAGTGCAGGATACGTATTAGATACGCCCAAGCTTTAGATCTTTAGGCCTCATTTGATTCAGGTATTAGGATCAGTGGGATTAATAATGCCAGTATTAATAGTACTGGACTATTAAACCTGGTATTAATTTAATACAAATACCTTGTTTGATTCATGCAATATTAATACTGGGATATCTCATGCTGATGTTAATACCATGTTTGGTTTTGTAACTTGTATACGGGATTATATTTTGGACTAACAAAAAAAAATTAATTAATTTTTTTAAAAATTAAATTTTTTTTTTAAAATTAAATTTTTTTAAATAAATTAAAATAATAATATAATAGTGGCATTTTTGAAAATATTATAGTAGTAATGCCATTTTTGAAAATATATGTTTCATTTTTCTTAATCCTGAATAAACAATACCATCTCCCCATTGGTATTAAATTATACCACAAAGACTGGTATTAAGTTAGTACCGGTATTAGTAATTCTAGCACATTTGTGCAAATCAAACAAGGTATTTTAAAAAAAGTAATATTATTAATCTCATCCCACTTTTTAATACCCGAATCAAACGAGGCCTTAAGGGATGGGCCGGAGGTTGTGGAGCTGTTGAATATGGGGTCTCTAGTTCTCATTTCCTGGAATACGTTTGGCATAGCTCCAAATGCGATAAGGGTTTTACTTGCTTTCCAAATCACTAACATGCTGTTCTTTCTCCCATTTTATCGTTAACTTCTATAGCAGGTTTTTGCACTAAAGAAAATACTACATTTTAACAGGGTATATCAGTTGCTTGGTGAATCAGGGACTTACTATGGCGTACGCTTTGGGAAGAACATCCCATGGATAACACAATTTCCATTTGGGGTGATAAGGGATCCTCAGTATGCTGGCAGTATTGTGAGCTTGCTTGCGTGTCTAGCATGGGTTCCCTTCCTATATATTCTCCTATGGATAATTGGCTACGTGTTCATCATACAAATAGAATCTAAAGAAGATCCAACTACTCGTGCCAAGCCACTATCTTGAGTCACTAGCGAAAGGAGGACACTAACTAGCAAATTGGAGGTAATTAGCGCATTAGAGAACTTTCCTATTAACTCTATCTGTTCTCGAGGTTACATCTCTTCATGTTTGCTTTTCTTGGGCTTTTATTTTTTTCAAAATTAGTTCACCAGTTGTGAACACGCGCTTGAACCGTAAGTTGTAATGGGCGTGCTGGAGAAACACGTGACAATCTTCGGTACATTTTGAAGAAGTTACATGTTGATTTGGATTATTGTTGACTTCAATAGAACTAGAAGGAATTGATTTCTTAGTCATATTTGCTTCTTTTTAGCAAAAATGTTGAGTAATGGGGAAAACATTTTCATTAAATCTGGCAAATATGATGTCTGTGTTATCATCTTAGAGCACAACAATGAATAATTGTAGGATAAGTAGGATAACCTATCATATAACATTGTTCCGTTTATTCGGCCACCTATAAAGTTAAGTCTGACCAACTTCTTTATCATACGAATTACGGACAACTGGTGTTTGTTTAAGAATCAAACGGATACCAGGTGCCCTTTTAAATCCTAAACAGACATCAGTTGTATGTCTGTATATCAAAGTCCCAAATGGACATTAGGTATCTGCTTTAACTCAGCTACATCTCTTCTCTATTTAAATTATATTTTCATGCTTAACAATTGTTAAATGATAAAGTTGTTACTACTGTACGCGAATTAGATTGGTGCGATGTTATTATAAAGTCAAACCTTAGCAGTAGAATGTATTTTACACATTCATTCTATATAAAACTCTTTTTTAAAAGGACCGTTGGACTTGTATACATTTTACACAAAACAAAATTACATAATACGGTTGGAGATCAATGATAAATCCACACAATGTTCATGAGGCATATGCCCCTCCTCAACTCTTTGTGTTAAGTAACCCTTGAAGTTTCCTTTTTGCATACTCGATGTTCAAGCACATGCATTAAGTTTGTATATTCTCTTTCTATGCACTCAGATATCTAAGTTAAAATAAAAACATATATAGAATGAATGAAGATCTGGTTTGATGGTTAAGTATCAGAGAATAATGTAGGCTCAATTCCAATGAATGTTTTTTCATTTAAAAAAATAAATGCAGAGGTTGAAAAGAAATTTCAAAAAATTGATGTCATAAGTACCCTAAAGATATAGTAGGGATTGTTTGCTTTGTGTACTAATATAGATATGGCTACATGTGCTCTACATTTGCATTTTAGCATTTAAAAAGTCAACAAAAATTTAAAGGGTGATTATATATTCTTATAAAGATTACTAGTGTAAAAATTGGAACACGCTTAGTCATACTTTATTTATGAATATTTAGTGTCCCTTCCTATTTAAAATTTCTAAGGCCATCTCCAATGGTATTTTTTATAAATTTATTTTATATTCAATTTGTTATGGTACTTTTAATACATTTATATATTTAGTTGGTAATATAATTGTATAGATAGAAAAGTTTCAAATATTTTTTTTTTAATAGTGCTATTTCTATCTTGCTTGGCATTTATTTAAGAATGTAAGAGAATTAGAGAGTTCCTTATATTCAATGAGAATGTGTCATGTCATATTGAAAATTTTTTATCACTATTTCTACATTTTTACACGTAGAAATGGTGATAGAAATTTCTCATATAATTCAATTTTCATCTCACATAGAAATAGTTATAAAACATCCTATTAAAACATATATTTTTTTATTTTTTTCTATTATAAAAATTTATATGGATAAAAATAACTATCGGATGGCCTAACTCGTATAGGTTTGAGATGCTCTTGTATTGGTTGACGTTGAACTTGTCATGTTATACTAATAATTAGGGCCTCTAACACCTTTTTCTATTATACAAAGAATATATTTAATAGATTCCAGTGGATTTAATTGAAGGAGGGCAAGAAATACTAACCATTATTCTACTAGACCATGGCCTAGATCTTGCCCCACGGATAGCCTAGTGCTTGACAAATGTTTTCATTTCTTTATGTTGGAGCATATGGAATAATCGAAACAACTTGATATAGCATGGAAAATTTAATTCACTTAATCAAATAGTGAAGAACACTTTGGATTTGTTGAAACAATGGCGCTCTGTTAATTTACATGTACGGTCAGTGGTCCCTTCTCTTTCTATTGCTCAGCACTCATGGTCTAGGCCACCCCCGTATAGTTAAAATGCAATACGGATGCGAGCATATTTACAGGCTTGAATTGTTGCGGTTATGGAAGTATTCTTGAAATTCTGAAGGTGTTTTTATGGCATGTGTTAATGGAGTTTACTCGGGCAATTTTCCTCCTCATTTAGCAGACGCCATCAGCCTTCGAGAAGCTCTTAATTGGTTGAAAAAAAGAGGCTTTAGTTGGAGACGGATTCGACAATGGTGGTGCACACTATGTTAAATAATTTAGTTGATAATTCGATATTTGGATTGTTTATTAATGATTGTAAATCCCTCGATAGGAATAATGGTTATTGCTTGTTTAAGTTTGTTAGTCTATCAGCGAATTCAGTTGCTCATACGTTAGCTAGAGTTTCGAATTCTTTGTCTGGTTCAGTGGAAAGCGTGTTTGCTCCTCCTTTCTTAATTTCAGATGTACTTTGCTATGATTTGTTTTAATGGATTTTTCTTCTTTCAAAAAAAACATTTTTTTGTGGGAATATTATAAACATTATTAAAAAATAAAGAAATCAAAGGCATTATGCCTCTGTTTGACCTAAAAAAATATTTTAAAAATTAAATAAATAAGGGAAAAAATCACTAAACCTTCCTCAATTATTACACTTTTTCACTTTACCCTCTGATTTATAAAAATTAACAATAAACTCAACTCAATTATTAGCTTTTATTACTAAACTCCCAAAATGATTGACCATGTACCATTAAAATTTATATGTATATATGAAAAAATTAAATAAAATAAACCCAACCCACATCGATCCATTTCATTTCAAATTTAACATACTCACTCTTAAATTGAAAATCCTAATTAAAGTGGGTTTATATTTTAGGGGCTTTTAGTGTTTAGCCCATAATTTTTGAATAATTTTACATTTAACCCAATTCGTTTTAGAAATTAGTTGTTAGCCCAAATTTAAACATAAATAGTAATTCGTATTTAAGATATTAATATTCCTATTTTAGATATTTTTTTTTTGTTTTACAATCTTGCCCTTTGAGATTTGTTATTCAATTTCAATTTTTTTTTGTATTTTATCATAACGGATTATTATGATCTTTATCTCCTATTACAATGTCTTTTTTTTTATTCAAATTTCAAAAACAAAATGATTTAATTTTTAATTGGATAACGTGTGTAAATTTGAAAAGTTCTTCATATGTTTTATTTGTTTATCCATGTAGTCATATTGGTTTTTTTATAGTCAGACATATTATGGTTTTTCAATGTAAATAACATAATTTAGGAATTGTAATAACGCACCTTATATGATTGGTTGATTTAGAATCCTTTTCTAAAGTCCCAGACGTTGAAGACAATCCACTACGAACCTCTTGTTACTGTGCCCGTATTTTCTGTGTATGAAAGACAATCTATGTCATATCAATATATTAACATGAATATAAATATGATATTTAACTTAGTAAATTCT
This sequence comes from Lonicera japonica, assembly GCA_021464415.1. Taxonomy (NCBI): domain Eukaryota; kingdom Viridiplantae; phylum Streptophyta; class Magnoliopsida; order Dipsacales; family Caprifoliaceae; genus Lonicera; species Lonicera japonica. Next base: position 6,647,605 of record CM038467.1, on the reverse strand, counting down.
ACATAGCTTAATGCTATTACACAAATCTAACATTACTATTGAAATTGGAATTAACATAATGAAGTCATATTTAATAGAATATGATGTGGTCATTGGAAAAGCAAACTTAATACTTTGTGTTTGGTCTCTAGAATCATGTAGATCCACTATATTATGCTCATTCAAATTTACTGATAAAATTCCATAATAAGAGTATACGTATATAAGTGTGAAAATAGTGTATAAAAATTAAGGATAAATCTTACCGCGGATTAGACCAGTTGAATTCCACCGTCTTGAAAACTTATAATATCGAAATCGATATTTTCTGTAAATGATTGATGCACGATTAATAAAAATGGTTTATCATATAACCTTGTATATATATTTTCTTCTGGATGGGGAGAAGATTTTGAAGAAAATGTAGCTAAGTATTTCACAATGGCTAAACTCTAAGGCCTCGTTTGATTCGGGTATTAAAAAATGGAATGGGATTATTAATACCACTTTTTTTATAATACCTTGTTTGATTCGCACAAATGTGCTGGAATTACTAATACCGGTACTAACTTAATACCACTCTTTGTGCTATAATTTAATACCAGGGGGGAGGTGGTATTGTTTATCCATGATTAATAAAAATGAACCATATATTTTCAAAAATGCCACTACTACTACTATATTATTATTATTTAAAAAAAAAAAATTTAATTTTTTTTTAAAATTTTTTTTTAAAATTTTTTTTTAAAATTTTTTTAAAATTTTTTTTAAAAATTTTTTTTAAAATTTTTTTAAAATTTTTTTTAAATTTTTTTTAAAATTTTTTTTAAAATTTTTTTTAATTTTTTTTTTAAATTTTTTTTTAAATTTTTTTTTAAATTTTTTTTTAAATTTTTTTTTAAATTTTTTTTTAAATTTTTTTTTAAATTTTTTTTTAAATTTTTTTTTAAATTTTTTTTTAAAATTTTTTTTAAAATTTTTTTTAAAATTTTTTTTAAAATTTTTTTTAAAATTTTTTTTAAAATTTTTTTTAAAATTTTTTTTAAAATTTTTTTAAAATTTTTTTTAAAATTTTTTTTAAAATTTTTTTAAAATTTTTTTTAAAATTTTTTTTAAAATTTTTTTAAAATTTTTTTTTTAAAAATTTTTTTTTTTAAATTTTTTTTTTTAAAATTTTTTTTTTTTAAAAAATTGTTAGTCCAAAATATAATTCCGTATACAAGTTACAGAACCAAGTATGGTATTAATATTAGCATGAGATATCCCAGTATTAATACTACATGAATCAAACAGGGTATTGGTATTAAATTAATACCATGATTAATAGTCCAGTACTATTAATACTGGTATTATTAATCCCACTGATCCTAATACCTGAATCAAACGAAGCCTAAGTTCTCATGTATGGTGTAAATTACGTTTGCCTATTGCGGTGTATTTTGTAATATCATAAATTGGATTTAGCTTAAAAGGCAGGCCCAATTCAATTTCCCTTTTTATACATAATTTGTTTTTCAGCCCATATAATTTGGTGGCAGTACAATGGATCGGGTCACCCGGCAGTCCGGCACTAAATTTGTACTAGCTGTGTATATAACCCGCACCGTAGTCTACGTTTCGGTAAAGGTGGTAGCAGATATTCTAAATTTGTCTGTTTACAACTCTCAGACAAAACAGGGCTTTCTTTTAGTTGGAGTTCTAAAGTTTCACACTTATACACAATAGTCTTCAAATATTCAGGTATTGTAAATCTTATCATAACCGCATTTAAAAAAAAAATTGTAATCGAAGATATATTGCATTTGCATTGTTGGCTGAAATTTGAAAGATACTCAAGTGATATCCCTTATCTGTAGCACACACTTTGTCATTTTCTTCAAGAACTTAATCAACCATGTTTTTTTACCCAAAGAAACACATTTCTATGAAGTACATCGTTGCATTTGCTTGATTGTAAGTCTAACTTCCTTAGACCCAATTTAATTGTAATGGGCTCTGTTGATGAAAAGGTGTGGTATATACTTGGGTTTTTCTGTTAGTCATATTACTCAATATGACTAATGGTTATTATTTAACAGGGCTTTCACCGGCATAATATATTATTCGTTCCATTTAATAAGCTGTTATGACAAAACCTAGTATACATAATGGAGGTCATCATTATATGGATTATGTCATTTTAGAATGGTATATCGTGAATTTTTGTAAGCCATGGAATATAGTATGACTATTTTGAAAAATGCGTAAACTGACCTATCTTTAATTAAAATCCATGCCCAGTTGGAAGTGTGTGAATACTGTCATTACTGATATTATGCCATATTGAAAATTTTACTTTATTTTGCAGATGTCGATGCCTAGTTCTAGTAAGGTTCGTAGTAGTCCTCGTAAGGATAAAAGGGCCGATAAGGTAATAAGTTTTTCTTTCAGCCGATAACTTGTGCACCGTTTTTTTATTGAAGTGTACAGGATTGTATGATCTATCGCATTTCATTGATAATATGACTGAAATCTAGTTATTTGTTACTTTGTTGAATGACATTTTAAGCGAGGTGGATCTAATTCAAATGGTGGTAATGTAATGGGGAAGGCAAATGGTGATATGACAAAAAAGGTGCTTGACAATGCACGTCCTAAAAGGAGCAAGCAAACGAAACATTATTACTGCATTATCATAACATCCGAGCCAATTATATCTGAGGTACCTATAACATCTACAAGGTGTCCTTAGTATTACTGCATTATCATAAATATGGAAACATTATTTCAACTATTTTTTTAATAAACATGATGAAAAGGAAGAAATTTTTGATGATAATTGCGACCAATACAGGTCATCCATGATTGCTTTTAGCAGGTTGAAAACTAATCTAGCAAACAACAAAAAGAGTTTTGGTCTCCGGCATGAGAATCTACTGCGACTTACACCATTCTAGAGCCTGTACTCCGCTTACAAGTTGGATTTAGTAACTGATAAGTTGTGCCATAAATCTAATAAGCTTCTTAAAGTCATTGGACTGTATGACACAAAAGTGAAGGCCTTCCGAATCAGGGGTAGGGTGGTGAAGTTTAGAACAAAACAGGTGGCCCGAATTCTAGGTTTATCTTGTGTGGGTAATAGGTTAACCATCCACACACACAAACCTTTAGTCCACGAGTTTGGTGTACAGTACTTTGGCAATTTGCGTCAGTTGTTCCTAAGTAGGATAATTGAAACCATTAAACAAATTATATTGAGTGAGAATGAAGACGACATTCGTGACACTGTGTCTCTAATTTGTTTTCACTTTTGCACAAGCTTACTTTTTGCAAACACCGGTACATCAATCAAATGGTATGCTGTTAATATTGTTGGTGACATTGAGAAAATTGGTACTTATAATTGGGCACGGGCGGTCCGTGACTGGCTAATTGACGATATTGAAAAGAAGCAACACCGACTAACATCTGTCACGGGTTGCACCATAATTCTTTTGGTATGTATTTTTAACATCTTCATTGGTAATCTATACGTTAAAATATGGTTACTGATTACTGTAAGCTTTGCAGTTTTGGTTGTGTGAAGTTACACATGTTATAGAACCAAACAAAGACCGCACTATCTTGGAGCCTACATTTTTGTGTTGGGACCTCTCAAAACTGGAAGGTGCACTATCCGGTGACAAATTCGATGATGCAATCGTAGGTGTCCTAAATTCTTTTTATATTTATTAAATGATATATTAATGTCTTCATGGTACTTTTGGACAGTTATTAAAGGTGGATTAACGATTTCGCCAAAATTGATTATAGACAAATGCAAACTGGCCTTATGGAGAAATGACTAATTCTGAATCAAGTGACGCATCAGATGATGAGCCTCCTTTACATAAAAGAAAATCAAAAAGAGGGAATCATGGAGATCGTTTGAAAAAATTGAAGCCAACCAAAAAGGCGAAAGTGTGTACCAAGAAAAATATAAAAGAGGATCGCAATAAAACTGAGACAGAGAACCCAGATTGTTTGAAGGTACAATATTATGTGTGTAAATGATATTCGATTGGTTGAATTATTATACCATAAATTAAGCTTTGCATGCTCCTATTTCAATTGGTATGTAAAATTATGAGGTCTTAATGGACAATCTAAAAATAATGATTTTTTGACGCAGTTGCCTAAGGACTACATGGCAGATGATGGCTTTGTATGTACACCTGAGAATAACAAGGGGTTGACTGGGGACCACATAAGTACAATACAATAGCCCACCGAGAATGAAGGATACACGAACAAAAGCCTGGTTAGAGAAGAGGAATGCAATAGCATGGCCGGAAAAGAGTTTGTGGAATTTGGCAAGGTAGATGTTTCAATGTCTGATAGGGAGTACGTAAGTGCAACACCAACCCCTGTAAGTTCACCAGAAAAGGATCATAACCAAAACAGTCCAGTTTGTGATGTCAATCAATTAGGTAAGGATAAAATAGATGTCCCAAGCATTAAGAGGTGTTCGAGGAGACGTTTAAAGCGAATACATAAAGAAAATAGCCCAGAAGATGAGCATGATGAAATGCATGAAATACTAGATAATGTGTTTATATCTAATAATCATATCCCGGGGAGTCGTTGCGGTAAATCAGTCCTAATAACAGATGATGTTAATACCAGTGAAAAAATCAATAGTGAGACAGTAGTAGCGGCAGCCAAAAAAGTACGGACAAAAATAATTGCGAGGAAAATGTTAATAACCAGTGTGCAATTTGAGAGAAAAAGCTAAAGGAACGTTGGGTATCGGACACACAATGCATTTATTGATGGAGAAAAAGCTGTAAATGGTGATGCTAAAGGTCCTGATTATGGTAGAGGAATTTCTGATCACAAACATGCACACGAGGGGGTGAGCAACGCAGAAAATGTTTACGGCCCACCTGGATATGAGGGTGAAAGTCCTATATTCAAACCCCCAGCATGAAACAGTGTGTTTAGAAATAATTAATGTGCAGATGGAAACTGAGAGATTCTGTATCCCTCACACAGCTGGAATATCGGATAATAATGATGGAAATTTGGAAGAAATTGAAATTAAAAAAACTCATACACCGGCACAAGAAGAGTCTATGACAAACGGTAAGCTCAAGTTTGTTCCATCATTTGATGTTTTATATGTGCGGAAGATAGAATATGATAGGAAAGACCTTTTGAGCAGAAACATTAAACTGAGCGACCTTGCTACTAGGTCTAAAATTTAGTCCAGAAAACGACTGAAAAGGTCCCAGCATTGGGAAATGAATGCACATAATTCATACATGAGGCTGCGAAAATTAAATTTAGAATATCAGAGGGAAAAGGATAATGGTATTAGGCTTTACAAAAATGACAATCATCAACTGAGACGAGACCTAGAATCGACACGTGCATAATAAGCAGCTAGGGAGAAGGAGATTATTTCAGCTAAGTTAAGTGCATTAGAGGCACACCTTGCAAATGGTGCGAATAAAAGTCGTTCGTCTGATTTTCCTTCATTTGAGATATTATCGTAAAGGACTTTAAATCATGTGGAAAAGGTAAGTGGAATTGTATCTTCAACACCGCTTGAGAAGGAGGTGGAGGAAAATAGAAAGAACGCAGATACGTACCGTATTCAAATTACATGAAATAGAGGCTTTGTTGATTGTATGCTAAGACCATCTAAATGTCCTCCGTCAAGAGAAAGTAGCAAACGAAGATAAGCTCCATGACAGAAACAAGGAGTTGTTGACAAAATTAAATGAACAGAAGAAGACAGATGACTCACTTAAAGAGGCTGCAAAAATAGTGCACGATGACAAGCAAGCATTGTTAATAGAGAAGAATGAAATGTCTGAAAAGCATTTAGAGCAAAGTCAGATGATATCAGAGATGGAAATAGTTGTGGAGGAACTTATTCTCAAAAACCGAACATTGCAGTCACAGCTAGACATATCAAATCCACTCTTATTGAAAGAGGATTTGTTTTTGTCTCCAAACTCGTTGGTGAAGAATGTTAGGGCATGTCATAATGGTGATCATGCTCTTGGTTATATGAATAATATCATTAATGAAAAATTCAAAGATACAAAAATGCAACAAGTTAATGAACCATTGCAGAGAAGGGTGACACGAGTCGGGGTGAAAAATGTGGATGACACGAAGGGAAGAAGGTTCTTGGTGAAACAATTGAAATTGGAGACGACAGTGAAAGGGATGTAGATAAAGGGGCAGTACTTGCCCCACAACGCAAAATTAACTTCGTGAAGCTCAAAGTGGCAAAATACCTATCAGCAGAAGTTAAAGACATGATAAGGGTATTATGGGAGAAAACTTCTCCGGAGTAAGATTTGTTCTTTTGGTTTTCAAATATTTGTTTTCCTCAAATGTTTAAATCAATCATTCATACATGATACATTCATTATCTCACATAAATAATCCAATTACTCACTGTTGGCAGGGCAATCGTATGGGAGCGTGGGGCGGATGCATTAACATGCAATGTGACATCAACAAGATATTGTTAGAGGGAGCAATAAATACCAAAGTGAAGAATTACTCCAATTAACAACTTTAATTGCTTGTTATAGTAATGAATTTTCAATTGCAAATAATATATATGAAAGGGTCAATCTGAATAATTGCAGATTATAGATGCATATGGAGAGATACTAGGAAAAGATGCAGATATGGTGCAGAAACAACCTTCATTGTGCTGTATTCTATCTACTTTTGCTTGGGTATTGTTCCAAAACTGTTTATTGTGTTGTTTATATAACCATGATTGAACACTCTGTATAACAGTTTATGTGAATCCACAGATCATGCTTGAACAGAACAACGAAGTGGGTAAGCAGAAATTAATCCACGATCCCTTGTTGCGAACTTTTCACGCAGCCATACGTGTGTTCGTCCCAATAATACACAAGAAGAAGATGCATTTTAGTCTCTTATGCTTGGACCTCGACAGAGGAAGATGGTATCATATGAATCCTTTGAAACCAAGATGTGTGAATAAGATAGATATGTTCTACGAAGATTGTAAGAATATGGTATGGGTTTCTTATAATTTTGATATCTCTATAATATGAATCTCGGTATAATTTCTTTAGTATTACACAATGTGACAAGTAATGAATGGCTGAAATTGTTAATTGCAGTACGGTGACGTTCAGCGTTTCTTCCGTGATATAAAGGAAAATAGGGATAGAATGTTGAAGAATGGTTTCAAAAAGGTGTTAAGCGCAAGGGATGGAGGGAAAAAGTAGATTGAACGAGCACTGGAAAAGTCAGAAATCAATACAATTGCGCATATAGTGCAAACAAATATAGATTATGAACTGAATATTCCTGAAATATGCCCAAAACAAAAGTCAAGCATGTAACTGTCATATTGTACCAATCATTACCCAGAAATTATTGGTAACGTATGAAATATACTTGGACAAAATACTGGAAATATTAATCATCTTCATGTTTTTTTTATCAAATCGCAGCGTTGATTGCAGGATTGCAGTCCTATATTACATGAAGCAGTTGGCCTTTGAGGATCTTATTGAAAAGAAATTCAAGCAAGGTACAATGCACTAGATGAGAGCTGACATCATAGAGACCTTCCTGAAGAATAAAGATACAATAGACCCCTACAAGCTGGGTGGTAGATAGTAAGTTATATTTTTGTATGATGTTGCATAGACAACGTAGTAAATATGCTTGTTTCCAAGCAGTAATATATTTAGATTAAATAATTGGGACGAGCGATGGTAATATATGGATTAAATCATCGCTGAACTCTTTAGAGACCCGTGATCTACTTTCTTGGATTTCATCTTTGAATTTGAATATGTTGTTTTCTGGATGTTTTATAATGGTTTAATAATAATGTCTATGCAATTCATGTGGCATTTTTGTTGGTGATTTTGTATTTCTTATATATGTTATCCATATAGCTTGAAGAATACTTTTGATATCTTAGTAATTATGTGAAAATTGAGCAATTTTAAACTGAATGATACGGATAACTTTATGAATAAATAAAACCATTTTTAACTATTTAGTTAGACTTAGTAATAGAACCTAACAACTCCATAAAACACAGTTAAGCTCGGTTATTGGTGGAATACATTCTAAGATTTACATGGCTGGTGTGAGAGTGCTAATATGAGTAAGATTTATATGATTTAACTATAACATTCGTTATGGAATAATTGAAGTAATCAAAGTTCATTAGTGATATGTATAATTGCTTTTGTCAATACCATACTTCGAAGTATGCTAAAATTACTAGTGCTACACTAATCTTTGGTTATGGGCACCAGTTTCATAATATGACTAATGCAGTATTAAAGGTTCCATTAACATGAATAAAAGTTTATTTACTTTAGTTGATCATGCATCATTGTATATTGAGATGAATTTCGTAGTAAATAAGGTAAGTAGTTTTTCTTTATCTGATTCGATGTCATGGGTGGAATTGTAACAAAGAACAAATTAATTGGGTCCTAGTTTGACAAACTGGTTGGATAATTATTGTTCTAATGACTAAGAATATCGTAATATGAGAACGTTTTATTTTTGTGGTTAATTTGACTAGATTGAATGACTGAAATGAGTAATATTTGGTTGCAGACACCAGTTTCATAATACGAATAATGCATTTATTGAAGGTTCCATTAACATAAACTAAAGTTTACTTATAAAACAGTTGATATGCATTACTACATTGTAAATTGAGATGAATTTTGCAGTAAATAAGATAAGTTTTTTTTATTTCGAAACTGATTCGAGGTGATGGGTGGAATTGTAACAAAGGACAAATTAATTGGGTTTTATTTTGACAAACTGGTTGGATAATTATTGTTCTAATGTGCCCTTTAGTAGCAGATGCTAGAAAAAAAAAGTTGTTCTAGCATAGTTCTGCTACGAATAGAGTAAATGTAAGTTAAAAAGAATGTATATTTGATACATTAAGAAGGAACATTAGGCGGTGTTGAAAAATCTATATTATTTTCATTGCAAACCTTAAAGTGAAAAACCAAAAACATAATGAACCAGTCTAAGATTAAGCAAGAAATTGACGCATTGAACAACTGAAGATAAATTGAAAATATAACGATAATATCCATGCATACAATGAACTACTGCTCACTAAATTTTACCTACGAAATGCAAGAACCTAAATCACTAATAGAACTAAAAGTTGAATATGAGAATTATTTCACAATGATCTGGTAAGTGTAAATTGGCAGTGTTATATAGCAGCGGCACAAGTCCTACGGTTGTGACGACCAAATTGCTTGCAACAACTGCATTGCCTGAATGGTTCAGAAAGTTCCCCATTAGATTTAATCATGTCATTGAGAGGGCGTCCGGGTTGTTTCTTTGTAATTGGTGGTAATGGGTAGACCTCATCCAGAAAAAAGGGCTCGTCATCATCGACGGACGGAACAGGATAAATTGGATATGATTACAACTTGCCGAAGACATCAGTGTGCAGGTAGGGATCAATGAAGTCATATACATTTGCATCAATTTGACGTACTCCAGCTACCGCATGGACACATATGAATCCAGTTATCCTCCACCTTTCGCAAAAACATGTATGATCAGCAAGGTTCACACTAAACCTCCTCTTTTTCGAGACTTCAAACATCATATCACTAGCTTGACGGACCAAGCAATTTTTGTTTTTCTTATGAAGTTGAAGAAGCAATTTCTCCTGCTCGGGGCAGAGTACAGTCTTCCAACGGTAAGATTTAGCTTAACGTTCCCCAATTAATCGCGTCATCTTTGCCCTCACGCCATCCACTAGTTGTGTAATTGATAGGTGACGTTCCGCAACAATCCAGGAGTTGAATGACTCAGCAACATTGGAACTCATTTCACTATACCTCTGTCAAGGAAAGTACGCATTTGCCCAATGCACATGGGGCAAATAACGAAGGAATTCCTCCACAGGTTCTTTACCCTCCGCAATCAACTCTTGGATAAATTTGTTAAAATAAAATGAATTGTATGCATATGCACATTTATTGAAGATATCAACTAATTTTTCCCTTTCATCATGCTTTTTGGCTCTAGGCAATTTAGCACGAAGGTTATTTTTCAGGTGGAACAAACAGTATGTATGTGGGGACCTCGGGAAAACATGTTTCACTGCATCTAATAGTCCTTGGTTCTTGTCAAAAGTGAAGGTTACAATTCTCCCTTGTGGATTCAAAATTTCAGCCAATATCTTGGTAAACCATGCCCAATTATCTGTGTTTTCCGCATCTACCACCGCATAGCAAAGCTGGTATATACCTACAAAGTATAATAATAATCCGTTACATGTAAATTACAAAGAATAAAAATTCCATTAGTAGTATTGTGGGACTATAGAGTTTTAAAACATTATCAACATATGAAAAGGGTTATTACAAATTAAGAATAAAAAAATACGAAGAGAGTAATTAACGGAAACCGCCATCTCCATTTGTTGTAGTGGTCGCCATTAGAGTTCCTTTAAATTTGTGCTTAAGGAATGTTGCATCTAAGCATAACGTTGGCCTACACCAATTGAAACCTTGAATGCATCCTCCCGGTGCAATGAATAACCACTAGAAGTGGTGTGAGTTGTTATCCACCTCTAAGTAGCATAAACCTCCAGGGTTTGTCTCCACGAATAATTTGCGGTAGCGGACCAGTATCTTGTATGAGTGTTTATCGTCACCGTGAAGGTCCCTCCTAGCTACCTCTTTTCCATACCAAGCGTTCCAGTACGGAAGCTCAACCCCATAAAATTCCTTAAATTTTTGAACAATAAGTTTGGCAGCCATATATGGATCTTTAGCAATTGTTTCGGATATGAGTGATGCAACAACCTTTGACATCATCATTTTATTCTGTTTACCTCGTAACCTCCCGATGCATGTGTGCTCGTTATTTAATTTCTTAATTTTAAAAATACCTTTATAATGACATAATACAACATGCACATGCCATTCACAGTTTTGGGACTCCTTTTTAGAGCACACAGCTGTTACACGTCCAAACTCATTTTTTTTTAATTTGGCCGTGATTCTAAGCTCAGTTGCATATAACTTAACCATCTTATGAAAAACTTCAGCACCACTTCGGAATGCTTGGTTGACATGACTAATGTAACTGGCCCACTCGTGTGAAAGCAATACAGGCTCAGTCGTTGGGTCGTTGATGTCATAGTCTGGAGCTGGAACAATTGGAGGGTTATCAAAATCCACTACCGCTGACAATGAGGAAATGTCAATTTCATCACAACCGATTGTAAAATCCACAGTTTTGGATTCAACAAGGGTAAGAGCTGCGTACATGTATTCTATGTCATTGTTGCTCTCCAATAAGTGTGTTGGATGACCAGGAATAACTTGCACTAAATGATGACATGCTGAGCTGTGGGAACATAGACCGCACCGCATTAGTGAACAATTTGAAAATACATGGATTCACAATTTTGAAAACTGTCTCCCGCTCTCCAAACTTACAACGGACCTCCACATGTGGATCAATTTATTTAAACTACAATATAAGAGCAAAGTATGAATTAATTGTAATGTGGCAGGCAATATGACTTATTGTAATGTTGTATCTAATATAACTAGATTGAATGCACGCAATATGACTTTACTGTAATATGACTAAGAATATCGTAATATGACATTGTTATATTTTTGTGGGTAATATGACTATATTAAATGACTAAAATAAGTAATATGACTATTCTGGTATAGCTAATATGACTAAGAGTTATGTGGATTTGAATGTAACATACAATATGACTATATCGACAGAATCAAAGTTCATGTACTAATTGGATAACGTTGTGACTAATATGACTGGTTTGAGAGGGCTAAAATATTACTAAGATTTATATGATTCAAATATAACACTCAATATGGATATATAGAAGTAATAAAAATACAATATGGATATATTGAACTAATCAAAATTCATTAATAATATAGCTAAATGTTTCTATCATTACAATACATCAAAATATGAAGTTAGAAAACGTACCTACAAATAAAAAAAAGCCAATATCCCTATATAATGCAACACGTTTAAAGATGAAGCAATGGCAATATGGCAGATGTATACCATAAGAGTGTCTACAAAGAAGATATGTATGTGATCAAAAATTATATAGATGTTAGATACATATAGATAAGAATCGTGGGAGACATAGTTACTTATCGGATATAGAAGTTTGAAACTTTTTCAGTGATAAGAGGTCGCTAAATCAGCGAGTGGAAAATCTGGAACGATGGGGATAACAAGATTGTTGTTTTAAATGGCAAATATCCAGGAAGAAAGAGAATGTACCCATAATTGACAATGATCAATGCGATAGAAATACGCGGCAACCCTAATAATATACAAACGTCAATCTTGTCAATAACCCCCATAATTAAAAAAAATCAATTAGAAAAAATCAATTTCCACCTCCTGGTCTGAAAGCAAAAACATTGGGCCAAATACAAAAACACTAGCTAATCACTAATTCAACAAACCTACTGGATCTGAATATACAAGTGCCTAGGATTTTGGGCTAAAGACTAATTTGCTATTAATTGTAACCATCTCAATTAAAGAATATATTTCATGTTTCGCATTAAGTTTGAATATGAAAAATTATATTTCTGTTGATAGTCTTACTTCTTTGGTATTTTTTAAATAAATAATTTCTTTATATTTTCGAACATAGTATTAAATTTCATAATTAAATATAGTTAGGAACCATAAATATTAAAAAATATTTAATTTAAAGAAGACTCACACATGGTTAAATGTTTTGAAAATATAGACGTTAGAAACCCCAAATATTAATTTTAAAACATAATTATATTAAGTAAATAGGTATGCATATGTTGTTGAGAAATACTAATATACGCATGGAAAAGTTACAATTCCTAAAGATAAGCTAAAGAAACTAAATCAAGAAAATAATTGCCTCCTCAGGAGCTTTGTTGATAGCTCTTGAGTCTTGACTTCCGGTAAGTGCTCGCTTGTAGTTTTCCTAATTTTGAAATTGGTTGCTAAATTTTTGTATTTCGGATTTGAGTTAATAGTAGTTTGATATTTTTTTTTTTTTGAAAAACGAAGAAAGTAATTTCACGTGAAAATTTTGAAACTCATCAACTTTTGATTTAACTTCTTGATAGAAATTACAAAAAATTCTTCATATAAATTTATCAATTTAAAATTTCAAAAACGAACTAAAACTCTCACTAAACGAGCACTTATTGTACAATGTCTCTCTCAATTATTTTTGGACAAAGATTTCTACACAACTTGGTTTACATGCTGCAAAATCTCACCATTATTAAGTAGCATGTAATATTTTGGAAACACATACAGCTCAGAAAATAAATTTTCTAATTTTACGACCCATAAACCTTTTAATCATATAATTTATTTTCGTTGCAATATTTTCACTGTTTTCGTAACCCATTTTCCTTTTCATTTTTGAAAAATTAAAAATCTCCGAAAACGTTACCGAACGGGCCCTAAAAGACTTACTTGGCAATAAAATATCTTGAAGTCCTTTATTAATTTATTTTTTAGGTGGCATTAGATAAAACAACTGAAAACTAAAAAAACTATTTGTTTACTTTTAAAAACTGTATTTGAAAAAATGTTATTTATTTGAATATAACACTGATGAAAACGGATTTTTTTTTTAAATATGACAATTTTGCCCTGATCAATTTATTTAAATCACATGTAAAATAAGAAACAAAAAAAAGTAAAATAGATATTTTTCAATAGAGTGTTTTAAGTCTTCAGATTTAAGTGACAAATTTGCCGCTTTAAATTTTTAGTTTTAAATGATAAATCACTTAATTTTTTGATAAACAAACATTTTTAAAAAGTTTTGAATTTAAATGAGCAAAACTTCCTTAGTGTTTCTTGCATAACAGTAAAGAAACTAAACTTGTATCAACGTGCCCACGTCCCCGCCACTTGTAAGCATGGTTCAAAGTCGCGGTTTCGGATGCTAACTCGGGCACTCAATTTTTAACTCGAATATCGGTATCGGTTTCGGTTTCGGCGATATAGACCAATTTATTATTTAAAAGGCCCAAAAAATTACAAAAAAAATATAAAAAAAATCAAAAGTATGAGATTAATAAGATGGATCAATTAGATAAGCATAATAACATTATCTAGTACAAATTACATATCATACATCAAAATACCATCATCTGTCGCACTTGTTAATAAAATATTATATCATAATTCAATAAATATATAACAATACAATCTTATAAAGTACAAATATCTTAAATATAAGTTCAATTAAGCCTAGAATAATGATATAGATTATAATTATCATCATTACTCAAGGAACTCCAGTGATGAAGAATAATGATATAAAGGAGGTTGAAAATTGGCACTTGTGGGGTAAGGATGAGAGGAATGACTAAATGATCTATAATTCAGAAAAATTTGGTTGGCCATGGTGATGATAGTACCCAAATCCCCGATAATCGCTGTTACTTGAAGATCCATCATGATACGTTCCACGATTATGTTGTTATCAGTATCAGTATCAAGATTGTAAGCATCACCTCCACCACCACTATTAGTACCTCGTATAGCACCACTACCTAGCCCACCTCCACCATCATTATTAGCATCATCATCATCATCATCCCCTCCGTCGTCATCATCGTTGTCACTTGAGAAAACGGTAGGTCTTTGAAGTTGCTTTATTTTTTTTGTTTTGTTTATTTTCTGTTTCTTTTCCTTATTTCTTTTCTTCTTTCTTATGATCTTCTCTTTTTTAGGATTAAGCTAATTTAATTAAGCAAAAATTAATAAATTACTTTGGAACAATTGAACAAATCAATATTTTTTTAATAGTTGCTAATTTAATTAAACAAAGGTCAACAAATTATTTTGGAACAAATCAACATTTTTTTTTCAATAAATACCAATTTACACTTCAAGTCTATAAAGTCCAACATGGAGTAATTTATTTTTTTTTATTTTTTTTTTATTTTTAACTTTAGTCGCTTTATTTAATTATTCAATATAGAGTGAAATATTGATGAGATATCGGTGAAATATCGGCAATTCGGTGTGATTTCGGTAAAATATCGGTGATATTTTAAAATACCGCGATTTTAATTATATCGGGTCATAATAATAGTTCGGTACCCCCAATTCTAACTCGGTATCGACCATCTCGAATCGACTTGAACCGATACTTTGAACCATGCTTGTACGGGTGGAAGTATATGCGTAAAAAGTCTCTCCCCCTTTCGGCTAAACAACCAACCACAGAACACAAACATAAGTAAATTCAATTAATTTACTAATAAGCAAGAAAATAAATAATTTTTTTAAAAGTGCTTAGAGTGAGAATCTAGCTACGTGTTAACTTTACGGCAATAGCATTACACATTTCAAAGCCAGAACTTTATAATGTGGACCACATTTGCAATGAGGCAAAGGCCCATGTGTGGAAAAGTCTTTTGTTTCTCATAATCCCTTTCACATAAAACTCACGCATTCCTATTTTGATGAACAGTTTTGAGATTAGCAAATCAATAGGAGACAACCTGAAATAAACGGAACTGGGTCCCACTTATCCAGCCACCTTCCACACATTCAAATCTAAATGACTACCGGTGAGTGCAACACTTGAAACAACAAATTCACAGCCATCCATATATAATAAAAACCAAGAAAAAGTTGGACGGCTAAACTTACATGCTTTATGGCTACTTCTCTACTACCCAAACCTGTAATCTCACCCTTCCTCGCAAACCCACCTTCAATTCCCTCAATCCACTTCACCAATGTCTCTTTTTTGAACAACCCATCAGACCAACCTCACCATTACACGCACAGACCAAGTGTTCGCTCAAATGTCAAAAAGAATCCCTGGCTCGACCCCTTTGACTATGGTGACGACCCAGACATGGTGAACGGGTCAATGTACGTGGACGGTAAGCAAGATGAGGATCCAAGGCCACCCGATAACCCAGATAATCCATACGGGTTTCTCAAATTCCCGATGGGATTCAACCCCGAAGTTGCTTCGTTGGGATTGAAAATCAGAGGGGATGTTCGAAGGTGTTGTGCGGTGATTTCTGGTGGTGTTTATGAGAACTTGCTATTTTTCCCAACAATTCAGCTGATTAAGGATAGGTACCCTGGTGTTCAGATAGACGTGCTTGCAGCTCCAAGGGGAAAACAGACCTATGAATTGAATAAGAATGTGAGGTGGGCTGATGCCTATGATCCTGATGAAGATTTTCCCGACCCGGCTGAGTATACTGACATGATTGGAATTCTCAAGGTTAATGGTTTTTTTATTGCCTCCGGAAACAATAATTCTAAAGGGGGCATATGCATATGACATAAAAGACTTGTCATGTATTAGTTAGGATGTGGGGATCCATATGAATTAATCCTTATCACTGTCGGATTAAAATGTCATTGTTTCATGTCAAATAAATATGACCCTCTAAAAGTACTCCTCCTGAATTGGCTCTCTTTGATAATGTGTCTAACTTTAAGAAATTGCATGCTATGTATAGGATTTTGACCGTTGGTTACCTCGTTCTCTCACTTGCAGGGTAGGTACTATGACATGGTTTTATCAACCAAACTTGCAGGGCTTGGCCACGCTGCATTCTTGTTTATGACAACTGCCAGAGACAGAGTTAGCTACATATACCCCAATGTAAATTCTGCAGGAGCTGGTTTACTTCTATCAGAAACATTTACACCAGATAATATCAATCTCTCCGAGGGTGGATATGACATGTGAGTTATATGAACCAAAAACAGCGAGTTCGTAGCGCATATTCATTTGAAAGGATTGTATTTAAGAGCGTGTTCACTATGGGCTTGTCTTGTTTAGGTATCATCAAATGGTCGATTGGTTGGCAAGACCAGCACGTAATGTACCAAAGCAACCACTGCCCCCACTAAAGGTTTCACTCTCAAGGAAGCTGAAGGAGTATGTAGCGGTGAAGTATAAGAAAGCTGGTGCAGAGAAAGGGAAATATATAGTCATTCACGGGATACAATCTGATTCAAAAGCTTCAATGCAGTCCAAGGGGGACACTGATAGCTTGCTGCCCCTTCAAGTATGGGCAGAAATAACTAGGGGAATAAGGTATCAAGTTCTTATAAACTTTCTCACGAGATTTAAATGCTAGTAAGCACCATATGCTTTGAGATAAAATAAAAAAATATGTGTAAGGACCACAATAATAACAAAAATATATAACGCAAAAGGCACATATAATCTCATCATATACGAGTTCTAATACTGCTACAGAAGAGAATGTGCACGCTATACAAAGTAAAATATAATTGTTTAGTCTCTAATGCAAACAGGGGAGTAAAGCCAATATATGTCATCCCCCATGAGAAAGAAAGGGAAAATGTAGAGGAAATTGTAGGAGAAGATACCAGCATTGTATTTATTAGTACCCCGGGACAGGTAATTTCATATATATTCCAGATTCTTATTCTTTACCATTCAGTTAAATTTCTTATACTGCCAATAAAATTCATTCTGAAAATGAAAATTCGGCATTTTCTTTGCAGTTGGCAGCTCTTATAAACGACTCAATTGGGGTAATAGCCACGAACACAGCTGCTATCCAACTTGCGCATGCACGCAAAAAACCATGGTAATTTTCTTCCTAAAAATAAACTATCTTCCAAATTTATCACCTAAGCTGAACCCAAAATTTTTAGTTACTCAATTAATTGCACCATTTAATAAATTCAAGTGTAGACTAAGGACTCGATATATGTTTTTTGGTCCCTTTTTCAACAGCGTTGCATTGTTTTGCTCTAAAGAGAAGGGGAAAAAGTTCGTTCCAAATGCAGAAGAGAAGAGGTGCACCATTATTGCATCTAAGACGGGAAAGTTAATAGATATCGATGTTGAACATGTTAAAAGTGTAATCCCGATGTTTGAAATGGCTTTTGCACTTGTCTAGAAGAAGTGCTTCTTTTGCTTTTTGGTTGTATTTGTTTTTTCTTCAAAGGTATATATGATACATATTCAAGCTATTGCAGAATTGCATACTGCATATTAACCATACTGCTAAGGTTTGACTTCATAGTAGCATCACACCAATCTAATTCGTGTATAGTAGTAACCACTAACTATATTATGTATAAGAATATATTACATATTAATTTTTTGTAACTTATCATAGCCATATCATATCCTAGTTTTTTAAAGTTTTGTCGTATCCTTGTGTTCGTATCCCTGTGTCCGTGCTGTGACATATCGGATACATGTATCTATATCCATGCTTCCTAGCTTTTAAGCAATTCAAATTACATAAACATATTGCCGCACCAGGAAGAATTGCAGGACTGCATGAGAGCGTGAATGAAATCAGAATATAGGAAGAAAAATAATATAATGTCGCATTCTAAACTTCTAAAGGGAACAACAATGCACTTCTTTTTCATGATATATCTTGGTTTACATATATTTTCCATTTAATATAAATATTTTTTGAGCAAGCATTTAATATAATTAAAAAACTGCATAATGGAGATAGAAGGTGGACCTGAAATTGAGGAACTGGCCGAAGAGAAAGAGGGGCCAAAAGTAGAAAGGAGGCGACCAAGAAAGCGAAGAAACTGATAAGAGGGAGAGGAACTGAAGGAGCTTCAAGAAATGGGACACCGAAGCCATGAATTTAGAAGCGTCTCGTCCTTTGCCGCACAGATCCACCCATGTCTGCGGGTAATTCCACACCCAGTAGTAAAACGGAAAGGGCAATAAAACCCCTATACATGCTGCTACTGCCATCGTCCCTATTCTCTCTCACTCTCCCAATTGGAAACCTCAGCTCAGCCTCAGCCTCAGCCTCGGCCACCGCACAGTTCAGTTCGTTTGGATGAAAGGAATGGGAAGGAAAGGAAAGGAAAGGAAAAGAGGAGGAGAGATTACATTTCTTTGGTTTAGATAGAATATTTAAAGAGAATGGAATGGAAATAGGAGTGGGAGGGAGTGTCTGAAAGAGATATGTCCTAGAACCATTCATAGATTATGATTCGTACTTAGATATCTTATGTTTATTGTCATTAATAAAGTTTATTTTATTTTATTTTATATTTTCTTGTAAATAATATATATTAATACTAGTTCATCAAGTACGTGACTTGATTGTAGGATGCTAGTAATGTTATAATAATATTATTTAGATGTCCCTAATCATGTGTCAATAACTTAGGATCACATTGATATAATGATTAGAGTATGGGTCAGCTGATGACTATGTTCCACAAGTCATGGATATGGAGATATCAAACTGAACACACTGATACTTGTTGGGGAACAAAGTATTGGACCGACCCGCTTTGGGGACACTGCGAGGAGTGTTACATAATGTCATCAGTGATGTTCCTCATTTGTGATATCGTATTATCCTCAGACCTAAGATCGTCATGGTTACCAACATAGGGAATAGCATGTCAAGCATCATCAAACGTTGCTCTTGACCGAGTAATTATAAAGATGATGATCAAGCATACTATAAACTATGTAGAGGTATGTGGTTGATCAAGATGGGATTTGTCACTCTCATATAATGAGAGAGATATCTTGATAAGTATAATTAATATTTTAGACCAAATGAGGTGCCATTTGTATTGATTAATTATATAAGTATAATTAATATTTGCTAGTGTTATGTTCAATCTAGCCAAAAGGAGTTAATATGCAGGTTGTGTCAAATGAGGTAATATTTTACTGCCATTTGTATTAGATTAATGCCAAAGAGTATACTTCGCACACCAAAAGAGATCAAGAAATAATTCGTTTGTTGCTTAGGGTTCTCACTAGGGTTCCCCTTTAAAAGGAAACTTTTGTTCATACAAGAATGACACTTGCCTAGTCTTGTGTTCAATCTAGATATCGGTTGACAAAAGGAGTTAATATGTGGAATATCAATTTAAGGTTGTGTCGTTTTGACCTTTATACCCTTTGGGTAGTAGTAATATTTTACTAAAGACTGCTTACTATTCGTATAATAAAACGGGCTTTTAATTATATTGCCAAAGAGTATAAACCTACAGGGTCGCACACCAAAACGAGTTGGATAAAAAAACGAATTAAAACGAACCAAGTTAGACTTGGGCCTAATTCGTTTGTTGCTTAGGGTTCTCACTAGGGTTCCCCTTTAAAAGGAAACTTTTGTTCTTCTTGGCCGTCTTAGAGAGTTCTAGAGGCAAGAAATACGAAATAGTTGAGAGAACCCTAAACGGCGTTAGTACACCTAAGCAAGGGTCTGATCTCGTTCGTGTGTGCATACCGTAGAGGCGTCATATTTTCTACGCTAGGACTATTTTCTACGCTAGGACGACAACAACTGAAGGATCTAATCCACCGTCTTAGTTGCATTAATTCGAAATCTCATACAAGGTATGTCTTCTGTCGATTTTATTGAACAGTGTAGATTATAGGGTTTAATGATTAGTGCAAAAATTTTGTGTATGTGATGCATGTTTGCTGCCCTAATTCCCAACAATCTCATTCCTCTTTATTCCCTTACTTTATTTCCTTCCAATATTGGGGGAGGGGGATTGGGAAGGAAAAGAAACATTTTTAATAAACAATTTATTTTTTTAATAAATTACATTCTTTTTATTCCTTTTCTTCATTTCCTTCTTTCTATTCAAACGTAGTTATTTTCATTTCCTTCCTTTTCCTCCGTAGCTATCCAAACAATAATAAAATTAAACTCATTCCATTACATTCCTTTTCTTTCCTTTCCTTCATTACTAATTCTTTCCTTTCCGGTTCCTCATTTTAATCCAAAAGGACTATAAATTCAGAGACAGCGGTGAAGTGAAAGGGAAGAAGTATTTGTTTTGTTTGGCTATGATATGAGATTACGGGTAAGAGAATAAGCTGTTTTTCTGTGAATCCATCTAGGATTGGGAAGGCTTAAAGTGACTGGCCCAATCAATTATTTTTTTTTCCTTTGAAACAATGGTGGAAGAAGGGGTTCAGCCCAATCTATCACGGGCCTGTGTAATACACGTATTAATTGGGAAAAGCATTATATTCTATGCTTCCTGTGATAACCAATTAATAAAATAGATGTGTTCTTTTTCTAAATGTAGAGCATTGTTGTAGACCAAAATATAAATAACCTCAATTGACAATTTTGTTATTAATGTTTTTTTTTGTTGCAAAATGGGGCTCAAAAGGCCCATATATTTGTATAGATCATTTACAATAGTTTAAGTAACAGAGGCAGGCATTACATAGACAAAAACAGTGCTTGGCATATTACAAAGGTAAGTACTAAGGGCAGCCATAGTATGTACTATTACATTACAAAGACGAGATACAAAAATGATAGGGGAGCTCCAAACTAAAATACGAAGTCGCTTACAGTGTAAAATAGCTTGCAAATAAAGATGTAATTCGTCGGCGTACCTATGTATAAGGTTAACTGCCTGAAAGGAATCTGATTCAATCATGACTCAGTATAAATGCCTATTAAGTAATGCTTGTAACCCTTCCTTAATAGCTTTTATTTTAGCATGCAACGGGTCTGAAGAGGAACATCGACCCGTAAACCCCTATACCCAATTTTCAGCATTATTAAGAAGGATACCCCCATAAGAACTAATATCGTCCTTTAACCCACCGTCCACGTTTAACTTAAGATATCCTAGTGGCAGTTTAGACCACCGATTATTGACTAGGTCTGGTGGGGAATGCATAAATTGCTCCATGGATAACTGCATATCAATGGCATTTGTGGAGGCTTGGCAAACCACTCTAGCAGCGGTGAAGACTTTTCCTTGAAAAACAAGTGCATTTCTACTTGTCCAAATGTTCCACAATACTGCTAAAAACATTGAACTTCAGTTCGAACATAGATAAGTTCCCAAATTGCCTTGTCTTCAATGTTGTCCTTGAGCCATTGTTGTAGGGGGGCACAAAAAAACTATGAGACCTTTGAGCTTCGCAAAATGTATTCCCAGATAATCTTAGAACCCGCGCAATCTCGTAATGGATGCAATATAGTCTCCAATAAAAGCAGGTGCGGAGCCACGTGAGGGCGGGGGGGCATGGCCCCACCTGGACTTTTTGAAAAAAATTACTTTTTTAAAATTTTTACAGAGTACAAGGGCTGTTGTGTGATAATTGGAAAATTATGGGCCATTTGTGTAAATGAAGAAGTTTATTGGGCGAGGGAGGTAAGTGCGAGGGTATAGTTTTGTAATATAAGTCAGGTCAAATGATAAAAAGGAAAACAATTTGTTTTGCTCTTTAAAGTACCTCAGCCCTTCTTTCTTCTTCAGCAGCAGCAAAAACCCTTTAAAATTATCCGTCCATTTTTTTGTTTCAAGCACAGCGCAGCAAGCTAAAGGCCATAAGTCAAGCATTCTTCCTTGCCTCTTTCCATCTTCATTCTTCATTTATTCCAGTATCTTAGGTTATATTTCTTTTTTATAATCTTATACATTATTTTTAAAAAAATTGAATATTAAGAATTAGGTGTTTTAATGTTGATTTGTTTCTTAGATTGTTAATATATTTGTTTGTTGGTTATTATTTATTATTGTTGATTTGCTTCTTAGATTGTTAAATATTGATATTAAATTTGATTATTGAGGTTAATTTGCTTATTAGATTGTTATTTGATAAATTAATATTGAGATTAATATATGTGTTTGTTGGTTATAGTAAGTTGAATATTGAGTTAATAAAAAGATTTCAAAATATATAATTAATTTTAGTATATCATTTTTTATTTTTCATAAACAGAATGGAGAAATATTTTAGTAAAGTGGGAATAAGTTCTACTTCTCGAAATGTTTGTCCGAGTTCTACTTCAAATGTTGAATCTACATTTTCAAATGTTGAATCCACGTTAAGTATTTTAATATAATATTTTAATTTTGACCTTATTATAGTATATGCAAAAAAGATTTATTGTGTTATTAATTTGCCCCATTAAAACAAAAATCCTGACGCAGCCACCGGATGGAAGCCCTGTATACATTGGTGACGAGGCGGTCATGAGCTACTAACCATGTGTAGAAACTGAGTTTCTGCGGGCATTTGATATGCCAGATCCTTTGCCATTGGCCATTGTCATCCCGCTGCTCAGTATGTGATATAAATCGAAAAAAAGAGCGTGCCATCAGAACTCCAGTAGTATTGCCCTTCCATATAAGCACGTCCGAGTCATTTGCCAGAGGGATAGCCTCAATTTGCTCTCTTACCGCATCTGGAAGAGATGTTCGCAGTGGCTGCAAATTCCAGCGACCGTTGACAATGATATCAAAACCATCCACGCATGGGCGTAGACAAGAATTAATATTGACTCGAGTTACGAATTAAATAATAACAATGTTAAAATCAAAATACAAATATAATATATTTGAATACATACAAAAGATCAAACTTTTTATATACGTCGGAGGTATAGATATGAAATATTTAAAAAAATACAAAAAATATAATAATTTTCCCTTGTATTTAGCTATGTGCGTAGTAAATGAATGAATAAAATTTTAATAGTTGTAGAATAATAATATTAAAAAAATGAAGTGGGCTATACACATAATACACATATATTTAAAAATAAAATTTAAGCTTATTACTAAAAATATTTTTTAAAAAAATTAGACCCGGGCTACAGTCCGGGGCAGTCAAGACATGGCTACGCCCCTGCGTCCACGTGATCTCTAGGGGATGAATGTCCTCAACGATTAGACAAAGAGGATCATTTTGCAACCATGTATCAAACAAGAGTGATACTTTTTCTCCAGTACCTATTTTCCACCCGAATCCGCCTTTGATCATGTTAAAGTTGCGGACGATTCCTTTCCACGTGCTCGAGTCGCCACCTTTCACCTCGCATTCCATAATATCCTGTTGCTTAATGTATTTTTATTGCAAAAGTTGCTCCCAAATTGTGTTAGAACCAATTGCCAAATTGCTCCCGAGCTTCGCCAATTGAGCTATATTTGCTTTTCGGGCCTCAAGAATGGCCAGACCTCTGTTCTTCTTTGGAGAGTTTACCCGCTCCCAGTTGAGCATGTGCAACCTTCGTTTTTCAGCAGTAGACCGCCACAAGAAATTATGGTTCAATTGGTTAAGGGCGTCACATGTTGATTGAGGTAACCAGGCCGATTGCATCACATACGACGGAATTTTGGCAAGCACCGATTGGACTAAGGTACACCTCCCAGCCATAGAAAGGTGCTTAGATTTCCACCCTGAGAGCCGTTTGTGAACTTTTTCTATAATAAAATTGAAGGTGTGCCGGGAAATACGCTCGTGGATAAGTGGGATACCTAGGTAGTGACCTAATGATTCAGTGAATGAAATGCTTGTAATGTTTGTAATTTGGAGTTTCATTGCTTGAGCGACTTTGGGCCCTGCGTAAACAATTGATTTCCGTATGCTTATGGATTGACCAGACATCAAACTAAACTGAGTCATAACATTGGATACTATTCGAGCTTGCTGCGGCTTTGCTTGAGTAAAGAGGAGGAGATCGTCAGCAAATAAAAGATGCGGAATTGGGCTGCATAGCTTTAAAGGCAGCCACTATTTCTGAGCGACTGCGTTAGCGATTAAAATAGAAAGCCTCTCGAGGTAAAGAACAAACAAATAGGGAGATAAAGGATCACCCTGTCGAATTCCCCGCGACGGTGTAAATTTTGCAGTTTTATCGCCGTTCCACAAAACCGAGATAGTGGGAGACGTAATACACGTCGCAATGAGTCGAATAGCAGACTCTGGAAAATCATATAATTCAACAGTATGGAGGTATTTTACTTATCAACTTGGTACCCATTAATGTCTGATTGAGGTGTTATTTGTACTGTTGTTAAAATCATTTAAAATTTATTTTTTCCTCTAATTTATTTAGTTTGCTTGTATGTAAATTATCTTTCTTTAACATACTATTTACGTGTCTACTAAATTATCCTGTACAAGCAATACATATAAGACTCATGTATAAATAATTTGAAAATATTTTTTATGTAAGCAAATTTAAATATGTTAGTGGTTCAATCTCTATTGCAAGCAAATTTTTATGTAAAACCAAATTTCAAACATGGACACAATTTCAAACAACTAAAATGGGTCTTGAATTTTGACCTTTTTTTTTATTTTAATAAAATATTGAAAAAGAAATTTAAGAATTATAAGGCTCCATTTGATTGCAAGGTGGAAAAAAGAAAATAAATTGAACTAGTTTTGGTGAAAATATGGAAAATAAGTTGAGTGATAGAGGTGATATCCTCTTAATTTTTAAGTTTTTCCATGAAAAAAATTTCTTTACTTGATGGTGAGTAAAAATTTTTCACCAAAAACATTGAAGGATGGAGGATATATACTCATAAAATGAGTAACACCTCTCACCTTATTTTATATCTTTTCACACAAACTAGTTAAATTTATTTTCTTTTTTCATCTTTACAATCAAACGGAGCCTAAAACTAAGTCAAAATATTCACCGAATAATGGAATGCTATATATAACAATTATATTTTGAAATCGCATCATAATTTCGTAAACATCCACACCACCAGTACATCAGTCAAATCATAATTTCGATATTATCTCTAGCGTTAAAGAATAAATAAAGCCAAATTAAAATTATAAGGGGTTTGATTTGATTTAACATCATAGATCATACATGTGGTGGTGGTGTTGATAATATAATGGACCTATGATGAGCACCAACGTACCCAACATTTCCTTAATCTACACTTGAATTTATTAGATGGTGCAATTAATTGAGTGACCAAAAAATTATTGGAGCTAAAATAAGAAATTTTTTTATGGTTCAGCTAAAGTGATAAATTTGGATGATAGTTTATTTTTGGGAAGAAAATTACCATGGTTTTTCGCGTGCGTGGTCTCCGGGTACCGATAAAAACAATGCTGGTATCTTCTCCTACAATTTCCTTCCCATTTTCCCTTTCTTTCTTATGGGGATAACATTTATTGGCTTTACTCCCCTGTTTGCATTGGAGCCTTAAACAATTATATTTTATAAACTTTGTATAGCATGCAGCCATGCACATTATCTTCTGTAGCAATATTAGAACTCGTATATGATGAGATTATATGTGCCCTTTGCGTTATATAATTTTGTTATTAATGTGTTCATTATGTTAGAAAATTTAGTTTTGCATGTATAAAATTAGTGTATCAAGTTTTGTAGAAAACTAACCACATTATATATTTAACAAACAAAATAATAAGAAACAAATAGAATAAAATAAAAGCTGGCCTGTATGAGAGTCGCGATAAAACACGCTGTCCTAAAGACTTTATTATCTCCCTACGTGCGGGTACTAACGATCAACAAAGTCTCCAAGATAAAACCCGTACAGCTCTCAGCAAAGCCTCCTCTATGTGCACTTCCACATGAAGACAATATAGAACCAATCCGATCAAATTGCCCAACAAAATATTAAAAGTAGTATATGACAAAATAGTATGAGATGAAGAAATAGTGTGAGAATAGACTTGTATATATTTTATTGTTGTCATGTCTCCAAATGAAATGCCCACCCCCTTTATATGGTGCTAGAGGTTAAGCAAGTTAATTACAAAATTGAATTATAATAATTCCTCTCATTTAATAGAATTAAAACAAGAGTTACAAATATAATAAAATCAAAATAATTATCATAATAATAATAATATTAATTGTATTTTAATGGGGATTTATTTTTTTATTTTATCTCAAACCATATGGTGCTTACTACCATTTAAATATTGTGAGAAAGTTTATAAGAACTTGATACCTTATTCCCCTAGTTAATTCTGCCCATATTTGAAGGGACAGCAAGCTATCGGTCTCCCCGTTAGATTGCATAAAAGCTTTTGAATCAGATTGTATCCCGTGAATAACTATATATTTCTTTTTCTCTACACTAATTTTTCTATACTTTGCCGCTACATACTGTTAGCAAAATAGTACGAATAATCGAAGGAGTATCTACTTTTGCACTTCGTTGTTACTCACAATCGAACTTATATTTGTGTACTGAGCTTTATCACCAACTAAAGTAAACTAATTTAAAGAAGAAGAGAGAAAATCGTGAAAGCTGTGTGTATTCGATGTTGTGTATAATGTGTCTCAAGGACCACCTATTTATACATGGGGGAGGAGTTATTAGCACAATTGCACGCATTTAACTCAAAACCGTTTTATGGGTTAAATGCAGAATTAATTCAAACCTTTTGAATTTTAAATCTCTCAATTAAGAGAAATTCAAATAAAAAAACAGGTGTCATTAAATAGATTGAATGGATAAGAAGAAAAAATAAACTTGCTATAGGTGCAAAACTTGACCCTGCGCGGTTGGCCATGTCTGCAGGTGCGGGCGCACACAAGCCAAGCTTGTGTCAGGCCAAATTCGGTCCGTAGTTTGCACCCTCCTGCGTCTTGGTGCGCGAGAGAGAGCCTTATTTTTCTTAGAAGCTTAAAAGCTAATGAAAGGTAATTCTTTATAAACTCATAACTTTTTCCACAAAAATTCAATGTGGGACTTAACCCTTCTCATTCTATTTTTCATCTCAAGTTGCTTATTTTGGGTGACAATTTCTCATTCATCCCATATCCATTTTGAGCAAACAAATACGCAATCTCGATGTACTCACTGAGGAGAACAAAGATCTATAATTTTCTTTCACAACTGAGTGTGAAATCCCGTTTAAAATTACCCTCAAAATGGTTCAAAAATGACTTTAAAAAAAACTCATTTTTCCAACACATACTCCTTCAGCCTCCTTGAGCGTGAAACCTTTAGCGGGGGCAGTGGTTGCTTTGGTACATTACGTGCTGGTCTTGCCAACCAATCGACCATTTGACGATACCTAAACAAGACAAACCCACAGTGAACACATACGATCCATTTGAAATGAATATGCGTTACGAACTCGCTGTTTTAGGTTTATAACTCACATGTATATCTACCCTCGGAGATATTGATATTATCTGGTGTAAATGTTTCTGATATAAGTAATCCAGCTCCTGCATAATTTACATTGGGGTATATGTAGTTAACTCTGTCTCTGGCGGTTGTCATAAACAAGAATGCCCCGTGACCAAGCTCTGCAAGTTTGGTTGATAAGACCATGTCATAGTACCTACCCTACAAGCAAGAGAACAAGGCAACCAAGCGTCACAATCCCTATACATAGCATGCAATTTACTTAAAGTCAGAGACACATTATCAAAGAAAGCCAATTCGGAATGAGTCATTTTAGAGGGTCATATTTATTTGAAATAAAAAATGACATTTTAATCCAATAATGATAAGGATGGATTCATATGGAACCCCACATCCTAACTAATATATTATAAGTCTTCTATGTCAGATGTATATGCCTCCTCTACAAATTACTATTTCTAGAGGCAATAAAAAAACCATGAACCTTAAGAATTCCAATCATGCTAGTATACTCAGCTAAGAAAATCTTCATCAAGATCATAGGCATTAGCCCACCTCACATTCTTATTCAACTCATAGGTATACTTTCCCCTAAAAGCCGCAATCACGTTTATTTGAACACCAAGGAACCTATCCTTAATTAGCTGAATTGTTGGGAAAAATTACAAGTTCTCATAAACACCACGAGAAATCACCACACAACACCGTCGAACATCCCTTCTGATTTTCAATCCCTAGGAAGCAATTTCGAGATTGAATCCTATCGGGAATTTGAGAAAACCGTATGGATTATCTGGGTTATCAGGTGGCCTTGGATCCTAATCTTGCTTATCGTCCACGTACATTGACCCCGCTCACCATTTTTGGGTCATCTTGCTTATCCTTATCCTTGTTCATCGTAGTAGGAATGTGTGTCTTTTATTTGTTTATTTGCTTACTTATCAAGAATTTAGAATAAATATAAATAATCTTTTCATAAATTGCACAATTTTATGTACAAAAACAAGTAGACGATGTGATAGATGTTGGGGAAGGAAAAGAAAATTAACGTAGTGAGATGCGGATAAGGTAAATGTTCAAATAACTACTCCTCTTAATACTCAAATTAGTTTTTTATTGTAATTTTTAATATTAAGATATTTCCATTCACTCTTATGCTCAGCAAAAAAGGTAACTTAGACCCTAAGTGCTTGTTTGGTTGAGATTTTAAAACATATTTTTTATATAAGTGTTTGGAAAGTGTGAAAATATGTTGAAAAGTAAATTTAATTTTTGTTGAAATTTTTTTCAACCAATTCAAAAAACCTCATGAAAAAAATTCAAAAAATAGTTACAATGAATCTTATTTTATAAATCTCAGGGTGAGTAGGTTTCAAATATATATTTTTTATCTAATTTCGATTTTTGAATTTAAGGTTATGGTATTTTAAAAATTTTACTTTATTAGAGAAAAAAGTAAAATGAAGTGAATTTTAAAAAGTGTGAAATAAAGTTAACTTTTTGATAGAAATTTTGAAAGCTTGATTTTAAAATCTCAACCAAACACTACTAAACTTTGGGTTTAGATTATGATGTTTTAAAATCATCAAAAAATATATAAATGATTTAATAACTCTCTTGTGTCCTGACTATGTCTGTAATTCCATTCAAATCTTTAATACTTGAACCCATAAATGTTTAAAAGTGTCACCTTCACCAAAACTCAAAAATTATAGTCTAATTTTCCTTTTCTGCGTTATACTTTCTTTCTCACACTCACAAATAATCAAAATCTCCTTGGACAAATATTTATTAACTAATCTACTTGAATGAAGCCTTTTACCTTAGATAGCAAAAAATTCCATTGATCTTCTGCCTCTGCCCTCTCGTGGTTGACAATTTCTTCTTCTTCATCTTGTCTTTCCCTTTTAAAACTTTCTTTACCTTTTTCTTTAGCTAACTATAACATTTAATCCAGCTGTTGGACAAGATTGATTGAGTCAATTAAATTTAATTAATTAATTTTAATTTAATTTAATTTAATTTAAAAGAAAAACCAATTTATCAACTTATTTCAACCATGTTCACCAATCCCATTTAAAGCTTGTTTCAATTGAATGCAAGCTTTTGGTATTAAAAAATAAATAAATTATACTATTCAAATTTAGCTCAATAAATTATAAGATAAGCAAGTTTTAGTTAGATCATTCCACATCTAATTGGTATTGGCAAACAGGTTGTCTCTTGGGCCCTTTTTTGGGGGAAAAAAAAAAAACTCAATATGTGACGTGGCACTCTATTACTGGTGACCTTACTTACTCTGCCCCCTCTGTCTGTCTCTCTCTCTCTCTCCAACTGGTGTAGCACTAATATCTCTCTTTTTCTCCCTCTATCTATCTCTTCATTACTCCCCTCTTTCTAGAAACATCGTTTGCTGGCCACAACGTTTGTATCTCTGATGAATAAGCCACAATTTCCAAAAATGGCGTTTTCAGATTACCATTATCAACTACTTCTCAGCTTCATCATCGTCGATATATCGCTCTGTCATCATCAATCGTCTTCTAGCTAGGGTTTCCAAACTCAGATTTCAACGTTCTTACATTTTCTAGGGCTCAGATTCCACTAATTTTAATTCTTACGATCACAATGTACCTACATTTTCTCCAATTTTTCCCACATTTCTCCTCGACATAGTCAACGTAGTTTGCCTTCTCTTGTTCAACTGATTAATCAAGCCCTACTTTTTCCAACATTGGCGAGTCAATACAGATATTTCGATGTCGGGGCCGCCGCGAGTCAGATCAATGAATTGTGCAGAGTCGGAATCTCGACCGGTTCTCGGACCTGCCGGAAACAAGGAGAGATCTATAGAAGTGCGTAAGCCGGTTTCGAAACCCAAGAGTAAAGTAGAGAAAACACAAGAAATAGGCGAAACCAAGGGCAAAAAAGCTCCGTCATTGGTTGTTCCCTCACCTTCACCTCCACCGTCACCTCCACATTTAAATTGTGTTTCTGTGCCTTCAATTTTGAGACAGAGAGACCAGAAGGCACTACTCAAGTCGAATTTATCGCTCGATGCGTCGTGTTCGTCTGATGCGTCATCAGATTCGTCACATAGCAGAGCTTCGACTGGGAAGATTAGTCGACGGAGTTCGACTCTAACCTCGATTCGAAGGAAGCAATGTGTTTCCAAGACTGAAAAGGTTGTTACTGATACTGAAACTGTACCGTTAGCTTTGCCTGATGCCTCTTCACCTTGCAAAAAAAGGTGTGCTTGGGTAACTCCAAACACAGGTATGTTCGTGTTACTTTTATTTAAGATAAATCCATCTGTATCTGGTCTTTTACCCTCAAGACATATTTTTTTTCTCTCTGTCTATATTATGCTCTATGTGCAGAACTGTGAATAATTAATTGTGGCAATTGAGCCTTGAAAGAATATAATTATAATTCCGTTTCAAGCTTATACATACTAGACATCTGAAGGCTGTCATACACAAAATTGGGCATTTCTGTTATAGTTTCTTGTGGTTGAACTAGTGTTGTTTTTGGTTGGAGGAAAATTGGGCTATTTCAATTCCTAATTCATTAAGTGAATGGACTTTAAGATATTCTTTTCGAACCAGTGGGAAACGTTCACAGGATGTGTATTCAAAATTCTTCACTTGATGTGTAACTTAGCATTGTAAAGGTAACGTATATTTCCCTTGCATTACTTACTTCCTCAGCTGGATTGAATTCAAGTAGTTTATCTAGATAAGAACTCGCAAATTGCTGTGCTTCAAAGCACACGACTGTTGAACAATTCAGTGGTTATTTAGTTTTCTTAATGTTAATCAAACATGGAATGCGTGGGATGAGATACTATTTTAGACGCGATCATGTGCAAAAAGGAGATGTTGAGATTGAGTCTGTTAAGCAACGAATTGCAATTTGCTGATTTTTCGCTATACCAAATACATTTAGTACAGTGTGTTCATTTGTGAGTACATATGTATTTGCAAACAACATATCTCTTGCACCTTAAGGGCAAGAAAGCTTGGATGCCAATATATTGACTGTACATAATTGTATATGGAAAGAAAGATACAGCTGACAGCCAAGCCGCTGAGTTTGTGTAGATGCCAGCATAGAAGCCTAAGGAATCAATGTTCTTTTCGATGTTTATGCCTAGTCTTTGCAAATTGAAAATTTAGAGCAGAGATTACAGAACATTATAGCTATTTAGAGAGTTCTTTCTGTTTTTGAAAACATCCTGCGGTTGGTTTAGATTCTTTTATAGACAAACCACAGTTTCCCTGTGTTTGATATAGAAGCTTTATGAACATTGTCGAAATAGCTCTCATAGGAGATGAATTGAGAGAAATCTACTTAGATGGTTTCGAATGTCGAGTGTTGACCAATGACTGTCCTTGCAGGAAAGAGTGATTTGATAATGTTGAACTAAGAAGCAGGTACAGGATTTGTGTATGACATGACTTTGACACGCTACATGGCAGATCCGGGAAAAAAAAATTAGGATACGTCCCGTCAAGAACACTGGGATAAGTGTATTTTGAAAAAATATTATTAGAGAGAGAATAAGCAACGTCAAACAAAAACATAACATGTTTGATCCATTTTGGGCTTTTGTAGTAGCTTACGATTTATGAAAAATAGAGTAACACCTATGGACATATTTTATGTACCATATGAAATATTTGTCATGTATACTGTGATTTTTCATATTTATTAGTGTTCCGCTTTCCATACGGGAATCATTTTCTTATTGTATTGTGTTCACTTGGAGTCCTTGTACAGGATTACACGCCTTCACAAAAAAATTGAACCTGTTTATGATGAGTTCTATCTTCTAATTGATTTTGTTTTCTCCCCCGAAGATCCTTGTTACAGTGCTTTTCATGATGAAGAATGGGGAGTTCCGGTCCACGATGACAAGTATGTCCCCCATAATGATATCTGCATATTTAATTGTAAATTTTAGTGCAAGACAAATTTTCATTTAACAATCTTCTATGCATGCCTCGCATTGTCCATGACCTTGTGCAGGAAACTCTTTGAATTGCTCAGTTTATCTGCCGCCTTGGCTGAACTTACATGGCCTGCCATTCTCAATAAAAGGCATTTATTTAGGTATCTTCAAATCATGTTTGCATATTCTTTGGAGTTTTCTCAATCAAGTGTGATCGGGAAGTGGATACACAGGTTTTGAACTTAACTGATTGGCCATGCTGTATTTGTAACAGAGAAGTGTTTCAGGAATTTGATCCCCTTGCCGTCTCAAAAATAAATGAGAAGAAGATAGCAACACCTGGAAACCCTGCAAGCTGTCTTATATCGGAGCTCAAGCTGCGAGGAGTCATTGAAAATGCACGTCAAATATGCAAGGTATGTACTAATATCATCATTTATATTGTGAAGGTGCTGGTGATATTCTGTACTCGATCTTGTTAAATGTAACTATTGTAGTTTTCTTTTTTTTGTATGTTGAAAATGACTGATTGTGATAGTCATGGCAGGGCTGGCAAGTTTGACCTAAAGCCTTGGATCTGCCTAGACTAAATGTATTCAGTTATATGTAGTAACATGGAGTCCTAGTTGGATGCCAAATTTTAACTATGTTTAACCGGTGTTCTGAAAGGCCCATGTCTAGGTCCTAGGTGCAGCCTTGCATCGAGGTGCTTTAACCTCGATGTGTGCCTTGTGCTCCTAGGCTTAAGTATCTCCTAGGAGAGGCTAGCTTAAAAACAAAAGAAAACGATCAACAGTTAACCATCCTGGACAAAATCATTTGTTGATCTCAATTACGATCCAAGAGAATGTGTTCTTTCCGCATTTTTGGTTCTCAGCCAAAGGATGGGGAATCATTTTAGCACATATTACTCAATGCTCGCAGCTAAAGTATTTCTCTCCCTGAAAAATAGAACCATCTTGGCACATAATTCCTTTGTTGACAACAATTATTTTCCACTGGAGTGTGAAGCTTCCAGCCAAGACTGACTGAAGTTGGCAAAATTGTAAGTCCTTGTCCTAACAGTTTTTTGGGCAATGGAAAACAGAAAGACAGAAGTTCCTTGAGTTAACCATGGGTTACTTGAAATTATCTGGAGTGCTTGATTTGGTAACACAATGCAGTTCATGGATTTAGATCTCAGGTCTGCCATGCTGGAGTAAGCTTCTTAGAGGCGACTTCTACCATTAGAGAGAGCATTTTGATTGGTTCTTTGTTCCAGACCATGATGAGCTGGTGCGATACTTGTATGCAGACCCCAACTACTGAGTTTTTCTTCTTATTTCAGATATTCAATGCTCCGTTAATGGAGGTTCCATATTGATTCTGGATGATGACAATGTTGAATATAGGTGTTGGTGCATTCTTAGTGAGTTTGGGGACAAGAACTGTGTGCTTTCAACTTTCAACTATATCCTGTGCAGAAATCTTGAATGAAAATTGTTTAGTGGAGCCTGTGTTGTAACTGTGTGGTCCTGCTTTATTTTGAGTGGCTGAATTTAAATTTCTATTACTTGGCAACTGGGTCTGATATATCCCTGGTTTCATGCACAACTGTAGCTTCATTTTGTCGTGTTATAGAACCTTCAAATTGTCAGGACCAGTCTAGTGCATCTGATTGGAAAAATGCAGTTTGCCACTGTGCATGTAGTCAAAAGCTGAAGTGGCTGAAGATTATTGTAGGAAATTTCAGCTTTTAAAATTCTAATGAAATTATTATTCAACTTTCCACTTGTTAATTTTGCCGTGTACTTTTGGATATTATACGTACACTTTGAAAAGAGGAATAATATTCCAGTAGTTCACAAGTTATGAGCTTTCATATCTATTAAGAAAGCCCTGAAAGAATACTATTAATGAATGCGACATCATTCGATACAGTGATCTGAATGAACTACTCTTACATTTCTTTGTGTTGTGCTGATGCTGCAGATAATAGATGAGTTTGGGTCCTTTGACAAGTATATATGGGGCTTTGTAAATGGTAGGCCTACAGTGAGTAACTTCCGGTATCCCCGACAAGTTCCTATAAAGACATCAAAAGCAGAAGCGATTAGCAAGGACCTTGTGAGAAGAGGGTTTCGAGGGGTGGGGCCTACGGTCGTCTACTCATTCATGCAAGTGGCCGGTATAACAAATGACCATCTCATCAGTTGCTTCAGGTTCCAGGAATGTATAGCCTCAGGAGAAGGAAGGGGTAAAGATGACATTTCCAATGCCAAAGCCGAAGGGAAACTAGATGAGGCTGAGGATGCAACTGACCTTGGACTGGTTACGAGTATTGATGATTTGTGTTTACCCACTGAGTAGTAATTAGTCAGGAATTCAGATATGAAGGGTTATAAAATTACACAATGAGAAGGATGGTTGCATTCTGTTTCATGAGATGGGGTGTGTGGGGATCAAGTGTTTTGTGTACAAATTTGATTATGAATTATATATTATTTATTTCTATTACTGCAAATGTAGATCATAAAAATAGAATTTGGAGAAGAATTATTCAAAATCATTCGAAATTGATGGTTTGATAATTTTTTTGTACAGCAGGCTAACTACGTTTTAGAATCAGCTTCAGTTTGAAAAAGAAAAATCTTTATTTATTTTCTTGAGAACAAGGGCCTAGCTCAAATGGATGATTTTAATTGGCTTCTAAACACCAATAGGTTTTCCTCATATGAACCTCTCTATCCGAGAGGATATTGGTCTGGTAGAAGAGCATCGTAGTCGTATTATTTCGTGCTTGGGGTTGGCTTTGTTTGGTCATGGTAATAGTCTGCTACAATCAAGCATCTAGTTTCTAGTTGTATAGCTTTGACTTTGAGTGGTCGAATTCGTGGGTGGCAGTGGCGGTGGCCAGTGGGAATCGATCTAGAGTTTGTTTTGCTTTTTAGAGAATTTCTGAGGTATGAATTATTATTTTTTTTGTTTCAATGTAGGTTCTAGATTTATAGTGTGTTAGGTTGCTAACTTTAAGTTGGAAAAGGATTTTGGTACGTGCGAAACAGCGGTCGATCCGTTTAAGCGAAGGGTCTTCGTATATTTTTGTTTTTTTAGTCATTTCCTTTAGTAGCCACAAGTGGCTTACGGGGGAGGCGCCTATCTACTGTATAGTTGCAGTTTTGTGTGTAAAATATATGATGTTTGTGTGAGAAAGTAAGAGCGTATAAAAGTTACACTAATAATATTATGAACAAATAAGATTTAAAACCACAATCATTTAGGCAAATACTCAATGTTTGAACACTTCTCTTTCTTCTTCTATTCCGGTTTCTCTTTTTAACATCAACAGATTCTCTGAATCTTCTAAAATAGACATCATAAAAACTATAGCCTAACTATGCTGGAGAAATCTTCCTGAAATGGCAGCGGCGAGTGCAGCTTTGAAACTAGGATCTTTAGTTAAGGAATTAGCCATTTGATCCACCAAAAACTGCTGAAACTGAGGCGAATCCACCACTCTGCTTCTTTCACTGCTGCTCACTTTGGAATCATTAGTTTTAGCTTTAGGTCCCTTGGTTAAATCCAGCGTAACAGCAGGTCCAGATGAGCCTAGGGAGGCCGTGCATGTTCCTGACCCTGTTGTTGCAGCCCGGTTTGAGACACCAGAGCTAGCCTCGATTCTAGGAGGGTGTGGATGGTTGTGCTCTCCTTCATAAGTTGCTACCACAATTGATTGATCCTCCACACTTCTTTGCACCTAAATAACAATTAAACAATAACAAAACAAATTAGAAGTTAGAACGCACAAATCTCTCATTTTCTTTTAATTTGAATCTGAAAAGCTTGTTCGTTTTTTCCAAAGGATTCTTCTATAATTTCTACTCAGGTTCAAAGGCAAGTTATCGCTGGAACGAACTATTCAGAGGCATATATAGCTATGAACACTGTAGATTTGAAATTTGGATTAATTTAGATTAAGACTTTAAAGATGAAATGAAAGAGTTTACTCACCTTCTTTTTGACAGGACAACTAGGAGCAAAAGAGCATTTGAAGTAAGCTCTGGGACAAGGGTTGTCTCTAGTAACCTTTTGGCCATATTTCCTCCATTGATATCCATCCTTCACTATCTGTATACACACATGTAATTAAAGAGTTGCTCGATCACTACAAGGAATATATAATAATAATAATAATAATATATACCTTAATTTATCAATTCAACCCATTGATTGATTTGGTTTTCAGCTACAAAATAATAGTGGGTTTTGATTCAGTTTTTGTATTTTGCGAAGTTTTAAGTGTTAATTTTGTACTTACGAGGCTAGAATCGGATGCTTCGGTCTTTACATAGGACCTTGAAATCTTGGCCTTGATTTGCTCTCTTCTTAGTTTCTTGCAAGAATCTTCATCACTTGAGCTACTCTCTGACATTGCATTGCGTCCATCATTGTTATTATTATTTACAATAATATTGGTGGTACTTTCGGATTTCCTCTTCCGAAATGGTGAATTACTAGTATCCAGGCCGGGGTTGTTGCTTATATAGTCCATCATTTGGCTATGCAAAGCGTTATAATTCTCACAAGCAACCGTTAGCATTTCGGTTAGCTTCTTGTTCTCTGTATTCACCCTGTTCAATTCCTCTAATAAAGCGTCTGCCTGCACAACACCAAAAGATTGAATAAAGAAAGGTTAGTTCGAAGGCTGCTCATCTATTTCTTTTTCGTCAAAAAATGAAAGACTTTGGTTCGAAGGTTGT
This sequence comes from Lonicera japonica, assembly GCA_021464415.1. NCBI lineage: Eukaryota > Viridiplantae > Streptophyta > Magnoliopsida > Dipsacales > Caprifoliaceae > Lonicera > Lonicera japonica. The sequence continues at coordinate 6,609,988 of CM038467.1, read as the reverse complement.
GCTTTTGAAGTAACCTTAAACTATGTTGTTGCTTGTTTGGTTCAAGTAATTGTTCTCTTGGGGTGGGGTAAAAATATAGATAAATTGATAATTTCACTTCTGGATTGGGATTGATTCTGTGATTCAATTTATTCATATGAATTAGATGTGGATTTACTGGCGAATGAAAAAAAAAAAAAAAAGAGTTTAAATAGTGAGCTAGATCGAGAGGACAAGATGGAAGATGCTATAAATATATTAAAGACTAACCTCTTCTTTAACCGAAATGTTCATTCCAGGGTCAATGAAATTGCTTTGCACCTCTTGCTTCTAAAAGCAAATTAAAGAATGTCAAAAATTAGCAATCAATTATTTGTCAAAGAAAGTGTTGGCGCACACATTTATTTATATGTAGAGAGGGAGAGAGAGAGAGAACTTACCGGAGTTTGGATGAGAAGTTGGAGAGGATTAATGGTGTTAAGATCCAATGAGGTATCAATCAAACTAGTGTATTCCATATATTTATATAAATATATAACTGGATCTTGAGTATTTGTAACTGGTGATCTTGAAACAAAGAAGTTGGAAGCTGTAGCTAGCTAATTTCTTCACCAACAACAACAAATGCTCTGATCTGTATTGTGAATTGAACGTTGAGAATAAGAAATTTGATGATTGGAAGAAATATATACAAGTAAAGTTGAGAGAAGTTGTATGTAAGGGCAACTTGTAGGAAGGAAGCAAGGAAGGTCGGTCAAGAGAGAAGAAATATATTAAATATTATTAATGTTGACAGAAAGACACACAACTTAATTGAATTCCTTCTTCTTCTTCTTCTTCTGTCTTTTCTTTGTTTATTTGCATTAAAGCAAAAAAGGAATGGGACGTTGAATAATGGTATTGGTACATGTACTTCAAAGTTACCCACGGACATCACCAGACGCTAAAAGAAATGTATTTCTTTTTATTAAAAAGTTTCTCATTCATACTGTACGTCTATACCCCCGGATTGGGCCGAATGAATAAAATTTATTCTATTTGTCCATAAAATTTAAGATAAGTTGAGTAAAAACTCCGGTTTTGTTGATTATAATAATCTCATATATGGTGATATAGTTAGTTAAATAAGCATATTTATTTTAAAATTAGTAAACAAGTTAATAAAGATAAAAATAAAACAAATTACGAGTTGCGCACCCTCAATAACTCCTTCTCAAAGGAAAAAAAACATTGTAAAAAAAATGTATATGTTTATTCTCTCAAAGGTCTCAATCTGTATATATGGTATTGATGATTTGGTATCAATGAGAAATATTCTCTTATTTTTATTTATACCAATACTTTTAATCACTTGAATTTTTATTTTTTTTAAATACAAGTCTAAAATACTTTTCTTTTAGCACAAATATATATATAATAAAAGAAAATGTTCTCCCTCCCAATAAGACTCAAATCGCAAAGTAAGTCTTAGATGGATAAATTAATGGTAAAATTAGTTTATGTGAATCTATTTATTATGTATTTAGTATTTGTCATTAGCATAGACAAGAAGAAGACGGTGGAGTAAGAGTAATGGAGGGGGGAGGGGCAACGTGGGGTTTAGCCTCTTCGTTGTCGGTTGAGAGTTGACAAAACTGAAATTCTGTAGTCAAGCCCACCTTTGATAAGGCTGAAATATATTTAGGCATATATAATTTAATATTAAAAAAAGAAATAGAAGTGTCCTATATTGACCCGACGTTGTACATCTTTCTAGTCAGTCCACTTAAAAAGAGTGTTATGGGCACTATTGCTTCTTCTTTTTTTTGTCATGTTCCTCCCAGGCATTTTCCACGTTTACATAATATATATAGTATTGTATTGTATTGTATTGTATTTTGGATGATGCTGCGTACAGTTGGAAGGCGATAGCTGTCTTCAATTTCACGCGCTTCTCTATGTTTATGTTAATAATAATAATTAATTTTACCCAATACTACCATCACAGCACTTGCAATACTATAATCAAAATGAATATTATCAAAACAGTGATACTGGTAAAAAAATTTTGATGATGCGCGTTAATTGACATGAATAGATTTAGGGTAACTACTAACAAGGTAAAATATTAATTTATTTCATTTGGATAAACAAAGAAAACATTTGAATTGTTATATAAGCGTGCATCGTAATATGACAAGAGACTTTAATTAGGTCTGATAAATATACCTTATTTAAGTATAAACTTCCTTCAAATGTCTTAACGGATTTTGTTTGATATAATGAGAAGGCCTTTCAAGATCTGATCCTTTAGGACCTAGTCTTGCAGGCCTATGCCAATGAATTAAGTATAACTCTGAACGCAACTGCATTAAAGCAGTTAAAAAAAATATAGGCAACTAACAAACAAGACAGAAATGTGTGCACAAATCACCTCAACTGCATTACATGTTTGTCAACTACATTTAATAATCTGGATTAAGGGGATAAGCAAGATCAAATATAGACATACTTCATCAAACCACTGCGATGATGGAAGGAGCTCTAGGCCAACCACTCCAGCACTACAGACCTTCTTTCTTTCCTTCTATATATACAAAGCATTTACTTTATACCAACGACTGAAATTCTGAGTATTAAATACTGATACTCAAGTAAGAAAAAAAACAGATTTCCTCGCTTCAGATATTTACCACTTCTATTCAACAGGTCTGATAAGTGCACTAAAGCTTACAAACTTTGATAGGAATAGATCAATGCTAAAGAGAGATATCTTAATATATCATTGTAATTAATACATAGGTTGGCCTATAGTACTTATTATTGTATAATCAGAGTTTTGCTCAATACTATGATCATCTATAAAGTCACACCGAGCTTAGAGCTTCTTCATAGAGGAGTATATCCTATCACAAAAAAAGTCGAACATTCTCTATAATTTTTATAATCCATTTGTGTTGATTGATTGAGTAGTTTATTACATTACTGGTTGTCATTCACACTACTAGTTTCTCACAATATCCCTTTATTAAACCAATCATTATTGTTTGCATGGTTAATTATTTATTTTAGATTTTTACACCAATAATTATTTGTTAAAGCAATTTTTTTTGGTTAGATCATAATATTATTTTGAGAAATTATTGTTATATGTTTTTAAAGTTGTACATTATTTTAATAATATTAATAATTAATTTAACAATAATATCACCCTATATTTAAATGAAAATATGCAATATTAAAAATAGTGGTCCTCTTGTATTAAGGCGGATCAAATCCCGGATCAAGTGGAGTTGTAACCCAGTCCATTTTTCTTTTATTTAGTGTTATTTTATATTAAATTTTCAGTACTAGCTATAATACTACTATCTCATTCCAATCTAATTTAACCTAATTAAATATTAATATTAACTTAAGCGTTGGAAATTTTTTTGTGTCCACCTTTGGTCTCGCAGTGGTTTTGATATGAACAACTACAAGACGTGTGGGGGGCATCGAAAACCACGCATATGTCACTATTGTGGGTACTGCATTAAGATAGGAAGAAAGCATTAACAGTTATCTATGGTACTTGGCTCCATTATTAAGCGTAATTAAGGGTCCGTTTAATAGTTAAATAAAAAATGATTAAAAAAAAAAGAGTAAAGTATTTTTGTGAGAAGATAAAACAAATAAGTTGAGGGATATAATGAGATATCATTTCCTTTCTTTTTGCTATGGAAAACATTTTTTTTAGTGATGTGAAGAAAAAAAATTATAAAATAAAAGATAATGGATAACATCTACTCATAAAAATGAACAGGGAGATAATTAATTTCACCCCATCTCTCAACTTATTTTTCACACGGAGTTTAATGATTTTTTGTTATGTTTTTTACAAATAATTGGGGGATCCAGGTTATTCTATTTGAATGCTAAGCTCATTGTTTGTTATGTTTTTTAAAATGAATGGTTTTTTTTGTGTATATGTAATTTATATGTGTGATTTAAATATAACTTATTTAAAATATATGAAAAAAATTTAAAATAATAATAAGAAATAGCTAGTGTCAGAATTAAAGCATGCACTGGGTTTAAAGAATTTAATTACATTCAAAATGCACGCATTAGTAGTGAAAAAGTCCCGGAAAAAACACAATTGAACCGTAAAAAATTACAACGGAAATATAAATTAAGAAATAATTGAAAACGAAAAAATAAATAAAAATAAAAATTTAATCTATCATATAGATTTGGCATCCAAATTTCAGAAAAGTATTGCATTAAAACCCTTCACGTTTGTCTGTGGGGAAAAAAATATCGTAAGTAGGTAAAACAGAAGCAAGCATAAATATGACAAGGTTCTAAAAAGTTCTTTCCATTTTAAATCCAAATGGATAAAATGGAGGAGTATGTGTCAAAGTTGGCTAGCTAGCCAGGTGGATGCCCATGCCAAGTGGATGTCCCGGTAGTTTAAAAATAAAATAAAAAATATCTACTTAACCATTTTACATCACCACGGTGATAAACAATATAATTCAACCCCAGCTAGATCTACTTATGAGTGTTTTTGGTTTTGGTTGGAATACTCCAAACCCTCTTTAAATTTTATAATTCAGTTTTGGTCCGATTTAGTCTCATTCGATTTTTTATAAAAAGCCAATGACTTTCGCACAAATTTAGCGAAGCTAAAACAATTTTTCACTTCGTCGATCGGCTAAAACATGGGTAGAAAGTTATGTGATCCTACTTTTTATTTAAGAAGGTTATTATCGGGACAAATTTAGGTTAAGTTTGTTATGACAGTTTGATTGTAGTTGAGAATTTGTTTCTACACTATTAATGCGTTCTCCTTTTTTCATTTTATATATATATTATCTTCCTCCTAATGTGAAATTTTAATCATGATATTTGGTTGTTGTTCACAATGTATCACAATTATCTTCTAATAAGATTGTTCACATTAATACGTTCTCCTCTTTTTATTAACATTTTAAAAAAAATAGATTCGGTTTTTTCGGTCCAATTCTGGTACCCCGAACCCCGAACCTCGAACCCGAATCAATTGGTTTCAGTTTCAATTTTTTTTTCATTTCTGAAAATTTCGAATTGCAACGGATAAGTTCGGTTCGTTCGTTCGGTTTTCGAATTTCTAACAACACCCCTGGATCTACTTAACCCCCGATTAAATCTATCATACCAAATAAACTTAAGTAAAAATGGTTAATTGTAGCTAGAAAATCTTACGAGTTTTAAGTAAATTTGCATCTTGTAATTTAGATTGTATTTTTTTTAACAAAATTTTGAAATCTTTGATTTTACAATGTTCAATTTATGCGTTCTTTTGAAAAATTTAGAAAATTTCATATGTATTTTATAAATTATCAAAATATAATAATTTAAGTTGAGATTGAGATTGAGTAAAATTCTTATCAATTTACATGTTTTAGTTAGAGTGAGAAAGTTTTATTGCCTGATAATGAAGGAGAGATAAGATTAAAATAAGATGGATAAAATTCAAACTCCGTAATTCAAGGCGGAATTCCAAAATTTCAATTTTTGAATAAATTATGAAATCAATTAGGATTTTAAAATTTGTCAAAATTTTAAAATATCGAAACTTATCTTAAGAAACAGTTATGAATTAAGTAAATCACGTGATTTTTCAAATATTATCTCAAAATTACTCGAAAAGAACATAACCTAGTTAATTTTTTTAGTGAACATAATTTAACCTATCACAACCTGAATTTGATTGTTCAAATATCTTTTATTGGTAAATTCATTTGAATATATGATTGATAAACTTTAGAATTAATCATCAAAATAAGTGTGAAACTATAAATGTCAACAAAAAAAAATAGATAATTATAATTCGGTTATAGCTGAGACCGAGACTTAATATTACCTATTTAAATTTTTTTATTTATTTTTAAATAAATTTTTACCCAAATCCAAAAGAAGTAAAATAAAAGTCAAAGTTTACCAGTAAAGCAAAAGACTTTTGGCCGTGGACCATGACCAGAATGCACTCACTCCTAGTTGGTGTAAGTTCATTGAATATATATATATATATTACTTGTAATTAATTCTCTGAAGTCTCACCATGAAATTAAAATAAAGATTAGTCTACGTATGTCCACATTCATGAACGGGATAACATTATATCCAGGATAAGACAACACCCAGAATCGAATTCCAAACAAATTAAGAGTGCAGGAGAATTCAAAGTCTTGGGTCTTTCTTCCCAGAACACGTGGGGGGGAAAACTTCGCCCAAATTCAACCTCCTTTGTTTGAGAATTCATTCTATATTAAAAGCCCATAGGAGTACCCACAAGACTGGAATTTGTAGGGCCCATGAGTGGTGGTATTATTCAAGTCCTGGTTATGTGAAAGGGGTTGAATTTTTCTTCTTTTTTATTTGGGTTATTACTGTAGCTAAAGTATTTTGTTTATTATATATATATATATATATATGTAGGGAATCCTTCTTTTTTAAAAATTATTTAACCTAAGGACCGTTTATTTTGAGAAGATAAATAAAATTTTGTTTTTATGAAATTTAGTAGAGATAGTCTCTAAATAAAATTTTGTTTTTATGAAATTTAGTAGAGATAGTCTCTATAATAAATAAATCATATCCATCAAATTTTATAAAAAAATCAATAAAGAAGTGGGTTATCTAAAAAACTTAAACATATATACGCATTTTTGAATATTGAAATTTTAGATTTTTAATTAACCTACTTTTCGTTTGGTTTTTTTGATGAAATTCGGTGGAAGTGATATGTTCATTATAAAGATCATTATCACCAAGTTTCATGAAAAAATTCATCCATTTACCTCTCGAAATGGACGGTCCTTAAAGGAATGAGAGTATCGTATAATATTATAAGCACATAATGCAACTTCTTAAATAGCCCTATAATAATTAGGGTGTCTTCTTTTTCTATTTTTTCTCACATAAAATGGGTAAGCAGTGGTGGCACCGAAAGACCCACCAAAAAATATTGAGCCAATATTTAATATATTATTTACTCCTTTATATTGAAGCTACTAAAAAAGCAAATCTCTTGGGCTCAACCAAAATTAACAACTCTTATAACTTTGTAAGCAATGCTTCTTAGATTATCACCTCAGAGCGCTTTGGAGAGGGTTGAAACCGAGTTGATTGATTTGGAGATGGTAAATTTCGAAAATTTTGGTCAACGTTTATAACATTAAGAAGGTGGTCTAACAAATTACATATTAAAGTGCTAACATAGGCTGCATCTAGAAAGTTGTGAAATGGTCAAAAATTCGAAACTTATCGCTGTAATTTAAAAAAAAATGTGTAGATCAACTTTAGAGGATAGTTATCTAAAAAAAAAAAAAGGATTTAGATGCTAATTTAGTTGGTATGAAACTAATCCACTTTGAATACTTTTTTGAGTTTGAACTTGATAGGATTCTTATATCCCCTTCGCCCCACCGCTACTCCGGCGAACTAAATAAAATAAAATAAAATTACACGTTCACTCTTAATTTTTAAATTTTATATTAGACTGGCACATACAAATATAAAATTTAAGAAGAGTCATTGAGATGCGTGGACATTAAAATCTTCTGTCTTTTTTTCCCTGATAATTATATTGGTACGATATCTTTGTTGCAATGTTTATATAGTTGTATCTTAATTGATTATTAGAGTTGTCTACGAATTTTATGAGGTTTTGGAGGAAAATCATAAAAGAAAGGTTATTATTATAGCGCACACTGTGCACGACCATTTCATTTTTCCTACTAAGTTATTAGCAGTGGCAGAGTCAAATTCAATCAATGCGAGGCAAATTTTTTGTTTCGGGCTGGTGAGAGCAACAAAAGGGGAAGAGGAAATATATATGAACGATTGATCAGGTGTGGGATTGTGGGAGAATTTAAGTGAATTTTAAATTTTTAAATAGTTCCTATAGTATAAACTTTAGACTTAGATATCCCAAAGTATAAAATTATAAATATAAGTCTCTATATTAAAAAATAAAATAAAATGAAAAACCATATGTAGTATTAAAAAATTGAAAATCAAGGGAGGATTAATTCCTCACCCACCCCTGTGATCGAACCGCAAAATAGGAAAAATTGGGGGAGCCACCCCTGGTTGTTAGCATTAATTTTTTTATTAAAAATAAAAAATTTGTCAACCTTAATTTTAGTTTTTAAGAAGGAGAAAAAGGTCTGGTGCATTTTGCAAATATTTTATTGGGAGACATTTTATTCACAATAGTGCTAGTAAAAACACTTTTAAAATTCAATTTAAACGAACTTCTAATTTTAAAAAATAAATCACTTAGCTAAAAGTTGTATTTTAAAGACACATGATATTTCAAAAGTTAATATTTCAAAAGATAGTTCAATGCCAATACTTTTCTTCTCACCCTTCTATTCATTGCCTACCAGAGGCGGATATAACAAGAGACAAGAGGGGTCAACCGACCCCTTGAAAAAAAAATAAAAAATTGAACAAACCAAAAACAAAGCAAAGCATATTCATAATAGATAGAGGGGAAATTAAGAAAGATGAGAGAGCTAGCTAATATATAATAATCTCTCTGTCTCTCTGTGTGTGTGCGCGCGCGTTAATATTCGATCGAATATTAAAAGAAGAAGAAGAAGAAGAAGAAGAAGAATGTTGATGAATAAAATTTCAACTCAGTTAGGGTAAATTCAAGAAGATCATCCTCCATTTCTTTAGAGTGGAGCTCCAGTCCATCCATTTTTTAGAATTTGAATACAGAGAGTGAGTGTGTGAGGTTTCTTTTTCCTTCACAATTACAGGCTTTTTGTTCTTTATGTTGGGCGCTGCGGTCGGAGGGGGAGAAAATGAGTTCTCTGTCCCTTTTTTTTTAATTATTTTCTTTATAGGCAATTGTACTGATTCAAACACAAAATTCTTGGCTAAATAAATTGATTGTCTAAATCTAGTGAACCACTTGAACCCATAAAGTTTGGAGGAGTTTATCTTAATTATTTTAATTTTTACACATTTCAATTAATCTCTACTCATGAATAATACTTGCTCTTGACCACATTACATTTGTCGCTTCAAGCCACCGCTTTTGATCAGAGAGTTCAAAGTTCTATTTATTGTCGATATTCCGATTTTGCCACGCAGACTTAATCAAACAATTGCCTAGCTGAAATCTAAATAATCTTTATTATGAGAGCTTTTAATTAAACTTATTAAATTTTGATTACATTTTTAAAATATTTTATTTTTTATAACGGATCAAGACATTGTGGAGAAAAGAATGCATGAAATATTTCTTTATGTGTATTTGCCTTTTACATTGGCTCTTACCGATTGCAACTGCTTCAGTGGAGAGGGCATTTTTTGCCATAAATATTATTAAAAATCCACTTCGCAATAGAATGGAATATCAGTGGTTGAATGATAGCTTGATTGTTTATATTAAGAGAGATTTTTTGCTTGTACTGGTAACGAAATTATAATGCAACGTTTTCAGAACATGAAACTCATTATGGACAATTGTAACTTATATTATTAGTTTTGTTATGAATTATGAATGGAAGTACTATTTTTCTATCTTTTTAGCATTATTTTCTTTGTAAAAAATTTTTAGAACTTCTACACTTAGACTTGGCCCCATAATTCTGGATGCCCCATTATTGCCTACTACACTTATTTTTCACAATTCCTTCTAGAATACAACTTCATGTAATTATTTATAGTAAAGATACAAGCTATAGTCACATCCATATCACTTTCATACATTCTTCTTTGTACATATATATGCATATATCTATATTGCTATGTATTTATTCATATATAAAAACTTTAATCTTTGTACGTATATAAATATACATATAAGTGTTTTGTCGTGTATTTTTTGAATTTTTATCATGCATTTGTGCTATATCATTATTGTTGTGTTTAGTTGGAATTTAATTTCAACTTTTTATATATAATTGATTGAGGTTTTACAGTGTTAAAACTAAGTATACGACTATATATGGTTTTCAAGAGGAGCAATTTACAGGCAAATACATTCTCGCTAGCAAGCATTTAATATGTGAAGTTTTATTTTATCACACTTGATCAATGATATTTTGAACTTTTATATAACAAAAACAAAAGAAGAAACAGATTAGTTTTAGTGTATTGAATTAGTTGGTGAATATAAAAACGTAAAATTATATTAATTTTAGCAAAATATGATTTCATTGCTAGAATAGCAACATTCTTTCATTAATTTGAATTAATTTGTGATATGAAATTGTATTTGGTGGCAAAAGAATAATTCAAGGTAAATAATTTTATACAACAATAGTTCATTTTCAGTAATAAAAAAGTTTAACACAAATAAATTGATTTGTTAAATATGAATATGATTCTAGTAAAATACTCTAGCTATTTGTAGTGTTCTTATAAAAAATAAAATTTAAATACAAATATATATTTGAAATATCGGCGTCAAAATTGATTATCAAGGGAGCTTTATGAAATGAAATTATGGACAGTCACAGTTATCCACGTCTTTTGTTGAAATAATATTTCTCGAGGTGCAGTTTCAGAGTTCATGGAATTTTGTGCGGATATGATTTGATAAATTAAAACCATTTATTTGAAACCAAATAGATTTGATTTAGAAAATGTAGCGTCCTAAAGTTGCCAAATTATCAGAAAAGAAAGATATCTGAGACTAAAAGTCTTTACAACAATAATTTAACAAATGGTTTAAATCCCCCACCCCCGTGCCATAATAGTCAACAGTAGGTCACACCGCTACTGTCTTATCAGTCCACTAAATTAGAAACTTATGGCCAAAAAATAAAACACGCATATACATAAATATATATATATCAATGCACAAAGTTTGACACGATTCCCTCTTTAATTGTATAAACTATACTAACTACTAAGGATATGTTTGGTTCGAATTTTTGATAATTTTTAAAATTTTAGATTTCATTTTAGATAGGATTTTAATATTTGGTTGGAGTTTTTGAAGAGAAATGAGCTTTCCTAAAAAAGCTAGATTCCTCCGTTTCATTCATTTTTATTCCTTCCAACTTTGGGAGGAAAGCTTAGAATTTCAAGAAAATCCTCTCTTTTTTTCCAGAAAACGAAAATATTATTTTTTCCAAAAAATGAATTTTTTTTCCAGAAAATGAAAAAAATTATATTTTTTCCCAGAAAAATAAAATATTTTTTTTCCCAGAAAATGAAAAAAAAATATTTTTTCCAGAAAATGAAAAAAAAAAATTTGCCGACTTCATTCCTAAAACTCCAACCAAACGAGCACTTAATGGATTAAAATAAGGATGCCAGGAATAAAGGTTTTCTGACATCTAGAATACCAATTCCATTCCAAAAGTTCGAACCAAACAAGCCCTTAAAGGATAAAGCTTATCTGCAGGAAGTATAAGTTTTCTATATTGAGCAAAATATAATTTTTATCATTGACGTAATGCATAATATATAAAACACTCTTAATTTTTTAAATACGTATAACTTAAAATAGGGTTAGGTAAATGTTTTTTTTTTAGTTCATTAACACTACAAAATTAAAAATTTATGACATGCGTTTATATATAGGTGATTTTGTTTTTATCTACCATATTTTGCAATTAATTCATCTTTAAATTATGAAAATTTTGTACAAAATTTTATAATATTACCCTTTTTAAAATTGATAATTATATCCACCCATTAAAATTAATTTATAATTGTATACATTTAGATTGCATTTTAATTAAAATTCCTAATTTAAATATAATTCATTTTTAATTCCTTTCATATTAACCTTTCAAAAAATTTCAAACGGTTTAATGTTAGAATTTACAGCTGCGTGTGGATTGATTGATTTAAAAATATTAGTAAGTATTTATGGCCATTGCTTAAACATTAAGAGCTCGTTTGGTTCGAGTTTTGATAATGGAATCGGCATTCTACATTCCTGGAAAGGTTTTTTCTTGGCATTTATGATGCCTTGCCAATGTTTGGTTCGAAAAGGATTTCTTCTTTCTCGAAACGTGAAATTACATCTCTATATTTGAATCAAACGAGAATATGAATGAAATATGCATTAACTACCAAAATGTTATTCATTTTACAAAATTAAAAGACAAGTCCTAACAATTTTAGTATTTTACAAAGGTAAAACTTGAGTTTTTATTGTTAAAAATTATAAAAAGTCGTCATATGTATTTAATAATAATAATAATAATAATAATAAAACTAAAAGTTTAAAAACATTTTTTTTTCTTTTAAAGAGAATATAAATGAAAAAAAAAGTTGTTATCTTGGTAAGTGAAAATGATATTTTGGTCTTAAAAAAAATTCTCATGAGAAAAATTAGTAGAGAATATCTAGGGGAATCCTTTATTCCCATCCATTTAAGAGGGGGAACTTTGAAGGAATACTCCATACCTGGAATGATGTATTCCTAACTTAAAACTCGAAGCAAACATTTGAATCCTTCTGTAATGAAATGTAGCATTCTGAGAATGATTTAAAACTCGAACCAAACGATCCCTAAAAATCAAGATCTTCACTTTGGAAAGAGGAAATATAGATCGATGGAGAAGCAGTTTTCATCCTTGGATTCATAAACTATAGTATATAATTAGATTCTTCAATTGTTTTTTTTTTCTTCAGCAAGCCACGCACATATTTGTTGTATAGAGATTGGGGAAACAAGCATATACATATATACATAGTTTAAATAACAAATCCACTAGCCCTTTTTAAAGATAAAAGAAAACCTTTATCACCATTTATTCCGCCCACTGTCTTTTTTGGAATTTGGTTACGGTGGAAATATGAAGAACTAGAGAGTTTATAGATGCATAATTTTTTCTAAGTGTTAAGAGGGTAGTTCAAATAGGTCACAGTTTGTATGAATTTAAGAAAAAAAAAAGGTTGGATTAGCATTTAAGGTGAGCAATGGCATTAAATTTTCGGACATGATAAAACATATCGTTTCATCTTACTTTAAGTGTTTAGTGACATGTCACTAAACAAACCGTTCATCTTTAATCTTTTGTAAATAATAGTATGAATTTGTCCACTGCAACAGTAATGTGAAATTGGCCACTGTACGGGGTTGTTTTTGATATTTTATTTTAATTTAATTAAGATTTACTTATTGTTTAATAATATTATAATTTTATAATTTTAAAATGGTTTTATTTATTAATTTTGTGGATATTTTAGTATTAAATTATTATTCAAAATAATATTTATAAAATTTAATTAATAATATTTTTTTATTAGTCTATTCACATTCGCGAATTAACTTAATAGGTAATGTTAGATTAATTTAATGACGCGAATTAACTGTAAAATATGAAAGATAAAAACAAAATCACTCTTATATATTACAAATTAAAGTTAAAACTATACTAGACCCTCAAATGATAGTCACATATGTCCGCACTAAATATTATTGATTAATGTAATTCATAATATATAAAACATTCTTAATTTTAGAAATATATTTTATTTCATAGATATAATTAAACTTAAATAATATGGAATGGTAAATATATATATTTTTTATTTTAATTTGTTAACACTTTAAAATTAAAATTTTGTGACATTCGATTAAATATTATTAATAATAATAATAATAATAAAAGGCAAAATTAGATTATGGAATGAGAGTCACATACGTTGTAATCCCCCCGTGATTCTGAAAATTTGAAACCAAAATCCATGATTCACGCGTGTTCTTCCAAATAAATCCAAAAAAACACGTGAAGGCTAAATTTTCCCTATCTCCACCACTTGCTCTCTGCCCCCACCAACAAACACACACACACACAGAGATATATATATATATAGGTATAGCCCACACTGTGGGGAAGGTGACTTATGATGCCATCCATGACGTCATTGACATGCATTCTGTGTATCAACGCCAATTATCTATTTCAATAATTATCTTCACCATTTTTTATTTATTTATTTTATTTTATTTTATTGGGGAAGGGGGGAGCATTATCCTCAATATGTACCAAAAAATGAAGGTGGAACGGACGAACGGCATGATTAAAATAAATAATGTGAATAGAGAATTTATTTTTTTGATTTTCTATATTTAAAGTGTCCCTGACTCTCTACCATATATGTGGGGACTCAATTGAATTAAAGAATGTAGACCAAAAAAAAATTGAATTATAAAACATATCATGATACTAATATGTAAATAGAGAACTTGTTGGTCATATTTTTAAATAAGACTCTTTTATTTCCAAAAATGAGAGGATTATAAGAAAGGAAAACTTTGTCCTATGTATGTCCGAAAATTCGAATCCGATCCGTATTCGAATTTTGTGAATACTTATCCAAATGGATATTTAAAAAAATGAATTCGGATAGTGTTTTTAAATATCCGAAAAAATGGATAATGATAATATTCGACCTAGATAATCCATATCTAAGATGGATTATCCATATTTGCGTATATCCATTTTATCAAATATCCGTATTCACTATAATTTAGTATATGTTATGCATATATACATATAGAGAAAATTTTAAGTAAGGATCTTAACTTAAGATCCTTATTTACGGACTTGCCCTTTTAGCACGCTTCTCGATGAAATTTTTTGATGAAATTTGGTGGGGATGTTCTTCGTCGTGTGCAGAACATCTCCACCAAATTTCATCAAAAAATTCAACCGGGAAGTGGGTTAACTATAAGATTGAAAAATATTGGTCCAGGAATAGATATATATATATGTCCAATATTTTTCAATCATGTAGTTAACCCACTTTCCGGTTGAATTTTTTGATGAAATTTGGTGGAAATGTTCTACACACGATGAAGAACATCCCCACCAAATTTCATCAAAAAATTTCATCGAAAAACGTGCCAAAAGGACAAGTCCATAAATAAGGACCTTAAGTTAAGGTCCTTATGGAAAATGCTCTGTATACATATATATCCTCTCACCCCTAAAAAAATTTGACATGTTTAGTTTAGTGTTCATAAGCTGCCCCAATTCGTGAAACTCTTTTAAATTAAACAAAAAAAAAAGGCTTATGTATATATATATGTGTGATTTCTAGAATTAAAGATTTGAGACCATATCAAATTTAAATGGTAATAATTTTTTAAACAATATATTTAAAAGGCTTAGAAAAGACCTAAGTTGTATTTATTATATATATATATATATGTGTGTGTGTGTGATTTCTAGAATTAAATGTTTAAGACCATATCGAATTTAAATGGTAATATTTTCAATTTAAATTTGCTACTTGCATTTCTATGGTGGTTATCTCTTAATCTAATATGAATCTTACTGGGTTATATCATGTTAAAATTTACTATAAAATGTATGACTATTTATTTTAAGAAGTTTTGAAATGTTTCGTTTTTACTTCTCGAGTTATAACTTGTAAAAAATTTCATTGAAATTAATAAATCAAATAGTTAAATATATTTATAAGCTCGCTTTAAATTTTGCACTAACAAAACATAGGAGTGGAAGCACAATAAGAAAGGAAAAACATAGCATAGTTGTTCAAAAAAAACGTGCTGGCTAATATGATATCATATTTATCTAGTACTTAACCCTGTTCTCTAGATCACCGACATTACATATA
Organism: Lonicera japonica; assembly: GCA_021464415.1. NCBI lineage: Eukaryota > Viridiplantae > Streptophyta > Magnoliopsida > Dipsacales > Caprifoliaceae > Lonicera > Lonicera japonica. The sequence continues at coordinate 6,594,433 of CM038467.1, read as the reverse complement.
GAATTTTCGCTCCAAAAAGGAAGAGCAACTTAAATAAAGATATTGCATAAATAAAGAGATAGTCAATCTTTTGAGTGGCCGAGCATTTCATGTAAAAAGGATCAACAATTTGAAATTGACATTTTTTTTTGCCTTTTTCCCTCATGCAAGAGTGAAGACAAAAGTATAATTATATTATTCAACAACATATCTATAGTTAGATAAAAAAAAATGAATAGGGTAATCATCCAAATCCGAGGAATTCGATAGGATAAGAATAAGAATAGTTGAACCAACTATCCGAAGGAATACGGATGAGAATTTTTGTAGTATATTTAAAAAACAATAAAAATTATGTATAGTGTAATATCCGATCCATATCTCATCCATTTACACCCCTAATTCTATATAATCCACATTTGCATCTATCATACGAAATTTGATTTGAGACACCTCAAACAGTTTCAATTTAAGGCAGTGGAAGTATTATCAATAAAGTTTTCGTTCTATCATTTTCTTATGTGGATCAATTTACTTTATGATTTTACATTTGTTTAGCTTGATGGTTTAATTTTATCATTTTTTTGCATAATGCTTTATAACAGCGCTCAACTTCTTAATTTGTACACTGTATAGTTCTAGAATGATTGTTTTATTTGTATATGTTTAAGTTAAACCTATCTACTTATATTGTTTAAAAAATTAAATAAAAAATACAAGAATAAAATATATCTGTTAAACATATCAAAATTTTCCCTAGATTGGAATATATATATACACACACGTATGCAAGCGCTCATCTGTTTGGGCCTCTGCATAAGGCAAGCCCGTTGTCTCATCTTTTTTTTCTTTTCTTTTCTTTTTTTTTTTTTTTAAAATTTAAGATACTGTATTTTGGGTCCTCAAATCAAACTTGATCTAAAAGCTAATTACTCCAACAACTTTACAATCTTGTATTCTTGGCCGAATAAAAGTTTTTTTTTTTTTTTTTTTAAAAAAATGAAGGATAATTTTTATATTTTAAGTAAATACTAAAAGTATGTTTTTTTCTCACTCAATATAACAACCACTGATGAGAGCAGTGTTGGTTCTGTCACTTTTAGTATGCGTTTGGTTTGAGTTTTTGTATATTTTTAAAATCTAAAATAGTAATTTTACATGAAAAGTTAAACCTTATCAACTTATAATTCAATCGCTTGCATTAATTATAATAGACTCTTACAGTAAATTTATCAATTTAATATTCTTTGAATAAATAAAAACGCATTCCAAACGAGTATTTAGAGTGATTGCTATTAGTGACACTTACGACATGGTAGTATTCTTGCTATTAGTTGATAAATCAGTGCTAAAAAGAAGCCTATAAATTAAATATTCTTGCTGATGACAATTTTTTGACTATTTGAGTTTTTGGAGAAATTTGAGAACATAACGATCCGAAAGAGAAAAAGATGGTAAAAATATTAATAGAAAGAGATAGAGAGTGAAAATAATGTATTTAAATATATAGGAAAAGGAAACTTTATTAGAAAATTGATAAACCATGCAAAGTGTACAATGGGAGGGGCTAGCTTGTTTAAAAGACAGTGCCAAACATGCCATAACGCTGTATGACAAATATAATGTAAATTCAGTAAAAAATTGTGACCGCTGTATTTTTATCTTTTTTAAATAAAAGAAAATGTCTAAATTTCTTTTTTTTATTATAATAATAATGAAACTTGCTCTCTCCTAAGATGAAACTTAAATTCAAAATCTCTTATGTGCCTTATCAATTAGACTAATCCTACATTTAAAAAGTCATAACTCAACTTTTCTTTTATTTGTTTAGTAAAAGAGAAAAAAAAATAAAACCACATTTCTTGGTAACTGTCTGTTGATAATGGTTGGCTCAAACCATTGATCTCACATGAAAAATTTGTAGAACTCAACATAGGTATATAAGTGGGAGAGAGTCTCCACACAGCAACAAGACCTTTTAAGTTAAAACCGCACACATGTGGTCCAAAGGTGTTTAAGTTGGGAACAATATCGTTACTATGTGTGCGGATCGGCAGGCCCAGTTGGTGTCCCAGGCTCAACCCAAGTGCCGGCAGGCACAACAATTGGTATCATAGCTCGATGGTGGATCCATGTACTTGTGAAGCAATATAAGTAGCTGGACTTGGTGGAGTCAAGAAGAATTCGGTAGAGCCTAAGGTGATAAGTCGCTATAAAAAGCGTTCCGGTAGCTAGACTTGGTGGAGCCTATGGTGGAGTTAGACTCGGAGAAATCAGGGGTGGACTCACTACAGCCTATGTACACCCGGGGTGCTATCAAGGTGGTTGTGCAGGTTCGAGTAAGGTGAAATAGGGAGCCTATGGTGGAGTTAGACTCGGAGAAGCCGGGGGTGGAATCGCTACAGCTTACGTACACCCGGAGTGCTGTCAAGGTGGTTGTGCAGGTTCCTCGAGTAAGGTGAAATAGAGTGTACCTCCAGATGTGCGTGGACGATCTTGTGGATGGACATTGTTAAATAGTAATCTATATATACATTTTAAGGTGGATTCATGGTGGACTAATTTGTAGAACTCAATATAGGTATATAAGTGGTAGAGAGTCTCCACATAGTAACGAGACCTTTTAAGATAAAATCCTATACCTGTGGCCTAAAAGGTATTTAAGTTGGGAACAATATCGTTATTATATGCGCATACCGACAGGCTCAACCCGAGTGCCGGCAGGCACAACACTGTCTACCCTTGTACTCATTCATTTTTAATTACTTATCATCGAGGCGAAAAATTAATGAAAGCAAAAAAGGAGAGTAAAATAGATAAAGTTGTAGATCTAAACTATTTAACAAGGTAAAAATCCATGAAATTATACCATATTTTGAAGTGTTTTGATAAAAAGGTTTGAAAATAATAATTAGATACAAACAGACGAGTACAAAATTCATAATCAGATACAAACCCATTGTCGTTAACCATACATATATTTACGAAACGACCAGCAATATTGCACTCAAAAGAAATATAAGGGTGCGTTTGATTGCAAGTATGGAATTTGCATGGAAAGAAAATAAGTTTTAGGCAATTGAATTTCTTAGAATTGAGTTGCATGAAAAATGTTAATTAAATATGTTTGATTGTCTTAATTTTCTACCAGAAAAATATTGGTTGTATTATGACATTTTGATGTAGAAAAAATTATTGGTATTTTTTTTACACAATTCTATAGTCATGATGGATCTCATTTAATTAATCTTGATTATTATATTTTAAATATTAAATCTTTATTAAATTTTGAATTTTTTATTTTAAGTTATGACATTTTTAATGTAAAAAATTAGGTAAAACTTTGTCTTGAAATATGTGCAATTGCCTAGAAAACAAAAAACATGCCCTCTAAGAAAACATTTTCATGGTTTTGGTGGAAAATAAGATATGATTGCCAAAAAGATGGAATTTGACCACCTAAAATTTTTTGGCAATCAAACATACCAAAAGTGACAACTTAGGTGAAAAATCTCTATTTTTCATAAAAAAATATGCCAATCAAACACACTTTAATATTTTATACAAGCTTTAAATAAATATAAAATTATATATTCAGAAACTTATTATTTGTGTGGATGAGACTATTCACTACATCATGTCCCTATTGTATGCTTCGTAAATTTGTCAATTACATCACATGGCCTCGATCTTTTATTATCACCAATACTAACACGCATGGTCTTTTATATATTCAAATAAAGGATACTGTTATATACATAGAAATTGACAATTTTATTCATGCATATCTACATCTGTTATATAATTTTCAAAATTGGGAGATTAGTAAGCTCATGTATAAGTTAATTGTTTTCTGTCATCACTTTAATCATATAAACATTTAATTTACATAAAAATTGTTAATTATAATTGAATTATTAATTTATAATTCCTTTGATTGCATTTTTCTATATTCATACATCATGCATATAGAATTTTAAAAACAATGTGATGAATTACAATTTCATTTATTTGGATAGTCTTGAATTCTAGCTAAAGGATATAAAAAATTTCGCCCACATGATTTCAATTTGGAACTTTTGATCGCCAAAATTCAAAATTCAACAGATTTTCTGCTTGTAAAATCTCAATTTCTTAGCTCATTTCCCCAAACAAAGAACTTTGACTTTTCCACACCCCAAATGCTTTTACTTCTACTTAAATGCTAAATTATTTTTCACTATCCAAACACAAACAAATACTTCATTTTTGTGGTGCATACAAGATTTTACGCCAGTAGATATTAACTCGAAAAAAGGCAAAAAGTTGTAATAGTGAAAATTTGACCAAAAGAATACCATATATACATGCATATCTACATGTGCAAGATTAGATATTATTTACATTTGGAATAGCTAAAATATTCAGCCGAAACTAGACCCGAATTAAATTTTTCGGTTAAGTTTTATTTAGCTTTGATATATATATATTTCAAAAAATTAAATATAATATTCATAAGCATTACACAACTAAAAAATAGTTTTCAAAAAACAATATTCATAACATACACAAGCACCTGCAAGTTCAAATAAAAAATAGTGGCAATGAAGCTAACTCCCAAAAGGCTTAACAAACCATTCAAAGTTCAAATGTAAAAACCCTAGACAATCCATAAATTACATATAGTAGTAGCACATAAGCAAAGTTGTTTTGTGTTTAGTAGTTATTTTTTATTCGGTTCGGTTTTTTCATTTAAGTTTCGATTTTTTCGGTTCGGTTATTTTCGGCTCGATTTGGGTCGGCTCGGTATGGGCGTTAGGTTTTCGGGTTGGTCACAACACCACTAAGTTATTCACTACAAAAAAAAGATATTAGGAAAACATATATGGCTATAATTAGGAATACACCTGTTCACAATAATAATATATAAAATAATTATAAATGACAAATATGAGCTTGCCCTTATGATGAAAGACACACTTTTTTTCCCTATTAGTTTGCGGGACAAATTTTTGGATAAAGGACCAAGTTTATATTTTAAGGACATTCCTCAATATTATTTTATTATTTCAATTAATTAAGTTGAATTACAATACTACCCTTCTTAAAGATAAATACAAGAAAATAAATATACAATTAATTTTGGAATTAAATGAATGTAAATAAATTCAAACACATATCACTATGAAATCAAAAAAAGAAGATAATGTAAGAATTATTCAAAAAAATGACTCTTAGATAATACCTAGAAACTAATAATCCATGATATTTTATAGCCCATATTATAGTTCAAGTAAACATAACGCATTATTGCATTCGTATTATTCATATTTTATAATAGACCCTATATTTAATGAACAGTCATATTGGGTTTTTAGCAATTTAGATAAATCACCATGTTGCCAAATTATTATGCCCTAAACTAAAATTAACATGCTACTCATATTATCATGAAATTAATAGCCTAGGCATATTACCATCACACCTTTTTGTAAGCCAAACTATGCCTACAACGAAAAGGAAATTCCTAGCCGTTAGACATATTATATAGGGTAGACATATTATCAGTCATATTGCTACCATGATCTTGGCCACCCGTCATATTGCTATCATGATCTTTTTACACCATTCTAATTTGTCTACTCTGAATGGATTTAACGGCCACTAATCATATTGTTACTATGATATTTTTACATCATTATAATATGTCTAAACTAAATGTAATCCAATAGATCAAAGAGATACCCATAAAATAAACATACAATTCATTTATGAGTTCTAAAATGATGAATTTTTGAATTGATGAATTCTCATAAGCCTAAAATTCGTCTTTTGCACTCACACATGTTATAAGAGTTGGCTTGGATTCGAACCAAATTTAAAACGAGATCCACCATTTGACTTCCCTTTTAAAATATTAATGGGCCTTTACCACTTACTACCTTATACGGAAAATTTTAACAAGATATAATTCTCCACATATGGACCATATCATCAATAATGCTGGGCCCACACACACTAACAACTTTGTGACTTTCCTCTACTAGTGAACTATTGTTTACTCTTTGTTAAGTTTTGTAATGTTATCTATATCCCATTTTTTCATATTAAGTTATATTTTTTATTTTTATTTTATGGCAAACATATTAAGTTGGCATTTTTTAAAAAATTTATGGCAAATATAATATAAAATATAAATTTTACGTTATATAATATCATGGGCCAGGGTCGTGTTGCTCACATCATATAAAAGTTTTTTATATGTATCGAACTTTGACAAGCATGTATAACCATGCATTTGTTAAAAAGTTAAGGGGCCAAGAATTTTATGGGCCTACGTTATTTGTTTTTAGCTGTTTGGATGGAAAAAAAAAGTTTTAGTTATAGTCTTAGTGTTCTGATACAATCGTCTACTAAGTATTTCATGATCTTTTTTGCCCGATGATGTATTATTAAGATGAAGTAATACAGTTCAAGATACAACTTTCATTACGAGTGATATGTTAAATACGTCCAATAATACCTATTTGTAAAAGATGATGTATCCATTATTCAATGGTTGTTTATTTTTATAAGCATTGCAACAAGGTAATCTATGCTTGCTTTGGATTGTCTTGGTTGTTGTTCAATAACAATATCTCACTATCAACGTTCGTGAGTGTGAGATATTTTGTGTTTTTAATTTTAGACAAACTAATTTAAAACGCAATATCACAATCCAATTTTCCTCATATTATTTGATCATTTATTCCCATTGAATAAACATGGTATATACATATTGGCAAGTATGTCCTTCAATTAGCTATAGACTATGTAGTACTAGATCTTCAAGTGTTGTTCATTTATTTATTAATTATTATTGTTATTTGCAACAATGTTCAATCCCAATTGACATTCTTTAAAGTATATAATGTACATATTTCTTGTTAAGTATATTCTTATAAGTTATCCATGTCCATAGTTGTTTTGTTTTTTAGGCTTTTTCGTTCAATTGGCTTTCTACTTTGTGGTATAATAATATGTCTATCTATATTAGAATCATGGATGTCTATCCATTGTTATTAATATATGAGCTTATATTAGTTGGTATGTTTCAAAAAGTTTCTTATCTTATTGGTAGACTTTTTAATAATATTTCGATAACTTATTTTGTTTAAAATTTGAAATTTAGTTGTCTTATTTTTACTAGTTTGAATTATGTTTTTTTTTGTTTTTTTTTTTTGTTTTTAATATTTTAATTTATTTAGCTATTGTTTATCTTTAATAAGGGGAGTTCAGGTAAACACTCTAAACTTTATTATTAATAAATAAAACTAGGGTAATTTAGACTTTAAGTGCCGTTTATTCATACATATTAGACATTTGGTATCAAAGTTTACTGTAATATGACTTTGGCGGTGCCAATTTGGACGGATTCCGCTAGTCCATTTAGTCAATCATTAATTTCTCTTATATTTGACCTGATTTACCCTTTATTTTTATACTCAGCTGTCAAATGGTTTGACACCCAACAATTTTGTGCAAATTGTGCTATGGGTGCAATAAACCCTAAAAGCAAATTTTCCAAATCAAACAAACCTTAAAATCAAACCCACCACTATCACCGGTTCACCACTCACAAACAAACCCTACCGCCATCTCCTTCAATTCCTTCCTTCTAACCCACCACCACCACCATCAACATCATTACCCATAACAAAATAATTACATGTGTATATGTATATATATGAATGATAATCACAAATATGTGAGAATGTATACATATATATAATAATCACATATCTATAAGAATTTATTATTTTATAATATACATATATTTGTAAGCATACATTGTGTGTATATATGATAATCGATAATAAATATTGATGCATGTATCTATTTATCCTCTCACACACATTATGTATGTATGTATTTTGTTTCGACTAATCGAAAGTGTTAAAAAGGTCAATAGAGCCCCAATTAGCGTTGTAGAGGACGGAGGTAGGACGAACATGGATAAAGATCATGGCAATTCCGATCTTGCACTATGCGAAGGCAATAGGGGTTTTCGATTTGGTTGATAGACGAAAGCATGACATATAAAATTTCACTTTTATGTCGGTGATCAGTGGTAGGTCAGATTTTGGCCAAGTTTTTTAGGGGACCATAGGGGGGGTGTCGGAATAAGGGTTTTGTTATGCATTTGATTATTTGTGTGTGTATAAGACTATAGGTGGATGGAGGCGTTAAGTAAACAGAGGCAAAATAGTCGCTTTGTGTAAATATTACGAGAAGAAAACTGTTGACTGGGCGGACTAACATAAACCATCCAAAATGGTACTCAAACCCTTATTACCATAAACTTTGTCACCCAAGGTGTAATATCTAAAACAAACGGCACCCAAAGTCTAAATCACCCATGAAATTACATTTTGTCCTTATAGCTAAAGTTGTCCTTCAAACTAATCCCCAAAAAAAGTGTCCTTTGTTAGAAAAAGAGTTTGACATTATTTCTTTTAAAAAAAGCCCCATAATAATGATAATAACAATAACAATAATAATAATATAAAATCCTAATTTGTCTATCCTTTTTATAAAACTTCGTCCTCAATCCAAAAGTTTAGAGTTTAAACTATTGACCAAAAACATATGTTCTTTATTAAAACCACCTTAGATATATTGTCTTTTTTGCCCACTAAATTTTTATAAAAAGAAACTTAATTTTTGTATCCGTCTTCAACTTTGCATTTCACCATTCATTTTCTCTTCACTTGGTGCCATTACTCCATTTTTCATTGCCATTCAAATCCATGGACAATCGGACTTCTTCATCACTACAATGCCAAGTAAATTTAACAAAATTAAAATTTTACTTTATATTTTTATAAATTTCATGTTTACTTTGTTTTTCTTTATGAACATCTATTATATATATATATACACACACGTATTATCTATTGAATAAGGTGTTGCTTGATAACATCATTTAAATATGAAAACTTAAAATTTTTAGATTTAAGTTATTTTAAAGTTGTTTGTTAACAAAAAAATTAGGTGCCAACTTAATTTTTTCCATTTAAAACTGAAAACTTAATTTTAAAGAGTGTAAAATACATAGTTTATCCTCTTACATTTAAAAAAATGACTACACTGTCCAGCAGCCATTTAACTTTAATAATAAGGGCAAAACTATCATACTAAAAAAAATTAAAATTCAGATGTTTTATATTCAAACAAACAACATTTTTTCAGATACAATTTTCAGAACTAAACAAATAATATTTTTCAGTTTTTTTTTTATCAAATACCACTTAAGTTTTTTGAGTAATCTATAATCCTTTCTTTAATGTACTAGCAATAATTTTAACTTTCATGTATAATCATGTTGCTTTGTATGCTATGATTTTATATTATTATACTTGGGAAGAATTATTTTCTCGAAAATAATTATGGTAGAAAAATAAAATGTATGGTAAGAAAGTGAAAGGAAAATACAGTTCTCGCGTGTTTGGTTAACATGAATGTTTTGTTTTCCGGTTTGTAAAGCAACAGAGTTAAATATTTTTTTAAGTTTCTTGAACAATTCTTGCTACCGTTCTTAAGGCATTTTATAGCAATGCCCCCTGCACTTTATTGTTGTACTTGTCATAATCAGTAAGGATTTCAAGTATTAATTTAAAATATTTGTAGCAGGATCATACAAAGATTAGATTACTTGCAATTAGATTTGTAATAACAAATTTAAAAAGAATCTTGTGACAGATAAAGGTAAGAAATAATTTTTAGTGACGTTTAGTAAAAAAACCGAAAACTGAAAAAATTATTTATAAAAAAAATATTATTTATTTAAATATAATACATTTAAAAAATAATTTTCTTTTAGTATAACAATTATGACATTAGTATTTTATTTTAATTACTTTGCTCTTTCTCCCTCTCAAAACTACCCACCCTTCTTTCTTAAGATTTTTCCCTCAACGGAAAGTTTTTCCAGTGATCCGAAATCCAATCCAAAACTCAGTTGCCTGTATCGATCTCTTGATTTTTAATGTGTGCAGTCTGAAAATGATAATTTCAGATCATCATCATCATCATCATCATAACATAACATGTAAGGGGGTGGAATCAAGCTATGCAATTAATTCAATAAAAGCAGAATCGACGAAATTTTAAAAAGAAATGCAAAGTAGAGGGAGAGTTGAAAAAGGTGAGGGGGAGAATTACATACGGGGGCAGGGAGGGAGTGAGAGTGAGGAGTTGAAGAACTATGAGTAGATGAAGGTGAGGATCGTCCTCCTCCTCTTTCTCTTTGATTGTAGCAATAACCTCTTCCTCTACTGGAATTTTGGCTTCCACCACCGCCAGGACGATACATCCTCACAGGCCACAGCACAAGAAGAAGAGTGGAAGGGTTTGCTAAATTTGTTAACCTAACTTATATAATGTGGGTAATTTTGACAAAAGAGTTGGGTAAAATGAATATTTTATATTTTTTAAAATTAAATTGTAAATTTAATTGGTAAAGTTTTCTTTTAAAATTTTTAAAATTTTTTAAATTTTAGTAATAAAAATTAAATAATTATTTAATTTTTTTAATTAGTGAACAATTTTTTCATTTACTTAAATTTGAAAATTTTAACTTTTCAAATTTAAGTAGCATTTTAAGTGAGAAATTAACAACACCTTACTGTTTGTTTAAATAAGTATTATTGTGTAGTGGATCACCATTAGTAATAATGGTAAAATTCAAATTTTAATTTAATGGGATGTATTTCAATTAAAATTTTGATATGCTCATATTATTAACTATTTAAATTTTATGTAAAATAAATGGAAATTGATTGGCTTGAGAGAGATTCTGTGTGATTGGCAAGTGGTGTATGAAATACTAGAAAGAGGTGGCAAGGACTCTCCGGAAAGTGGTTCTCTTTTACGTGTTTCTCCGCTGCACTCTTTTCAAACCACTCGCCATTACTGAACGACCAGGTTTTTCTGTAGCTATGTGTATATATATGATGGTGTTAAATGTATATATATATATATATATAAAATTAAAATAATCGAAGTGTTTCTCTGTCTCTTTGGTGTATAGAAAAGATGGCGCCTCCGGCGACTACGCAACCGCAGTTCATCGCCGGCACCGGAAATCGGAATCTTCCGAATGCGCCGCTGATTGATGATGATTCTGCTGCTGATGATCAGATTATGGTACCCGACGTGAGTATTGCTTTCTGTAAATTTTTTTTTAACTGATATCGGATTTTATTACTTTATCGTTCTGTGTTGTCGTACCACCGAAATAATAATGTGGCTATAATAAGATAAAAGCGTAAATTATTCAACCCCTCAAATAATTAAAATCGATATCCTTTTTATAACGTTAATATTTTCATTGTTATGAACTCACGCAGTTTAGTATTATTATTATTATTATTATTATTTATTAATTATTTGTTGGAAATCTTATGAAAACCCTAGCCTTGTCTGAATCTCAGTGGTGATACTGAGACTCGAGGGCGACGAATTTTGACTTTTATTGGCTTTCATATATCAGTACACAATGTTATAGAGGACAGGATTGGCCACTTAATTTGACAACCACTTATCTAGGAATTGTTATAAATTGATGTGGTTTGTACGGGATCAAAATTAGGATGATGCCCTTCCCTTCACTTGCTTTCGTTTGGATAGATGAAAGTTTTTTTTTTTGATCAGCAGATGAAAGTTAACTACAGAAGTTTGTTTTATTTCTTAATTAATATGTTTCACTTTAGACTCTTAATTCAAGACATACGAAGTAATTTTCAGGGGTTGCAGTTGGACCCTGCCTCCTCCTCCTCACATCTTTACTATGTACCAATTAGGCTCTAATTTCACTGTTGGATGGTAATGGTTGACCGTGAATGTATTGTTGACTTGCCTGACCTTTGAGATGCCAAGAGTATTTTTAGATAAACCACCTCATATTGGTTTTAGACTGATTTGAGTTTAGTTGCATGTGGCTATAGACAAATACATTGTTCTCCACCACCACCGTTACTTTTTGTCCAGAAATTAACATTCCTTTTTCCTCACGTTGAATGTGAATCAGAAGTTTGATGGGGATTGCTTAACTGATAGTTTCATCGTTTTATATACGCAGAAAAAGAGCTGGAAAAACTTATTTGCATACATGGGTCCGGGATTTCTTGTTTCTATTGCATATATAGATCCTGGAAATTGTAAGATCACTACTTTTTTTACGCTATCAAAATTTCTGCAGCTGGTAACCCTTTCCGGACATTGTTACAGTTGAAACTGATCTACAATCAGGAGCTCAGTACAAGTATGGGGTATGTCTATATCCTCTATTGACTGAAGTTTGTTGTTATATAACCTGAAATTTGATGCCACTTGCATTTTAATGGAAGACTAGAAACGCAAGCAATGTCAAATTGTTATATAAGTTGAGTTGAATTTACATGGGATGTGTCAGAAACTTAGAAATGGGAAATCCTTTAGTGCAGACTACTTATATTTGTTTCCTAACAGCTATCTTTACCTTTAGCTTTTGATTGATTAGTTTCATTCATCCAAGAGAATTCCTTACAATAGAATATTGATGGTAATTGTTAAAAGTCATTGAACTGCCTGTTTTGCAGTTACTTTGGATCATTTTGGTGGCTTCTTGTGCTGCTCTAATTATTCAATCCCTGGCAGCGAACCTGGGGGTTGTTACAGGTTTGTTATTTGTTTTCTTGAATGGGTTTTCCCATCAGACTCTGCACTTCGCTTGATTGCTTCTCTCAATTTGTTGTTTTAATATGGTCATATTATCAGCATGGATAAAGAACTTTTACTGTAGGAAAGCATTTAGCTGAACACTGTAGAACTGAATACGAGAAGGTGCCAAATTTCATCTTATGGGTTCTTGCTGAAATTTCTATAGTTGCATGCGACATTCCTGAAGGTAAAAATGCTCTTTATGTTATAAAAATCAAATAATTCTGAAGACAATTCATTTTTCCTTCGTAAGTCTGGACTGGATGGAATTTAGGAATCAATATCTGCAAACATCAACCAATTTATTTACACATCTTGTCATTTATTCTTGAACCTTCTTGCCATTTCTGCTGTATTAACCTATTTGTGCCAGGTGACTATTTATCTTCTCTAACCAGGTATGTTGTGGTTGCGTAGTTAGAATGATCTGAAACCGAATTTTGGTATCAGGTGGAGCTATTTCTGTGGACAAAAAGAAAAAAGACCATGTTTCCCAGGATAAACAGTTGTTTCTCTTGGTAGAAAACCTCCAATAGGAACTAATAATGTCACCAAACTTTTAGGGTCTAGTTATCTCGCATTATCTTGCGTTGCTAGTAGAAGTGACTATCTAGAATATGGGTGATTTCTATTTTTTCTTTGAATAATGGTGGAGAATGAAAACTTGTCAAAAACTTGTCTTTGTTCTCAAGTCTTGTTTTAGGGCAAGATGGCATAGTTTCAGAAACAAAAGAGGTTAAGCATGCATTAAAAAGTGTTTGAAGCATCCTAAATCAAATCCATTACATTGAACTTCAAATATAGGCGAGGCCCCTGGTTTTCTTGAAACTTCAATTCAGCAACAACTAGTCTCATGTTGATCTATTGCTTCTCAGCATTTCATCCAGCTAGGATGGTAAAGTGCTTTGAATCATGCTTAGCGGTGAAGGAATTAGGTGCATTAGTCATTTCATTACATATACTTTCAGACTCATATTAGTGATACTGTATAAGCCAAGTATATAGCATGCAGAATCCCAAAGAATGTGAATGAAGCTAACAACATTTGTGGTTTCTCCCAAAGTGATGATTGTATGTCCTTGAGTTGTTTTCTTTTGTAGGATGTATATGAAGGTAGACATACATGCCTCATAATTTATGTTACGGGTATTTTTTTTATTAACAAACCAAATCGGCATTAGAATAGGATCAAAATAAACTTAATCTAACAACTTCTGGTATATCTCATCTCTTAACTCTTATTCTCTTTTGTGTCTAGTGATCGGCACAGCGTTTGCGTTAAACATGCTTTTCCATATTCCAGTATGGTGTGGTGTTCTTCTCACAGGGCTCAGTACATTGATTTTATTAGCACTACAGCAGTATGGGGTATTTAAATATCTTTTAATTAATTCAAGAATACTTGTTCAAACACAATTTGACAAGTTCTACGTAACAACGAGGGATGTATATTTACAGGTGAGGAAACTTGAGTTCTTGATTACATTCCTGGTAATCACAATGGCTGGGTGCTTTTTAGTTGAGCTTGGATACGCAAAGCCAAATGCTTCAGAAGTATTGTATGGTCTTTTCGTTCCCCAACTCAAGGGCAATGGTGCGACTCTCCTTGCAATTTCTCTCCTTGGTGCAATGGTGATGCCGTAAGTCTATTATTCATCAGTATCAAATTCTCAGTGGTTGTGTTCTGATTTCCCTTTTTCTACTTTCGGTTATTCATTTGCACTTGCTGCAGGCACAATCTTTTCCTCCACTCAGCGCTGGTGCTTTCCAGGAAAATACCGAGATCTGTTACCAGCATTAAAGTAAGATTTAATCTGCAGCGTGCTTATTTATAGTAAGTAATTGATCCAAAAGGTATCCTGTTTTTGAATTAATTTCAAAAGTTCTATTGAGAATTTATCAATTGGACTAATCCTCTCCCTATCCTGATTTGCTTGAACAAGCAGATGATTAATTGATTATTCACTGATGAATATCTGAGTCATCTCTGGAAAAGATAACACAACTGCATTTTTGTGTTGTCTACTGTTTGTACCTTTACTTTTATGAGCAGAAAACCATTTTATTCACTTTGCCCTTCCATGAACTTCCATTTGGTCCAAGTTCAAGTGTTATTGGCATGGCCATGGAATCATTTATTAAGCATGCGAACTTGGTAAATTAGTCTGGGTTGATCGAACTTTTTAAATATGTGTGGTAAAACATTAACATTAATGAAGAAAACAACACTAGTTTCTTAGCAACATTACATCATTTTGATTTGTTAGCACTTAGTTTTGTTTATTTTGATTTTGGACCTCTTCATGATTCTACTGGACACTCGACCAACTGGCATTGCATACCCTCCAATTTACAGGAAGCTTCCAAATTTTATTTGATTGAAAGCGGGATTGCTCTACTGGTGGCATTTTTCATTAATCTATCAGTTATCTCAGTAAGTGGTGCAGTTTGCAGTTCGTCAAGTTTGAACCCAGATGATCAGAAGAGCTGCCAAGACTTGGACTTGAACAAAGCCTCTTTTCTACTTAAAGTATGTGTCTGTAGTTTGTTAAACACAGGCTAATTGTGTAAACTGTCCTTTTGATTCTTTTGACAAAAGAATCAAATTTCACTCTACATGGCCATTAACCGAGTTATTATTTTTATAGAATGTTTTAGGCAGTTGGAGCTCCAATCTTTTTGCTATTGCTCTGCTGGCTTCTGGCCAGAGTTCTACAATAACTGGAACATATGCTGGGCAGTATGTCATGCAGGTATTTTGTCTTCTAAATCAATTTGTTTTCAACTTAAAACATGTCAATCTCTTTTTAGGTCATTTCATATTTATGTGTGTTTTCTTGTAGGGATTTCTTGATTTACGATTGAAGCCATGGCTTCGCAACTTGTTGACTCGGTGCTTAGCCATTGTCCCTAGTCTAATTGTTGCACTTATTGGTGGCTCAGCTGGGGCTGGGAAGTTAATCATTATTGCATCGGTACAATATTCTTATCTTTAATAAGCTTGCTTGATCTTCCAAATACTTCACTTTTTTCTTCTTTTGTGATTTTTCAAAGCAAACTAACTTTGTCGTTTCTGTAAAAGATGATTTTGTCATTTGAGCTCCCTTTCGCTCTTGTTCCACTTCTCAAGTTCACTAGCAGCAAGTCCAAGATGGGAGCACATGCCAACTCCGTGACGGTAAAAAGCTTTTATTGATTCTTCACAAATTTTAATTGAAAGAATTGCATGCTGATTTTTTGTTTGGGTCATTATATATTTCGCAGATCTCAGCTACCACTTGGATCATTGGCTCCCTAATGATGGGCATAAATATCTATTTCCTTGTAAACTACTTAATCGACTTGCTTCTTCACAGCCATTTGAGACTCGTTAGTAAGGTGTTTTGCGGAATATTGGGATTCTCAGCTATGTTGGTTTATTTGGCCGGAATTGCGTACTTGGTATTCCGTAAGAATAAAGAGGTTACACACCTTTTGGCATTAACAATGCCTGAAGATCGAGAGATGACTAATAGCGCGGGTAATTCGTCAGTATATTGTTTACCTAGAGAGGACATAGTAAGCATGCAATTGCCTAAGAATAGGGACACAGATGATTTGGATTTGAGTTAAACATTTGGCAATTAATTTAGGAAGGTAGAAATCTTTCTTATTTAAATTGATCTCCATTTTGAATGATAAAATTTAGATTGTAGCAAACAATTTAAAAGTATGTCGAAGCTTTATTAACGGTTAAAAAGCCTATTATCTTTACATATAAAGATTTTTACTCCGGTTAATTTCACCAAGGCCCTCGTGGTGGAATGTTGTGTTACTTATAAGCCATCAAATCTGTTGTACATCATTTTAATAAATAAATAAATATTGAACTTAAGTGGACCCTTCAGTTAATTTTCAAAATCAACAAAATGACAAATATTGAGCAATATATTGATTTACCATATTTGTTTTCACCTTAAACACCAAATTATGGTTAG
Organism: Lonicera japonica; assembly: GCA_021464415.1. Lineage (NCBI taxonomy): Eukaryota > Viridiplantae > Streptophyta > Magnoliopsida > Dipsacales > Caprifoliaceae > Lonicera > Lonicera japonica. Next base: position 6,577,757 of record CM038467.1, on the reverse strand, counting down.
TTAAAAGGTAATTTTATAATTAAAATTCATAAAAAGATTGTATTCATAAAACGGTTAAAACGATTTTCTTCCTTTCAATTTGTTATAGTACATACGCATTTTTTCCAAGTTCAGACTCTTTCATGAATTCATTTTTCATGAGAAATAAGTTACCTACGGGTATTTGAGGTGCGCACCACGAATTCTTTCTCGCATTTTCACTGAAGGCTCAATCAACAAAAAAAAATCCTCACGTTTCACTAGAGGCCAAGTCAACATCGTCTCACGAGAAAGCCCCGCTAAAGTGCTAGAGCCCATTTTTCGTTAGAAAACACGCTCGTAAAAATATTTGAACCATTACTATTAAGTTTAAATTATACTAATCACTTTTGTTTAACCTTTTTTACTTCCTATTAGATATAATCCTATATTAAACTAGCAAGGAGGTATATAAGAAAACCAAGCTGGTTAATGGTTATAACAAGAAAATTCCACAAAGTAGCTGCTGCATACAAAACAAGATGACATTAGGTTAAATGGTGTTCCTCTAACTAGAAAATGTCTAACGCTGATCACACCCATTTAGAAAAGAAAGAACATGGAAAGGAAGTTAAATAAAATTTCTGACTTCCTAATTATGTAACTGCCAAATGTTACATCCAAATCAACTAACCGCATTCCTGCTCTTATATATACAATTGCATACTTACTATATATGTCCTCGATTTCTAGGTAGACTATATATTGATGCATGCATCCTGCGCCGCGACGTTAGTATCTCTACACTTTTAGGCATTGTCGTCATTGTCTAAAGGTAGGCATGGCAATGGGTTGTGTATGGGTCGGTTTTGTGTTAGGTTAAAATCGTGTCAAGTAAAAAGTGCCTTCATCCGTGCACGACTCGTGATGCAACAACAATAACTACCATCGTATATTGTAATTGCGTTGGAATTTGAGAATTTGGAAAGCAGAAAATTTGGGGGGTATGAAATCAGTGTGGAGATAAGGAAACATCATGATGGAATGTAAAAAAATTAATATAAATTTTTGATTTTTTTTGAAAGCCTTAGGTAAATATTTGTTTAGCACATATGGTTACACAGATTACTAATGGGTTTACACGACCTGAAATAAACTCATATTCTTACCGAAATAAACGAGTTTTATTCAGATCTCGCGAATTTACACTAAATCAGCTCATTTAATAAACGGGTTTGACGAGTCAACTTGATTATGACCTGCACTCGTTAATGATTCACCCAAACCCGATAAATTCGTGTTGTGTTGTAAATTGTCGAGGCTACCTAAAGGTGTGAAACCTCATTATTTATTTTTACAGAATATATACTAAATGTGCAACCCAGCCAAATAAACCATCATATATAGCTGAGAATCCCAATATATATGTATATATATTATATAAAGCCAGGGTCAATTTCAGCCGTCACGAAATTACATTGAACTTTTGAGTTACTTAAATAAGTTATCTTTCATCTAATGTAAGAGAGTTACTTAAATAAGTTATCTTTCATCTAATATGCTTACAAGGGATTTCGAATCTTGGACCTTTAATAAAGTAATATATGTTGCTTAACTACTAGATCACTTAATATCTTTGTTTTATCTTTTTGTTTAATCTAGATATATCTAGGGATGGCAACAGGTCGGATATTGGGCAGGTTTGGCCAATACCAAACCCAACCCAAAGTTGCAATAGGCCACTCAAAACCTAATGCGAGTTTTGTTTTTGAAACCTAAACCCGCTCAGCATAAATATATTAAAACTTGAACCCGCCTTGCCTTGGCCAAAATTTTAACTAAATCTTGTCAAACAAAATACAAAAACATAATTCTCCCTAATTTTAGCTAGATATTGCTAAATCAACGATGCAAAAACTTAGATTGAGCAAAATTAAATCTATTTCAACATTCTATTTCAATAGTTTTTCACTGTATTTGAAAGAATCGTAAAAAGATATTACGTGCAAAGAAGAAAAAAGATTAAATTTATCTAGAGAGTATTGAGAGGAGGAGGGAGAGATTGAGTTTGGGTGCACCGGCGTGATACTATATAATATATAGTATATTTAGGTATATGTGTATTGGTCGGGTTGCGTTTTTTAAATGGAAAACCCTAACCTGCCTTGAACCCGGGTTTGGGTTATTTTTTTTCAAACCCAAACTCGACCAGGGCTAAAAATAACAACTCCATCAAAGTTGGGCCAGGTTGAAAATCCACCGAGTTGGGTTTTATTACCATCCCTCTATACGGTAAAGCTAAGATGGATTTTAACCGGCAGTTAAACTATGTCAAAATTTTGAAATAGCTATTTTAACATTGAGATTTTGTGTCTTTCCCTTGAAAAGACTTGCTACCAATGAGAATCGAACCCATACTATCAAATATTCTACATTCGAAGAATACTATTTGATCACCTTACACTTTTGTCAAAACTTTCTTATAAAATTTTATACATACATGTACTACACGTATCGCGTATATAAATAGTCTAGTATATATATTTATTCCACAAAAGACCTTCAAGTCTTAATAAATTTATGCTCATTACTAAGGAACCAATGATCCAAGTGGTTGCCAAAATTCGCAAGCACCCATCTTGGTGTTGCTGCTGGTGAACTTGAGAAGTGGAACAATAGCGAAAGGGAGCTAAAATGACACGGTCATCTATACGTCAAAGAAAATCATAAATTAGACGAAGGGACAGTGGCTAAGGATCAAGTTAATAAGTTGCAAAGTCATGGCTTCAATCATAAATTAATCAAAAGAAATTTCTACAAGAAAGCACACGTAAATAATAATACGATATAAACCTACGAAGGTGAAACCCAGTAGGCTAATTTGACATGTTTTAATTGAAAAAAATAAAAATAAATAAATATATTTAGATAAAACAACAAAATATGGTGATGAAACTTTTCAAACACACTCGTTTGTCATATCATATAGAAATGCATACAAAAACTTTAATGGCCAAATTTTTTATCATATTTTACTATAGAAATTTGTATTGCTAAAAATGACTATTAAAAATAACCCAAATATCTTTTTATTGGTTCCAAAAATTACTTAAAGGCAGGCTTGGCCTGTGGCTGTGAGTATGCTGGTCGTACACTCCGGGGGCAAATATAAAATATAATACAAGTGCTTATGTAATAAGGCCAATTTCAATGGAAATTTCTATTTTTTCAATGATATCTTAGATGTCAATATTATTTTATAACACTTCTGTATCTAGTTGTCAAAGTTTTTTATATGGGTAAAACAGCATACCAAAGTTGATCTCTAGTGGTACTTCATTTCTTTCTTACTTAACATTTATTTAAGAATAAAAGAGAACTAATGGGTTTCTTATATTCAATGAAAATATGCTATGTCACATTGAAAATTTCTATGATTATTTCTACATAGCGGTGATAAAAATTCCTCATAAAACTCAATTTTCACCTCACATAAAAATAATTATAAAAAATTACATTGAAATATATTTTTTCTATTATAAAAATTTATATGGATAAAAATAATTATTGGAGATGGCTTAAGGAGCCCCATCTATAACCTTTACCTGGCCTAGATCCAAAGTTACATATAAAAGGGCTCAGCTCTACCTTTTTTTTCCTTTTCGAAAATTGGGCATGGTGAAAAAACATGCCCTTATTTCCACCATATACTTGAAAATCCTATGTGTTACTTAATATAATACAAAAGAGCGATGTAAATATTTTATGTTTTACACTTAAATAATATATACATATATATATATATATGGATGGGTTTTCAATAGTTATTTTCTTTTTTTATTTATTAATAAGTACTGACAATAATTAATATATAGTAATAATGTGTCAAATCATTTACCTGTTATAGCAGGTTAAGGTGACCTATCCTATTTTTATTTTTTTAATTAAACTTTATGTGGTGTTTGGTTGGGATTTTAAAATCAAGTTTTTATTTTTTTTACCAAAAAGTCAACTTTACTTTACACTTCTCAAATCACTTTACTTTCTCTCTCATAAAATTTTTAAAACACCATAACTTTAAATTCAAAAATCGGAATTAGATAAAAAAATATATATATTTGAGACCTAATCATCGAGATTTATAAAACAAGATCCATTGTGACTATTTTTTTTACGAGTTTTTTTTTGAATTGGTTGAAAAAAACTTAAACAAAAATTAAATTCACCTTTCAAAACATGTTTTAAAATCTCAACGAAACAAGATTCCTTAAAGATTTTATTTGTCAAATAGACTTATGATAACCCAATTCTAAATTAGGATAAGTATTTATGGGTGTTTTCGTTATTTCAGTTTTATAGTTAATTAATAACATAAGTTTATAGAAAATAACACTTTCAAAATATATTTGACTTTGAATTTTTGTCTCTATATAATATGTTTACAAATTACATACAACTCAACTATTTCAATAACACTTTTAACTTAATAATTTTATTATTATTCGTGACAAATCATATCACAAAAAAAATTGAAAAATTAATTTGAAGTATCTCATATAGCCTGTACTATTGGTTTTATTAGTCACTGCTCAATTAAATAATAATTTTAACACAATAATAGAAAATAATATTAAAAGAAACGTATTTTCTTAATTTAAAGTATTTCAACCAAACTCAACTTTTTATAATTTGATCAGATACGGAAGTATGCGCATGACTTCCTAAATAATACTTAAAATATATCTTATTTAGTATTAAATAATTAATTATTTGGTTCAATAATCGATGTGTTGTATTTGACAAACAAATTTTGTACCATTTTCAAAATTGAGAAGTATATCCACTAATTAAAATTATTTTATAATTGTACTAATTTAGATAACATTTTAATTTAGATTCTTAATCGAAATCTACTTTCATTTTAATTTATTTTCTATTTTCTTTTAAGGTGCGTTGAATTATATAATTGAATTTAGCTTTAAAATTCATAAATCTAAAATTCAAAAAATTACATATTTAAAATGCAAGAGTTTAAAATTTTGTATTTACTTAACAAATACAACGAAATTGATTTCTAAATTCAAATAATATTTTGCTAAAATTTATATTTAGTTGATTAGTAAGCTATTTTTATTTTTGACACCGTAGCGGAATTCAAGTTTACAAAAAATTAACTCGTTTGACTCGACCCGCCCCTATTATAGTATTTTATTCCTTATAATATAGGGTAATTACTCTGGGGCGGGAGTAGGTTTATGCGTACACTATTCGTGTCGGATTTAGATTTAAAAAATAAAACTTGCACCGGGTTGCGATGTATTTATAAGCTTGTTGGATTTGGGTTTGGACAACACACGACCCTTTGTCATCCCTCGTATTATTATTATAATTAATATAAGTATATTTATAATAATAAAAAATAATAATTTTTTAAATTTTTTTTTCAAATTCGCAAGTTTGGGATCTATAAGGGTATGTTTGGTGAGTGTTTATTTTTCCAAATTTTAAAAACACATCTTAAAATCAACTTTTACTTTTACACTTTTCAAAATTTGTTTCACTTTACTTTCTCTTTCTAAATTTTTTTTAAAACACCATAACTTTAAATCCAAAAATCAAAATTAGATAAAAAAAAATATATATTTGAAACATACTCGTTGAGATCTATAAAATAAGATTCATTGTGTCTATTTTTTGAAATATTTTTATAAGATTTTTTAGTTAGTTAAAAAAAACTCAAATAAAAAATAAATTCACTTTTCAACATACTTCTAAAATCTACCAAACACCATATTTTAAAAAGGGTGTTCTTAAATGCACCCACATAATTTGTCTTCTCACCCCACTAAAAGTCAAAGTTACGTTAATCTTAACTTAAAAAATAGCGTAAACCCCATTCTTCTCACCCCACTTTCTATACTTTGAAAAAATTGCTACTAATTTGTCTTTTCACCCACTTAAAATTTTAAAAATTAATTAAAAAAATTAATTTTTTTCTAACAAACAATCATCTACTATTTTCACTTAATTACATATATTTCATAAATGTAAGTTTATAATAAATATTCTTTAATTTTTATATTAAGTGCTAGATTTTTATTTTTATTTGCTCTAGCACGATAACGTCTTCAATGATATTTTTCTTAATTTATTCAATCTTTTTATTTGTATATGCATGTAGAGCTCAATAAAACTCACGTTAAGTTATACAATATCAAAGCTAAAAAATGTTTGTCTTAACGAGCGCCTAATATGTCATAAATAATATATATATATATATATGTATTGCATGTTGTGTTTTTATTATTTCAATATTTAAATTCTAAAAATTACTCGTAAAAAATTATTAAAAAATGAAATAGTTTAGTGAGAAAATCTCTATCTTTTAATCTTTTGCAAGGATATCGTTTTCTTGAATCTCAAAAATTAAATATCTTAGAAATCGAAAGTAACAAAATATTTTAATAAATGATTTATTATTATAAAAACCATTTTATTTTTCCAATTCATTTTTTCCATTTTCACGAAAGATAACATTTTTTAAAAAGAAAGAAGAAAATGTTTTTAAGTCATTAAAAAATCATTTAATGACACCCGGGGTGAAAAAACAAATTTTGTAGATGCATTTAAGAACACTTGGAAAAATTCATCACTATTCACTTTTTTTCCTGCTAGTTTTTTTTTCCTGTCATCTTTCTTCTAGTATTTTTGATAAAAATAAAATTGATCTTCTAATATCTTTGATGCAGTGAAGTAAGACATATTTATATAGTATATGACTGAATTATTACTTTTGTTAATTAATTAGTTAACTTCAACGGCTCCTTTGAGCATTTGCAGTATAACCTAATTTATTACTCCATATCGCTCACATGTACGTTTTAGAGAGAGAGAGAGTTTACGTAAGTATGTATAAAAAAAAGTTAATAAAGAAAAAATATCTTAAAGGCTTTTCTAGGCGTTTCTTTAATTATAATTAATGTTTAAATTTTCATATATATTATAAAAGAATTAATTTAATTTTTGTTTTATTTATAAATGTGTTGAAAATAACTAATAAATTTTTCAAAATGCTTAAAAAGTAAAGGATGATCTAAATTTAATTGGAAACAGAGCAAATATTTCAAATTTCTTTTGTATATCAAACATACTACTATATATATATATATATATGGATCAACTTCCGATCTTTTAATATTTTTGATGTAGTAAATTAAAACTTATATTTATTTATTTGGTAAAAATAAAATTTGTAAACAAATTTAAAATATGAATAATAACTATTTAAGAGTAATGAATAATAAAAGATTATATGAAATATCATATAATTGTTAAAACTGTATTTATTATAATTAATATTTTGTATCTTCAGAGGTACTATTTAGAAGAAAATTTTAATGAAATTTATGAAGAACAATGTAATTTTTGTTTAATATGTCTTATATTAATGAAAAAATTAATATTATTTAATATTTTTACTTTTAGCGACAAAACTTTATTGTCTTTAGATTGTTTTAGTAAACTCACCCCACCACTGGGGTGAAGTGCAAGATTTTTTAAAGATTTGATGGGGTGAGAAGAAAGTATTCTCACACTGGGGTAAGAAGACTGATTATGTGGGTGCATTTAAGAACACTCTTTAAAAACTCAATTTAAAAACGTAAAACAAAATATCAACCAAATATCACCTAAGGAACAACCCTATCTCTAAAATTTGAAAGTTATAACTTTAAGATAAATATCAAATCTCATTATTTGAATATATTTATAAATCTCAAATCATAATTTCACACCAAATAAAAATATTTAAATTTGAGATTCTAAATCCAAATCTCATGTTAAAATCTTTTTTCAAATCCACATTTCAAACACACCCTTAAAGAATTTTAAAGTGTTTTATTAAAAAATATTTTCAATTAACTATGTTATTAATACTTCCACTCCTTTCTTTCACATAATAATAATAATAATAATAATAATAATAATAATAATAATAATAATAATAATAATAATAATAATAAAGATTTAAGAATCAAGTATACATATTCTTCTATGTTGACAATTATCAATTTTTCAATATATAATCATATAAAGTATTCATGATCATGTAATTAATTAACTAGTACGACATTTGGTACTGTAATTTATAATACGAATAGTGTTTTCTTTCACTGGAATGGTTTGTGAGAGAATAATTATGCAAACAACATACCATAAACCTTTGAGATTTATTTTGTGTTTCAATTTTTTTTTATGAAATTATGTGAAATAAATGAGCCTACAAATAATTCTAAAAAAATTCATCAAAATTTTAATTTTTTTTAAAGGATCACCATTCTCAAGTATTTTTATTTTTCTTTTTTGATGTACATAAACTTTTTTCTCTTTTTAAAATTGTAGCATCTTATCATTTGATAATTAATTTAAAATTTAGAGTTTTTGGAATTAATAAAATATATATATTTAATACTTATGTTCTTGGTTGACCTTTGTGATAAGATTTCGATTACATGTTCAAATTTGAAATCTTTGTTTAAAATGTTTAGTTTGAATTTGAGCTTTTGTTATTTATATTTTTTTATTATTTTATTTTTTAACAGTTGTTATCTTTAATAGGGGGTAGTTTTGAAAATGACTATCTTTTATTTTTAATAAATTAAAATTTATTTTGTTATCGATTAAAAAATTGTCATTGAAACTAATCTTAAAAATAGAATGTCCTGTGTTAGAATGAGAATAATTGATTTATACTTTAAAAAAAAAGCCCCATATTTTTATTTATTTAATTAAAGTAGATGTACCTATTAATCTAATTTATTTTTTAATATTAAATCATTAATAAAATAATATTTATAAAATTAAATCAATAATATTTTTTTGTTAGTTTATCAATACTTAAGGATTAATTTAGCAGGCAATATTAATTAACTTAACAATGTAAATTAACTTCAAGATATCCATATAAATAAAATCACTCATCTTATAGGGGTAAGGAATAAAGATATCCTGTATTGGAATTACAAAACCATGTACAGAATATCTAATTTATGATTCTTTAAAATTAAATGGAAAAAAATATCATGTCATCAAGTAATAACAAGTTACACACTTAACATTGCATTTCTTCAATGTGCATTAATTATGCTAGGAAACTACAAATTTGATCTCAACCATTGATTTTTCATTAAATGGTTAATATTACAATAACCATCCATGGATAAAAAGAAAAGTAACCATTAAAACCACACCCATATGTATATATATATATATATTATGTCGTCATTTTGTCATCAGACTCATAACTAAGTATATCTATATTGATATATTATATATCAAATTATTTAATATATAAATATTAGCATTTGTTTATGCTTTTCTTACACCTATTTTATTTTTTTTTCCAAATATTCACATTTTTTTACAGTAAATATTCAGATTTCTCTTATTGTATTTTTTTGTCAAATTGGACAATTTAAGAGGCATCCGGAAGTAAATTACTCTTTTTCTTTTTTTTCGGTTTATTGTGTAACAATTTTTTTTAACCATTAAAAATAATAATATGAAACAATCGATATATTTATTTATATAATTATGTAAAAAGGTTTATAAAAAGTTTTCACACAAACTACATTAAATCATATGACTGCCCCAAGTTAAAGACGTAAATCAATTAAGTGGGGAGTTGTTTTCTAGAGGCCACTTTAAGTGGTTGCCCCTCTTTGTCAATATTTATTTATTTGGACTTCAGAGGCCTAAATTAATTAAAGTCATGTAGAACGGATTCAATGTTGATACATCGATCGCAACAATCACCTGCCCCTAAAAAAATTCCTTAGATTTTTTTTTTTGTTCAAAAAAAGAAGCTAATATTATTTAATATGAACATAAAGATTACAAAATGTTCTAAAGTGACACCAATTACATCCATATGCAAAGTATCATTTAGAAAGGATGGAGGATGAATACAAAAAAACTTATAAATTAAACAGTTTTTCCTAGCAAAAGAATTTAGACAATGTGTCGCAACATTTGCTTCCCTACATACAAAAGAGAGATGCACTTCTTCTAGTTCTTCAATCCTCCGACTTATATGATAAAGGATGGTGTTGTGCTGCATCTTGGTAGTGTGCCTCCTGCAAATTAATTGTATAGTAACATTCCTTAGATTTTATTCAGTCCACATATATAGACTCAGTAATATTATTATCAAAATAATTATATTTTTTATAAAAATAATGTATAATTTTAAAAGTATAAAATACAACTTGTCAAAGTAATATTATATTTTTTTTTCAAAAATAAATTATTTTATAATATGAATGGCTATATTAACTTCCTTTATATTCTTCTTCTAACCAGTCGTAATCTTCCTTTCCCACTAATTATTGCTTAAATTTGTTCATTCTTAATTCTCAACTACCACCTAATTTACATTTATTATTGGCTTCTGAAATTAACCTACTTGACTTAATTTGCAAGGAGACATTTGGCACATTGTTAAGCCAGAGTGTATACCAAAAAAAAAAAGGAAACTAAAAAAAAACAGGGTAATGAGCTTACTTGACATTTCAATTTCCAAATATTTTTTCCTTATTTCTTTCAAAATGCATACAAATTTAAAAGAATAAAACAAAATAAAAATGAGATAAAGATATTGTAACACAAAACATTGGTTAGTATGTAGAGCAGTTGTAAGCCCTAATTAATTAGTCAATGCTGAGTTCCATTTTTAGGCTAATAAAAGAAAATTAAAATTATTGGTTTGTAAATACATGTATTTGGAGTTTTGCTATATTTAAATAGCTAACCCTTTCAAAAATAAAAAAATAGTTAATGCTTTAGACGTAAGATTCTTATTCTTAACATAGGAGGAAGTCAGAAATAAAATTTATTTAATTATGATGAGATTTGAAAAATTAGTGCAAAGAAACAAATTTATTTATTAAAGAAGGTAATGAGGATATTTGTGAGAGTCCACCTAATTAATTGCTTCCACATAGTTAGGAGTTACTTATTCGCGGAGTTCAATTTCCAAATGACAGGTTACATACTTTCACAAAATATAACATATATATATATATATATTATATTATAGATGCTTGCATATGTGTATATATATATATTGGGGAAAGATTTAAAGAGGACCATTTATTTGGTCCTTAAATGCGGACCAATCATTTTGAGAGAGTAAACGGATGAATTTTTTTACGAAATTTGGTGAAGATGATCTCCATGATTAGTAGATCATCTCTACCAAATTTCATCAAAAAATTCAACAGGAAAGTGAGTTATCTAAACATCTTAAATTTTAACGGTTAGAAATGCACATATATATCAATTTTTTAGTTAACCCACTTCCCGATTGAATTTTTTGATGAAATTTGGTGGAGGTGATTTACTAATCATGAAGATCATAATCACCAAGTTTCATAAAAAAATTCATCCGTTTACTCCCTCAAAATGATTAGTCCGCATTTAAGGACCAAATAAATGGTCTTCTTTATATCCTTCTCCTATATATATTAATGTGCTTAATTAATTTCATCTTGTGCATGCTTATTTTTGACGTTTCTGTATGGAGTGATAGTGAACCGGGTTAGGAGTAACTACGCCACATGATCGACTTCTTCATCCATTACGAATGTGACATACGCTGGCCCTTTTTCTTTTTTTCTTTTTCAAAATTAACTTGGGTTATTTGGCCTCCATTAATTATATCAAAATTAACTTTAACCCTCAAAATTATCATTAATGTACGTTTGGTCCCCGGCCATTTTAAATTATTTCCGTCACTGGACTACTTTGATTGTTATCTCACACATGTTTTATGTTAAAATCCCGAGAATGACCCTCATTTAATGTATACAAATATTTTCAGATAATATTTATTATCTTCCTAAAAAAAATATGTTAGAAACAAGTTCCAAAAAAAAACTCAAGAGCAAGCTTAGTTATCTTCTCTCTGTACACTATATATATTTTAAGTAATGTTATACTTATCAAGTATTGTTATCATTTATTCTTATCAACATGCATTAAATGAGTTAGAAATTCATAGGATATAACAAGAATACAAAATCACTCAATACAGCTGATAAAAATAAGTAGTAATAATTCTCCGGAGGATGGGGGTTGGGTGACGAAAGGAAATTGTGGGCGGATGGTGTGGTGATGATTGAATTTTATTTTTTTTAATTCAATGAGAATTGAAATTAAAAACCTCTTCCATTCATGTAGAATTCAATCACTTAGAATTGATCGGTTTTGGAATTTTTATCATAACTTTTTGGTCCATCCAAACAAGAGAATTTCAAAATCATATCCCAATTTCAATTCTATAGCACGGAATTAGAGTTGCCAAACACACCCTAAGTGGATTTCTCGTGTCTTTTATGTGATTCCAACCCAATAATCGATTAATGTTTTGACGACATGTTTGTTATGTAGTTTACATCACACATCTTTTTCTAAATTTTTAACTAACAGAAACACTTGATTTCTCCTCAATAGGTATATATAATTAACTACACATTATACTATTAAAGCACTTTATGCGAATGAATTAGTCTAATAATAAAGATTTCAACTCATATTCGTGAAATCCTTAATTTAAGTCAAGCCTGAAGTGGGGCTGCTGATAATTTTCTTCATTATGATTTAGACCTTTCTTTCCTTTCATTTTTTAAGAAAAAGTGAGATTTAATTCATTCGGTTTTCTCTTTCTTTTGAAAGTAAACATAAGATAACAAAAAATAAAATAGAAGCAAACATAATAAAGGGTTTCATTGATTGCAATTAGCTACATCAAAGCCCATGGAGTCTCCTACTCAAACCGGTGGATCTTGTAACGAAACATAAATAGAAACAAATTTTACAAACTTAGCTAAAGAATGAGCTATCGAATTCCCCCCACGCCCGTCCGACAAATATCTGCTACAATTAATTGCGTACCATTGTAGTTAGAAAAGGTTTTATTAATTTCATAACATTGATATATTGGTTGTTTTCTTAAAATGCTTGACAATCAAAACATGACCGTAAATTGATTTGAGATGGAGCGGATGAGTGTGTCCACATTTCAAGTGTCATTAGTTAGAGCGCGAATTTATTTTTTTCCTTCATTTACGTAAGTAATATTCTAGGTGAGGTCTTTCTGAAAAATGAAGATGCATGGTAATTAACAAACTTTGAGAAACCATATTATATTATTGTACGTTGTACTATATATAAATATTACTAATTAATACGTATATGCCACGTGTAAAATTAAGGACTACTAAGCAACCCATGCCACCGCACCCGGAGAGGGAAATTAAGAAGAAAGGTGACACCAAATCTACATAACACTTGGAACAATTACAAAGGCAGCACGTACGTACTGCCATACAAAACGTACAGGAATATTCATATATATATATATATATATTATTAATCCTTTCTTGTATATATAAATATTTCATTAAGTTCGATCTACCCATGGCAGATGAGTTAATTAATACTACCTAGTAATTAAGCCTTAATATGAACTGCTTCATCATTGTGTGTTGGGGCTGGGAGGTGACCCTTTTCCTGCAGGCTCTTCACTGTTTCGTATAGGCATTGCTTCACTGGCGTGAATTCCAAACCCAAGTCCTTTAGCTTTTGGTTCGAGAACTTATATGGCTTTGCTCTTGGCTTTGTTTCATCTGAACACCTGCGATTTATTTTTTTAAATAAAAAATAACATTAGTTTTCATTTTTGTTAAAAAATTACAAATATATGTATCAGTTTTACATGAATAAAATACGTGGAAAGGAGGTATATATTACGAATTTTGCATATGAATACATAATTCTTTATTGTTGCTGGTTCATGGGCGACCCCAGATAGCCAGGTATGATGAATATTTTATTTTATTTTATTTTATTTTCCTCAAAATATATGTACTCTAGAACTACAAGACTGAAAGAATATAAAAATTAATGCAATACAAAAAGGAGTTTTAGTTGATAGACAGTTGTGGGCAAACCACGACAAGGACGTCGCAGTAGGTGAGGAACTTGTTGGGTCAATTGATGAGGTGTTACATATGATTCAGTCTTCCAATACTTCAATAAATAAAGCATTTTATAATTCGAAGTTGGTACACCTACTGCCCCCCCTCAATATACAATTTGAATAATTTTATACCCAAATGATTATTCCACACTCTTTCTAACATTAATAGAGATAAAATATGTTCAGAAAGATTCAGTCCTCTACTACTTATTATAGATATGTTATTTTCGTAAAGGAATATTAGCCCCAAGCCTCCACTTCTTTTCAAACTTAAGACCATCTCCACATGTACGAGGAAATGGCAAATATAACATAATTTGGTCTGTATCGGTATGAATAAAAGTAAAAAAAGGTATTTGAAATGGTAAGTGATTGATATATGTGGCATTAGACAACCGTTTACCATACTTGATAAACTGCATCGGCGAACATCGGCCCTCCATTTTTTTATTTTTTAAAATGCCACAGAAAATGTACAGTTTATCGTCTGTGAGTTTTTTCCCACTGTGTCCATTTTACCTTCTCTTTAAATTATTTTAAAAAGAAAGATGTTAACCAAGAAATACAATAACAGGGTTTAAATTGTGAAAATGCTTTGTATATTTCTTGTTTTACTAATACAAGTCTGAATTTTTAATATTTTTCTAAAAGTCAAAAAAAAAAATAAGGAAAAGAAAATAATGCATAAGCATAATGGTCCGGCCTAACAAGAACTACAAAATCAAAGACAAGACAGAAACCTAACCTAAACTAAAGATGCTAGTGTGGTCCGTGACAAATTCTGTAGTCTTATCTAGAGTATAATAGGTACCTCCAAATGTTTGTACAAAGGCATACCATGCGTAAATTTAGGACTCGCAGTCACCCGCAATAATTACATCATTCTGATTAAGATAGTGTCAAGTTTATTTGTGTATCAATATTCTTTTGTAAATATTTTGTGTGTCTTAACATTTCTCTTTTCAATTAAATTCCTAGCTGAAAACTGTTAACATACATAAAAATTGAACTTACTTTGTAGGGATAGGATATTCAGGGAAGAACTTGGCAAGAATTTCAACCACCTCACCGCGGTGGAGCACACTCTCCGCACAGAGGTACCGCCCAGAAGCCGAAGGGGTCTCGAAGAGAAGTATATGTGCCAAAGCAACATCCCTAACATGGACGTAGGCCTGGACCGAATTGGCATAAGTCTTGGCTGAGCCAGTGAGGTATTTGAGGATATGAATAATACTAGCATTCACGGTGGGTTGTAGCAATGGTCCTAACACCAACACCGGGTTTATCGCCACCATGTCCACCCCTCTCTCCTTTGCCTCCTCCCATGCCGCTTGCTCTGCCACCGCCTTCCCATAGCAATACCAATTCTACACCAAAACACATATCAGAACATCAATAATCTGAGTTTGTATTTAAATCCTTTTAGATTTAGGTTTTTGAAGGTTAAAATTGTGTTTGTTTAAACTACTAAGGTTGCGTTGTGTCGGATAACTTTGATTCCTACACAATTCCAAAGCGTAACGGTAACTTTTGGAATTTTGGAATTACATGGAAGAATGAAAAAAATTAGAACAACAAAGACAGAGTAATTAAAAGCATGATCATGTTAACATGTGTCCTTAGAGCACACGTTAAGTACCAATTTTTAAAAATAATTAACTCCCAACATGCATTAAATATGACACATGTTCTCGTACAAAATATTATTATTTTCATTTATAGTAGCTTTAACAGGTGCATTTTCCTTAAAAGCAAGACCTTAGTGTTCTTGCAGAATTCAAGATCACTCCAGCAAGTTTCATCGACAATGGCATCAGGGCTCCTGTTAGGGTCCATGTACACAGCTCCGATGGATGAAGTGAACACCACGCGCCGGACTTTAGCCTCGGCTGCCGCAACTATCACGTTCTTGGTCCCAATCACTGCCGGCTCGACCATTTGTTCCTTCAACATCCAAACATAAACAACCACCATTAATTAGTCCCATTTCGTGGCAATTAAAAAGAAATTAAATTTTGTTTGGTTGGTTGGTTGGTTGGCGAGAAAGTACATGGTGCGTTTATCTAATCTAATCTAATTGAAAGAATAAATTTACACCCATAAGCATGAATTAATTAGTGAATGTTACATCTAGAGACCAATGGAAAAAAAGCCTAGAGAATTTAGTGCTCTAGGGTAGATAGAATTATTGTTTGCTTTTCGTAGACTTTGGTTTCTGGAAAGCCAAATTAACAAAAGTCCGTTGGATAGAAAGGAAATAGTTAATTAGAAGGGGAAAGAATAGAATATAATAAAAAAGAATGAGTTTAATTTTATTGTTATTTGAATAGCTAAAAATAAAAAAGAATAGAATACAAATAAATCTTGTTTGAATATAAAAAAGAAAATAAAGAAAAAGAATGTGATTAAATTTAAAATAACATAAAAATAGCATTAAAAACTTTTAAAGGAATAGAGAGGAATGACATTCCTCCCAATTCCTCCGTTTTCTCCCCGCTCTCTCTTGTAAATCTATCCAAACGAGTAAAATGCAATCATTCTTCCTCTTTTCCCTTCCTTTCTTCTCCATTCCTTCGATCCAAACGGACCGGGGAATTAATAATTGTAGAATTAGTAGAAGAAAGAACACATACAGGATCATCCGTAACAGGTGAAGCAGTATGGAAAACACCATCGCATCCACTGATGGCCTCACGCAAACTCTGGGAATCGAGTAGATCAGCTCTGCATAGTGTTAATCTTTCCTTTGCCCCTTCTAGCTCTCTCAAATGTGAATTCTTCGGATCATCTGAAAATCACACATAAAAATACCAAATCAGAACATTCATTCATACACATATAGGGAGAGAGAGATTATGCATGGTAGGTTGGTAACTATCTAGGTACCCGGATTTCGGACAGTTCCTTTAACGGAATAGCCTTTTTCTAAGAGGAGTTTGACCATCCAGGAGGCGATGAAGCCGCCGGCGCCGGTTACACAAATGACTTGCCCTGCAACTGACGGCATGGTGATGAAATTTTCAGACTAGGGTTGGTAAAGTTTGACGATGAATTAAATGGGCAAACTGGGGGAAAAGGAATTAGGGAAGTTCGTTAGGAAACCCAGAGAGAGAGAGAGAGAGCCACGAGTTAAAGTGGGGGATTGTGGATGTTTTTATAGAGCAAAATGTTTTTACGCCTTCTCACCTGCCGCGGTTTACAATTTTACATTCTGCACTACTACAATTTTTATACTGCTAGTTAGTCGTGTCATATGTTATTTTTTATTTTTACATACCTCTTCGTATCCGTGTTCACGAGGATATCGGATAAAATAGGTTCCATTTAGATTATATTTAGTACATCGATTCGATAACTTTTTTTTAAGTAATATTTTTATTTTATTTACGTTATTGGAAATTTTCTTAATATTTATTTATTTTTTTAGAAAATATTGTTACTTGAAGTTGAAAGTTTAAAATTTTTTTTAAAAAAACTTACTCTCATTTATACTGTGTCATTAATCATTTTGTGTAGAACCTTCACGTATTGTGTTGATTACTCACTTATATAAAACATAAAAGTTGGGAGAATATAAATAAGAATATGAATCAAAAAGTGCTAGTATGTGTGTTTGAGAAGTCCCACATCGCTCCAGTTTTCAAAGAAACTTCGGTTAATAACTTCATTCGAGGACTCTAAAGGTTGGATCCTTTTGGAGTTGTCCTATGAGCTCTGTTCATCAGGTTGTCTTTGACCGTGAGTTAAAATTGATGTGTTGATTTTCTCGTGTGTGTTGTGTAGTTTAATTGTTAATTAAAAAAAAAAAAATAAGAATATGAACACTCAATTGGAGATACCTAGTGATAAACTAAGCCCAATCAAAAGCTCTTGAATTCGATTCTTGGAACTCGGGCTCCTTCTCACTTCTCCCACAATCGAGCACCGGCTCTACCCATACCCATGATCAAGCATTTAGGAGCCCCCCTTACTTCTAGAGCAAAGGAAAAGAAAAATATTTACCTTACAAATTAAGAGTTTATTCTTTTTTATATTTTTTTTATATGTTTCAATTAAACATTCACTTTATTTTTCAGAATGTAATCAGCATAACATAACTCACAATATAATAAACAGTTTTCTTATAAATAATTGATTGAAATTAAATTTGTGCATTGTTAAAAATATGAAAGTCAAATATGAATACTTAATTAAAAAGTTAACGGAGTACGAATATGACATCATAATATTAAATACATGTCCTTCAACACACACACACACACACGTGTGTATATATATATATATATATGATCTCCTTATCTTAAGAACAAATTTTTTATTTGAATTTTTTTGATAAAAAATTGGTGAGGATGATCTTAATCATGAAGGTCATTTTCACTTAAGTTTTATCAAATAATGCATTTATTTACCTCTCAAAAGTTAGTTTATCCGTATTTAATGATCAAAAAATTAATCCTTCAAAAAAGGAAACTGACATATATATATATATATATATAAATAATCATAGTTTTTAAATATGATAATGCATAAGGAAAATAAAGAATTGTATTGATAGAATTTAAGATACTTTTAAAAAAAATTAATGATACTTTTAACTAAGTTACAATCTTTTCATTAAAAGCACA
The DNA here is from genome assembly GCA_021464415.1 of Lonicera japonica. NCBI lineage: Eukaryota > Viridiplantae > Streptophyta > Magnoliopsida > Dipsacales > Caprifoliaceae > Lonicera > Lonicera japonica. The sequence goes on along the minus strand of CM038467.1, from coordinate 6,559,136 downwards.
ACGCAAATCCGTCCTTTTCCAACGTTAGATGGAGATCTGAAATGCACTGTTCTTCACAAGGAAATATTCATAATGCAAAAGAGGATATGATATGATTTACTTGGTGCCACAAGTCTTGGGTCTAATCTTTTGCTTTCGGTCATCATGGTAGGAGTTATATGTCGTCCTCATTTAACAGTTTTGTAATTAATACGTGTTTTCATCATTAGTACGTGTTGTACAACTCCAAGTTCGTTTGTATAGAAGCAAATAATTACGATTGGCATCTATACATATTCTTTCTCTCTCATAGTCGCATATTATGTATTACTACTAGATTATTCATGTGTCATTCGGAACGATGAAATAAATAAGATTTGATAATAAGATAAAAAAGAGTAATGCGTGACGAAACTAAAACGACAAACATCAAAAGGTCTATTTTGAGCCCATAATTTAACGTTTTGAACAAAATAAACATAAATTCAATGTATCTTCATGCTAAAAAAAACTAAAAGTAAATTGGATTGGATTGGATTGGACCGAGTTCTTGTTAATTTTTCAAAGAATCTTTTAATCATATTTTTTTTATCTTATTTTGATCTTAGCAAAAAAAATAAAATAAAACTCAACGTTAGATGTGAAAATAATATAATAACGTATGTCAGTATGATTTGAAAATAGTCCAAAAATTGATCTTGTTTAATTGATCTTGATTGGTAATTTTAAATGTTAAATTTTGAATTTTTTTATTTTAAGTTATGACATTTTTAACATTAAAAATATTATTGGTATAAGTGTTTTAACTTTAATTTGACATCTTGATATGTGTACAAAACTCATCCAATGGTATAGAACTAATATACACCGTAACAAGTATATTTTTAGCCATTATATTCTTATACTTTTTGGAGAAAGTTTTAGTCAAAAGTACTGTTTTGTTTTGTAATATAGATATGAACGCCACTTTTTTTAAAAATATACCTAATTTCATTGCTTTTTTTTTCTATGTTTTTTTTCCTATGCAAATTCAAATTGATGATTTCACATATAATTTTTTTCCACGACATGTCCTCACATTATATTGGGTGTGAGACTAATTATCGCTCGCGGATCTGAACATGTCGCTGGCTGATTGGGAATTTGTACTTGGAAGGAATCAAACGCATGATTTCCCGTTAAATAGATGGTCTCACCACATAAACTCAATGGTGGACAAGTGATAGCCACCTAAAATTGTAATTTAAACCCACACATAATATTTCGTTAGTATATAATTAATGCTTCAAATATAAAGAATGATATTTATTTTGTTTTTTATAGGGAATAAGTAAAATGTTAGAAAAAATTCAAAAATGTAGAAGAAGTCAGTTAAACACCAAAGAGAAAGATTTAAAAATGCATCAAATTTATTGAACGTAGCTAGTTAAGTTGGTAAAGACTAAGGGCTTGTTTGGTTAGTGTTTTGAATTGAGTTTTTAAAATATGGTGTCTAGTAGAATTTTGAAATATGTTGAAAATTGAATTTGGTATTTTTTTTTTAATTTTTTTCAACTAATTAAAAATCTTATAAAAAAAATTCAAAAAATAGTCACAATGGATCTTATTTTATAGATTTCGACGAGTATGTTTTAAATATATATTTTTTATTTAATTTTGATTTTTGAATTTAAAGTAATGGTGTTTTAAAAGTTTTTTTAGAGAGAGAAAGTAAAGTGAAATAAATTTTGAGAAGTATGAAAGTAGAGATGATTTTGAGTTGAGTTTTTAAAATTTGGAGGAAAAAAAAATGGACCAAACAGGCCCTAATTCTTCATAGTTCCAAGATTCAGGGTTCAATATTTGTTTCCAATTCTAATTTCCTAAACATATTAAACTTATATCTCTTATTCATATATATATATATATATCCATTCTCTGTACCTCAAAAATATACAATCGATATAATATGAAGATTATTAGAAAGTTTTAGAGGGAGAAAATCCCCACATCTTTTCTTCTTCCATATACTAGTTGTTGTGTGGCCAAAGTGTTGAAGTTGAAGGAGTGAATAGCGTAAAGTCGTGCGGTATACGCCAGTTGGAGCATCATAATCATGGATGTCTTTTAATTTCTTTTATAATTTTCTATAGTTTGTATTCAAATTCTTTAATTTTAGTTTTAATGATGAATTTTTATTTTATTTGTATGTGTTCTTTAATTAATAGGCTTGGCTAAATTCTATTTCAAATAAGAGGGATGAAACTGCCACAGATATAATGTGCTTGATTTAATTATAATTAATTTTTAATTATTCGTCACGAATTAAAATAAATTTTTAAATTACTATTATTATAACATATGTTTTCTTTATAGTATTTTAATTGTTGTTAAAATAAAGGAATGATCTCTTGTGATCATCATAATTGGGGATATAAACTGTGCCTATTATATTTATATTAGTTTTAAAGAAAAAACGATGGTAATTTTAAATTTTTTTATATAGTAGAAATAAATATTAAAAATATGATTAGACACTCTTATTTATGTCCATGGTGCGAGTTCCCTTTCCTTAGGATTTCGTTACATTAATTACTTGCTTGCTTTAACTTAAATAGTTTAGTTTAATTTTTAGTTTCCTAGTTTAGGTAATTTTAAAATTAAAATTTAGAAACTATTTTAATCTCGATCCCTAAAATTTTGGATTTCAATAAACTTTTATATGTTTAGGGTGCGTTTGGCGCGCCGGATAAAAATGTAGGATAGGATAGGATAAGAGTTGGAATTAGTCGGATATGAATTATGTGGGATAGGATAGTAAAAGAATTAGTCAGATAAGGATTAAACGGAATCGGACATGATAAAGATTAGTCGGATAAATATTTAATAAACTTTGCATTTGATGGAGTTCCGGGTTACAAGTTCAGATATTATATAATACATCTTTTAAAAATAAATGCAATTTTAATTATTGTGCACAATTTTTTTAACTAATGCGATTCTTCTATTTATAAATAAGTTTCGTAAAAAACTCTTTCGGGAGAAAAGTTCTATATCACGTACAATATTTACGAACTAGGCATTAAGTACAATTTCAAATTTTAATATTTCTCTTTTTTCTAAAATTAAAGTTTCTTATAAATATCTTCATTTAATGAAAAAATAAATAAAAATGTCATATTATAAAAGAAATGAATTTTATTAGTTGAGTTAGTGTGATTTTGGGTGGTTGAAAATTTTCATTAATAAATTTGATTATCTAAAAGGTGTAAAGAAAAAGATTAAAAAAAAATTAATTTTTATATTCATTTTGTTATCCGGCAATTATTACCACATATAGGGGTGGTATATATTTATCCGGTTATAAAGGGATAAAATAATAATTAATCCCGAATGCAATCCAGTTCCGTGTTGCGCCAAACGTGGGATATGATTAAAATATCCTATCCACCCTTGCGCCAAACACATGACATGATTTATTTATCCTATCATTACAAACACCAGATAAGATTAATTAATCCTATCATGCTTTTAATCTCACGCGGCAAACACACCCTTAAGGTATTAGCTTGGATTTTGATCTATTTAATTTATTCGTTACACTAATTTAATTATTATAAATAAAAAATAATGATTTTATGTATTCAAGTGCAGAATAAAGTAACAATAAATTAATTTTAAAAATTTCTTAGATCAACGAGCAACTTTATGGTTAAGTATAAATTAATTATGAGTTTCAATTGAAAAAATGGATGTTTCAACTTTTCATATGAATACTCCATAAGTTTGCCATCCCAATTAATTAAGACACTAACGATTGCCCAAAATCCCAACCAATATAACCGATGGCTAGGATTAAAACCTACATTTTGTTATGTTGACTTTTTTATAATACAATATTTAAGTTTGGAAGAAATTTTAGGGTTAGGCCTAATTTAAAACGAGCTGAGGAGTAACTATTTTGCTTCTAAGGGAAGGCGTATTTTGGTAACGTTGCAATTATTAGCATGGTTGTTGCAAGTTTAACATCATCCTGACCCTTCCTTCCCTCCTCCTACCTAAAAATAGTGCAGTGAGTGCCTCCTTTTATCTAACTAGTGGCCCATTTTGTGGGAAACACAATCTTATAACCAAATCCTCCATCTCTCCATCTAATCCTTTTGTGCTATTTTATTGTAAAAATTTATAAATTTTCTTGGTCATGGGAAAAAGACGCGGCCATGAATTAATCAAAAAAAGTGGGAAATATTTAGTGTAATAAAATAATACAATACAATAAAATACTATACTATACTGGAAGAGAGGTAGCTAGGAAAAAGACTTTTCAGTGCCACCTTTTCTTGACCAATTTTTTTTTCTTTTTTTTAATTTTGGAATTTGACCAATATTTGAACCAATATGAAAGTGCGTGGGGGCACTATATATGTAAATGTACATGCATGTGTTAGTTTAGATTCCAACTCCAGAGTCTTTAATTTGTTTGTATTGGTCAGTGGACTTGAGTGATCATAATTTTTAAAGTTTCGTGTTATTGTTGTACCTACTACCATTTATATATATACACTATTTTTAAAGATACACGTATCTTTGTACCAAAAAAATACACATATATATCCATTCTCTCTCTACCTAGAGTTTGTTGTTTCAACATTCAACCCGGCTTGACTTTGATCATGTTTTGGCCATTTACCTACCACGCTGCTTCGTGAACACATATCTAACAGCCACATCCCATGTTTACATACATCGAGAGGCAGACTCAGGACTTTTGCGAAGGGTGGATTAATATTAATAGATAAAAAAATTATAAAAAAAAAATTAAAAGTATAACCATATAGTGAGTTATATAAATTTAAGAGAGTTATATAAATTAGTGGGCTTATAATATTTGAGCTGGGCTAAGAGATGAGTTAAAATTTAACAATGGGGTGGGCTAAAATTTACCAAAGGGGAGGGCTTGTATTAATTTTTTTATTTTTTTTAGTAGTGCTAATAGGTTTTTCAAAATTTTGTCCTATGCTGTAGCCCGCTTTGTCTCGCTGGTTTTGCCCCTGCATACATCCATATATATATATATATATATATATGTAGAGAGTATATAACGAGTAGATCATTTCTGCCAAATTTCATAAAAAAAATCAATTGCGAAGTGGGTTAAATGGAAAATTGATATATGCGTATTTTTGGACGTTGAAATTTTAGATTTTTAGTTAACCCACTTTCCATTTGATTTTTTTTATAAAATTTGGTGGAGATGATCTACTCGTTATAGAGATCATTCTCACCAAATTTTATGAAAAAATTCACATATTTACCCCTCGAAATGGATGATTCTTAAGAGAAGGGGACTATATATATGTATTATATTATACACACATATATACATAACATTTATCTATGTTTTGCGTTTGATGACGAAATTTTATCCTCAGAAGTGTACAGTTGATAGATAAATCAATGTAACTCAAAAATGGTATATTATATATTTCATGAACAATATATAAATAAAAATAATAACCCCATGTCTCATACCCCGTGCCTCATTTCATGTATGTCAAAGGCGATGGGAAAAAGTTGGTTATTTTTCTTTATATATGCACTAAAATTAATATATTAGCCTTCTTGATTTAGAGAAAATAAATATTACTTACGTAGGAATCAAACCATTACTTTAAGTATGAAGACTACATGTTTTCACTTATGACTAAGACCATATATAACATGTCTTCAAAATATTTTAAAAAATTAGACGATATAAAAATTACTAGTATACATGCGTCAAATATACCACAAATAAATAGTAGGTTGGTCTAAAAGCAGTTGTCTGATAAAAGTTAAAAAACCTTTAATTAAAAATAAATAAATAAATAAATAAGAAGAGGAGGACGCTAGAACCGTCATTCAAAAAGAATTCTTGATTCACGCAATTTTGTGAACGGATAGAACCATCATAGCATCTCCAACAGTCTTTTAAATTTTTGTTTTGTGTAAAATTTACACAACTTGTAAATTTTTTTCTCTCCAGCAGTCTTTTAAAATTGAAATTTGTGTAAAATAGTTGTGTAAAATACACTCCTATTTTACGATGCCACATCAGCTTTCTCTCTCTTCAATTTTTTTATAAAAATTGAAAAAGTAATAACTTTAAATGTAAAATATATATATTAATAAAAATTACATATTTGAAATCTACTCATCAATACCTATAAATCAAGATCCATTGTAATTACAAGATTATTTGTAAAAAAATCAAGAAAAGATTAATAAGAAAATTGCTTTAATTGATATTTAACATGTGTTAGAATCTTATTTGTTATTTCAAAATTTACACAAAACTTTACAAAAGTACCATTGGAGCACTTTTTTTTTAGCATTCAAGTTTTTTGTAAAAGTGAGTTGACACATGTGATTTACAAATCAATTTTTACACTACCATTAGAGATGCTCTTATTTAAGAAGTGAAATTCAACCCCGTCCGTCACTCCGTCAACTTCCACATTATCTATTATGATATGATATGATACGACTCTTTTTCTTCTGCGAAAAATCTCTTTTACGTCCGATTTCTCCGTATTTTTCTCATTTGAGTCTACCCTCCGTTTGTTTCCCGAGAAGGAAAATAAAAATCATAAAAAGGAATAATAATAATAGGCAGACCTAGAGGGCTTTAATTGTTTATTTTTCTTGGGCCCTTATTTTGATAAGGGTTAAAAAATAAGCCCATTATTATATTTATATTTCGGCCTTTGCCCATTGGCCCGGCTTTATCTGTGACGCTGCAGAGACAGATACCCTTTCTTCTTTTATAATGGCCATAAATTCCTGATTTGAGTTGAAAAACAGAGGTTCAAACTATGTATTGCTTTGTTATTTTTTATTTTTATTTAAAAAAAAAACTATTGCTTTTTCTATCCAAATAAAAATCTATGTATTACTTTTGTCTTAAAACAAATTAATAATAATAAATAGTAGTCTAGCACATATTACGACTAGTAAATACAAATTATTGGTCAGTTAAATTAAAATTCACAAATAGGAAAAAATAAATATTTTCAATAACATATGCCGTGAGATTGATTTTATTAAAGTCATAAACGAGAAGATTTTATTTTTTTTAACAGAAAATAAACGAGAAGATTGATAACTATAATTAGATTGCTTTTGATTTAATAAAAAAGTATGATCGTGCTTAAGCTCAAATGATTAAATTGTTTTATTATTATTATTACTATTTGGACATGCAAGTATTAAAAGAAATAAAAATAAAAGAGTAAATGACACCACAAAATCTTAAACTATACATTTAGTTTCAATTGAGTCCCCTTAAACTCAATTTTAAATCAATTAAGCCATTGAACTATTCAATTTGAACACCACAAACCCTTTTGTCATGTTTAGCCGTCAACACTAATATAATCGCTCTCACATTCACTCACTTAGGGTATTTTTGTCTATTTAGTAATATAGTTATCTTCTCCCTTCTCCATTAACCAACTGCTAGTAAAGAACCCTAACTTACAAATACATAGCATTAGAGCAAAGCAAAGGAAGAAATCTCACTCAATAAAAGAAGATTTGCTTGTAATGGAGTGGTTTTTGAGGGCTTATAATGACTTTTACCAAGATTCGAATCACCTATACTCTAATTTCCTGCTTCTTCTTTCGTATTCGTTTTGAAACAATGTCAAATTGAAAATTGTATATGGATATGGTATATGAATGGAAGTTTGAATGTTTTCGTAATGGTTTCAAAATACATAGTTCATAATTGATTTCAAAATACAAAGGATTCTCTATTATTTGTTATAAAAAAATATGAGACTTACACCTCTTTTTAAATTTATTTTTTTAAATCGAGCAATAACTTTATAAGTAAACAAAGCACTACAATCACGGCATTCCTTATATGCAAAGATAGATATATTTATATATATATATATAAAGTTATAAACTTACCCATAATTGAGTTAATAATTTATTTAATGAAACCTCATTTTCACTATGTTAATTCAATACACCCATAAATAAAGATATATATATATATATATATAGACGTGTATATTTAGTGCCACAATTGGATAATAATTGGAGGGAAAGGGGCTCTTTTTGTCAATCGACGAAAATGCCCTAAGTGAAGTGCCTGTGATAATGATTCCGTTAGTGTTGACGGCTAAATATGACGAAAGGGCTTGTGGTGTTTAAATTGGATAGTTTAATTGCTAAATTGACTCAAAATTGAGTTTAAGGACTCAATTGAAACTTATTGTATAATTTAAGGACTTCTGATATCATTTACTCACAATAGAAAGTCGAAAATAAAGAGACTTTAATCGAAGATTTTTCTAGGGTAGTACACCAGAAAAAATGAAAATTCATTTGATAAAATTGGAGAATGCTACAAAGCCTAAGAAAGGGGACCAAATTTTCAAACCACTCATGAGGCCAATATGCCTTAATTGTCCAAAGCAGGGTGACAACTTTGTAATGACTCAGAAAAATTGTGGACTCATGCTTATACTATTTAATGTGGGTACGTTATAATGCATGATAAAATGTTATTTTCATCATAAAGCTTACTACGTTAAAATAGTAAAATGGGGATGAAAGGGTCACATTCATCCATCCGAGGTAGGGACGGGTGAATGTCACCTATCTTTACCTTTTCATCCCTCCTCTTGCCTCATTTTTCAAAATTTTTATTGAATCAAATGTAAAGAGAAAGAGCGTGTGTAACACTCTGTGTTTCGATAGGTGTATTTTCATTAATTCAGTTAGCTATTTGTCTGATTTATTCATGGACTTAGACAAGTCCAAATGTTCCTACACGTCACTTTGGTGTTATGGATACAATTTAAAACATTTGATTTAATTCGGAATTAGTTGAGCAATTTGGTGCGTTACTTGAAAATTTTGGTGTATTCTTGAATTTTCAATTTTTTCTACTTTTCTTATGTTCGATTTATTGACCTAGAAAGGTTCGAATTGAGGTTTGTCTTTTTCGACTCATCATATTATAGTTATTAAACCATCCTGTAAAGTTTTATTAGATTCAGACTTCATTTAATCATTTTTAAGTATTTAGTGGAATCGAATTCTTTTTTTAAACGTTAACAATTCCTCCAATTCTCGTTTGTGATTTCGGAACATTCGGACCTCCGAATTTAGTTTCGTCTTTTCCGACATGTCATAAATATGTGTTAGAAGTAATCTGGAGCGTTTCGTCACATTTGAATTTAAAATGAGCAATTTCAGAGGCGTTTTTAGAATCGGAAATATTTGCTCGACGTTTTAGATCAGTCAATGTTGGAGACTTGTAACTTTTTCATCATTTATCCAAATACCACTCCGTCAACTCCTATAATTTCATATTTTATCCGTCTACAACTTTCGTGTTTTGACCGAAAGTTAGTTCACGCTCCTCGATGGTCAAAACAGAGTGCAAAGTAAGCCCATTAGCAAAAATCAGATTCTACTGAATTTCGACAAAGCATTGTCTTCGACCAAATTTTGGTATTAATCTATCACAAATTTGGAGAAACTTTCTCTTGTGAAGTTTTATATATTTGAATTAGCTTTCCGTTGATATAAAGATCACACCAATCGGAGTTCCGAGCAAAGAGTTATGGACAAATTACGAACAATGCACCATAACACATTTGGTAAATTGGGTTTGATCGAGTCAACTCGTTTTGTTTTGCCTTTGACCAATTTTGACCATCTTCTTCACTCCTTAAAACACCATTTTAGACCCTTGAGACCAGAGAAAAAATATATACACTTGTAAAGAGAGAAATGGTGAGTAATGGAAGGACAACATGCTATTCCAAGCTCAAATCAAACTGAAATCGCTCATTTCTCTAGCTTTTCGCGTGGTGAATCCATTTTCGAGGTCGATTTTCTAGATCGGTGGCTGTAGGTGGTCATTTTAGGGATCTCCATTTCTGTCCAGAAGTATTAAGGTAGGAACTTCCCCTCTTTTCTTCAATTCCTTGATTTAAATGGTTGATTGAGTAGTAATACTAAACTTTCAGTACCAAAATTGTATTTTACCTTGCATGTTTGTGGTTCAAACTTGTTAAATGAGATTTGAGCCTATATATGAGTATTATATATGCTGTAGTTGATGAATAAAAAGGCTGATCATAATGCATGTTGCTATACAAGTGTTACTTTGGGATTTTGGTACCGAAATGGCTTGACACACCACATGTATGTCTAATAATTGGGATTTTTGCACAAATTACCTTATTCCCTGAGTATACATAATTTTAAAATCATATTTAAACTTTTGGTTAAACATGCATGAGGTGTTTTATAATATTACTAGCCGGTTTAGTATTACTCCTCTTACCAGTCTTCACTAAATGTTTGGAATTAAGAAATTTGGTTAGTACAAGTGTGATTCATGGAGAAATATGAGATTTTGGATTATGTTTATTATTATTGATGGTTTTATTATTGGCCATTTTTTGTATAATAATGGGTTATATAAAAGAAAAGTGATATTCTACAAAATTATTTAATGTTAAAGCAACAAAGACTATTTTTATTGTTCTTGAAATTTTAAAACACATGGATTTAAATGTTGATATTATAAATATTTCCCTAAGCACAACTACTACCTAGTGGTTTGTCAATTATTTTGAGATTGTTGGAACCGAATAAGCACCGGTATAGAAATGCTTATATTTTATTATTGCACAGGCCCATGGTAAAGATGAGGTGCCGATAAATCTGGTTACCAGTGCACTAACCCATGGTAAGATGGGGTGCATTTGTGAGTAGTATATTCCGTCTAGTACCGGTATTAGGAGGAGCATGTGAGGATGAGGTGGATGGATGGATGTTTATACAGCTATCGTGCAAGATACGTATTGATAATTAATAAAATTATATTGATGCTTTATGAATAGTTTTCCTATAAATTGGTATAAATCAGGAATTTTATCAATAATTAAAATTGTGAACTCTTTCATATTGTGGTATGATCATGCATTGCATTTTTCCTTTCCCTATAGTTCCCACTGGCCATTTGTAGCTCATTCGCTCATTTTTCTTTCAGGTACACATTGTGTATTGGGTAGAGGTCGTGGAGCAGGTCTAAATTCCTTTTAGAGTCTTCTTTGATGCCCCTATGAAATTAGTTATTGTTTTATCCTATTTGTAGTAGTTGTAACTTCTAATTAAGTTTAAATACTTGTACTATCTATGGATGTACTAGTTGTATTTATCGAATTTGGATTGTAATGAATTTGAGAAGTATTCTATAATTCCGCGTTGTTTATTAAACATGATGGATTTCTTAGTATTTATGAATACTTTATGCCGAATTTTTATTAAATTGCTCTACCTTGTCTAATTTATCGGTTATGTCTATTTGTCTATCTGCTGTTAATTAGATACAGCATCCGTTAACACCTGCTTATTTAGGCGGGTTGTTACAAAAATAAATAATATATTGTATTTAGCTTTGTTAGGAACCGTCTCCCTCAAAAAGGTTAAATTGTTAAGTAGTTGACCAACAATGTATATCAAGATTTTCACTAAGCTTAATTGTTAAATCAAATGAAGAGAAAGACTAAATGCTATATATAAAGACTATAAAAAAGAGGAGGGTGGGGTGAGGGTCGTACATGTGACATTCATCCGTCTAGGGATAGGTTTTTAGCAATTTGATGTACCCATAGTGGGCTCAAAATTGATAATATAGGTTTATTCCATATTCACATTGGATGGCCTTATAGAGCCAAATATCTTAAATATGAGCTTATGGTGGATGCTAAGAGGAAAGTGACAGACTCTGATGTTTGGAAAGGAATCTATGAAAGCTTTAATGGAGTTAAAACATCCTTTAATTGAAAATTTGGCTAAGGTAATTTGATTTCTTTTTGAAATGATTGTTGGATACATAATATTCCCATAAAAACTCTTATTCCGAAGCTAGTTTTTAATAAAGAGAAAAAAATCACTATGGCAGATCCAATTGGAGTGGATGAAAGAATCACGTTTTAAGTTATTCGTACGCCGATTGCGAATGAAATTTCTCAATACTTTTCAAAGTTGCAAATCAATATAAACTATGGAAGAGAAGATACACTAGTTTTGGGGTAAAATTACAATGGAACATTTACAACTAAACAAGAGAATAATTTCATTACTCAGTAAGGCAACGATCATAAATCTAATTTTAATTACTGTCATTGGATCTGGAAAATTAAATGGCCACAAAACATTAAACTCCTTTGTTGGCTTATGCTTCACAACGTGCTTATAGTAAACAAAGAAAGAAGAATAAAAGGTTTCAACGATTCAGCGGTACGTGTATGTGAAGAAAATACAACTCATGTGGTAAGGGACAATCAAAAAAGGCTTGTGACCGAGGTTTGGAAACTCCATTTAAGAGATAACATAAATTAATTATTTAGTGGCTCTAAGGAAAAATGGTTTTTGAAAAATATTGGACGTCATAAATTGCAGTTGGCGCTATGCCCCATTACCCCTTGGATATTCATTTTTGTTGCCACTGTGTGACCTGTGGTAGATGCATATTGGGACAAGAGGGGTTGGACAAGCATTACAAAATTTATATTAATAATTATAGTGATAATATATATTGTTGATAATTTGATATTGATATTTTTTTTATGTAATGAAATTTATGGATATTAATCAAATTGATTGATTGAGTTTATGTTTGAAATTTATGGATATGAATCATAGTGATAATCATATTAATGTAGAGTAATTAAGTTTATGCTTGATTGATAATATGAATTGATTGAGTATATTGAATATTAATTACTAATTGATATGGTAATTTGGTATATTGAATATTGATTAATATGGGTTTAGGGAGTATATTAAATATTGAGAGTGGGTTATATATTGACATTTTCATATTCATATGATAATTTGGATAAAAATTAATGATTGATTGAATTAATTGATTTGTAGATTTATGGAACAATTCTTTAAAAGAAAATTATTTACAGATAGCACTTCTACGTCTAATCTAAGTAGTTCAAATGCAAGATCAATTTAAATAGATGATAAAAATTTCAAAACTTTTGTACTAAGTTCTCTTGGTCACGTAATCCTAGATATGTGTGTGACAACTTTGGAAGAGGACTAAAAGAGGTTTTGATAAAGAGAAGTTAACAACCCAAATGCTTTTATCGGTTACTAAAAGAATGGCCGTGGAGTATTACAAAGCCTTTGCGCAAGGCCTGGATACTGAGGTTAATTTCACCATGCATAAATGGTCTCCTCCCCCAACGAACTGGCTAAAGCTAGCTTAATACGGATGCATGTGTGAAAGGGTGATTTCATTCAACAATTGGAGGTGGTATCCAAGATGCAAAATAAAAATGTATTTGGCGGCGAGACGATGGATGCAGCAATTTTATTGAGCTTGAGAGCAAATGTATTAAAAAATTAATAATGGAGACCGACTATAAAGTTGTTATCCAATGGTTGAATTAAACACCGGTTCATGATTTACTAGAATGCATCGTGCCGTATGAAGCACATTTCCACAGAAACTAATAAAATGGCAAATAGACTTACTTGACTAAGGTGGGTCATCATTTGAATGGTTTTCCTTTTCCTTTTTCTGTTTTTTGGGCTTCGGCCGTCTTATGTAACAAAAACCAAAAAAAAAAAAAAAAAAAAAAAGGGAAATGAAATCATGATGAGGGAAATGGATTTTCCTTTTTTAACAGATAAACTAAATGAAAAATCAATTGAAAGGAAAATCCAAGCAAGCTTGCCCGCTGTGTCCATTATCCACGCGGATGAATTCAATTAGATAGGACCTTAAAAATTACGTGGCATTGTCACGAATTAACATCTCCTCCGCCTGGAATTAAATGAACTAAATAAAATCAATCTCAGAGTCTCGCCTACGTCTTTTGAACTCCAGTCCCCCCTCTCTCCTTCTGTCTCTGTTTTAAAATCTCCACGTAATAATAATATTTCAGTCGCTGGCTCCGGTGACGGTTGATATCTACAGCCGTGGCTCCGTCAGGTCAACAACAACAACAGAGCCTCTCTCGAAGAAAACCCCAATCATCTTATTCATCGCCGTCGGCCCAGCAAAATCATCTTATTTCGGGTCCGACCCGGATTGTATACAGAGAAACCCTAGGTGGTCCGTCGGAATCGGATCTAAACTTGCCCTTCTGGCAAAGGACTTGGTTCATTCTGCTTCTACTCCTCATGGCATTCTCTTTATTTGCTGTCGCTATTTTTCTATTCCTCTCCCTCGATTCCGATTACACCACTTACCCTGCCTCCGCTGCTAAACCTGAAGGCGTCGCGGTAATTTTTAAATACTTTGAATTTGATTAATTCTATTCTGCATGTTTTTTTTTTTTTTTTTTTTTTTTAATTATGAATTGCTTGAATTTACTGATTGCTGAGAAATTATTATTCTAATTTATACTTTTGGCCTTATTTAAAGTTTTATTATTGAACTTATTCCAAAGAATTCGGAGATCCTCAAAAATCTGGCGGGAGATTTTTTTTTCTTTAATCTATTTAGGCGAGTTTGATAACATTCTTTCTCATGAAATCAATTTCCATGATACAGCTTGGTTGAGCCTAGCCTAGCCTAGCCTTTTCCTTTTACAATGTAATTCAAAAACCACCTCCACCCTATGTTTTAAATCCAATCATTTTCGTCTAAACTTAATAAACGCACCTGCAAAATTCACATCTTCCATTCTTAGTGGTGTTTAATTTACTACATATTCCAAGGAATCAATTTCCACGATACAACCTGGTATAGCATGATTCCCCCTTCACATGGGATCATGAAACCTCCTCTATCTCAAGATTTTGTTTTCTCTTGAGAGGATTGCAATTCCTTTTCCATGTTAATGAATCAAGTGCACCCTTAATATTCGAATGTCATACGTTGGCAATGTGTGGAATTCCGTTCTCATTATTAAATCATTTATCTGGTTTTTGTTATATACAAGATTACTTATGGGTCAGTGATCAAGCTGCTGCATGAAAGGACAAAATTTCGGCTACACTCGCACGAGGTGCCGTATGGCTCTGGCAGTGGGCAGCAATCAGTCACTGGTTTTCCAAATGTAGATGATTCCAATAGCTACTGGGTATGTACCTAGTGTATATATTCCATCTTACTTCATATATTATTAAATTAAGTTGTAGTTATTTTTTAAGTCTTTATGCTGTCCCCTATCAGAATTTTGTCATTTTAACATAAATTTTTAAGAAAAGAATTGGTGTACTGTTATTCAGACTCTAGATTTGTATAAACTGAATTCATTAATGGTGCTTTGCACACAAATTGAGTTTTTGCAACAGAATTGGCATATTGCCACCCAAACTCTTGAAATGTATAAAGTGAACTTAACAAAAAAGATTTCCATTGCTAAACAAAACGTCCTAATTTAGAATTTGGTCATAAATATTAAGCTAAAAGTGCAATTTAGTTTGTTTTTCTGATTTTGCTCGAAACTGGAATTTCACTTGCCAGATTGTTAAGCCTATTATGGACTCATCTGCAAAACAAGGAGACAAAATTAAAATGGGATCAATCATTCGGTTACAACATATGAGGACTAGAAGGTGGCTCCATAGCCACTTGCATGCATCCCCTATATCAGGCAACCTGGAGGTCAGTATTGTTTATAGATTTTCTTGCTTTCTCCCCAGTTCCTGGTTCCTGTTGTAGAATTTATGTATACCGAAGGACATTAATATTTCAGTTCTGAAGGCTGAAATTGATTGATGTGTGAATGGTTGTAGGTTAGTTGCTTTGGAGGTGACTCTGAATCTGATACAGGGGATTATTGGCGGTGAGAGAGCTACAATGATTTGTTTTAATTTATGTTCAGATTCGTCACTGTGGTTGCTGATCTCTTGTTTTCCTCTTCTTATTTCTCATGTTCTTAGACTTGAAATTGAGGGAACAGGGAAAACATGGAGGCAAGATCAAAGGATAAGGCTTTGCCATGTGGACACTGGCGGATATCTGCATAGTCATGACAAGAAATATAGCCGCATTGCTGGAGGTCAGCAAGAGGTGAGAACTAAGAAAATGAAAATGTGAATTGTAGTATGTTACATGAATTTCTGTAGAAATTCTACCCTTGCTTTGTTGTACTTTGAATGCGCCATGCAAATTTTGAGAAGCCTATGATTAAATTCTTGTTTTGATAATTGATAAATTCATTGTGTTAAAATATGCTTGGATTTTGGGTTTTTTACGGTTTAAGCATAATCTCATGAATCTCATGGCGTGTGTCAGTGTTCTAATTTGTCTTGTTCATTCTGCAGGTTTGTGGCATACAAGATAAACGTGCTGATAATGTTTGGTTGGCAGCTGAAGGCGTCTACCTCCCTGTTACTGAAAGCAAGTAAAAATCATATATATATTGTTAAGGGGTTAAGATTAGTGTATGCATTGTCTTCTTTCCTTTTTTTCTTTTTCCAAAAATATGATACTTAGGATTGGCGTCACTGAACTTTGTTTGAACCAAATATCATGTAGGACTCATTTGAGCAATTTATTTTAGTATAATTTCCTAGCTACATTTTTTATCTCTCGTGTTCTGAGTAGCCATGTCAAGGGGTTGAATTTAATTGTAGACATCCCACTCCCTTATTTGGGAGTTCTTCCACCCTTCAGCAAGAATGCATATTTGAGAGGCGGATGAAAGAAAAGCTATCGATGAACAATGATTAAGATTGCAGCCTTTTTAAAAAAAGAACAGTGACAGCACCAGTCTGCCACATTTTTGAACAAGAATTTTGGCGTAATTTATTTCTTTCTTCTAGGGTCTATCGAATATTGGGGTTTTAAAAGTTTGCAGGGTAGCGTTTGTAGCAGACTTCAATGTGACCCTTGGAAATTGATATTATCACCGGCTTCGGGTGTATTAATGAGGGGGGAACATTTAAAGAATGTACAACATACTAATGTATTTAGTACGAATAATTAGTAAATAAAGACAAGTGTTCCTTGCTCGACAAAATCTCACACTGAAAGTTGTTCTGAACGAAAAGATGGTGCTTGTAATGCATTTTGCTGCAACTTTCGGAAAACATTTTTTTTCCTGTGGCCTAACAGCAGTTCTTCTGTTATTAAGAAATGCAGCAGGTGTTTTCATTGAAGGGAGGCCAACTATTTAGTGCATTAGTAAACCAGTTCGACAATGTGAAAGCAATCTCATACTGCACACCAAAGGCAACCGAAAGACGCTAGATAAGAGCCACTAGAGAGTACTTGCTTATATATTTCATTTAACCGAAAGACAAAGCGCTTCTAGACAAAATTTTCTTCAACGATCACCATGAAGGCCTTTTCTTTTCTTTTCTTTTCTTTTTTTTTAACAATTAACCCATTCCCGTTTCCACACAAATGTAAAACATGCCATTCCCAAAAGTAGCAAACACAACGTTATTACTGTTTCCACACAAATGTTAAAACATGCCATTCACAAAAGTAGCAAACACAACGTTATTACCGCAAGGCTTTTTTCTCTGAGATATTACCGCATATCTAAATGACCCAAAACTTGAGGATGAATCTTGATAATTGAACAATCAAAAAATTCCTAAAAGACTAACTGCTAGAAGAAGTTTCTCTCAAACAAACTAAAACAATATGGCTTCCCACGTAAAAAGAAAATTAAAATCCAGACTAATTCAGTATCTTGATACATTGCTTGCAACTCAGTGAGACTTCACATACTCCTGAACAATATGGAGACCTTCCGTGTCCTCCCCATAATCCTGCAAAAACATAGATTAACGTTAAAAAAAAACTGTTCAGGAGAAAAAGGGTAAAAAAAAATACGTCATTATATGAGATGCATTGCAACAGATTCCTACCTTCACAACAGCACAAGAGCAACCGACAACCTTCCTTGCCTTTCCTTCTGAATCAATCTTGCACAACTGTCGAGAAACCCCAAATTAATCAATGAACAATCTTAGATTTTACCAAATCCAAAATTGATTTCACTTTTTGGTGGACCAATGTTGTTCAAAGTCATCAATTGAATATACTCTATCCGCAGTCTGCATTACTAATATATTTCCACGGGCTTAAAAGAAAATCAACACACAAGTGAACCATACAGATTTTTGAGAGAGATTGTGAGAGAAAAAAAAAATGTAACTACTACTTTGAAATTTTGAGAGAAATTACTTACACCAACCCATTCTCCCAGAGTCTTAGCACTGGGAACTGAAATCAAGCTAACATTGTGGTCAGCACAAAGAGCTTTAACCAGTTTAACATAGTCCGGTTGGTTGCAATCCTCAGCCAATACACAGAGCTGGCCAGCATGCTTCTCAATAACCTTTGCACCTTCGTGGAGCCCTCGAGCAAGCCCTCCATGAGCAAGTGATTTCCTCAGCACAAGCTGCAAGGCTGTCATTATGTCCATGGGCTCACCCAGAGCTGGAGCTGGTGCAGCCTCCACCGCTACAACAGCCTCTTCACTGAAATGAACATTTCCATGAGAAAAGCGAGAGACCGTAACGAAATTTCCAAATAATGAGAGAGAGAGAGAGAGAGAGAGAGAGAGAGAGAGTACAAGTGTGAGAGATTATTGTAAATGATATGATGGGCAATTGTTAGACTAAACAAGCTGGTGTCTCTATAGCTACCAACTGATAAAACTCTCCTCTTTAGAAATTTTAGAGCAACATCAGAACTCAAAAGCTTGTGCTTATACAGACACCTTCGGACCAGTGTGCTCAGTCCCTTGATTAAAGCTATAGATTAAATAACAAGATCAGGATGAATAAAAAATCAGGCATGAGAAAATCCGAGGTAAACTAAAGATGATTGCCTGCAATGATGAGCCTTGTGACACGTGTTTGCATATCATTAGTCCACATTTTGGAATTCAAAATTTGCAGAAATATTCATTCATTCATTCTTTCTTTCTTTCTTTACAAAGGATAAACTATCTATTATGATCAACAATGGTCAAGGAAAGAACATTGAATCTTCAGAAAGAATGGACTCTCAATTTGAGAGAGTACAGTTACGCAAGACACGAGATGCTCAAACTGATAGCAATAGCGAAATCATAATAAGTTATTTTAGCAGTTGATAATTACGTACCCATCCATTTTATTTTATTTTTTTCTTCTTCTTCTGATTCAACTATTAGCCTCGATCCTGTTATAAACACAATAAACAACAAATAAGATAAACCGAGAACAAAATGATAAAACACTAGAGCGACCATCAGAAAACTATAATATATTCAGTGTTACCAATCTAGTCGGTGAGTTGATGCAGCTGAGAAAAGAGAGTTCCGGAGAAAGGAGTCGCACCACAGACGTAATAATGAGAATACGGCAGAGGCTTTACAGAGGAAAAATAGATTTAGGGTTCGGTGACCGAATGCCAAAAATCCCAGGACATTTAGTGGGCCGGTCCACTCAGGTAAATAAAGAAAGGTAGCAGCTATTTTCCTCTATAAATTAATTTGTTATATTTTATTATTTATTTGTCACACAGCTAAGGGCGGAGCCAAGAGTTGGCTAGAGCGGGTTTTAGCTCGGCTTCAAAAAAATAAAAATATTATATTTATAATAGTATTGAAACATGTATTTTCTACTATGAAACTTGTGAAAATAGTTCTTTGTAATAAGATGGATGATAATTACCTTGAAGATTGCATGATACTAACAATTGAAAGAAAGCTTGCTGAAGACATTTATTTGGATTTGTTCATAAATAATTTTGATTTATTTGAATTTGCTTATAAATAATTTTGATTCACGAAATGATCATAGAGTTCTACTTTATTAGATTAGTTAATGTATTTTTTTGTGTCACATGTGACTAGATATAGTATAAAACACTTTTTGTCTATTTTAAATCTCTAATTATGATATGTTATTATATGATTAAGTTTATAATATAGTATTTACATTTATTTCATTCAAATAAATATTTATTTTTTATTATTTTTAAGTCAATATTTAGTAAATATTTCAAATAATCCCCACAATTTTTTTTTGTAGGGCTACCGTCCCAAACCCCTGTACATTTCTTTTTAACCTAGCCCGCCCTATAGATAAATTCTGACTATGCCACTGCACACAGCGTGTGTATAAATGTATGTTAAATATATTCGCTTGTGACAAACAGATTGGGCTCCTCTGAAGTTTGTGTAATCCATTACACTGTAATCTGAGGCTGATCTGGACCATTCATTTTAAACTAAGGTCCTAAATTTGTACACATCAGACACTATCTTAAAAAAGCGGTGAAACTTCGTCATGGTGCATTAACACCGTTATATTCTCTTCTTTCTCTCTCTAAAATCTGTTATCTCGATCGAGCATGTCTTTTTCAATTTTTTAGGCTCGTTTGATTGCAAAAATGGAAAAGGGAAATAATTTTAGTTAGTTTATGTGAAAAAATAGAAAATAAGGTGAGACATGTTACTCATTTTATAGTATATATCATCCATCCTTCAATATTTTTGGTGGAAAATTTTTACTTACTACCAAGCAAAGAAAATTTCTTCATGGAAAAACTTAAAAATCAAGGGAATATCACATCTATCACTCAACTTATTTTCCATCTTTTCACCGAAACTAATTCAATTTATTTTCCTTTTTCACCTTGCAATCAAACGGAGCCTTAATATTCAATTAGCAAACTGACCCATATCTCGTAAGTTTTCACTATCTCAACAACAAAATTCGAACACGTCAAATAAAAAGAATAGACAAAACATAAAACAAAAGAAATCTGGACCATTCTTATTAATTCTCACTTTCGTTTTAAAATGAGGGATTGGGTCACTAAAAATTAAAGTCCTATATTTCATGCCTTTATTTGTCATGGATTAAACCAAAAAAAGTATTTTGGTATTTATTGCATCAAATCATAACATACATTTGCAACAAGTAATGTTTTGGATTTGGTAGAGATACGAGTAAAGGAAGGAGTTGGAGATCCATAAGGAGTTGGAGATCCATAATTGGAGATGGAGAAAACTATAAATAAAAATGCATTTCCAATTTGCACATAGAGAAATAGAGAGAGGGGAACTAACGAATGAGAGGATTTGGACTCTGGAGAGAGAGTGAAGATGAGAGAGAGAGAGAGTTTTAGTATAAAAAGGAAGAAGGATAAACATATACGTTTAGGCCTCGTTTGGTTTACGGATTTTAGTACTTGAAAAAAGAAAGTCTTTCATTTCCTTTGTTTGGCAAGCACAAATTCCGGAAATACTTTCTCAAGAGAGGGGAAAGTAGGGAGTAAAACCATTCCTTTCAAAATACATGGGATTGATTTTCTCATGTGATTTTCAAGCATTTATTACAAAATTTTTTGACAATAATAGCCTTACCTAAATACTTCCCATGCTTTACCAAACACAAGAAAGGAAACTTGACAGGAAATTTAGTTTCCTACCTCCATGGGAAAGATAAGAGAATTGATTTCCCTTCCGTAAATCAAACGAGGCCTTAGGATAGTTGGACGCCGTGAGATGAATACTACCGAACACAACGTAGTTTACCTCTTTTTTAATATGGTGTCTAATGTGTTTAAATCTAGGCCTTTAGCTAAAAGAGAATGGCCCTGATTATCCCAACATTACGGTGCAGTGTATAATACAAACTCCAGAGGAGCCTAATCCATGACAAACGAGTAGGAGATTTTCAAACTCTTACTCGCTTATCATTAAGCGAATAAAAAATTAAATTAAATAAAATAAAAAATGGTCTAAAAAAACATTGTATAAAATTGGTACTCTTTATTTTTTTTTTTGTTTTTATAGTATGATAATTAAGTGATTTAAATTGTGGCTTATTGTTTTGTGTTTCATTTTTTGCCTCTATTTTTTTTAAAGGTCAAGAAGCTATTTGTTAAAATTGAATAATTATAACATAAAATATATTACATTTATTTTATTTTATTTTGGGGGCTTTTGATTTGAAGGACAATTTTTTTTCTCTATCTACTCAAGGACACAATTCTTTTTCCACTATTTAAACTCCAAACTTTTTATGTAAAAATAAGTTTTTGACAAAAGGACAAAAAAAAAAAAAAACAATTAATAAACCAAAAATTGAATTAAAAAGCTACAAATTACCATAATTACCCACTTAATGGAATTAGATGTATCATTAGCTCAAACACCTAAATTGTAGATAATTCCAAAAGACTCTCATAAATTCAAAATGAATATTTGACATTCAAATATTTTTTAACTCCAGGAATAACAAATTAAATCCATGGAAACGCATTTACTGCTAGCTGAAATTAAGTGTTTTCAAAATTATTGAAGGTAAAATATAGACATTATTGATTGTAAACATGATATTGGATGCACTTAAACAAACTTTATATACATAAAGCATACCGTAATACCTATATAAATTCTAGATTTATGCAACATGATGATTAAAAAAAAAACATATGTAATAAATGTGTCAAAAGGAATATTGGGTTTCGTATACGTGTAAATATGAAGCATATTAAGTTATATAGATATATTAAATTACAAGCATAAATACGAGGCAAATTAAGTTATATAGGCATACTAAATTACATGCATGAATATAAGGTATATTAAGTTATATAGACATAAGGCATATTAAATTGCACGTATGAATATGAAGTAAATTAAGTTATATATGCATACTAAATTACATGCATGAATATAAGGCATATATAAATTACATGCATTAATGTGAGGTATATTAAGTTATATAGGCATATTAAATTGCATGAATGATTATGAGACATATTAAGTTATATAGGTATATTAAATTGCATGAATGATTATGAAAAGTATTAAGTTATAGAGGTACATTAAATTATACATGTATATATGTGTATATATATAAGCAGATACTTGTGACATATAAAATTGGACACAAATAAAAACCACCTCAAACTTCGATCCCCTTCACATCTAAAGCTTTTGGCTATGGCCTCTATCCTAACCTCCTTATAATCAAAGGTTCGCCCGCGTTACTTCGGGCACATGCGGGCTCCACAGAATGTTGTCATGCACATATACTGATATACATGAATTTCCTCAACCCACGACGAACACCTATTCGGCCGTACCGCCGCCGCCTTCGAGACCGGTATGACAATTTTTGACAAAGACTCCAGCAATGAAAACTGAAGAAAGGGGAGGAGGAATTAAATGTTTTGATAGCTTAAAAGAGACGGAGATTGAAGTTTAGGGAATTTTAAAAACGAGGGGAAGTCAAGAAGGGTGATAAAGTTAGATTGATAAATCTTTAAATCCAACAATATTTATCTTCGACATTAATTTGGAATTGTCTTTTGCATAAATCTCATAAAACAAGGGTGTAGTTGACTTTATACTTATAAATAAGTAAATTAAGTTATTTAAAAAAACAAAATAATAAACGGGGCTTTATACATAATTTTTTCCTTTTTCAAATTATTTGGGCTTAAAACAATAGCACCAAAAACTTTGTCCTTTAAACAATAGGGTCAAGTTATTTGGGACCTATAACTAATTTTTTATTTATTATTTTGCTTTCCTATCTAATAAGTCTTTTACTAAAGGAATGAGTTATTAATAAAAAAATATATGAGTTTATGTGTATAAATAAAACTACTAAATATATCAGGCATATTATTGCTAAAACAGAAAAAGGTACTAAACATAAAATATTTATCTCTTTTTTTTTTCTTAAATTAAGAGATTATTTTATCTTTATTTACATTGTACATAAGAGAAAATGAATTAACAATGAAGTTATTTTTCAAAAAGAATAAAAAAAGGAAGAGTGTTGTCACTTGATGTAACTGTAGAAACTCGCGTATAAAACACCTCAAACTTTTTACATGAATGAATCGTCTTTTAACTATTATAGTGGACACCTCAAGTAGTAAACACTGCCTTCAATAATCAATCCAACACATTAATGTAACTACTCACTATGATACATTTCCATTTATAGTGGGTGTTACTGTAGTAATTAAATGACTACTCACTGCGACTTGGTTATTGTTATATTAAATGCTTAGCACATTTTGAAATAATTTTTTATATTTTTTATTCTTCTATATATTAGCACAAACATACTTAGATCATCTGAAAATGGCTTCCAAAGGTTCCCTTTCTGTTCAACGTACCATTTTTCACCATTTAATAACCTAATTTTCTCATAAGAGCAATTTATATTATGCATCCATTTTCAATTCATCATCGGTTGAAAGTAAATCATTTTACAAGGAAAAAATAACACAAGAACTAAAGTCTTTGTGAATGAAGGTCAAAAAATCGGTATATAAATTCGAGCAGTATTACCAAAAAATGAAAACTTTTTCTTCAATTATAAAAGATATCGATTCCGTTACGGTAATTAGTGATTCTCTATCGTCTTAAATAGAAATTACATATATGTAAAAGGTTTAACCATCTATTTATATATTTACAAATTTGTAGTGCAACCAAGTGAAAAAACTCTATCACAAGAAAGAGGGCCAGTCTTTCTCGCACACGTGTTGGGTACTCTTAAAGAATTACATATAAAGAACACGTGTTTAAAGTACCATTAATCATGGATGTTCTTTAAGAACAAAAATAAATTTATCTGATCTTATTATGTATAATGTTTTATTTTAATTCATTTAGTTTGTAGACTTAGTTCATTATCAATTAATATTAAGTGTATTAATTGTGTTAGGAAATATCTTCCATAACTTAATATAATGTTTAATCTTTCTCGAACAATATTTGAATATCTAAAAGCTATTTATATTCGATGTTAATTTTTAGATCACGAGAATGTTAATTTTTACCTTTTCAGGATTAACTTTCACCTTTTTAGGCTTTTATCAATCTTGTCATGTAAATTGTCAACTTTTATAGTATTTACAAGCATCTTTCAACTTTTATAGTATTGTCATGTAACTTGTCACTTTGAAAACATCAATCTGACCAATAACTATGACACATCAAGTTTACTAAACTTTTTAGTGACTTATCAGTATTTTTAAGCTTTAAATTGTAGGAGTGTGTCATCAACTCATGTATCAGTAATTATACCGGTCACTGAAAATTTTAAAGATTTTACAACACATGCATCAATGCGTAATTTTTTAATGCATACTGAAAATATCAGTGATTTCACTCATGTATAAAAACCATCTTACTACCATCCCACTAAAAAAAATCAACTATCATCTTACTCTTGTTAGCGTGAAAATTTAGAACAAGTCTATTTCAAACCACATAATCAAATGATTAAGTTATTGAAATAATCGTGGTGCGTGGCACACTAGTAATAATTGGATAAAAAGAAAAAGACAATAATATATAGAGGATGTCCACCCTATATGAATATATGAGTTGTAAATAGAGCTGGGAGCTCAATGCTACTTTGTATTATAATTAACGAGTTCCGATTACAAGCAGATATTGTTTATCTGGCTATTTTACTCTTATAATACAACAGTTTAAGGAGTTATGTATCACTCAAAGCCTAAATGCTATGGGCCCAGGAGCTTTATATAGACACTTTAAACCTCTATATTTCCTTTCTTTTTATAATTTTATTTTCTTGCTTTGCATCTATGTGGAAGCTTAGTGGTTAAGGGAAGTAAATGCTTTTTATATCTGATCAAGATAAGAGAATGCCTAGTAGGTACGAAGCAGTTGATTTACAGCTACTCTCCCATCATTGTAGCATGTCTCACTTTGCTTTTCTTATTAATCCGGAGCATTAAATACAGTTTGTATGCATTTAATGCAGTTAAAGGAAGTTTTGCTCCTCTTGCAGGGTTAGTGGCAGTCATCCATGCCATCTTCAACCACTCCGACAAAGTGGTTGGACACTATTGGTTTCAGCTTTATGAGGGAAGCTCGGCAAGTCGAGTTTTGGGAATCTGTGGCCTAACTAAGCCCCATACTAACATCTCCATGAGCTCGATTAAACACATGGTGCCACACCTTAGACATCTCTGCCACGTTATCTCACTTTAGCGATTGGTCTGAGGGTAGAATGACTACTTTACTCTATCAATTCTCATCTTACTATAAACCAAACATTGACAACTCCTCGAGAGTAAATGATTTGGTTTATTTCTCTCATTCATTCTAATTAAAATCCAACCAAAAATACAATATTGATTTTTACGAAATTGAGCTCTTAAAATCATATCAATGTGTCAAAGGTTATTGCAAACCTATCTCCTCTTTTGCGCCTAATGAATTTTGTATATTAATGGCATAATCTCGTTTTTCCCTATCATTCACCATTTACGTTCGTGTTTTTGTACTCATAGACATCTTTATTTTGTGTATATATGATATTTGCTAAAGACTCATCACATACCTATTGTTTCCTCACCACATTATATAATACGTTGAATAAATAGATATACTATAACTACACTATTTTTGACAAGTTTTGGTTTGAAATGTTTGGTGAAGATTAGATGGTCATCGCATTTGGACAAAGCTCACTGCATCAATTGAATGAGCCAATTGATAAACATGTCATTTTGATAACAAAGTTCAATTTAAATAAGTTTTCAATGTACAACGGCCTTTATGAACCAACTCAGTTCAAATAGGTAACAAATGCAGATGAATCTTTATATTGACACAACCTAGAGAATTTGTTCAATATTATGTTCTAAATTGCCAAATGGAAAGTAAAGACGTTGAACACGTGTATTGAATACAATATTGAAGATATAACCACGACTCTAGAAGGGCAGTTGCAAATGGAGATCAATTAAAATTATGGGTTTTGTTCACATTTGCTGCTTGTGTTATATTGTATTTTTCTTAAGTTGTATTGTGTTTTTTGTTTAGTATGTGATTTTGTTGTCTTCTATTTTTTGTTTGTCTCTTCGTCTATTTTGGGTTAATTCGATGGATTTAAACGCTTATTCGTCTAATGCATATGACATATAAGTTTATGTTCATTTTAATTTTCAATTATATGTAATAAGTTTGTCTTAATGTGTTATTTCTTCAAGTAATTTATAATTGTTTTGTTTAATTTTAATTATTGAGAAATGTTTAATGAATTTGATTATATAAAATTAGTGGTTATTCCTATTGAACAATTGAATAAAAATAAAATAAAAATGTGAATATAACATAAAATAAACAATATTAAATTCAAAACAAATTTTATAAAGATAAAAAATGTATTGTGTTTTAACAAATCAAGAATATTTAATTCAAAACATATGAGGACCTTAAAAAGGAATGGTATTTAAAAAAACATACTTTATCAATAATAAGAGAAACAAATTAAATTAGAGAAAAGAAAAGAAAATATATTGAAAATAAATAAATATCAACTTTATGACAAATGCTCATATAAAAGAATTATATGAAAAAAATATATAAAAATAAAAATGTGAGACCAAATCACGTATCCCGATAAATGAAGGCAATTTGGGGTTTCGGGACCTTCATGCATTTAATCTAGCACTATTAGCTAAGTATATATGGTAAATTATCTCGACCCCGACGTCTCTAGTGGCCCAAGTCTTAAAGGAAAAATATTTTCCGAACACATCTTTTTGGAAGACAGGTAGGCTAGGTGGGGCCTCATTTATTTAAAAAAGTATTTACGATGCTCGGTGTGTTCTAGAACGCATGACCAGGTGAAGAATTAGAAATGAGCGTTCTGACTCAGTTTTGAGAGATCGTTGGTTACCGCGGCCGGTGACATTTAAGCCTATCTCAATTTGTATAGACGCTAGAATTTCAAATCTAAAGGTAGGTGACTTTATGCTTCTACTAGGTAATTGGAATGTGGGATATGTTGGCTCAATTTTTTTTGTCAGATGATGTTGATATTTTTTTTGTAAATTGCTTTCTGGTCATATACAGAAGTTGGTCAGTTTATGATAAATTAATTTGGCATTTTGATCAATTTGGATGATATACTACAAAGAGCAGGTATCATGTTCCTAGAGCCCTCGGGTATCGGATGGGGCAAGTTCAGGAGGTGGGGAGAGTTCAAGTTCGTCCTGTGTTAGGCCGGAATATTTTGAAGCAACATATTCCAAATAAAATAAAGCACTTTATTTGACGGGCTTGGACGGATTCACTGCCGACTTCATTGAATTTATTTAAGAGAAAAGTGGTTCATTCTCCTTTTTGTCCTGTGTAGAGGAAACGTATTTGTCTTGCATGTCCTTAAAGATTATGGCAAAGTTAAGAAAGTTTGGCTAGCTTCTGGCTTATTATCGGGGAAACGGGTATGGGAAGTGTCAGAGGAGTGAAAGTGGCTGCAAGTACTGTGGGAATTTGATGAAGAAATGATGGGCTTGGTGGCTACGATTGCTTGGTTAACAAAAATGCTTTAGGCGGGGTTCAAGAATGTTAATGCACTGCTAAAAATAGGGCCATCCATGCTGTACATGAAATGGGAGGTGCCTCATAATTATTTGTTCAAGGTTAATTTCGATACTTTACGGGCTAATGATCATAATATAGTTGGCGTGGGAGCAGTGGCGTAGCCAAGAATTCGAAACCGGGGGTGCGCAATTTGAATAAACTCAAACACGTCAAATTCGAAGCCACTAATCTACATAACTTATAAACACATCCAAATGAAAGGAAATTCGGGAACTGACTCAGCAAAAGCAACGCGAGTTAAAACACCAAAGTGCAGGTAGTTGGTCAAGTAATAAATACTCGGTAAGTCTGAGGTCAATCAACGGGGAGGATGGTAGTTCTTTGACTTAAGAAAATTTCTTTCAAGAGGAAGAAGAGAAAAATAAAGAAAAGATGAAATATGGAGAGAAATGAATGAGAATTAATAAGTAAACTAACTAAAGGCAATATAACTAAATAAAACATACAAATAAAACTAAACCTAAAAATAGCGAAACATTACTACGCTAAAGGAAACAAAACTAACATAACAAGAACATAGAATAAAGCTAAATAATAAAAATAATAAAAATAGCACGCTAAATTAATTAAAAGCGTAAAAAACTTTAATTAAAATTAAGAATAAAAAGCGCTAGGAGTATCCATAAGTTTCGGGCAACACAACGGGCAATTCGGTGGACCGAGAATCTTTTTCTAATTAATTTTTCTTTAAAAATTAGCCTACTTTTCACAAGCTAATTAATCTCATAAACTCTTATTTTTCACAATAATTTATGCATGACATGAACTATATGTACCAATACCAATTATGGAATCAATTCGCATTACTTAATTTTACCGAAAACACTTGTTTATTAAAGTGAAGTAGTGCTTGACACTACAAAATCTTTTATTAAAAGTGAGTTTAGATATATTAAGTAAAAGCTACAATTTAATTCAAATAGGTTAAAATATGATTAAAATCAAATTTGAACTAAAACGGGCGATGAAAACATAAAATTAACGATTTCGGTATCAAAAAGTAAAGATTAAAATTACTAGCGAAAACAACGCGCTCTAGTTTAAAATTATAACAATACAAAACCAAATAATTTAGAGAGTATATCCCGCTCTCTAACTCGACCTATTAAGGTTTAGCGCAAAAACAACGATTCAAACTAGTTTAGTTATTTTGTCAGAAAGATTTTATTAAATTTATTATAAAAAATATGTGGTTGGCATACTAGGATAATAATTTAATAAAAAAAAGATTTATAATGATCTATTAACCAATAAAAAATTAATTAAAATTAAATTTGGGTCCAAACAATTACCGCGTTGGCATACTTGTTCCTTATGGACCCCTAATTAACGAACTAGACAAATATATCTAATAAATTCATGGATAATAAATTAATTAAATAAAACAGCCTACATAAATTCATAAATTGAAATCCAAATAAAATCATAAACATGTCCAATTTATATTAAAAATTAACAAAGCAGTAAATAAAATTAAAAAATCTGGAATTGAAGTATGCGCGTAGACCAATAATTAATTCTGAAAATTAATCTTCAAACTTGTACTTGAATACTTCATCTCTAACTCCAAATTAATGCCAAAGAAAAATAATGAAAATGGTACAATTGAGTCCTTAATGTGTGGAAGAAAAATTGAATAAAGAAAGAAAAAAAATAATGGAGAGAGAGAAAAAGAATGGAGAAAATCAATGGAGAGAGAGGGACGGCTGATTGTTTTGTTGCTACTGCTATTGTGATGATTGATGATATATATATATATTAGAAAACCTAATTTAATTAGGTGTGCTAATGGGTCATGGGCTTGATCTAATTTGGACCTTAAAACTTGATCAAAAATAAATTGCTATGCATGAGACTTGAATTCGAGACCACAAGTAAGGAACTTCTCACACAAACCATCTGGGCTAGGCCCATTTTGATAATTTCTTGCACCTTCATTTAATTTATTCATCCGCGCTAGAATCTGCTCTTCCAGCGCACTGTTCGTATTTCAGCCATAACTTTGCACTCCGAACTCCGATTGATGCAAGGTTTTCTCTTGTGCGTAGCTAACTCAGAGCTCTACAACTTTTGTCTGGAGTTTTCTTCAAATTCTGCATAGATAAATACCATAATTGGATGGAACAGAGGCATTGCATGTGGTGGATCTCTTCTTCAACCGAAAATTTTCCAAATTGATTCAAATGGTTTTTTTCTTCTCTTTGGCTTTTCTTAGTCTATTTCATCCACTCCCTTCATGATTAAGCTTGGAAATTTTTTTCGGTTCACTTTTTGAACTCAATTTAGCTCCGAATTTGACCGACGATGACTAATTTTGGGAGAATTTGCTTCTGGATTCATTCTTGTTTATTTTTAACCTGTAAAAAGGGTAAAATGCACTAAAAACAAATATATTATCCTATTTCATGATTATAACTCAATTCTTAACTATTTAGGATAATTAGAATTAAATTCATGTATATTAAGCTCTCTAAATATATATAAAAATGCAATATTTTAGCTTAATCAGGAACTTAAATGAATTATGATTAAGATAAGTAAGTCATGTTGGAAGCATAGCCAATGTTTTGATAGTTTTTCTTTCCAACTTCCTACGGCTGTTACCGTTTCTTTTTTGGGCCATATCTCTTAGTAGCACAAGAAAAAGAATAACTAATTTTAACTTAGAATAATAATTTCCAAATACATAAATGCTTATCGGGACTGGAGTCAGGCTATAAAAGTTCAACTTAGCACAAGAAAATAGGACTATTTCTTTGGAGTATAAACTAAAAAAGGTTCTTGTTCAAGACAATAATCCAATGAATTATGGGATCCAAATGATGAATTATAACTGAATATAATGTTGTAGGTCGGAAAATACCTTAGAGGGGGGTGAATAGGATTTTTAGAACCAAATCGAATTTTTAAAACCGTTTTAAAAATAATTAAAGTCCATACCAAGCAATCAAACAAAACATTTAAGTAATTTCAATCTCAAAGAAAATATAGCAATAAATAATAGAGCTAGAAATAAAAAGATTGAACCGATAGAAGTTGAAAACTTTTTGTCCATACGGTTCGGCTTGTTAGCCCCTACTTCCTAGCTTGAATAGTTTCCCGATAATTTTTACTAATACTGATCTTCTTCCGGGTGAAGATCAAACCTTTACAAGTGTTCACACTATACAAATGTTGTTATATCATAACACTCAACACAAGAATAACCTCTTGCTATTTTAAGAGAGAACCTAACGCTTACTCTTGCGGGTCTTGTGGCCATTGCCCTCAACCTTGGTCGACATAAAATGGAGTCCAAACCGGAAAGACATGCTCCGGATGGTAGCGAAGAAAGGCTTCCTCGTGAGCTTTTTATCTATCCTCAATGCGATTGAATCGGTTGTTGATGTTGGTATCAGAGGTTGTACTCTTATTTTGATTCAACAATCTTAGAGTTTTCGATTATGTCTATCTATCAAGGAACCGGTCTTAACTAAGGTTCTTCCACCACTATACCACCTCTTTTTGATGGCAAAAATTATAGTTATTGGAAAAATCGCATGGGCACTTTTCTACAAGCTAGTGACTTTGAATAATGGAGTGTTATACTCATTGGATCCTATGAGACTACCAAAACCAATGAAAAGGGTAATATCCTTCCTAAGTTTATTTCCGAATATGATGAACATGACATTAAGAAAATCCAATTTAATGCTAAAGCTTTAAATTCTCTACATTGTGCATTAACCATGAACAAATACAATAAAATTTCTAATTGTAAAACCACCAAAAAAATTTAGGATAAACTAGATGTTGTTCATGAGGGAACCTCACAAGTTAAGGATGACAATATTGACATGCTTGTTCATGATTATGAACTATTCAAAATGGAGCCAAATGAATCACTTGCTTCTATGTATAGTATGTTCTCTATTATCACAAATGCTTTAGATCTTCTTAGAAAGGTCTACTCTAATGAAGATAAGATTTGAAAGATTCTTAGAACTTTTCTCAATAAATGAAGACAAAAAGTGACGGCTATTCAAGAAGCCAAGAACCTCAAGACACTTGGCACTGATGAACTCTTGGGTTATTTCAAAACCCATAAGAAAGAATTAGAAAGAGAATAAGAGGGTGATTCGAAAGCCAAAAAGACTATAGCTCTCAAAGCAAGTCAACAAGAGGATGATGAGGAGTCGATGGGAGGAGATGAGGACATGGCTCTTCTATCTAGAAAATTCATGAAATTTTTAGCTAAGAATAAGAGCTTTCAAGGAAAAGAAAACAACTTTGATTCTTCATCAAGGAGGAACAATGGTCGATCAATTCAACAAAGAGTTGAGAACGAAGAAGTAAAGAAGTGTTTCCATTGTCATTAATCGGGGAATTTTAAAACCAATTGCCTGGTTAAAAGAAATGAGAAGAGGGATAAGAGGGAAAAATCTTTCAAGCAAGTAAAGCACGCCCTCAAAAGCACTTGGAGAGATTCTAAAGGAGGCGAGTCCGATGCCAACTCTAGTGACGAGAAAATGGCAAACCTTTGCCTTATGGAAAAAGACGATGGGGTAGATTCTTATTATGATTCATTTAGCGATGATGATGCTTCTATTAATAATGATGCACATGATGAGAATGACTATGATGAATTATATGAAATGTTTAAGGAATTGCATAGCAAGTTTGAAAACTTATCTAAAAAGTATGCAAACCTAAAAAGGGACAATTTGATAGTTTATAGCAAGTGTGAATCTTTTGAAAAAGAAAATGTGATTTTGAAAAATGAAATTACAACCTTGAAAAAATGAAAGGAGAAAGAAACTTCAAACACACTTGTAGTGAAAAATGTCAAATTAAAAAATCAAGTGGATAGCTTAACTAATAGTCTAACCAAGTTCACCAATGAAAGGGATAACTTGGATAAACTATTAGGAATGCAAAAGTGTGTATTCGACAAAGCCGGTTTGGGTTATAACAAAATTGACAACTAAAAGGATTATATTTTTTTTAAAACATACACACCTCATGATCCCACTCATCTTTGCATATATTGTGGTAAAAATACTCGCTATGTGGATCATTGTTACTATAGGAACGAGAGTTTCCCTAAGAGGAAGTTTGCTTGGGTTCCAAAAGGAACCATTATGTTTGCTAACTCAAAAGGACCCAACACATTTTGGGTACCAAAGGAGAAGTTGCTTAAGGTTATGGTGTAGGTGTACTTGAAAGCCAAAGGTAGCAAACCCAAATGGTTCTTGGATAGTGGATGCTCAAAGCACATGACGGAAGACAAAAATAACTTATTGAGTCTCATTCCCAAGCGATGAGGGAATGCATCTTTTGGAGACAACGCCAAGAAAAAAATCATCGGTATATGTAAGGTTGGTAAGTATTCTACTTGTATTGATAATGTTCTCTTAGTTGAAGGTTTAAAGTATAATTTACTTAGCATTAGTCAATTGTGTGATAAGGGTCTTAAAGTCATTTTTAAATTCGATCGTTGTATTGTTAAGAATGTTAGTGATGATTCCATCTTACTTGTTGCATGTAGAACTAACAACGTGTACACTCTTGAGCTTGATGATTTGTCTCAACAAGATGTTAAGTGTTTGTCCGCTCTTAATGATATTTCTTATTTATGGCATAGAAGATTAGAACTTGCTAATATAGATTTAATTCATGTTTTGTCTAAGAAAGAATTAATTGAAAGATTGCCTAAAACCAATTTTGTTAAGGGTAAAATTTGATATACATGTCAACTTGGTAAACAACACAAGTCTTCATTTAAGTCTAAGAAGGATATCACCACAATAAGACCTCTTGATATGTTGCATTTTGATTTGTTTGGTCATATTTCGATTGTTAGTTTTGGTGGAAAATTGTATACTTTTGCGATTATTGATGATTACACTAGATTTACTTGGGTGTTATTTCTTTCTCACAAAAGTGAAACTCTACATGTTTTTGCTAAATGTTGTAGAAAAGTTCAAAATAAAAATGGTAGTTCTATTGTACATGTTAGGAGTGATAGAGGTAGAGAATTCGATAATATTGATATTGAAAACTTTTGTGATGAGTATGGTATTGATCATAACTTTTTGGCACCCAGAACTCCTCAACAAAATGGTGTCGTTGAAAGAAAAAATAGGTCTTTTCAAGAGATGTCTAGGATTATGTTAAATGAACATTTTTTGCGAGAGTATTTGTGGGTGGAAGCCGTTAACACCACATGCCATGTGATTAATCGTACTTTCATTCGTAAAAAGTTAGATAAGATATCTTATGAGTTATGAAATGATAAGAAATCAAATATTTCATATTTTAAAGTTTTTGGTTATAAGTGTTTTATCTTGAATGATCGTGATCACTTGGGTAAATTTGATGCTAAATCTGAAGAAGGAATTTTTATTGGGTATGACACTAATAGTAAAGCATATAGAGTTTATAACAAGAAAAGTTTGGTAGTCCAAGAGTCTATGCATGTTGTATTTGGTGAGTTCAATCCTTTTTCACCCATAGTGCGTTCCGATGACGATGTTGAAATTATCCAAAAAATTTCGGATATTCAAATTAATGATACATCTAAGGAAGAAACATCGAGTGCTCAAGCTCTTTCTAAGGAGTTAGAAAACACAATTGAGCAAAACTCGAATGATTTACCTAGGAGTTGAAAATTCATGTCCAACCACCCTATTGATCAAATTCTTGGAGAGCCATCTAGTAAAGTTATGACTAGATCATCCTTAAGAAATATATGCAATAATATGGCATTTGTTTCTCAATATAAGCTTAAAAACATAAATGAAACCGAACAAGATAAATCTTGGATAATGGCTATGTAAGAAGAGCTCAACCAATTTGTGAAAAACAAAGTGTGGACACTTGTTCCCAAACCTAACGATCACACCATTATAAGCACTAAATGAGTATTTCACAATAAAAAGAATGAAAGTGGTGTAATTATTAGAAATAAAGCTAGACTTGTTGCCCAATTATATAATCAAGAGGAAGGCATTGATTATGAGGAAACATATGCACCCGTTACACGTCTAGAAGCCATTCGCATGCTACTTACTTATTCATGTTTTAAGAATTTTAAGTTGTATCAAATGGATGTGAAAAATGCTTTATTAAATGGTTTTATTGAAGAGAAAGTTTATGTGAAACAACCTCTTGGTTTTAAAAATCATGTTTATTCGAATTATGTGTTTAAATTGTCTAAAGCTTTATATGGTCTAAAACAAACACTTAGAGTATGGTATGATAAACTAAATTCATTTTTTATTAACAATGGCTTGGTTAGAGGTAAAATTGATACTACTTTATTTATCAAAAATCATGATAATTATATGCTACTTGTACAAATCTATGTTGATGACATTATCTTTGTTTCTACTAACGAGAATCTTTGCAAGGATTTTTTCACATGTATGCAAAAGAAATTCGAAATGAGCATGATGGAAGAGATGAATTACTTCCTTGGATTACAAGTGAAGCAATGCAAAGAAGGAATTTTTGCCAATCAAGAAAAGTACGTGAAGGAGCTCTTGAAGAAATTCGACATGGAATGCGCCAAATCAATGAGTACGCCTATGAGTTCAACACTGAAGCTCGACAAGAACAATATTGTTAAAAATGTGGATATCAAAACATATCAAGGTATAATTGGTAGTTTATTGTATTTAACGGCCTCTAGGCCGGACATTATGTTTAGTGTATGTCTTTGTGCACGATTCCAAGCGAATCCTAAAGAATTACACCTACTTGCTGTTAAATTAGGGCTAGCAATTCGGGTTCGCGTGTTGTGTTTGGGTCGTGTCAACACATAAGTATTACAGTATTAGTGTCAACCCGAACACGACCCGTTTAACTAATCGTGTCATTTATATTAACTCGAACACGACCTGTTTATTTTACAGGTTACACGACACGATCGGACTAACCCGTTTAATAAATAGGTCATGTTAAATCTGCAACTCGACACGACACGATAAACCTTTTAAGATTATAATGACAATTAAGTCTCATATAAAAAAAAATTAACTTGTTTTATAATAGTTGTAAATTTTTAATAAGTAATAATAAATATCACCCAATACCAAAATTCAATATTAATAACCTAGAGTCAAAATATATAACATTCCATCACCAAAGCATAAACATAAAAAATTAGTACTTTATCCATCATTAAAAACATAATAATTATCATCTACTACCAATACTCCAAATAAGAATATAATTGTTCAAGAAAGATGGCAAAATAAAAAATATATATATATAGCTGTAAAAGAAAATAAAAATAATAATCGTGTTAATTGCGGGTCAATTTCGAGTTAGCGGGTTAACCCGAACACGACCTGTTTAGTTTGCGGGTTAAGCGTGTCTGACCTGAAATTGACCCGAACACGTTTATGCTTGACCCAAACCCGCTAATTCCGTGTCGAGTTCGTGTCGGGTTAGCGTGTCGTGTCAAATATTGCCGGCCCTACGTTAAATGGATATTTCGTTATCTTTTCGGTACTAGTTCTTTGGGTTTGTGATATCCAAGATAGAACACTTTTGACCTAATTAGTTATTCCGACGCGGAATTTTGCCGGTTGCAAAATCGATAGGAAAAGCACTAATGGCACTTGTCATTTTTCAGGACATGCACTAGTATCTTGGTCAAGTAATAAACAAACTTCGGTGGCCCTCTCAACGGCCGAAGCCGAAAATGTGGCGACCGAAAGTTGTTGTGCACAAACTTTGTACATTAAACAATAACTAGTAGACTTTGAAATTAGTCTTAGCCACATTCCCATTAAATGTGATAACACAAGTGCTATTAGCTTGATCAAGAACCCCATACAACATTCACGTACTAAGCACATTGAGATAAGATATCATTTTATTCGTGATTATGTGAAAAAATGTGATGTTGATATTGAATTCATTGGCATTGAATCACATCTTGCGGATATTTTCATAAAACCATTTCCCAATGATCTCTTTTTTACTATTCGTCGTGAAATTTGTATGATTAGAGTATGTAATATCTAGTTGACCAAAATATTCATGTATATTGATCATTTATGCTTGTTTCTAAAGCATACAAAGTTATGAATTTATTTGATTAATCTTAATTATGCAATAAGTATTTAAGTAGCTAGTGCTTCATTTATATATTATTTGATGTACTAATATTATTTTTGTAGCACAAAAGTTGTCGATTTGCTTATTCTAGGTTCATATGGCCTAAAGAGGTCAAACCAACGATAAACTGGGCAGAACAGGTCATCAGTCGACTAAGGACAGATGATTGGTCGACTGAGTGTTGACCAGTCGACTGAAGGCCTTTCATCAGTCGACTAAGCATTGGCTGAGAATAGTTCATTTTAACCCCTTTGTGAGGATCAAGCGCTTATCGTTGCGCCAAAAGCTATAGCTGTTAGCGAAGGCACAACTTTATTTCCTTATACGCAAGGCCCATTAGAGCGCCATGGCATTCGATAATCTGTACACCGGATATACCCTCCGGATTCACCACGAAGAGGAGCGCAATTGTAAATTTACCTCCAACAATTTTCCCCCACAATGGCGCGCCCCAGGTATCGAACCCGTGATCTCCTCTGATACCAATTGTGAGGATCAAGTGCTTACCGTTGTGCCAAAAGCTATAGCTGTTAGCGAAGGCACAACTTTATTTCCTTATACGCAAGGCCCATTAGAGCGCCATGGCATTCGATAACCTGCACACAGGATATACCCTCCGGATTCACCACAGAAAGGAGCGCAATTGTGGATTTACCTTCAACACCCTTCTTTCCCTTGTTTTCTCTCATCTCCATTTCGTGAACACCCTTACCCAAACCATTTCAATCCTTCATAAACATCATTAACACCGAAACTTATTCCCCAAATCTTTCCTTAAACCATCAATCATCATCATTCTACACTAAATCAACCATAAATCATACATTTTTCAACCCAAAATTCTCAAACCCATCTCATTCTCTCTCTAACCCTAAAACCTACCCCTTATTTCGAAATTCACCCTTACTCTCCAACTTTACTCAAATTTGTCTATCAAATCCTCTTAAAACTTTAAATTAAACCTTTTCCAACCAATTTTCCCTACCAAAATCAATTTTTTCTCACCAAATCAAAGTCTCACCTTAAACCCTAGTTTTTCATATAGCTTATGCCTTCAACCCCTACTTCTCTAAAAATGTCTCAAGGACCTTGCTCTCGTCGCCCTCGCAAGAATGTACCTCAAGAGGGTGCATCATCGGCCATTCCGCCGCAAGTTCCATTACTGCCATTATTCATCTCCAATGAGGCACAAGAGAATTTTAACAATGACTACTCAACTCGGACAATAGTTGAAGGTAAACAATTTAATTTTTAATTATTTGCCTTAAATGGATTGAATGTTGCGGCTCTATTTCTAAATCAAAGTATCATAAACTTCTTAAGTATCCGTGAAAATGTCTATCCACGGCTTATTCATCTATTTTATGCAAACTTGCACCATCCCGTACTTGATAATGGACGTTTCAACAAGGCTCGCCTTGTTACTCTATTGAATGGTCAAAGGATTAGCTTCAACAAAGCCGAGTTGGTCGAAATCTTTGGCTTTCCCGTTGACAATGTAGCTGAGTTCCGTCCAACTTTGGGAACCTTTTTGGATTTGAGAAAAACACGGCCAAAGGCATTCTCCTCAAGCATAGGTTTTGAAATACGGGAAATGAGATTAAAGCATCTATGCTCAAACTCGATGCCTGACTCATACACTCTATACTTGGATATTCGATCATTCCAAGGTGTGGTAGCTGTGCTTCGCTCAATGCTTTGGAATTATTCTTGATATGGGCTATTACAATGGGACACAAATTGGATTATGGTAGTCTCATATTTCATTGTCTCCTTAAAATCACTAATCGTAAAAGACAAGGTTTGGTCTACGAGATGGCTCTAACTCAATTGTTTAAATTCTATAATGAAGAGACCTATAGTGCTAAGGTGATTCGTTTGATGAAATATAGCATGGTGCATGGACTGCCAATGATCCTAAAGATATAGATGATCATAGCGGCGATGAGGACGAAGATTCATCTCCCTCCGAAGAAATATGTGAAGAATAAGAAAAAAGTTTCGAGATTCCACAACAAGCTACTTCATCACAAGGCCCTCGCCGATCCCGTACCGCACACGATGAGTCCTGTAATACCGCCTTGCTTCATGCTATTCAAGGACTATTGGGTTAAGTTCAATCTTTTTCAACCAACATCAACAACCGATTCCATCGCATTAAGGATCGACAAAGAGCTCATGAGGAAGCATTTCTTCGCTAACATCCGAAGCATGTCTTTATGGTTTGGACTTTGTTTCATGTCGACAAGGTTGGGGGTAATGGCCTCAAGACCCGCAAGAGTAAGCGTTGGGTTCTCTTATTTTTGTTGATAACAAAGGGGGAGAAATATATGTGTTTAAAGTGTTTGGTACACACTTCGTTTCCTTATGTTGTTTTCTTCTCGAACGTCTTTACGCTTAAGTATCTTTTGGTTTTAAACTCTTAACTATTATTATGTTTTTTTTAATCATGCTTGATTGAACTTACAACTTTATTATTAAGTTATTTCATTGCAATGGTTTGAATTAATGTTATGCATGCTTATCAGATTTAACCCTATGCATAGTTTGGGGGGGGGGGGGGGGCTTCCCCTTTATTATTTCAACTTATGCTTTTAATTGATAACACACATTAATCTATTGTCATCATTCAAAAAGGGGGAGATTGTTGACCTTATAGTCACTAATTTTGTTTTGATAATAACAATAACATTAATTTTGTGTATTTAACTAAGTTGTTGTTTTAAGTAATAGCCACAAACATTGTTTTAACACATGGACAAAAAATGACAAGCTGGAACCAAGATCACTCTTCCACAAAGCTTACAAATCTCATTTATTTCACACCACACATCAACTCGATCAAAGCTTATTCACCATTACAAATCAACGAGGATCAAAGACCAAAGCAAATGAAGAATTGAAGAAACTTCCTAAAGCGTTCAAAGACTCGTTTATTTAATATTTGAGTTAACACTTTAGAATTCATGTAAAGTTTCATATTTGATAATCACAATAGCTCTTACTTTGTTTTAACTTTATTAGTTTGATCAAATTAAGTTTGAATTTAGATTCCCTCAAAAACCTCTTTTTAGGGAAAACCCGTTTTTGAAATAAATTCGTTTTAAATTCTAACGACCATATTTTTGAGCTTTTCACTTTATAGAAGTCTTAGGAACTCATATTTTATATTACCCAAGCTTCAAAATTGATTTTTGAGCTAATTTATAAAAGTGTGAAAAATTGAATTTTTAGATTTTTTAGTAGCAAACCAGTGGGGACCATCAGTCGACTGATGTGCATTGCTCAGTCGACTGATAGCCACTCAGTCGACTGATGGCCTAGAAACTAGCCGTTGAATTTATGATTTTTTACCATTTTTGGTACCAAACTTCCACCAATTCCTTCCAAACGGCCATATGTTGTTCTAGACTATATATACATTATCCAAGACATATTCAGATATTCTTGAATCATTCTTACACTATCCTCTTCATCTATATTCAATACACAAAGATTCAAGAACATTGTTTTGATCAAATTTTATTATTTTGAGTTATTAATTGTTGATCAAATATGAAACTTTACATGAATTCTAAAATGCTAACTTAAATATTAAATAAACGAGTAATTGAATGCTTTAGGAAGTTTTTTCAATTCTTCACTTGCTTTGTCTTTGATCCTCATTGATTTTTAATGGTGAATGAGCTTTGATCAAGTTGATGTGTGGTGTGAGATAAATGAGATTTGTAAGTTTTATGGAAGAGTGATCTTAGTTTTGGCTTGTCGTTTTTTGTCCATGTGTTAAAACAATGTTTGTGGCTATTACTTAAAACAACAACTTAGTTAAATACACAAGATTAATGTTATTATTATTATTATTATTATTATCAAAACAAGATTAGTGACTATAAAGTCAACAAATGTCCTTCACAGAACCACCATATTAGAGAACTAATAGTCTAATAATAATGATTGTAAAAAAATAAAAAAAAAATCCATTCTTAAACTACCTTTATTTTTTTCGCTATTTGAAGATCCAACCGCACTAATTACTTTGCAGCATTTTGTATACTCGTGTCCACGTGCAATGTTCAAGGAAATATGCAAAAACAAAAGCATAACAACTTAAAACGTAAGCTTAATAATGAATATGATGATAAAATTTTCAAATCCATGATTCATTTCCATCTCCATTAATTTAAAACAAGCTTATGATATCATAATCAAGTCTGCTAAAGTCACACTACAACTGATATACCATTAACTTATTCCAGCAAATGTGGGTTAGCAAGATCAAATAGAACTATCATAATACGTAACAGAGCTATAATCAGCCCTATAACTCACACACTTGTTAGATCTAAACAATGATCAAGAAAAGAACAAATTAGCTATAGCCTATAAACCAGATACAAAACTCACATTTCACCTTAATTTTTACACATTCAAACGAAGCAAATAGAAAACCACTAACCTTGGTGGCTTGGTCGGTGATGAGTGCCTGAGTGTCACGGGGCATCCTTCGATGGCACAAAGGAGGCCGCGTGAGCGACCGTGCTAACCGATAGGCCGGTCGAGTGTGATCGAATTTTATCTACAATCAACGAACAACATGCAACAACAGTAATTTTAAAGAGAGCGTGAGCACAAATTGAGATTACTTCATTACAAGAAATGAGATTACATGGAAAGCTATTACAATGCGAAAGAAAGTAAGAGCTTGAAAACAAAGTGCTAAACAACGTGCACTGGTAGGCAACTCGGGTGTAAGGCAGATAATCTTATCCCCACATATAACCACTTAATGAAAATACCAAAGTTGTAGCAGTGCACGTTGGGTCTTACAAGTTACAAGAAAACTTTTACAAAGGAAATGCAATACAACTACAAAGGAAATTCCTAGATCTAATTACATGGAAACAATATTTACATATGAGAAACCTAAACACAAAAATAGAACTAGATGACGCTGGATCGCCTGATGGGCCGTACTGCGCTCGGGCGCATGCACGGTGCTGATGAAGTGTAGACGGTGTCGGTCACGAGTGCTGTTGGAAGGCACCCCGTGACACTGAGGCCTGAGTGCGTGGGTGGTTGCTGGTCGGTGCTGTGGACGGGACGTCGCTGGACGGAGTCGGAGAGTGGAGTGAAATGGAGCGAAAAAAAAGAGAGGAACATAGGAGAAGACTAAAGAGAAAGAAAAAATAAAGAGGGAAAGTGAGATCGGGATCTTTCTACTCATTTAAGTGTATTTCAATTCTCAAAATGCCGCTCAATTTTATTTCTTACAATTGCATACCCTCAACTTTAAATATATGTATATAAGTCCCTATTTTTATTTTTTTTTAAATTGTCGAAATCATCGGGGGTGAGCGCACACCCCG
The DNA here is from genome assembly GCA_021464415.1 of Lonicera japonica. NCBI lineage: Eukaryota > Viridiplantae > Streptophyta > Magnoliopsida > Dipsacales > Caprifoliaceae > Lonicera > Lonicera japonica. The sequence continues at coordinate 6,516,307 of CM038467.1, read as the reverse complement.
TCATCACTACGTGGATACGCCCCTGCGTGGGAGCCAACATTCGTGATTCTAAGGGCGTGTTCTATGCCGAGATGAGTAGGTTATGCGATAATGTTGCTTCTGCTGAAGCGGCGGAGCTAATCATGGTGCGGGAGGCAGTCATTTTGCGGTAGAGACGGGTTTTAGAGATATAATGCTTAAAGGTGATAATTTGGGTGTTATCAATGCGATCATATTAAAGGAGGATGGCTAATGCTCAGTTGGGGTAATTGTGGTAAATATAGCTACGATAGATATGTCGTGTACGAGATTAAAATTTTCATTAGTTAAGAAAGAAGTGAGTGTCGTTGCTCACTTGCTCACTAGGACAAATATGCATGCGGGGTTGTTAATTACACACCAAATTTTCTTTAGCTCTTTTTTAAATTTACCAAAAAGGCTTTTAGATTTCTATCGTCATTCTATAAATATGTAGTAAATGAATTACCACATATATATTATATATGTGTTAAGTTAGTATTGAAAAAAAAACCTTACATTCAACGCATATGTAATGAAAGAGTAAAAACACTCACTACATATAAATTAAATACAATATTATTAAATAAGAGTGCTCATTGTAAAATATAAATTTCAATGAGTGAAGTGAAACTACACAACAAAACAAAAATAAATAAAACTTAGCGCATAATAGAAGCCCCATAAATTGTCAATAAAAGCAGAAAACCGTCATTGGTCCAACACCATTATCAAAATGGAATTGTTTATTTTAAAAATAGCAAAAGAAAAAATAAAAATTTTAAATTGTCCTTGTCTTTTCCTTTTAGTAATTGAGATTTTTGCATGAATTTTTAATTTGTGTAATTTTCTTTTTTAAAATTCATTTTCTCTCCATAGATGCTCTGCTAAATAAATAAAACCCCGGCTTACCCCATTTTTGGCATTTTTTATCCTTTTCTATTTCGTTTTAATCTGAATGAATACATTTACACATTATTATTATTATTATTACTACTAGATTATAACATGTGCTATGCACGGGCACTTTTGTGAAAGTTGTGTCCGTGCCAAAAATTATTACAAAAAAGAATTGTCAATTATAATTCTATAAATGAATTAGAAATTTTGCACTGTCTTATTTATAAAGTTGAAATAAAATTTAAATTAATCTATAATATAATAGTAAAAATAAATTATAATCAAAGTATAAAAGATAGAGATTAATTTGTAAATTCTTGAGGTATGTAAGTTAAGATTAATAAAGAGAACACACATTTTTTTTTTATCAATAATCGTGGAGATTAACAAAGTTTATTTAAAAAAAAAAAAAGAGAAAAAGGAAAAAAAAAAGAGATTAATAATGTAACTAATTAATTCTTGCATTAACGAGTGTCATGTAGTATTCTCACAACAAAATATTTTTACTCCTCCTATTTTATATATATTATTAGATTATTATTATTATTTTCTCTTCTTCTGTCTTCACATTACATAATACCCCCTCAATTTGACCTAAATTTCTTCATTCCCTCTCGCCGCGCTATATTACCTACCTCCACATACCCTAGTTTTCCCCTTCCTATTTGATTTCTTCCATCTTGTTCGATCCTTTCGATTATAGATACACGTTTCAATTATCCAATCTTTTCTATCTGCCAGGTAAGATTTGGTTTTGGTTCTTGTTTTAACCTTCCGTTATTGATTCTTTGTTGGAATTAGTTATTTTTTTATTTTTTTTTGATTTTGTTGGATTTGATTTACCTGAGACTTGATTTGCTGTTGTTCTTCCAGATCTGATCCAAAGCGGTAGGGTTTGAAAAGGATACGTTGCGGATTTGGGTATGATTTCTTCAAGCATCAATCTTTGTCGAATTAGGGTTTTTTGATCCATTTTTGTACGGCGGGGGGGGAAATGTCGCTTTTACCCAAAAGCGATTCGATCCAGATTCGAGAAGTGTGGAATGACAATCTGGAAGAAGAGTTTGATTTGATTCGTGATGTTGTTGATGATTTTCCTTATATCGCTATGGACACGGAGTTCCCCGGGATTGTCCTTCGTCCGGTGGGGAACTTCAAGAACAGTAACGACTATCATTACCAAACTTTGAAGGACAACGTAGACATGTTGAAATTGATCCAATTAGGGCTTACTTTTTCCGATGAGCAAGGGAATTTACCTAAATGTGGCACTGATAAGTATTGCATCTGGCAATTCAACTTCCGCGAGTTCAATGTCAATGAAGATGTGTCTGCTAGTGATTCCATTGAGCTTTTGAGGCAGAGTGGTATTGATTTCAAGAAGAACAATGAAAATGGAATCGATGCACAAAGATTTGGGGAGCTCTTGATGTCTTCTGGGATTGTGTTGAATGATAATGTATACTGGGTTACCTTTCACAGTGGATATGATTTTGGGTACTTGCTTAAGCTTTTGACTTGCCAGAATTTGCCCGAGACACAAGCTGGGTTCTTTAACTTGATCAATCTCTACTTTCCTACCATTTATGACATTAAGCATCTGATGAAGTTCTGTAACAGTCTTCATGGTGGGTTGAACAAGCTTGCAGAGTTATTGGAAGTTCAGAGAATTGGTGTTTGTCACCAGGCGGGTTCGGATAGTTTGCTTACAGCTTGTACATTCAGGAAGTTGAAAGACAACTTCTTTAGCGGTTCTTTGGATAAATATTCTGGTGTCTTGTATGGTCTAGGTGTTGAGCTTTGAAAAATTACCCCATGGGGAAAAAATATGAACAAATAAAAAATGAAATGATAGATGTTTATTGAACTACATCTGTGTGCATGATGATGACACTGCATATCTGTGTCCACTTTTTTGAAGCAATCTCTCTTAATTTATAGTTTCCTATAGACCTATACGATGGTTTACTTCTTCACTCCATCTTTTGTCCATAGCTTCGATGTTTTATTTTAGCGCTTCTTGTTCTGCTCTCAAAAGTTTCTTGGTTTCGGTATATAGATAGTTCTTTTCGATGGAAAACAGGTTATGCAACTAGTTACTTTGTTTTAAGTTAACCATATTTACAAAATTATAGTTCATAGTTATGTTCAGATGTAGATTGTTAAGCATGTTCTTTTTATGATGAAAAGGAGCTTGTTATTCTGAAGTTTTGCTGCGTTCTAGTCTTCTTTGTAATCTTTCCTGTACTATTTGTTCATTTGCAGCTCTATGTTCCAGCAGGATGTGAATTATTTCAAAGCATCACCCCCCCCCCCCCCCCCCCCCCCCCCCCGAAAGGGCTTGGTCCTTTCCATTTTGATGATAGTAATGTAAATAATTACTCAAAATTAGTTCCTGTGGCTGGGCTAATTTTGCTAGAATGAGCATCTCAATTTGCAACGATGCGACCAAGTTAACTTCGACATACTGTGTCTTGGTTAGAGGTGCAAGATTACTTGATGTGCTGCTAATGCTGGGTCAAACATCTTCCACAATGGTTACATATCAGCAACATCACTAGAGATGAATCCTAGATCTGCTTCCCCTGGTAACTGGAGGGAAACATAGTTTTGTTCACATGGTAACTCCCTCGACTCCTTTCATTTGGGCTAATATATTTCTTGGTCCCATCAGATTCTAAGATATGTTGTTGAGAACTTGAGATGGATGTATTTGGTTTCTCTACAATCCTGCCAATCTGTGATTTCCATTGTGCTTTATAAAGAATGAATTTGGGATTTGTTGCTTTGTCTGGTTAACACTGGAGTGTTCTCATGCAGATTTATTCTTGATTATATATATAAACTGCTATATTGGTTATTATTTTTTGTAGGCTTATCGCATTGAAACAAATTTGAGTTTATGGTATACTGCTATTGTGGTCGAGTCATTGAGGAAAGGGGCTCTTTTTTCTTTTCTTTTTTTTTGGGGGGGGGGGGGTTGTTGTTGATGGCTTTATTGATCATGATGAAGTGTTTAGAGCTAACTGGTTTTTGGGTGCTTAAAACCTATGTAAGCTTCTTTGGGTTCACAATGCAGGTATAAATCTATCGCCGAAGAAATACTTAAATGTCGTGGTATCTTCTGTTGCCTTTAGTGTTATTATTGAGACCAAGAGGTGGCACAATGGTAAGACCATCCCACCCTCCAGTGGGCAAGGTTTGATTCTCATAACATCCCACCTCTAGAGCAATGCTGATTTCAGAGCAAGGTTTGATTCTAACGGCAGCAATTAGTAAGGATTTCAAGTTTTTGGTTTTTTGGTCTCCACCGTCATATTTTAATTGATGTTTGAATAAGTTGATGCCAGTGCAGAATCAACCGATATTTTATTTCGTGCTTGTACATACTTCTCTCAGACTGCAGCAGATGTTAAGCATATGCTGCTTGTAAAAAGCCAAGTAAGCAGCTTCTTGTTAATCTTGACTAATTGCTTTTCTATCTTTATTATTCTCTTGAACATCAATCTTTGGAGTAAAATTCATAAAATACAAGCATTGTGTTTGGCTGTAGGGAATTAGAGCCAAATTAATGGAGATTTACAACTAATTTCTTTAGATTACTCCAATCCCAATTCCAAATGTTAAATTGCATGATGCAATACAAAACAATTATGTAGAGTTGAGTAAATTTCTTTTTGGTCAGTGAGTCAAACCCATATCTCTAAATGGCCATCAAAATGTTATAATTTTTAATGGGTGGAAATGAGGATCGCTTAGTCTGTCCTGCCACAGGGACCATACTTCTAAGGCTAGTGTGGGCGTCTTACAAGTAGAAACCCTTTTTTTTTTTTTACAGTTATTCAAGAAGGCTCTTATATCAATTTCTCTCAATCTCTTTATCCCAATTGTAGCATTGCCACACAGCATCACGCTGAAGCCCTGTAAAACAAATAATTTATTTGCGGGCTTCTTGTAGATGGTCATTATTTGCATCATCTCTGGAGAAAAGCATTCGATATGGAGTTCTAACTCCATTGTTTCTTCTACTTTCTGTTCCAATTCCTCGTTTATCTTCTCTTTTATATTCAATAATCTTGTTGCTGTTGCGGCTTGAGGATCTTCTTTCAGCCTCCTCGTTATCCCTCTGCAGATTTTAAAATCTTGGTCAAAAAATAAAGTTAGATTATAGAAAAATGGGGAAAATTAAATTGCAAGTAACTAGGCATAAACTTGTGGATGCTGTCTTCACATTATTATCCTTTTCAAAGCATGTGAAGCTTCTTCAGTATACCTCTGCGGCGAAGTGCTTTAAAATTTAAAGCTACAGGTATTGTGCAACGCAAGGATGGATTATAATAGAATACTCAAGATTTCAACCTTTCCAATTGCCAGTGCGCCCGCATCCCCTGCCGCAATTAATTACTTTTCCGTATATGATTCTACTCAATGCATCTAACAAAAAAGGTTCTAAACACGAGAAAGAAAGGAACTTTTTCATCAAAAACAAAAAAGAAAGGAACTTTTTGCTAAGATAAACATTTCTGGAATATTTTTTGTGCTACATAACATTTCTCTTTATTAGTAAGATAATCATACATTTTCCTTTTAGTGATATTGTTAGAATAAAAAAGAAGGAACTAGAAATTTTGCATGGGTTGAACGCTAACATATTTTGAGAAAAAAGGCTAGAAATCTTTTTATGAAAAAAGTTCATATTTCGTTGTGTTGGTTATGCTACATTTACTATCTAACCGTTGTCTATGAAAACAGATTGAGGAGTTTGATCAAGATTAAGTCAAATTATTGTTTGCATATATACACTAGTAATTACACTCTTGGAATGCTTTCTTCCCTTTTCGTCCGTTCTAGTTGTGGTTAAGTCTTGCCAACCATCACAACTATAGTGGTCTGGCAGTGTTCGGCAATTGCCAAATATTTTGTTTTCATTATGAAAAGAAGATTGTATTAAGTGTTTGACAAGAAAATAGAAAGACAAGTGAAGGACACAACTTTCTATGGTGCGTTAAAACTAGAGACTTATCTTAGAATAATTATGAGCAATGCTATATTTAGACTTCGTTTTGTTTGTGGATTTGAATCCTCAGGAAAAGAAAAAAATTCATTTCTTTTGTTTGGTAAGCACAAATTTTGAAAACACTTATCTGAAAGTGAGAAAAGTAGGGGATCATTCCTCTCAAAATTCATGAGATTGATTTTCCAACATTTATTACAAAAATTTTGAACAACAATACGCCTAATTAAATGCTTTTCATGCTTTACCGAATACAAGAAAATAAATTTGACCGGAAGTTTACAATCTGTTTGGATTGAGGGAATGGGAAGGAAATGAAATGAAAAGAGGAGAAATGATTGTATTTCATTCATTTGAATAGATTTTAAGAAGGATCAGAGAGGAAACGAAGGCATTGGGATGGGATGCCAATCTCTTCCATTCCTTTATTTTGTTTCCTTTTAATATTGGGAGGATCGGGAGGGAAAGGAAAAGATTTTAATGATTTTTTCATGTTATTCCAAATTTAACTCAAATTTGTTAATAATATATTAAATCACATTTCTTTTATTTCTTTTCTTCTTACCATCCAAACAAGATTTATTTTTATTATATTCTTTTATATTCTTAGCTATCCAAACAATAATAAAATTAAACTCATTCATTTCATTCTATTTTATTCTATTCATTCCCCTCTTAATTAACTATTTCCCTTCCACCTCTTTATTTCAATCCAAATGGACTGTTAGTTTCCGACTTTCATGAGAAAGATAATGGAATTTATTTTATTTTCGTGAACCAAATGATGTCTTACTGAATATTCTCACTAGCATGCATTATATGGGTTGTACTTTCACAAAATACAACACGAGTATAATACATTTAATGCATTTGATAAGAATATGGGTCGTACATTCACAAGATATAACAAGAGTATAATACATTTAATGCATTTGCTAAGAATATGAGTTGTACCTGTACAAGATACAACAAGAGTATAATATATTTAATGCATTTGCTAAGAATATCGGTTGTATTTTCACAAGATACAACAAGAAAGATACAACAAGAATATAATATATTTAATGCATTTAGTAAGAATAAGTAGCAAGATTCGTAGGTAAGTGAAACATTTTTCAATAATTATTTTCTTAATTCTTAACTTGAATTTGGTTAAATGATCTGATTGCTTCTTTAAGAAGAAAGAAAAGTGGAATTTGGTTTTTGGTTTATTCGTTACTTTTTTTAAAAAAATTAATCTATTTTTATATCTTATTTTACTTTCTTTGATGCTGTCTCAGAGAGGTTTTTACTTTTTACTCTTTACGACTGAACTCATATTTCGAATTTTGAAAGCGGTATTCCTTCAAAATTTCTTCGTACACAACCTGGCAATTTAGGTATCTGAAATCTACTTACATTTTATTTTATTATTTTAAATCAATTTTTTTGCTTCAATTTCAATTTTAGGTTTTTGTATAATTATCTACTATTTGATTAGTGCTTGTGTGGTTGCATAAAATGTCTAACTTATAAATTAGATCATTTGAAAATTACAAAAATTATAATTCTTTTTATTTTATCAAAAAATTGACAGTTCATTTTGAAGTATGCTGGTGTCTTATATGGTCTAGGTGTTGTTGAGCTTTAACAAAAACATCCATCGAGGAAAAAAAATTGAAGAGATAAAAATGAAATGGTAAATACTTGTTGAACAACATTTTTATTTTTTTTAGTACAGGCGGTAAGAGTAAACTGTTTAAGAGAAAGGAGGTATAGACGAGAGGACTCGAACTCTTACCTTCTTACAAATAGCAACATACTACAAACTCTCTGAACATTCCGATCCATAACAATAGTTACAAGTTATGATATGATAAAGAAATGTTAAGGAAGTATTTACAATTATTGTTTTTATTTTTATTGGTCCCGTCACATTTTCGGCCACAATTTGACGAGTTTTAAGGAGGAATGGGGACAAGAAAGTAACCTGATTCACAATGTTTAAGCTCCCAACGGTTGCTAAAGTAACCTGTGAATCAGTTTAGTTTGCTGAATCCTTGGGGAAATCGTCCAGTTTCTATACATTGTTATGCTTGTTTAGAACTTCTATACTACAACCTCTAATCTCGGGTGCCAATTTAATTATTGTCGAGTCAGTAGTCAATCCTAACCCGATGTGTTCAAATAATTGTATAAAATAACCTGAACTAATCCGACTTTCTTATTAAACATGACAACAAAACCCATTTACGATAACCTAGGACTAGGACCACCTTCTCCTTAAACTGAAAAATCACCGACTCCAAAGACTACCAAAGTAAAACTTGGGGGTTGTGGATCCAGAGTGAAAGCAAGTCTTTGACTCGAGGGCAGCAGAAATGCAGGCTTGAATCTATCAGAGGCAGGTTTAAAATCTTGAAAGGGCAGTTTCAAATCCCTTTAATTAAGAGACCACTGATCGGGCAGGGATTACTACCCTCATAACCCATTTATATAGCCCACTATTAAAATAAATGCTCCAATTCTACAATTATAGAAGAACATTCTGAAGCACCTGAGGATTTCCGCCGACTGTGACGACTTTTAGTGGATGCCAGTCTGGGTTCTTCAGTCTCTCTTGCCACAGGGTGTAGAGTTTGGCGGCTTTGATCTGAGCTTCTTCATCTGAGAACCTATCCTTGCACGCATTTTGAAAGGGTTTCATTTCAATACCTCCTACTCTCTTTATCCTAATATTAGCAAAACAAAGCGAGAATCTCTGAAAGTGAAGAAAACAATTACAATAGTTTACTGTAAAATAGGAATTAAGAAACTATGATCCTATATTCCTATACAATCCGAAAGAAAATTATTCACAAGGAACCGCACATTTAGCAATAGGGCATATATTACATTCTTGGAATGCTATATTACTCGTATCCACACGTTTAGCAATTCTCAATGTGTTATATTTACTCATACCGCAATTAATTCTTTGTGAGCTTTTTGGAGCTCATTATTACATTGGCGCTCTTTGACAACAATTGTTTGATTTAAACGTTCCAAACCATCTATCTATTCTTGTTTCTCTTCTATTCCTTCCTTTAGTTCTTTCATCATCTTTTCCATTCTCACATCATCTTTATCTCCCAGATGCTTCTTTAGCACTATTTTTTCGGCTTAATTTTTCGTTTTTTTCTCCAGTTTCTGTTTAGCATCTACCTTCCTTTCTAATTCATGTATCCTTTTCGAGGCGTCCTCATTCTCTTTCTGCAAATTTGGAAGTCCAATTAAATAAGAACTGCAACGTTTATGGGAAAAACAAGCAAATACAATATATATATAGTGTTCAATATGTGGCTTATGAAAAAATCCATTTACTTGATGAAGAAGATACTTCACCAATAGCTGCTTTTCTAATTCTTGTATCTTTCTCAAAGCTTGCTTTTTCTCCCTCTATTCTTTTGATAGATTAATTGGAAAATCAATCAATATAAATTATTCATTTCCCATATTCTTCTTGTTAGGTTTCTTTTTTCTTCTTCCTAAAGTTAAACTGGAGCCTATATCAAAACAATTATATTAGGAAATTCAAAATTGCATAATAATTTCAGTTGTAAATGTGAGTACAGCAGAAACATTTTGCTCTTCAACCAGCCTTAAGACATTTGTAGCAGCAGTATCTGTTCTATACATGCCGTTTGAAGAGAATCAGAACCTCCATTTTTCTGAAGAAACAACAAAATGACATCAGTGTCCAGTCCACCACAAAGCAACTTTCAACATAATATTTCTGCAAACTGTTATATTTTCATCCTTAACATTGTCGTGTAAAACCTTTTACAAGTTTTATTGCCACCTACTTTGGTTAAACAAAACAGGTCAGATTAAGGTTTGGGAATTGTGGGAGGAAATTCCTTGTCTGCATTCATTTTTCTAGCTTCAAAAATCATTGGAGGAGCAGGCGGCTGTGCCATTTTGTTAATATTGTAGGGTGACAGAATACAGATAGCCTGCAGACAAGAAAGTTTTCCATGTTAATTAAGAATTTGCCAAGGAAAAAGTTTGGCTTGCCTTCGAATGAAGGAATTTTTAATTCCACTCTAAGATAAATTAATAACAACCTTGTCTTTAATTTGTTCTGCATTCTAGGTCCATATATACCCTAACAATGTTGAGTGGTCGAAAAATATAGTGGAGTCTTAATTTAGAAAGGATTAGTTGGTTATGGTTTGATCTTTTTGTGAATTTCTTTTTCCCCGAACTTTTGCAACGTAACCAAACAAGAGACTGGAATTGCTACTATTTTCTGAGCTCAGCAACCAAACAACATTACCTAAGAAAAGAATCATATTATTTAGGTCCTGGGAATTAAGGGAACCCAGTTTAGAGTTGCTTCCAGTGATCATAAACATTTGTGTGTTTAATTTGCTCGTTTTGATTCCAAATTTTTATCAACAAAGCAAATAAGTTAACTAACTTAATTTTCAGAGCACATATTTAAAGAGAGAGATCGAGAGAGGCTTACATAAAGTGACGATCTCTCCTTATTTTTGTTGATTTGAAGGGCTGATCGATTTTAGTTAGGGCATTGGGATGGAGCTACAACTGCTTGCTTGCTTGCTTTTATTTGGCGGGTGGGTGGCCGAGTTTACGGAACTTTTAGTGTGAGAGAAGACTTGTAGTGTTTATGGCAGTTAAAAGTCAGAATCTTAGGGAACATAATAGTACCGAATCGTTTTCACCGGTAAGTAACATTTGTATTCAATTTTTTTATTGGTTGAACAACAGGAAGGAAAAGCAGCACAAACACAGCTAAGCAGCGAGCAAAAGCAACAACAAAAAGAACATGGGGAAATGAAATCACATTCCCCCTTCAAAAGCAGTTCCCATTTGATCTGCCCTTAGGTCTTCAATAATTTCTTCTGGAGCAGCAACATGCAAACGTATCTTTCTCCTTGCTTTCCTCCCATCCTCGCTAGCTTGTCCATGCATTTGTTTCCCTCTATAAGAATGCATTTCCCTCTATAAGAACTTGCGCGACTTTCGTTTTTAGGTCCTTGATCATTTTCCTGCAATCAGCACACGATCTGGGTGATGTTCCTCATTGACCTCTACTAAAATGAGCTTCTATGCTGTTAGGCATTCTGTTTCTATTGGGACTCATTCCCAATTTCTTTCTTCGCAGAGGTGTAGTGCATATCGGATAGCCCACAATTCAGCTTTTATCACGGTAGACCATCCAATGTTACCGCAGAAGCTTTCGATCCACTTGCCTTGATTGTCTCGGACAAGTTCGCTAAAACTTCCACTATCGCCATGACTTAGGCTTCCATCCGTGTTGATCTTGTAGGTACCTGCTTGAGGGAATTTCCAGTTAATCAATCTAATAGTTGAGCTATTAATCTAATCAAAATTGTTATCAAAAGCTATTTGGATGTCTTTTGCAAGCATCCAATTTTTGATAGCAATTTGATTATGATTAATAGTGCAGCCATTGAATTGGAAATCATTCCTCCCTTTCCATATGTTCGATATTGTGGCAGCAAACAAAGAAATCTAGTTGAGCTAATTCGTTTGGTCACTATCCAAGCCAAACTTCAAAATTATCATCACCAAATTTAGAAAAGCAATTAGAATTAATCATACTCCACACTTTCTTAGCAACACGACAGTCATGAAAAATGTGGTTTTCATCCTCTTGGTGAGAGCAAGATTTGCATAAATCATCCGTATGGATTCCTCTTTTCATACAGGCCTTGTTGGTGAGAATTTTCCTTTGTCTAAAAAGCCAAAGGAAATGCTAAATTATAGTTGGGATTTTTAATTTCCAAAACCCTTTCCAATTATATTAATTAACCATGCCGTCCATCTTGTCCTTAATAATCAACTGGTAATAGTTACCAACGGAAAAGGTCCTAGCCCCATTCCCCTCCCAAGCCACGAAGTCTTCTAAAGAAGTAGAGATGGGAAGGGGAATATTAGAAATCTCATCAATTTTGTCCCTCGGGACCACATTTGCAATGCTCTTAAGATCCCAAGTACCATTATGATCAATAAACTCCGACACACGCGGATCTCCCCATCTTACACTAGTACCGGAATTAAGAAGGGAATGACCCACCCACTTGTCGTCCCAAAAAGAAATATCCTTCCCGTTTCCCACCACCCAATTAAATTTTTTTAAGAGAAAGTTTTTATTACTAAAGATACATTTCCAAATGGGGGAGGCCTTTTTATTTTTTCCCATTTTCTGGGATTTTTGGAAATATTATACTTTTGTTTCAAAACTTTCATCCAGAGCGGTTTAACTTCGTTGGAAACTCTCCACCCAATTTTACAACTAATGTCAAAATTATTTTCCTTGGCTGATCGTATTCCTAACCCACCCAAACCTTTAGGTTTGCAAACATTTTCCCATTTGACTAAATGAACTTTCTTTTATCATTAGAATCACCCCACAAAAAATTTTGGTTCAATTTATCAATTTTATCACAGATATAAGATGAAAATTTGAGGAGTTGCATGGTATAGTTGGGGATGGTTGAAGAAACAGATTCAACGAGGGTGGCTCTTCCCGCAAAGGAAAGCGTGTGGACTTTAATCATAAAAGGCTTGTTTTGAATTTTCTCAATGATATAGTCAAAATGTTTCCTCTTAGTCCTCCTATGAACTAAGGGAATGCCCAAATATTTTCCCAGGTCCTCCGTAGGACTTATACCACACAAGAGGCTTAAGGCATTTATTCTCATTCTCCGAACATTCAAAGTAAAATAAATTTTGGACTTTTGAAAATTGACTTTTTGTCTCAAGACATGGCATAATTCGTTAAGAATATCCATAACATATCTCATATTACTTTCATTAGCTTTACAAAAAAGCTTCAGATCATCGGCGAAGAAGAGATGAGAAATGGTCGGCCTGTTCCGAGAGGTTTTGATACTTTCTCATCTTTTTTCCTGCACAGCCTTTTTGATATTATTAGACAAGTACTCCATTCATAGAACAAACATATAGGGTGAGAGCGGGTCCTCTTGTCTAAGACCTTTCTCAACCTTACCGTTCCAAAGAATAGTAGTTTCCCCTTTACTGATACAGGTCATGATAAGCTTAATCTAATTTTCATTTAAGTTGTAACTTTGGAGAACTTCGTGAGTAATAATCATGTTATCCGTAGTTTGCCTTTACCGAAGAAAGCTAGATTGAAAGGGACTCACAATTTTATCTAGTAACGGCCTAATTCTATTCACAAGGATTTTAGTGAGGATTTTATAACATACATTGCATAAGGTAATAGGCTGAAAACTAGAGATGGATTTAGGATTATCAATCTTAGGTATCAATGTGATAAAGCATTTATTTTTATCTTTAGGATAACTCCAATTCGTGAGACACGTATTCACAAAGTTAAAAATGGAACAATTAATTTTATTCTAATATTTTTGAAAAAATCAAGGTTGGAACTCACCCGGGCGTGGAGCTTTCATCGGTTGTATACTAAACAAGGCATTCTTAACTTTAATCTAAGTTAAGGGATATTTTAGCACAACATTATCCCTCTTTGATAAGGTAAGGGCAGGAGGAAAGACCAGTCGTCTAACTCATAATTCATATCATCACGAAATAGGTTATTAAAGTAATAATTAATATGATGGGAAATAATGTTACAATCATCAGTCCAATCACCTTCAATTTTGAGCTTATCTATTATGTTCTTTCTTCTCTGGATAACGGTTGATAGATGGAAATAACGAGTATTCCTATCTCCTAACGCTAACCATTTAACTTTAGATTTTTGAACCCACAATCGTGTCAGACCCTTTTTTATGCTCTTCTCTCCTGTATTTTCTTTTTCATTTCTCCTTAGAAGATTCAAGAGCTTCAGAGAAAGGTTGGAAAATATTTTGGGTCTTGTTATTATGTAGACTATGGGCTTTGCTTGGCTTAGCAGGCCCACTTTTCTTTTTCTTGTTTTGGACCAATATACAAGGCCTGAAACCATCATTTCCCTCTCTAGTTTGAACATTATGACCGTTGGTACCATCATGCACCTCTCCACCTTTGTTGGTAGAGACATTACTGTTGTCTCTGTTAATTATAATTATTGGCGGTATGCTTGTCGAAATAGAATGAGACTGAGGAGTTTTAGCCATCTTTTTGGAACCATGTTCCCTACATAACTCACTCCTACGACCCATCATGCCACACTTAAAGAATACAACATAAATAAATTCATATTACTGTTGTCTCCGTCAATTATAATTACTGGCGGTATGCTTGCCGAAACAGAATGAGACTAGGGTTTTTTCAGCCATCTTTTTGGAACCAGGTTCCATAGATAACTCACTCCTACGGCCCACCATGCCACACTTAAAGAATACATCATAAATAAATTAATATTCAACTCTGTTTCTTTTTCTTTCCAAAGTGTAAAAAGGAATTAGCAGTTTGGACAAATCCACTTTCCCACATAACTTCGCATATTTTCCTCGAGAGGAAGTTGCGGTAGTCATATCCTTTTTAAGAGGCTTGCCTAGCTTTTTCCCAATTTCAAATAGAGATTTTTCATTATAGTATTTAATTGGAAGCTTCAGCAACCTCATCCAAATAGCCGAATTCGGTTCCCACTTCCTTACAGTGAAATAATGGTTCATTATGACCCATAGGCAGTGTTCTAAAAATCGCTAAGCGTTCCTAGGTCGGCGAGGGGGGGCCTAGCGCCTAGAGGATTAATCAGTCAAACGATTATTTATTAAAAATATTATTTTAAATAACATAATACTAACAAAACAAAATATACCTTTCAAATTAACATTAATTTTCCAACACTCAATTAATAAAACATGCTTTCTAAAAAGTGAACATCCTAAAATACAGCCGGAGAGGAAATAAGAGGAATGCCAGAGAGGAGAGGAGGAGATGGAGATCGGAGACTAAGAGGAGGAGGATGAGGAGAATGGAATTAGGTCGACTGAAAAAGGGCTAGCTAATAAACGTGTTTTTTTACATGTAACTATGTTGTTTTAAAGGAAAAAAGAAGGGGGGGGAAATCGGCACCTAGCCCGCTTAATCACCCTAGCGCCTAAACACAAATGATTAGCCCTAAGCCGGGCAAGGATGCAACGATTTCTGCTTAGGCGCGATTTTTAGAACACTACCCATGGACCTCCGTGAACACATGATAGTAATCAGCCTTATTATTAAACTAAAACAAAAAGAAGCCGCAATCAATGTCCACCACTTTGTAATCTCCTTGGAGATTCCACAACAAATTTATTCTATTGCAGAAAGCATTGTACCTAATGCTCTTACCAAGTAGTCTCACAATCAAGCAATCTTTCCAAGGTTGTGCAGTTTGCGTAATGGCTTTGGAGGAATCACCACATTCGGGCACATAGGGTCCTCCGATTCCTGGTCTTGGTTTAGATCCAAGGCCTGACTATGACTCATCATGGTACCGTCTTCCTCATTAGAGGACCAAACTTCCACAATATCCTCAAAGTATACATCCCTTGGCAGTGATCCCATCACTGCTTCTTTGAAAGAGAGTGGTGGGGATCTTTCATTATCTTTATTCATGTTGCTGTTTAAAGTAGGTTCTTGCTCCACCATTTTCTCATCCGAGGTGTTATCAGTGGGGATTGGTGATTCTTATGATGGTGCGTGGTCGTTTTTCACCCTTTTATTGCTCCGGACTAAGTGATCGTCCTCTTTAGTGGATCTTTCCGGATTCACGGTGCAGTCAGATTAAGCAATATTAATGCTTGACGTTTTAAAGAGAGAAGTCCACTCTTTACAAAAACAAGAATCTAATGTACCACATACATCAGAAATATTTAAAATCCCGTTTCACAGGGAATATTACTTTGAGACTCCTAAAAAAATAATAGTTTATTTGAAACGAATTAAAGTTTAACTTTTGATTCATTGTAAATTTTGTTAAAGGTGAGAAATTCTCAGTAGGTAAACCAGACGCGAAACCCTGAAAATGATTTTCATTTGGACACAATAACTACTCAAACAAAATTCAAATTGAAAATTAAGATATCTTGATTTAAATCTTAACCGTTAATATCATCCGACAGCTCCCTTCAGCAGAGGGAATTCAAAATTTGAAGGAAATATTAAATAACCAATATGCTAGTAACACGTGGCACTCATAATGCATATCTCACAATTAGATAAAGGAAGTGTGAAAATATAGAGTTGGACCGGTCCCATCTCATAAATAATTCAAGAAGCTTAAAATATATACTGGTGCTTTAGTTTACCACAAAAATTGAGATAGTAGGCTCGTAGAAAAAAATATTTACAACACTTTTATCGTTGGGATCGGAATTGGAATTAAATATTGTTGGCTTTAAATTTTTATTGATTGATCAGGTTACTTTTACCTAATATGTAAATTAGGTGTACTTATATTTTTATAAACAGAGATTCCCCTGCATCAATTATTTTAGTGAAGTGATTCTGACAAATGTTTTTTTTTGGCAGTTTTCGTGTCCCAGTACAAACCTACACATGTAGTGCCGGTGAGATCTAACTTAAGTTGCTGTCACATAAACGAAGAAGAAAAAAAAAAAAAACTCCTCTATCCTAAATTAAATACTAGACTAGATGCATTGTGTAAATTGTAGAGAGAAATTTTTGTGACTAGAAAGCATAAATAAACAAATGAAGATTTTTGGAATAACTGATATCCGTCAACAGACGGTGTAAACCTGATGCCGACAAAAAGACTGAATATATTAAAATTGGTATACCGAATAATGGTTTGGCAATAGTTCTGAAGCTTCAACGTGTGGTTAATATGCACTTAGGATCCACATATAGACCCTATTTTTGACCTTGTTAGAAATATTAGGCTAACCATGTATTATTAAAGTGTAAATTAGCATCATTATTTTCCTTTTTCCTTTTCCATGTTTTCCTCCATGTCTCCCTCCTTGTCCCCTCCATGTTTTCCTCCATACTTTAGGCCATGTTTTCCTCCATGCTTTAGGCCATGCTTCTTCTTTATCTTGTATATATATATAAGGCATTTCTCCATTGTAAGCAATACAAGATTTAATGAGATCAACAATTCTTTACTTCTCTCTTTAAGTTTTCTACATGGTATCAGAGCTAATTTCCAATCCTTTATCACCTCCATGTCCTGATTTTCCAACACCAAAGCCATAACACCCAAAACCATCACCAAAACAAAATACCCAGAACTTCCAGAGCTTCGTTCATCCATTATATATATCCAAATCCAGAAACCATCACAAAATACTGTTCTCACTAAGAAGACGAAACAAACCGCGTTTGAATCACCAAAATTCAGCCCCTCACGCGCCACCAGAAGTTTCACTGCCAATTCCCGTCATCCTCACGCGCCACCCAGGGGAGAAGAGAAGCCACGTCAGCCCTACTTGCCACGTCATCGCCACGTGTCAGCCACGTCATCGCCACGTGTCAGCCACGCCATCACCACGTGGCATCCAGTCAGCGCCACGTGCCAGCCACGTCAGCGCCACGTGGCATCCAGTCAGCCGTTAACTGCCGTTTACTTGCCGTCAGACTTGACGGAATATTCCAGACGCCGTCAGACTTGACGGAATATTCCAGACGCCGTCAGACTTGACGGAATATTCCAAGCGCCGTCAGATATATTTACACTTTCGCCCCTGTACTTTCTGATATTTCTGTTTTGACCCCTAAACCTTCTGTTTTTTCTTATTTTAGCCCCCAAACTTTCTGGTTTTATTATTCTAGCCCCTAAATCTTCTGATTTTATTATTCTTGCCCCTAAACTTCCTTATTTTCTTATTCTAGCCCCTAAACTTTCTTATTTTCCTTTTCTAGCCCCTAAACCTTTTGATTTTCTTATTTTAGCCCCCAAACTTTCTGGTTTTGTTATTCTAGCCCCTAAATCTTCTGGTCTTGTGTTATCTCTCCAAAAAAAAAAAAAAAAAAAAAAAAAAATCCAGTCCTACTCATTTTCTTTCACATTCTCCAGCAACCTCTTACCCAAGCCAATGGAACGCACTGAAATCTCTCGCCCAATTTCCATCATTCTCAATGGGCCCAACTATATTCACTGGTCTCAAGCCATGACTAGTTTCCTTCAAGCACGTCGAGTATGGCGTCTCATTACTGGAGAGGTTACCACACCAACCCAACAGCAAGATGAATCGGATGACAAATATGCTACAAGACAAGATGACTGGATTGCCAAAAATGGTGATATTATCACTTGGTGCCGCAATACTTCAATTCCTACCATCAGTCAACAATTTGGACGCTTCTCAACGGAAAGGAAGTTTGGGACTTCTTGAAAATTAGATACACAACCAAGGATCTTGCTCACCAGTATCAACTGTTGACTTCTCTCCATGCCAAACGTCAACAACCTGGTCAAACCATTGATGAATTTCTATCTGAAATGCAAATCCTTTGGGATCAATTGGCCTCTTCAGAACCCGTCTGGTCATGTCCCACCGATGCCTCCAAATTCATTGCTTACAGAGATCAACAGCAAGTGATGACTCTTCTCATGGCACTTCATAACAAGTTTGAGACTGTCCGAACGTCTCTCTTGCATCGCCACCCACTACCAACTCTTGATGATGTTGTTACCGCACTCCATTTTGAAGAAACTCGACTTGGTACAAATTCTCAAATTTCATCCGAAGTACTTGCTGTCACACAATCTAAATCCACGAAATCATCCGATGTCTGCACCTATTGCCATGAAACAACCCACGTATTACTCTATTGTCCTAAACGAGTGTGCAAGTATTGTCATAAGCGTGGACCAAAACATTGGGGTTCTGATTGCTACAAGAATCCTGGCAGAAAATCTAATGCCAAGTCTGTTACTGCTGCCGCCTCCAATTTACAGCCATCCAATCCAAATCCAGTCGTCACCAATAATGATCTTGCTGATATGTTAAAACAGGTTTTATCTGGTTCGGCTAATGCAATGTCTGTAACTCCAGGTACCTCTTGGTATTTTGACTCCGGTTGCTGCAATCACATGACTTCTGATTCCACAATTTTTCTCTCCAAAAATTCTACCACACACATATCTCCTATTACAACTGCTGATGGCTCTTCTTTACCTGTCACCCACATTGGCCATATATCAACATCCACGTTATCTCTTGTGAGTAATAATAACACATGAGGGTAACTTTCTTTAGAGTCATCAAAGAAATATAAAGTTGTCTAACTACATTATTAAATTAACAACCAGATCAGAACGATAAGACCACCTTGATGATTCTCTTCTCTCTCGACAACTAAGAGAGCTGGCCGGGGACAGTGATCTACTCTACTCTATAATTGACACGCAAAACTCAAAGAGAGACTGAGAGTGTGGCAGAGGCAGTGAAACCATGACTTGTGTCTCTCAAGTCTAAAAGAAAGCTTTCTTTTAAATCTCAATAATCAAAAGTGTTTTTTTTTTTTTTATTATTATTATAATAGCCCTACCGCCCACTTTCTTTCTCCACACTACAATGCCATACATTCACTCCTTTCCTTGGGGTTCCCTAAGTCAACCCATCTTCGCCCAAATTATAAATAATACGTGGAAGGCTCAGTACCCATAACAATAAGGACGAAGTACTGTGTATGTGTGTAAGTTAAAAGATTTCTCCCCATTTGCTTCTTTTATAATTTTCTTTAATTTTGGCTTGGCTTGGCTGGGCTGGGCTGGGCTGGATTAGGTTGTTTGTGATGGAATCTGAAGATGTAGCATCAGCACCTTCAACACCAGCAACACCGGGTACTCCTGGTGCTCCTCTCTTTGGTGGGTTCAAGCCAGACAGAAACAGCAGTTTCAAAAGATCCCTTCTTAAGAGCTGCAAGTGCTTCAGTGTTGAAGCTTGGCCCTTGGAAGAGGGCGCCCTCCCCTCTGTCTCTTGCTCATTGCCCTCTCCTCCCATCTCTCTTGCCCGAAAGGTCTTTCTCTCTCTCTCTCTCTCTCTCTCTCTCTACATTCTCTCTCTATACATACTGACATATTTACATGTAAAAACTAGGTGGGAGCAGAGTTCATAGGCACACTCATACTAATCTTCGCAGGGACAGCCACAGCCATTGTGAACCAAAAGACACAAGGAAGTGAGACACTTATAGGCCTAGCGGCCTCCACTGGGCTGGCCGTGATGATAGTGATACTGTCCACCGGGCACATATCCGGAGCCCATCTCAACCCAGCAGTCACTATTGCATTTGCTGCTCTCAAGCACTTCCCATGGAAGCATGTA
The DNA here is from genome assembly GCA_021464415.1 of Lonicera japonica. Classification (NCBI taxonomy): domain Eukaryota; kingdom Viridiplantae; phylum Streptophyta; class Magnoliopsida; order Dipsacales; family Caprifoliaceae; genus Lonicera; species Lonicera japonica. The sequence continues at coordinate 6,496,177 of CM038467.1, read as the reverse complement.
AGTCAAAAAAACTAGCTTAGATCTTCCTACAACTAAAAGTATTTCTGATGCTATAATTAAAATAACAATTATAATCAATTTTAACAATGTTGGCTAAAAAACACTACTCCAATAGCATAATTAAATTTTAGCAACCTTTTAACCAACAAGCAAATTTATTCATTTTATAATCAAGGTTAATGACCTTCGACAAATAAAACGAGAGACTTACTAATTTTATTAGTTAAAAGAGATTTTTTTTCAAATTTAGATAATCTTTTCCTCTTTCTTTTGAACAAAATTCAAACGAATTAATTTGTGATCAATCAATATAATAGATCCTAAAAATTTAATTATTGAGAAAAAATAGCTATCGTGGAGGCCTACATTGTTAACTTTAATAATTTGCTAAATGAATTATTACTATTATGAACATAAATGAGGTTTTTAAGGGGTCCATTGATTCCAATATTGTTGGGGAGCATAGGTACCTATGTACATAGGAGCACAAGCGATGGCATCATTGTTAGCTGCATTTGCACTAAAAGTGATATTTCACCCAATAATGGGTGGGGGAGTGACTGTTCCTTCAGGGGACTATGGTCAAGCCTTTGCTTTGGAATTCATTATTAGCTTCAACCTCATGTTTGTTATCACTGCAGTGGCCACCGATACTAGAGCCGTAAGCATTCCTTCTTTGGTAGTTTTTACCTTTCTAAGAACTGACACCTTATTTATGTGAATTATATGTTATGACATTATTGCTTGAAATTAATGCCATCAATAACTATGGATCACAAAAGGGCATCCCCTGCTTCTTAAGATCTAGCTTTCATTGCAACTCATCAAATTTCATCAAAAATATTCATCGTTTACTCTTTCAAAATGTCCAATCTATATATATGGCATGAATGTTTGGTATGTATGAGAAATTTTCCACATATATATATATATGCATTTATATGCGCGTATGTATGACCAAAAGTTATGAATGTCATGATCTAGATTCTAGGGAGTCTGTATTTCCGATAGAATCTTCTAAAATGACTCTTACTTGCTGTGGTCGTATTTTCCTGGCTCACCGCAGGTTGGAGAGCTAGCTGGAATTGCAGTTGGAGCTACTGTAATGCTCAACATACTCATAGCCGGGTAATTTCCTAGGCTCTATCTCATCCCAAGTCAAATGATAGTTCTTAGAAACGTCTTTCTATCCTTTTTCTCCCCTTCAAGTTTGTACCACTAAACATAATACCGGACTGGTTTTTTGGATCCACTGATTTCAAAAGACTTTACAGTCAAAGCTACAAGGATTCACTATGTGGCCCGTGCTGTGGTAACTGCTAAGTAAGCTAAAAACCAAGTAATAGGCCCCAATTGCTTTTATAATGCTGTCAATATAATAGCACAAACCGTTGAACTGGGAAAAGGAACACATGCTTGGTGAACTTGGATGACAGCAGGAGACTGAATTAGAAGTTCACAAACTGTATGAATCTACAAATAATTGATTTAAAAAAACAATTAAATATTAAGTAAAGCAAGCCACTGAATCAATATTGACCGAAGCATATTAATCTTTTGAATGTAGTTTCTTACTATTGCGGCTTTTTTACCTTTTGGTACAGGGAAACTACGGGAGCTTCAATGAATCCAGTGAGAACTTTGGGACCAGCAATAGCAGCAAACAATTTCAAAGGCATATGGATCTACCTTACGGCTCCGATACTTGGCGCTCTGTTTGGCGCGGGTATCTACACTGTAGTTAAATTGCCCGAGGATGATAGCAACATTGAAGAAAAGCCCACAACAGTGCATAGCTTCAGAAGGTGATGCATTTTGCACCTTTACAGCCTCATCACACCAACACCAATAACTATTACATACTCCACTAGAGGAATTGAGATGTTAGATGAAGTGGGCAACTGTAGCACAGACAAATGTGCAATGGAGGTCTGGTCTCTGGTGGCTACATACATATAATAATGAATTTAAAATATTGCACCGTTGTGCCTAAAAGTGAGGATTGTAAATAGATTTTCTCTAGCTTGGAATTGTTATTTAGGTATGTTTTTCGAAAGGCATATCACATATCCTGTACTGTGGTGGCATGAGGCTTGTTCTAGATTTTTGGGTTTTTTTTTCTTTGTTTTCTTTCCCCTTTATTGAAATGGTTTTCAATTCACAACAGAGTTTGGTTAGTCATTTTGTTTAGAATTGTTGATGATATAGATTCACTTTATTTCCCTTCTTATTGTCAATATACATACATCTGAAAAGGAGAAGAGGGAAAAATGAATCTTAATGACAACTTAACTAAGATGAATGTCCCTAAAACAAACAACTTTGCCAAAAGATGGCACTTGTTTTGTTTGGTATCATTTTCCACCGAGTATCCATATTCTATGTTAACAATGTATCTCTCCATATCAATACAATATTCACATGATTTAAAATATCGCGAAAACTTTGATTATTGACACCGATGCTAATACATTCAATATCCGAGTAATTTGATATCTCAATTGATGAAGTTATATGTAAATGTATGTATAATGTGGGCACTATCTCTCACCTTCTGTTCCTGAGCTAATATTATTTATTTTCTATCTAACGGCTAATTCAGGAAAGAGGCAACTAGAAAAAGCTTATGGCATCTCGCTTACACGCTAAACAATTAATATGGCCAACAAACACCCCAGTAGGGAAAAAAAATAAAAAATCATATGATAAAGTATTCAAAATCAGATACAATGTTTGGTTGCTTAGAGAAGTCAAGGAAAGGAAATCGAATAAGAATCGGTCTGGAGTCATCGATTGAGACCTGAAAAGCATGATAACAAACGAAACTCAACTTGATAGCGAAAACATCATACTGTATCTTTTCTTCCCCAACATTTTCTCGGCAACCAAACAGATACCTTTTGGAATCTAAGCTAGCCTAAACAGTAATCACTTACAACTATATGTATAAATGGACAATTGCAGGAACGAATAAGATCCTAACAACCAATCAGACCATCTCTAGCGCTCGAATTTCGTCCGATCGATCAGATCTCCTCCGGGAAAAAATCGATTTAGAGAGAGAAAGGACGAAGGCGGCGATGAGAACGCCGAGGAGATCGGCGGCGGCGTCTTTAGAAGAGGCGCCGGCGGATTTGAAGAAGCCGAATTCGTCGGCGACTTCTTTGGCTGCGCCGGCGGCGAGTGAAACGATGGATCCTAAAAAAATGCTCCGGCGCCGGAGAAAGAGGTAGCGTGTTCGTGAAGCGAGGAGAGAAGTAAAAATGGAAATGGAGAAGCAGAAGAGGACGTGGTAGAGCTTGTCTCTAGCTAACCAATCGTCTCCATTCTCCATTGCACACACTTAGAAAGTGGTGGGAAGGGTTTTATGGTTTGACTTGTCAAACATCGCTTTTAAGGTGAGGTTTGATAACAAACCCAAAACTTTCAAATTGAAATCGAAAAAATTATTTATTTAATTTTAAAAATTATACTTGAAAAAATATTATTTATTTAAATATAAAATATCTAAAAATTGAATTTTGTTTAGTATGATAATTTTTCTTTTATTAATTTATTTGGATCATATGATTTTAAGATATAAAATGATAAAATAAGTATTTTACGCTCTTTAACATAAAGTTTTCAATTTTAAGCGGTGAATTTGTCATTTAAAACTTTTGATGAAAATTTTAAGTTTTAAGTGACAAAAATTAAGTTTTCAGATTTAAGTTTTAGTTAACAAACAACTTTAAAACTACTTAAATCTAAAAATTTAAAATTTTCAGATTTAAATGGTACAAACAAACAACCCCTAAGTTTTGATTTTGACTAGGGCGTTAATGAGATATGTCCAATCAAAATAATTTTTTTTAAAGTTTTAAAATTCTAAATATTTGTTTAATTCTAAAATCTTCTGAATTTTTTATTTTTTAAAATTTTTGACATAACTTCAAATATTTTTTAAAAAATAGTTGATAAATTACGACTTTTTTAACGAACCATATTGTAATAACCCACCACCAAAAAAAAAAAAACCAATAACAACAACATGTTATTATCATTATTAAAAAAGTTTAATTATACAACAAAACACTATATACTAGTTCGTATTATTCCTAAGTTGTACTAAATCTCATATTAAAAAAGTAAGTTGCATAATTATCATTAGTTTAAATTAATATTTTTTATTAAAAAGTACTAAAAGTTCAAACGTTATCTTAAGTTGAAATGGATTGATACTTAAAAGATATAAATACAAAACTAAAAACGTTAAATAAACACATCATCATTAAATTTTTAATTAATATAAATATTATACACCAAATAATGTATTTTTGGAATTTTGAAAAATTCCAAAATCAATAATGATATATTTCGTACCAAATTTAGAAAATATTATATATGATTTATGGAATTTCGAAAAGTTTGAACACCTTAATTTTGACTAGCCTTGGCAATGGGTCGTGTACGGGCCAGTTTCGTGTTGGGTTGAAACCATGTAGGGTGAAAAATGATTCCACCCATACACGACCCGTTTAATGAACGGGTAAAAAATTCAAATTCATATACGACCCCTTTAATTAACGAATGAGACGACCTAATTCATTTAACCCGTTTTGTTGGTCGGAAAACAACCCTAGAGGGGGGTGAATAGGGTTTTAAAAACTTAATGCATAATTAAAACGTTTTAAAAATATTTAAGCAAAGCAACTTAGCTAAACAACAATATCAAGAAAATAAAAAATTTCAAGTAATCAATCACAAGCCAAGCAAATAAGCAATCTCAAAATACAAGCAATAATATAGCAATAAAAAGAGAGCTTGAGTTAGAGAGATTGAACCAATTTGAAGCTCAAGACTTTTTGTCTTCATGGATCGGTTTCTTCAACCATATGCCCGCGCTCGATTAGTTTTTCGATAATTTTCACTATTTAATCTTCTTCGGGTGAAGATCAAACCTTAATACAAATGTTGTTATGCACGCAACACTCACAGTGTAGTTATACCCACTACACTTCTCACAAGATATGCTCTCTTGCTCTACAAAGAGACAAACTCTCTTTTGAAATGAATAATTCAAGTGTGTTAAAACATGTCTAAGACCTCATATATATAGCTTAAAAACTCATATGGCCGTTGGGGTGATTAAGAAAGGTTTTGGGTCAAAGATATACATTTTCAAATTTTTCAACAGCTAGTTTTGACAAAAAATTTAAATTTGTTTTGATAATTTCTCCTAATTAGACCGTTGGATCATGCCCAAATTTTGGTCAAAATTGCTTAGAGATGTTGTCTAAGTACTGTAAAAAAATTCAAAATGATCGGAGTTCGAGAAGGCCTCCATCTTACCGTTAGATCAAAACTGTGCGAAAACTGAGCGAATTTTAAATGTAAAATAAAAATATTTTTGCAATTTAACAATTTAGTTCTAAATAAAATTCTAATAATTTTTGAACCTCAAATATATGTTTCTAAGATACCCATTTATATTAGAGCTTAAAATATGATCATTTAAAATTAATATGAATTTATTTTGAAACTCGGTCTTTGTAAAATGATGTTTTTCAAATAAATTCAATTTCAAGCTTGTTTGAATCAATCTTTAAAATATGCATGAATACATTTGAGCTATTGGGATTTGATCAATAAAGTAACTTTACATAAATTTTAAGCACTTATTCAATTACTGAATTAACGAGTCTTCGAATGTTTTAATTTGTTTCTTCGGATTGATCTTCATTTGAAGCTTTTTCCTTGAAGATTTTTCCTTAAAGCTTTTCATATAGTCTTTTGATCCTTTGTGCTTCATAATTTGTATTGAGAGATTTGATCTTCCTTATCTTGTCCAATGATCAAATAGTGAAAGATTAATCCTTGTCATGTTTTTCTTGAATTTTTCAAGTAAATGAATTGTATACTTATATTAAGAAACATGTTAAATTACACATGATTGACTTATTGTTATTATCAAAATAAGATTAAAACCTTAGGTCAACACGTTTAATAAACAATTCGATTTGGGTCGTATATGAATAACATTTAGACGACCTGAAATCGACTCATATTTATTTACTACGCGCAAAAAGTGCGAAGTATTACACTCAAGTGCAGGCAGTCAAGTTATAGTATATTTCGAAAAGTCCAAGGTCGAATCACAAGAAAGATAAGGAATATATTTCTTCTAGGTATTTCTCTCAGAGGGAATAAGGGAAAATAAAAGATAATTGAAATAAGGAATAAGGAAGGAAGTGAAACTAAATTGAACTACTAACTAACTAAACTAAAACTAAAGACAAATATAATTCTAGGGTGCAAAAGTAAAGGAAGTCAATAAGTGCATCAGTGCATGTTATCTACCTAAAAGGCTTCCTTAATGCACTAAAGGAACATGCAAATGAACTAAAAATCAATTAATTAAAAGAGCGCACTAATTAAATAAATTATAATGTTAAATAAACTTAAATCAACTAAAAACAAACGTTAGTGGTATCCTCAATTAAGGAATACGAAACTAGTCCAATCGGGTAATCCAAATATAAGTTTAAACAAGATTTTTTCTCTAAAGTTCAGCTCGCAGACTCTTCAATCATCTAATTATTTTGCTACACAAGTATATAATGGCTCATGTGTGATAAAAATTATATAAACTAGCTTTGAGTAATAAAATTTGACAATGAAGTTTTTGACTTTGAAAAAGTGTAATTTAAAACTTAATATTCCTAGTGCGTGACAAAAATAATTCAAATTGATTAAACTTCTCAAAAATCAATAGCTTAATACTCTTATAAGGTTTGAATATGTTTAAACATGATTCAAAACAACATCAAATTAGCCAATTCACTTAAGAAACTAACTCAACTAATTATAGGATAAACACCATCCTCAAATCAGTCACGTTAGAATTTTGGTGCAAAAATTCGTGAATCGACGTTTTACGGTTCTTAATCAAATAGAACTTTTGAGCTAACTTATGAAAACATGTTTTTAACGTATCCAAAGATAAGAAAATACTCATACATTCAATAGATGATCTATAACCAATGGAAAAATCAAATTCAAATTTAAATTGGATTACATTCAAGGGTTAATTATGGATCTTTCACTACGGACCCATAACTAACAATTTAGCCAAACAAAATCAAACCAAACAAGAAAATAAACTTATAAATTATGAAAAATATTATACACATACCTAATAATGTAGAAAATCATATTTGAAACTTTTGGTTTTGAAATTTTGCAATTCCAATTTAAAACGAATATTTTACGGTTAAAATAGTAAACAAACTCAAAACCTATAAAAATTGAAGAAATTTGACTAAAACCCTAAAAATTTAGGAAAATCAGATTACTAATGATTCTTAATGAATCATACATGAATAGCATGGAATAACTACAAACTATTTGAATATGAAGCGAGAATTAAGCATTAATCGACGAAAAACCGAAAAATCGACAAAACAGACCTATAAACCCTTGAGTTAGCCCAAAAAATGAGGGTTTAAGGTTGATTCCAGAATATATATATATATATATATGATCTTAAAAAACTAATCTATGAATAACAAAGCAAATGAACAATTAAAAGCAATTAAATTGAAATAAAACAAAAAACTATGGTTTACCCGGCAGCGATTGAAACTTGAATTTAATGATGAATGAACGTTGATTACACTGATGTTCCAACCTCAAAATAATATGAATAAACTAACCTAACAATTTTTTTGAATAAATAAATAAAGAAACTTTAAAGGTTCGATCGTCAGATAAAAGCAAATACTCCGAGAAAGTTGCAGTGCTCTCTGCCTCTCTGTTAATCGATTCTAAATTGTGTTGTGCCCTAAAATATGACCTTTTATATAATACACAAGTATCTCTATTCGTGGGTTGAATAATTCTTGAAGAAACGAGCTGAAAAGAGCAAAACACCGAAAATAGGCCAAAATATGAAATGAGGATCGATCCTCATGTATTTTATTTTTTATTTTATTATTTTTTTTCTTTTGGCTGCTTCTTTTTTCACTCATGAATTTTTACTTTGAACTCCGATTGACTCACCGTTTTCGACTCTGCATAAGTAATTTAAAGCTCTACAACTTCTATTTCTGGATGTTTCTCCAAATTTTCAATGTTGAAAAACTTTGATCAGTTACAACTTTGAAATTTTTACGGCAATTCACTTCATTCTTGTTTGGGGACTTACTATTCTTTTCTTGCTAGCACTTTGGGGATAGTTTGTGGAGTTTTCTTTTTCTTGGGGCTTATAATGGATTTTGACTTTTTCTTCGGACCTTCTTCTCGCATTTTTTCGCTTTTAACCTTCTATCTTGCATACAACCTCAGTTGCTTAACAATTTTAGGCCTGCAAAATGACTTAGTAACATAGAAATACAATGCAGTGCCTTATTTTCATGGTTAAACTGAATTTACATGCAATTTTTGGTTTTAGATGATAACTAGAAGCTAATTAAGCATTGTTTAATGGATTAGAAATGCAATTTCTGAGCTCGATCATATATTCTTATCGGGTTAAACGGATTTTATTCAGGTCTCGTGAATGTACATGAAATCGACTTGTTTAGTAAACGGGTTTGACGGGTCAACCCAATTATGATCCGCACCCGTTAAGGGTTCACTCAAACTCGGTAAATTCGTGTTGATTTTATGTTGTGTTATAAATTGCCGGGCCTAATTTTGACCATCAAAATTAAAAGATGTCCAATTTTCTTACTTAGTATTAGTGGTATACACACCAAATAACTTCGAAAACACCTCGATGTTTAATTTCACTCCACTAATTATTTTTACTTAGTAGCACTTTATACATTACTTTGAGAAACTCACCATATGTTTGTTTACGGTGATATATTTTTTTATGATTACTTGGTTGTTTAATTTATATGATATCATCATCATATTCGAATCATTTTCTCCTTCCAAACTATTTAAATATCATCACTAATGGTGGTGGTTTTGACCACTTGAATTTTTCTCCGCTATTACCTTGTATAAATATTTTAACTCATGTCAAGCAAATATGTGTAAACTTATTCGACTCATGTCGAGCGAGTAACATAATTAGCTTAAAATTCGTACACCCTCGTTAGACATGGCTCAAGTAGATTTATATTTATTGGCTAAACATGATCCAACTATATGTATATACTCGCTTAACATGGATCAATTTAATGTTGGGTTGAAAAAAAAAATCAACTATATTCGGTCCGTAACTAATGAGGAAGGAGAAACAAATTCATTTACAGTGTAACTGTTAGAGTGATAAACTAAAAGTCATGATTTTATTATTATTAGTTTTGATATATAGACTTAGCTTTACTATTTTAATAAGAATTTTTACGGGCAATAATTGTATTATATTATTTATTTAAATATTGTCCATGTGTGTGTGTCTTTTATTCCATATAGTAGATGATTTGATGTGTAGAGTATAGCTTACACATAGAGGGTTATATCATCGGTTCTTGTGAAATATAAGTTTATTGGTTCACGGTCTTAGATGGAATTCATCGGTAAGATTATAACACAAGTTTTAGTAGTTTATCTTGACTACAGGAAACGATACAGTTTTAACTCGTTGTGCTAGTACACTTTGTGTGTATTGAACAGGACCAATTTGAGTTAATTGTTTTTATATTGACTATATAAAACAATTTAAAATCCCATAGTTATTATGATTACTTATGCTCTTAATCTTGAAATAATTAATAGACATATATATGTAGTGTTTGTTGTTTTGACTCATTAAGAGTGACATTTATTTATGGATCAATAATCTTCGTGAATTGGATGGCGACACTATATGTATGATGAATATTAATTATTGATGGAATTCACATCCTGGTATAGGGATTGATGATAACCCTTTGAGAATCTTATAAGTTTTGATCATGTCAAACCTTGTAGGTGGATTATGTTAATCCGACATGTTAAATAAGTTAAGTGGTACGCTCAAGGATTAAGAAATCATTTAAATATAATTGTCAGTAATTTAATTTTAAATGACGGTTATCTGAAATCTTAACGTGGGGAGAATAATAAGTATTTAATAATAAGGAACTCGAAATATAATTTTGAGATAAGGATGGGAGTGCAATTATAATTTTTTAGTGGTGTGAATTATAATTTATGGAAGGAATTAATTATTAATCGAATTAGGATTCCGATTATTTCTCCTTAGGGTCCCTATTATAGCCTTATATATATTTCAGCCTTGCCTCTTCTCTCGACACAATAATTCTCACGGATTGCACGGCGAAAGGAATATGATAAAAGATCTTGAGGTTCTATCGAGCCCATGTTCTCGAATCGTATTCACCAACCCCTGTTCGTGCTAAGACGAGATCAAACCAGAGAGATCTCGAAGGTAAAATCCGATTTCGCACTAGAATTTTACATAAAATTTGTTTGGTCTATATGCAATATTAAATGATTCTAGAACTAAGTTTCCATCAGTAATAAGTGAAAATATATACACAATGGGTTTTTAATAGAGTTTCAATAAAATTTAAATTCAAATATTTAGGAAATATATTTTACTAAAAGATAAACAAATTTGTATAGATCATATTATATTGGATTTTGATGAGAGTTTAAATGGAAGAAAGTGTGTGGCGGCGGCGTTCTTCTAATAATGATGTTGGTGGTTGTCGATAGGTGTTTTCATCAATTGCATTGGAGGAAGAATAATGGTTATTAGGGGTGTTGTCAGAAATCCAAAAATCGAACGAACGAATAGATCCGATCCATTGCAATTCGAAATTTTTTAAATCGAAAAAAAAATCGAAACCGAAATAAAAAACCAAAACCAAAACTGAAACCGATTGATTCGAGTCAGTTTAGGTTTGGGTTACCTGAAGTGGACCGAATTCCTCATATCTCTTTAAAAAAAATTTGCTAACCAAAAGACTTTGTCATTTCATTATTTATTTTGAAGTTACTCCTTAATTCAAGTATGACATTTTTCTTTATGTTTGCCCTTCTTAATATCCTATTTCACTTTTAAAGAAATAATCAGTTTAGGTTACTTATTCTTCTTTTTAAATTAAGATTTCATTTAATTTTGGTATTTTGTTTAATTATGGCTTAATACTCATTATTTCATTAATTTTTTATTACCATTAAATTTATTTAGTACGACAAGATTTAAATATAATGATTATTTCTCAAAGTGAAATAATAATTTATGACATTTAAAAAAAACAATGAATTTTAATTTAAAACAAAGTGAATTTAATAACACCAATAGATATATACATGGAAAACAATTCTATGTGGTAAATTATAAAGTCTTCCCCAACAAAGAATAGCATCATAAAACTGAAAAATTTATTCAATGTTGGGACTATTCATGATTATGCTATCACATAGTAACATATGTTGTAAAATAATGATTTTTGCCTTAAGTATTGAAGTAAATAAATATAAATATAATAATATTAAGTGAATATTTTTTTGATTAATGCTGCTTTTTTATTTTTAGTGCACTTTTTAACTAAAGTTTTAGCAATATAAAAAAAATCCGATTGAGACCGAACCAGACATAAACTGAATAATTTGGGGAGGGTTTATGGTACCCTAATCTCTACCCCGACTGAAACCAAAAACACCCCTAGTGGCTGTTGGATTGGAAGGGAGAAATATGAAAATGTCTTTTGTGTCAATGAAATAATTAATTTTTGTTGGGTGGTGGTATATACACTCCACAAAACATATACTCCGTCCGTCCCAATTTAATTGTCACACTTTGAAAAACTAAAAATTAAAGAGACACAATGATTACTCCAAGAGAAAATACTTATTTCTAAAAATATCCTTTACTTTTCTTCTCACAAAAAAGGTGGCGGGATCCAAAATAAAAAAAAAGTGTGGGGAGCTTAAATGGTAATATTGAAAATAAAAAAATTGTTATAACTAATAACATATACTAAATGTATAAAGTGAACAACTATTTTAAGACATCTATAAATGGAATAGTGGACAATTAAATTAGGATGGAGGGAGTAACACTTTTATTTTTCATTTGGTTCTTAACAATAACGTAAGGTACAAGTTACTCGGTTCTGAAGTATCGAGTACAAACTTGATAACGCCTTACTTAATTGTTTTTTTTTGTTATTGCCTTACTTGATTGTTAAGGATCGAGTATATAAGCATATACTCGGCTTCCAAGAATATAGTAACATATAAACTTATTAGGTTGTGAAAGACAAAATGGAAGTGATAATGTTACTAAGTATTTTATAGTGTATGCATATTTTTCACTTTTTCTTTTTTGTTTGGAGTGGAAATAGTAAGACTAGGGATGGCAACGAGTTGGATTTACAATTTCTATCTTTGCCCTCTACTAAAAATCATCCCCATCTCTGCCTCCCCACGAGGATTCTTAAAAGTAAGGGTAAATTACTCTAAACTCTCTTGTAATTTGTTGGGTTTACGGATTGCCCTTTCAAACTATTTTACCCGACATTTTGCCCAATATATCTAATTTATTTTAGCACTAAACACCATTCTGTTATTGTTTAGTTAAAAATACTAACATAAAGTAGGGCATGTGCATTGCACTTAGTAAGACAATTAATTATACGACCAAATTACCTTCAAATATTCTCGATAAGACTAAAACGTTTTAGTTCCAATCTTAATGCCAATTCTTCCAATTATTGATAAACTTAGGCCTCGTTTTGTTCGCGGATTTGAGCACTCAATAAAATAAATTTTTCATTTCCTTTGTTTGGTAAACACAAATTTCAAAAACACTTTTTTGATAGAATAGAAAATAGGGGGTAAAGTCATTTATCTCAAAACCCATGAGATTGATTTAAAAAAACTTAATAGGAACTGTAGTTTTCTACACTTAGATATCTCACATCACATTGGAATAGGACTAATCCTCTGCTTGCTGTGACTGACCACCGCGTACCATAACAACGGACACAACGCCAGCAGGTGCTCAATCCTAAAAGTGCGAAAGATGGCTGGCCCCAAGGGATTATGCTTTCGTGGAGGGATTGAACCTGTGACGTCGAACCTAAATCACACATCTAGGCCCGTCTCCGCTAGGCCAACCCCTTAGGGTTTCTAGGTCAATGGATGAAGGGAGTTTTGTGTCGGGTTTTTTTATAAGAGGAAATCTACAAAGGAGTAATAGTTGAGATGGGTTTATTGTAATTTACCCTAAAATTAAAAATGAATTTTATACTTGAAGACAAAATTGAGAATTTCTACATGAATTATCCAAATCAAGGAGATAAAATAACTAAATTCAACCAAACTTAGAAAGGCAAAAATCACCATCACTAAACTTAAAAAGGCATAAGAAATCACCATTAATTTAAGTCTTCTATTCAGCAGCAACACAGTAGGAGGTTTGGCGGATGTGGGTATAAATCGACTATTTAGAAAAATGAAACTGATACCGTTATCAAATTTGGTTCATAACTAACCATGAATTACCTATCAATCACTGTTGATTTGGTTACCAAATAAATATGGTTAGTTTGATCGGTTTTCGGTTAGTGGTTCAACAATATGACCTTTACTTACAATATATACATATAGAGAAGGTTTCTTATATGCACTAGTGCGAACACACTGCCTTTCACGCGCAAATCGATGTTTTTTTTTCTTTCTTTACTTTATTACTTGAACGTTAGCTCTCTCTCTAAAATTGACGACGATGCTTCCCACGAACTTCCGACGAAGCTTCTGACGACAACAAAGCGAAGCTCGCTCTCTCCCCTGTTCTGAACACGTTGGTCTGGTCTGGAAAATGGTAAGAATCCGACCATCGGACTGTGCCCAACCCTGCTCTCCTCAAATAATATTACTTGACCTTGTTCTCTTCCATATATTTTCCTCTTCAGCCTCAAACGGCATCCTCTTCACTAAATCCTCAGCTTCCTCGAGCAAATCATTTCGACACAACAAATCGGTCATATAACCGTAGCGTTCAAGTTTTGAACTTAGCCCAATGTCTCCACAACTAGCATACAATCCAATCATTGAAGTCCAAGACACTATGTTCTTCTCCGGCATCCGCTCAAACAAACCCCTTGCATTTTCTACATCCCCAACTCTGACATAACCCGATATCATCGAATTCCAACTAACTACATCTCTTTCAGGCATTCCATCAAACACCCGTCTTGCAGACTTTACATCACAAATATTCACATACCCAGATATCATTTGGTTCCATAATTCCACTGGCCTAATAAACATATCGTTAAAGATCTCCCTAGCATAATTTATTCTATCAACTCCCAATACAACCATTTTCAGATTAAAAAGAGATTCAGCAACAGAGGAAGCAGATTTAAACCCAGTCTTTATAATCTGACACTGCGCTTTCTTCCCTATTTTACACCAACGCAATTCCAAACAAGACTTTAGAACATATGGGTATGTGAAATTATTAGGCTTTAGTCCTCTTTGAAATAATTCATTGTATAAAGATACACATTTTTGAAGTGGACCATTATATTTTTTTTTTTAAAAAAGGGAGGTCTAAGTCTCTCCCTTAATCCTACAAATAAAGGAAAACCCCCCACCCAACCCCATGAGTCGAACCCTTGACCTCAAGACAAGGGTGGAGGTTGCCTACCACTGGGCCAACCCCTCTCCTCAAAGTGGACCATTATAAGCATAGCCTCTAATCATAGCATTCCAAAGGGTTATATCTCTTACATAAATTCCACCCATTTGAGAGAAGATGAGATTTGAGTTCTCCATAGTGCTGACTTCGGTGCTTCGCCGGAGGAATCTGAGCCGAATTTTGCTGCTCCGGCAGATGGGTGTTGTGATAATGAAGGTGTGGATCTGTTTCAATTGTTTGAAGGTGCATTGTTGGAGAAGGTTTGAAAGTTTGAGTTCTAACTCAAAGGGAGAAGGCATATGTAAAGTGGGCTTGGTCTATTTTTTGAGAGAGAGAGCCAACGTTTGACCAAGTGAAGTAGAGAAAAAATAAAAAAAGCCCATCGATTTCTCCGGGCGGGATGGGGTGAGATAGCTCGTCGTCGGAATGGAGTGAGAGAGAGAGAGCACTTCGTCAATTTTAGAAAGAGAGAGAGGTCGGAGCTGTTTTGAGAAAGATAGCGCCAATGTTCAAGTAATAAAGTAAAGAAAAAAAAAACGATTTGCGCGCTGAAAGCATTATTGCGTATAAGAAACCTACTATATACATATAATATTATATATATATCCTTTTTATATTTTTACTTAATATGTAATAGCATGTCATGTTAGGTGATTAGTTAAAATAGTGAATCGGGTTTGAATTTGATTTTTTCACTTAATAAAATGGGCAAACATTTAGATTTGACCTGATAACTCTTGAAACACATAAGGACTACCACAAATATGCCCCAAAACGGCGTATTGCCTGTTCGAGAATGAACTTTATCGGAGGTTTTTTTATGAGACGGGTATTATTATGACTAATTTTATTTTTTATTTTTAATATAAGTAATATACAAATACATCATGTATTTAACTTCAAGAAAGAGGGAAGAGAACTGGACTTCTCAAAATCGAACTGTGGCGCATGACGAGGGAACCGAACCCCTCTTCCAACTGAGGTAGACCTCTGATAATTATTTCATTAAATTAATTTAAGTACTACTGTTTATAGGTACATATCACATTTGTAAGTTTTATGCTTCAAGATAAAACGGTCATTTCTATCAAGAACATAAAAGCAAAATGTGTAGAGAAAGAGATTAATCATCAGAAAGGATTTGTTGCGACTACTTGCAGAGCACAAGTAACTAAAGCCAAAAGCAATATAATATTTTGAAAACATAACATGTCATTATTCACGGGGCCGACCCAAAAATTTACGTAACGGTAGACAACATAAACTTTGAAGCAATGTTATCTATGTGCTCTTCTATGATATCATAACAATTTTAGAATAAGAGAAAAAAATATGTATATATATATTGTAATTTAAGTTTTACAATATCTAAGTGAATACTCATATAACGTGCACCCTTCTATAGAAATTTATTATAATGTAAATTAAGGTGGCAAATTGCAAATATCTTTTAAAGTAAGGTGGACAAAATCTATTTTGTTACCTACTATATTTAATCTTTTCTAAAATTATTTAATTATATCAAAAATATTTCAAAAATTAAGATTAGCAAAAGCCCACCTTCACTGTAAGGTTGTGTTCACTTGAGCAGAAACAAGATGGGAACAACTGTTTTAACAAAGTAATTCCGTCTACACATAATACAAGTTCCAAATTTGCAAATTGCAACTATCATATTGTGGGCCAAGATAATTCCTGCGTAGTCAACATAATTTTTTATTTTTTTTTAAATAAAAAAAATTAAGGGAGCTTGTGGAGGTCTAGTATCTCTCTTATAACCTACAAACAAAAGAAAACCTCTTTCCAACCATCATGAGTTAAACCAATGACCTCAAGACAAGGAAGGAGGCTACTGACCACTGGGCCAACCCTGTTTACAATATCAGCCCTATTCGAATGCAAAATCTTGGGGAAGGAGTTTTGTTCTAAAGATAGCTAATACATGAGGACTCACTGCCTGCTAAGAAGTTATAATTTCCTGCAAAAACCATAACTTCAATAGATGAATTTGACAAGTGCGCCACACTAATTGAACACTGCAAAAATTAAGATGATTAACCCCCACAAGACATTTTAGGCTCAGTTCCTATTACATGATAGCAAAATACATAAAAACAAATTCAAAATCTTAATAATAGGTCCTTTCAGTGCTAATTCATCTTGCTAATCAACTCATTGATGTGATTCTGGCAATTTCCATCCTTCCCCCATCCTCAACCCGCCTTTTCTTACCCTGCAATGCTTTCTCTGGCTTGTTCAGTGTAAAGGGGCAAAGAAAACTGTTGACTTCCTTAAAATAAGGGCCAACAATTGCAATCTCGTTTACTATGTCTTCTATGCATAGGATTCCATGCTGACCCATTGCCTGATAAAGGGATAAAAGGAGATTCAAGAAACTGAACAGCAAATATAACTGGGATACTATATAACAGAAGTGAGTGAGGTAGGAGTTTCTAGTACCTGTTCAATAATGCTATTGTCTGTTAAAGGAACTATCTGCTTGTTAATTTTTGCCAAGCATTTCCTGTATATCAGGTCATTTACACTCCTGAGATTAGGATATCTGCCAAAACAAACGGGAAAAGTTATAATGAAAACCATGTATCTGCATACAAAGCCTACAATTTCCTCTAAAGCCTGGGATACACTTACATGAACATCAACAAAGACCTCTTTATCCCACAGCACAAGTACCACATCAACGTATTCTACCCCATAAGTATACCACCACCCCTCTAACCTATATCCAAGGTAAATCCTAGTCCTAGAAGTTAGGCCTATCAACAGATCGGATATGGATCAGCTCCTGCAGTATCCAAAGCCGAATCATGAATCCGATGGATTTGCAAAATCCTAATCCATATCCAAATCTGTTATCAAATGCATATCCAATCCAATCCAAAAATTGAAGAATTAATGGTCATGGTATGATTTTAATCAAATTTTATTGCTAGACCAACAATTATGTTTATAATGTCCAAGGATGTCTATACATAAATATGTATATATATGTCAGATGGATTGCAAACGGATAGGGTTGGTATATCCGATTTGTTAATCAAGGCTCAAAGGATTCGGATCAGATTCGAATAAATGGATTAGAAGTTATTTACCATATCTGACTAATCGAACCATATTCGGTTCGGGTCTGGGTTGATATCCAATCCATTGAAAAGCCTACTAGAAAGTCTAGAAGTCAACATAACTTGAGAGAGCTTAGCATGGTCAATGCTGATCAAACTGGAGGGAGCATGCCTATCACTAACCAGCACCTTTCATTCAATAACTCCCTTCCAAATCGACTAATCAACTAACATATATGAAATGTGAGATCTTAGTTGGTTTAAGAAAATAAGACCATAACGAAGCCACATATGTCAATTGTTTCCTGTCTCATGTTCTATAGGTTAGTTAACTCCAAGGACTTTCTCATTTGATCCAGTTGCCAGCCTTAAATATTATCCTTGAACCCCTTAAATTTTGGTCAACGTTTGCATCTGAATGACTGGTCAAGGTATTTCGACTGTGCAAGGTTTGCATCTGAACGTCTGTTGAGCAAATTTACCCCTTTGGATCAAATAAGAAAAATAGTATAGTTGCAAGCACATATGGCAGTAATCATATCACCTTGCAGATTTATAAAAGAACCGCTTAAACATTAGTTTTGACCTCCTCGTATGTCACATATGGCTCCACTTTCTGCAGCATTTCCAGTATCCTTTCATTTGCCTTCACAAATACACCATTAAACCTTCTCCTCAGCCTCAAAGAATATAAAATCTTCCTGGTTTTTGGATGCATGTCATGTTTTCTGGAAAATAACCATTGTGCAAGTCAGAAAATTTTAGCAGAAACAATGGGAATCATTGAAACAATAAAAATAAATTTTCACCCTTGTATGCACATGACAAAAAGGAGCTTTGATTATAATTCTGGTCTTCGGCGTTTTCCCGTGTTTCATCTGTACAAGGTCCAACTCCTGGTACAAAGTGGAATTAGCTTCTAATCCACATTCAAACTAACATCTTAGCACAAAAACCCATAGAGGTTGAATTAAACTTATAGTTAGTACATCAAAGCAATAAAAAGGAGGCTTGGAATACATCATCTACCAGACATGTCTTAATAAGAAGCAATCATGTAATTGAAGTACAAGATGCCAACCTTTTTGCCCATGCTACTAATGAGGCTAAAGATAATGCATTTAAATGGACACACAACTTCACCGCCCCTAGCTATTACTCTGCATAGTAACAATATGATCTATGGTAAATATATAATTGGAGGTTCATGACATAGAGGACTAGCTGTGAAATTCAGTACATGATGAGATTTATGTGCATAAGTTGCACATCTGTGGAGTTATTAACAGCAAGATAAAGGCAGAAGACACATAATAAATGACCATTTCAGTTGACATACAAAGAGAGGGGAACGAGGGGCATTTAACAAGACATCCACATATAACCTTTTATTTCTCTTGTTGGGATATTTTAATAAAAATCATAATTATTATTTAAATGTTGTGAGTTACAAATTTATAAAATATCATTATAATGGATATAAATAAAAGAGTTATATAGTTTTATTATATTCATAATTATAGGGTTAATATAACATTATTATATTATAATTATTTGATTTAATTTTCCTATTAATTATTTTCATAACTCCTCTATTCTTTCACCTATATAAAGGAGTGAAAATCATTATATTCTACAGAATCAATATATATAGATATATTCATCGAGTTTCTCTCCAAAAAAATCTCCATTGTATCTTTCTTATATACATATATATTTTTGTATATATATAATTTTGAGTTGGGCAATGTGATTGGATTGGTTCATCCGTCTTCCTGTGGACGCGTATATGGAGAAACAAAGCTGCAAGTCTTATGAGTTTTATCTTGGAGGCGTTATCGACCGTCAATACCTACACATAGGGAGGCAATAACGTCTTTAAGACAACGACTTTGTCGCGACTCTCAAAGGCCAGCTTTCTTTATTTTTACCATTTTCTAATGGTGTTTTAAGTATTTTCACATATTTGTGTTATTAATTTTAAATAAACTTGAGAAATTATTTCTTGTAAAATAATATACAAGTCAAAGCTATATTTTCCAACATCTCTTTGTTATGCAATATTAATCCCACCAATGCAACCCAGTATAGAGACGGATGCCAACACAAATGCCCAGTAACTACATCAGATGACATCTACCATACCAAGTTAGTCTGCATGAAGTCCATAACAGGTTAATATCAGAAATTAATGAAGAATATTAAGTTATCCTGTTATCTGCCACTGTAAAACCTATAACAAGTTACTATGCAGGTTCAGCCCCTTTAAGCATTAGAAAAATCCATAAGAAAACTAGAAAAGCATGAGTAACTAATCAAGCAATCCATATATAATGTAAACTAAAGTTACCTTGTCACGGTACTCTTAGATGAACTGCTCATGCGTCTTAAAGAAAGAATTATCTTCCTTTGATTTCCTCACCCTATGCTTCAACTGCTGTTTCCTTCTAATTGCACACTCTTCATTAATTTTCCTTTTCTTCAATATTATCTCTGGAACATAAGCAAGAGGCTTCGGCTCTTCATCAGCCATGATCGCCTGCGATTCCTAAGTTACAAAAAAGTTCACCAAATCTATTTAAAAAACGAAAGTAAAGTTCCACTAGAGCTTGTGTAATTTTTGGGCAATAAATATGAAGCAAACATAAGTATTTGATCACCAAATTTATGCGCATGTGTATATACAGACTCAACCCAGATAAAAACCAATCTAATATTAGTTTATCGAACTATGATTTTTTACGTGAGTGTCCATTGTTGTGCGTGGGCTTGCCATGTGTTCGTAGATATATGGATTTAATATAGTGTACACATGTAGTTTATGTGTTTTCTTCTCTCTCTCACTCCCTAAGTATGTATTGATAAATCATTGATGTCTCGATGGTGTAGCGACCTTACAACTAGTTGCATTTGATTAATAGTATTATCATTATGTATTTGCCTGTGAGGATTTGAATTGAAATTAGGATTCTTAGAATTGGGGAAGAAGATAATTGAAATGAACAACGATCAAATTCACTTAACTCACTTAACTTAAGTGGAGCAACGCCGTTTTAGTGGAGCAACGCCGTTTTAGTGGAACAACGCCGTTTTAAGTAATCAACTGTCGTTTTGGTTATGCGAGCATTTAAAGAATTATTTATTGTTATTTTTGCTTATTTTTTTCTTAATTGTCTTATTTTCCTATTGGACCAGCCAATAGTTTGTTAGAATATTTTTGTACAAAGGGAGAAGAAGCGAGGTGTATGGGATAACTTTTGATCCATGAAAATTTCCTTCTAATTCTTCTAAATTCTCTCTTCTTCCTCAAGCTACTCTCTCTCATTTCCTCTCTATTCATTCTATTATTCTCACAAACCTTAATTTACTTTCAAAACCCCATAGCAATTCTTACACTGCCATCCATTTTATTTCCTTCTTTTATCTGTTGACCCCTTTTTCTTGTTTCAAGATCTATGCAGATAGACACTTATTTTACAAAAAGACCAGATTACATTCAATTAAGTTCAATCATGTATAGACGTTGACACGTTGTAATTATTGAGAGACTACATATATATTTTTGTGGCATGATCTCCAAGTTCAAGACCAGATTAATGGGACAAGGGACAAAGTATGATAAAAATCATCTTATAACAGGATGGATTATTTATCTATTGCTTGGATTGTAATGAATTATTTATCCTAAAAGAGGTAAAGACAAACACCACCTAACCCTAATTCACGAACATTCAATTCCAAAACTAAGGTACGTAGCTCAAATCCAAATATTTGATTAAAATCAAAACGAAGATCAAACAACAACATAGGAGACATAAAGGAGGACGAAGTATATATACATTTGGGGCAATAAATATGAAGCAAACACAAATATTTGCTCAAGAGCTACGAATCGTTGCAGCTATAACCTTTGCGGCACTAGATTTGGTTAAGGTTTCCCTCAAACCAATCGATTATTTATGCATATGAATCCCAGTGATGGGAATGGCATTCGAATACATAAAACAAAATATACACAAACAAAGAGAGATGAGTACACTGACCTGTAAATAGCGACCGGCGAAGTTATGACTTGGTCAGGTGAGACCAGAGAAAGCAAGAGTTCTACGCAAGGGATGACAAAAAGAATTTTTAGGGTTTTATCACTCATCACAGGTAAAACCTACGCTATCTCTACTAACCGACTATTTTAGTTCAGTACAATTTTATTTCAACCCCTGTATTTTGTCAAAAATCCAATCTACCCCTTTTTTCATTTTTGGATAATCGCATATGTTGGAGGTATTTATTAATTTAAGGAAAACATAATTACGAAGAAAATAATTTTTTAATACAAATAATGATAAGTATGGGAGTTTGGTGAAGAGGGTGGGGGACGGGGGAAAATCTTCTAAGAAAATAATTGGAGGATCCAACTTAACTTTGATTTTAGTCATGGAAAATGATAATATATGATACATGTTATGCATATTATGAATATATAAAAAAGTCTCATGTTTGAGAATATGTGCATTATTAAATGTGTAACTAAACTTTTTTCTTATTATAAATGAGTTAGACCCTCAATTATTAAAAGACATTTTCATTACAAAACTTTTTTATATAACAATGAGTACACTAAATAATTTGGGGAGCGAAATAGATGAGGGAGGTGATTCGAATCAAATGCGTTCCCACAATATAAATAACATTTGATAGTAAATATTTTTATGTATTATTACCTACTACTATATATTTGAGACTAAATATTTAAACCGTCATCTATTCAACGTTCAAAACTTGAAGAAGTAAAGCAACCAGGGGCGGAACCACACAGGGGCCAGGTGGGGCCATGGCCCCATCTGGACTTTTGGCAAATATTTGCAAAGTATGTGGGTCTTTGTGCGATAATATGAAAGTTGAGGGTTGCGTGTGGAATTAAATTTGGGTCAGTGGGAGAAGCGGGTGAGAGGTGTATGTGCAACAGACTGTATAAACTCAGGGGAGGGATTTTATAAATAGTTTGGGCATTGGTCCTGATTAGGAGGGAATTATGTTTTTTTTGTTTGCTCCTCTTGCCTCTTTTGAGTTTTGTTCTTTATTTGTTCGGGTTCTTTTTTGCACTTTAATTATTTGATAAATTAATATTGAGATTAATATATGTATTTGTTGGTTATAGTATGTTGAATATTGAGTTGATAAATATATTTTAAAATATATAATTAATTTTAGTATATTATTTTAAATTTTTCAAAAACCGAATAGAGAAACATTTTAGTAAAATAGGAGTAAATTCTACTTCTCGAAATGTTGGTTCAAGTTCTACTCTAAATGTTGAATCCACATTTTCAAATGTCGATTTCACTCCGTTAAATATATGTTCCTTCACTCCGAATGTTGATTCTACTACTCTAAATAGTATATGCAAAAAAATTTGTTGTGTTATTAGTTTGACCCCCCCTGAACAAAATTCCTGGCTCCGCCACTGAAAGCAACCATGCAAATACACTATTTGCATAGCTAGCAAATAAGCTATACCCTTTTGTAACCACCAAATGATTTGTTATTGTTGTTAAACAATTCTTATCAAATTACATGTGTAGCTAGTATATATATTATATGAATAGTAAATTCAATTCATTATTATATATATATATGCAGGTCATTGAGGTTTTGGGTTCACAATTTTACTAAATTTGAGTTAGGAGCCCATAATTTTCAGTTTTATAACTTTGGGGGTTCATTTTGGATGTTTCTGGTAGTAAAACCATCAAAATCATTAGTCGATAAAAAAATTTATTCAAACTACCTATTTTGCTTCTTATATAAATCCGCAAACTCAATTTCTTTAAAACAATGGGCCCTAAAGTCCAACTAACCCAATTTATTTCATGTTTAATATCGGATTTTATAGAAAAACAAATTCAACAAAATGATTGATTCCTTTTTAACTAATACATGTAATATAATTCTCATACCAAATTATCAATTCCTTTTTTCTTTAGAAAGAATGAACAGCACAATGATCTAACGGTCAATAAATATAAGTGAAATGAATCTCTCTAACCAAAAATAGTGGTTACTTTCATCCTCTAAAAATTAAGTCTTGAACACTCACACAAATTAAAACTAAAAATGCCAACTTTGATTATTAAATTAAGTCTCAAAAAGAAAAATAAAGGTTTCGTTATCAATTTTAATGCACAATTTAAAAGTTTGAATATACACATAGAGCATTTAAGTTTGAGCTTCACTCTTGCTTGCCACCTTCCGCTAGAACTACATGGATCAACTTATAGCTTTTATTTATTAAAGAAAAGAATCAATAACTTTGTTAAGTTATTTTTTTGGGTGATTTAGGCTTTAAGTGCCGTTTGTTTTTCCATATTAAATGTTGGATGCCAAAGTTTTGCATTATGGGTGTTTGAGTGCCATTTTGGACGGAATATGTTAGTTAACGTGGTCAATTGTTAGTTCCGTTAATTTTTAATCTTTTTACCCTTAAGAAAGAGTAATATGTTTTGTCTTTTTCTAGGGATAAATTGGGTAAAAAATTAACGAATTTAACGGTTGACTAACGATTTTCGTTCAAAATAGCACCCAAACATCTATTATACAAAACTTTAGCACCCAACATTTGATATATATATGAACAAACGGTACTCGAAATCTAAATCACCCTCTCTCTTTTTTTAGCATAAATGGAATAGCAAATAGGAAAAAAAAAGGCAGCCGCTAAATACACACCAAGAATTACTTGGTTTTAGACCATTTCTTATAAACACTCCAAAAGATAATTTAATTTCTCTTCTCCACTCCAAAGTCATTTCTACCACTCCCACTATTACACAAAATAATTAACTAATTAAATACATTAATTAATAAGTTAATTAAATTATAAAAAGAAATTAAAAAAAAGACCCACTCTCCCTTTTCAAACCAACAATCGCCATTTCCTCTGTCATTTCTCTCATTCACGGTAACATCTCTCACCCTCTCAACTAGAAGAGTCGCTCGTTCTTCATCTTCTCGGCTCATCTTCATCCTAAGCTCCAGCTTCATCATCTCTGAGCTTCCGTCTCCAACATCACGAGCCAAGTAAGTTTCACATTTTGACTTATTTTGACTTAATAATGATTTCCTTGCATTTGCTTTCCTTGCATATTCAAAGATGGGGATGTGAATAATAGTGTTGTGGATAGACTAATTTAATAACCTAGAGTTTGGAACATGTTTCATTCAAATTCAATTTCAGAATTTCTAATTTATTTATTCTGAATACTCCATGAATTAGAACTGATTTTTTATAAATTCCTTAATTAAAAGTGAAATAATTTTAAAATTAGGCAATTTATGCAACCAAATGGGCCCTAAGTTTATGAAAATATAACTTGAATATTTCTGTAATTTATCTTATCGTTATGATGTATTATCCAAGTGCCTTTTTTAGTAAATGACTTTTGCTTTTATTTGATGTCCACATTGTATTTGTAGATGCTATGAAAGAGGCATACAATATGCTCAAAGATGCAAGGAAAACTGAATCGGAGCAAGATAATGAGGATGCCCCGACAGAGATTAGGAGAAAAAAGAGACATGAGGATACCTCGGCAGAGATTGCAAGTACAATAGAAGCCCCGCCAACACGCAGATCCTCCAGAAAAGTCAAAGCCCCATCACCAAAGAAAACAAAGTAGTTATTTTTATGTAAATGTAGTTACGTTTGGCTTAATGTAATTATGTTTGGTACTTCTTTTTTGTTAATGTATTTGCTTTAGATTTGGTATATGTATTAGGCTTAATGTATTACACTATCTAATTAAATACCATTTTTGGATATTAAAAATACAGCTATGCATGTTTTGATCATTTATTTCTTGTTAATTTATTATCCAAATTATTGCAAAGAAGAAGAAGAGTAATTTACTTACATTACTAGTATTAGAAGAAGAATATGTTGACCCCATATCCTAAAGTGATAATACTCGCTAGACATTGGGTGAATATGGTGAAACCAGAAGACGTATGTCCAGCGAGTAAGGCTTACTTTCTCGCTAGACATTGGGTGGCTGGGGTGCACCTAGAATGAATAAAACTTACTGTCCAATTTACTAAGCTTGACATCTAACGAGTATATTACTCGCTAAACATGGGGTGACTATGGTGCAACCAGAATACGGATGTCAAGCGAGTAAGGCTCACTTTCTCGCCCGTTATCTGGTAAGTGAGGTTTACGCTGTGTTCCAAGTGAAAAGTAAATCAAACACACTCGCGATAATAGTGAATAACGTATCTTTAAAAGCAATTATATTATAAAGACCCTTCACATGCGAGGATCAAAATGTTGTTATTCATACAAAAAAAAATGTATCAAACATTTTTTATGCGACAAAAGTTACATATTCGCATAAAAAAATACTATATTACAAGGATCCTTCACATACGAGGGTAAAAGTGTTCTCATTCATACAAAAATGCATAAAAAAGACTATATTACAAGGACCCTTCTCTCTTCTTGACTTAATCTTCCGGCATACGGATGACCAACCAAACTATGTAGCACTTTCTCTCTTCTTTGCAATATTCTTGGAACCAACTATCCCTCCTCTTTCGCCTTATGTTCACCAACATCAGCCTTATGTTCACCACAATAAATTGCATCTAGACACATCATATCCTCTAAAGATTAGTCGTCCCCACCATCGACACTTGCTTCACCACAATTACAAGGCAATATACATCCTGAAATAATGGAATTACTTGAAGATTAGTTTATTAACAAATTATAACTCTTATAATACCAAATTATCAAGCAATTTTTTCAGTTAATAAACACCCAGAAACAAATTTGTCCTGCTCGCTACATGTCTGGTAATTATACCTATCATACTCGCTTATCATGGAGCGAGTTACAGGCTATGACTATCTACTGATGTCCAGCGAGTGAAAATGACAGCAAAATTACCCTATTCCGCTATATTTTCAACGAATGAACTATTATATTTCACTCCATGTCAAGCGACTGTCACCTTATTTCCAGTTACGTATGCTCTGTTCAATGTTTAAAGTGTTGTGTATGTATTTATTGCTTAAATATGAAAAAAATAAACACAATGACATATAAAACATTAAGCATACCTCTCATTCATCACCCTTTTCTTGTATATCACCTTTAGCTACTTCATTATCTTTCTTATTGAGCTTTATGGTGTCCAAATTACTATTCATGAGTCTAGGTTTTCTTGATTGCTTTCATAAAGTGTTGCTTTAGTGCTTGATCTTCTTCAATCAATGAAAGTTTTTGTGTATTTCGATCAAGAAGAGGAGAAGGAAAAGGGAGTGCAACGAGTTTGGCTTGGTCGATCGGTTGGTGGAGAAATCAAACGGGAAAGAACATTTAATTCCATTTGGATTTTACAAAATAATTATAAGTTAATAATATGTAATTAGGAAAGTTAAGTTTAACTTTAGGGCAAATAATTATTGGGTAAAAGGAGAAAAGAGTGGTGTGCAAATAGACATTTAATGCCTTTTTAATATTGGAGTGAAACCAAGTAAAAAGTGGTGTGCGAATAGCGTCCACCAAAAAAAATGGTGTCATGTGAATTTTGGAATCCATAATTTTGATAAAATTGAGTTTACAGTAATTTGCATAAAGAGCAAAATGGGTAAACATAAATTTTTTTTAGTTGAATAACGATTTTAAGAATTTTAGTCAAAATAATTAACCATCAGCAACTCATAGCCCATTGAGATGAACGTTGAGTTTTGCAAAAACATCTGGTGTCCCGCGGCTGAACACTTACTGTTCGGTGGGAGGAGAGGAAAGGAGAGATGTCTAGGCGTAGCAGCAGCAGTAGTTCAGGTTCGGAATCGGGTTCAGGAAAGGAGAGATTTCTAAGCGTAGTAGCAGCAGTAATTAAAAAAAATAAATTCCTGCCCTTTATTCCAAATTCAACAACAACAATAATAATAACCCCTTCACCTTCTTTCTTCTGGCCCCCTTGTTTATGCGACTGCCCTCCTCCCCTCTCTGTCCTCACGATTGCTCCTGGTACACCTCCCCCCCCCCCCTCTCTGTATATATATATATATACACACTTGTGCCTTTGAATTTGTTTTTGGAATGTATTTGATGTCTATCGTATATTGATTTTGCATTAGCTTTGGTAATTGTTTCTGTAATTCAATCCCATTTGTTTTCTGCTTATTATATTTTTCATGTTACTGTTATTCCTTTGTGGCTGATTCTTTCTCTTCAACAGAGTTACTTTTATTTGCGAATTTCAATTGCAGTAGCAGTAGTTCCTAATGGTATGAATCATATTAGTAGTAGATATACGGATTTTATTTGGTTTCTTTATTGCCTTTCCGTATTTTATTTTTTCCCTTCTAATTAAGTGCCCGCCCTTCATAACTAAAATACATATTTGTGTGGACAATTTCCCTCTGGTTAGTATTTGACAGAATTTCATGATTTGTTTTGTAACCATTTGTTGTCTGGAAGACCCCAAGTGAAGTGAGACTACACAATCCTAACTATACTACTTGAGGAAGAAGAAGACTTCTACCATTCCAGCGCAAATCATTAGGATAGCTACGCCCCATAGCTCAAGAATCTTACTCTGACTCACACAGGTTGAGTGGCAGTGGCACCCCAAGTCTTGCCAAAAGCCTATATAGCCATCCTTGATTCATTACCCATCACAAGTATACATGTGCCTACTAATTCCCTCCCATCCCATACTGATGTACTTCTGTTTCCTCTCAGTGAGTTGACTTCCATTGGGATCACAAATCCACCATCCAATTTGAGAGAAACCAATCTAAACACAATAACTAGCCTCCTTAAGCTCCAGTTAATACATAATTTGTAAAGCCACCTACTAAGATAGCCTGATTAAATACTCCTAATCCCCTTGATTCCTATCCCACCCTACATAGAAAGCTCATAAGATTTACCCCACCCCTCAAAATGATACTTTAGAAATTATAATCCATTCCATTCCTTTTCCATAATAAGTCCCTCACTAAGGCCACTGGCCATTGATCTTCTAGCAAGCCTAGAGCTTGCATGATCCAAGCAGTTGGTGTTTTATTTTATATCGAAAGTTTATGCATTAATTTATCAGTGGGCTATAAAAGACTATTATATATAAAAACAGATATGTATGTGTGCTGCTGTGTGCATATGTATATCCAGATTGAGATCTGATAAAAACGGATCTAATGTGATTTTATTGAAGTTCGATATTTTTGTGAATAAGTTAATGAATCAAGATTAATAGATTTGGGCCTCTAAAGGAGTGTCAATGGTTGTGCTTTGCTTGCCATGTGTGCATAGGTATATGGAATTAATATAGTGTACATATGTGGTTTACATGTTTTCTCTTCTCTCTCTTGCTCTCCAAGTATGTGTTAGTGAAGTATTGATATCTCAGTGGTGTACTGACTTACAACTAGTTGCATTTGATTAATATTGATAATCCTAATACGAACAATTACCAAGTATCATTATATCATTACCTTAGGCACTTCTTAATTTTGTGTACATACCAACTAATTTTTTTCTCGTTCTGGATCTCTGGTAGACCCCCTGATCTTCTGCTATTGTAATTTACACTCTTCGTAGTATTAATTAAATGATAAAATCATTTTTCCTCTCAAAAGACAAAAAATTAACAAATTCCACCTTTACTTTTTCGTGATCAAAGATTTATGCAGATAGACACTTGTTTTTGTTAGACTGAATTTTGTTTGATTAATTTTAATTGTGTGTAAACGTTGTAATGTTTTCTTACAAAGAATGCTTGGATGACATTGTTTCTTTTATTTCTTTCCATGTCTGGCCAATCTTTCTGTCACGGGTAAGAGATCACCATTAAACTCAAGTGTGTATGTACTCGTTGTTTACCATCTGCTCAGTAATCATCCCATTCACAATTTGTCTTTTTATGTGGCCTGAAAAAGATTTTCTTCATTAGTGCTCAATACTTTAAGGTTTTATCATTTGACATTTCTAGGAGCCTCTTTCATGGTGTTAACCTCCATCCAATGTGTTCCTCTAAATCTTCTAAGGCTGTTGAAGTATATGTTCTATCGTTCTAACTTTCATACCAATATATATTTTAGAAAAGAAGTTTTCAAAATCTGTAAAAAATCTATACTACAATCTATATTATAAAACTAGGATAAATCTCAGATGCTTTGAGGCTTCATTGCACTTTTAATTTCCAATTTTACCCCTGCAACCTTCTTTTATGAAAAAGTAAGATTTCAACATGATTCAAACCCTCAGCCCTAGAAAGTTAAACACACATCGAACCACCAGGCAACTTAGATGTATAAGAATCGTACACGCTTGTGCTTGGTAAACTATTATATATGTGTATGTATATATATATATTTATATGTAGTGTGAAAATTTGGAATGTCCGGTTTCAGATTGCGGGAAGGGTGACCCGGATCTTAATAAGGAGATGGAGAGGCAGTTTGTGGACCTTTTGACAGAAGAGTTGAAGCTGCAGGAAATGGTGGGGGAAGAACATATGCACCACATGAATGTGACTTTTGGGGAAGCAAGAAGGCTGGCTTCTCAATACCAAAAGGAGGCTGAGAAGTGCAATGCTGCCACTGAAACATGCCAGCAGGCCAGAGAGCGTGCCGAAGCTCTGCTCTTCAAAGAGAGGATGGTTACATTCTTGTGGGAAAAGCGAGCCCGTCAACCGGGTTGGGATGGTGAATAGGTTATATTATTGACACTATGTATACTTCCACCCACTTTTCACTCCATTCATCTTCTCTTTGACATGCTTTATCATAGTTGCTGGCCTTTTTCAGTTTTTTGTTATAGTCTACTGTTAAATTTTTCATCCAAGAAAAGTTTTGGATATGATGTAACTTTCGATTTTGCTAATGTGAAATTGTGTAATGCGAGCACTTTTCTTAAAAAAACTGTTACCTACGTGTCTTAAAAACAATAAGGAGAGAGTCAATTCTAAGGGGAAGTTGAAAGACTACTTATATTTTGCGGAATGACCTTCAAAATCAAATTCGTGGGATAAAGGAGAAGGGTATAGATTATTTTATTTCATGTTTATTATCTTTATGTTTGGATTGAATGTCAGGATAAATTGGCCTTTTATCCCTGAAACACGGGATATGACATTTTACATAGAATGTTGCATTATTCCGTCATGTGCTGTGTGTGATGGGAGTAAGAAGACAATATTGCCCCTTCACATATATGAAGTTACAAATGCTATGGATATACTCTCCAATTCTCAAATTAAAAGTATAATATTTCTTTTTGGATTGACCCCTATTTCGAGTCTCTTTATATTTTTGGACACAGTTAATGTACTAATTTTGATAAATGCAAGATATTTGCCATGATATTTTATACATGATTTGACCTTAGAATAAAGATATTGTATGCATGCTCTTCATCTTGTATTTTTTTTACAAGTAGATATATTCCATTATTTTTTAGTTGCGAAAAAAAATATCCGCCACTCCAAGATTTTTCTTCCATGGAGAAAGCTAAAAAAGTAAGAGAAAATTTAATCACATTTTTCAGCTTTTCACGATAATTAATTATTTTTGCTATCATCTTTTATCTTGTTATCAAACGGAACGAAAGAGTTATAAAACAAAAGCCACCTTATTCCACAATAAAGATGATAAAATGCGCAGATACATTTTTTTATTCATCTGGATTCAGTATTTTTTTTTAGTTTAGTATATGAAATTTATTGGTTGTCCAAGTTTGGATGTTGAATTGTTTTTGGAGCCTTTTCTCCTGCTCATTTGGATATATGTACGAAGCAGTGCACCTTTTCTCAAAGAGAGGACCTACACACGTGCATTGGAACATCAATTAACGTGGCTCTTATTAGAATTTGGTGGTCAAAACTCATGCTTCTCAACTCAATGTGTTAAAGAAGAATATGGTACTCTGGTAGTGCTTCATACAAAATTCGACTGGCCCTTCAACTTCTGTTAATTTCTGGTTTCTCCTTTCCTTTTTGTGTGTCACCAATTTTTGAGTAACTTCATGTTAGGTGTCTTGCAATAGTAGATGGAAGAGAGCGGAGCTAAAGTAATACTAATTTCTTTTAAATTGTTATTGAAAACAAATTTGCTTACAGAAAAAAGTGTAACGTACTATTACATGGCCTTTCACTTGCTGAGGTAATGACGCGCGGTAGCTTTTGTTTATCATTAATTAATAGTGTAGCTTTATTTAATTTCAAAATCTACAAGTATGTCAAAGCAAATATAACTATTACAAAAACAATGTTTAACCGCAAAATTACATGATACAAGTTTTAGTTATAGTAATATGTATTTTGATAAAGTTGTAATTGTTTAAGGTTTGTGTAATCTATAATCTAAAGGAAGAAACCTTATTTATTTGAGTGCGGCCTTTTGAAGTGGAGATAACAAAATAGAAGTATATACACATATACTTGAGTGGGTGGTTGATATCTTAAAGTATTTTTTTTATATGAGATATATGGAAAGATAGTGTGATGGAAAAGCCTATGACTTTTTCCTCAAACTTACTTTCAAAAGGTTGATTTATAGACAAAGAAATCTAACATAAGATTTTGGGTCCAACCTTATTAGACAAAGCAAGCAAAACCCAACAAAATAAGTCTATGTAAGGATTTTCTTTTCTCTAGCTCTCAGCATTGGACAAAGGCTAATTAATTAATTTCATCCAAAAAAGACATAATGCACTCATACCCAATTATGCCCAAAATGATGCCTATATCTCAAGGGCTTACTTTTGGAAATTTAAAATTCTTAAAATACAGACAGCACTAGAGAGATTAAGAGTATATTAGGGCCCCTTTAACATTTGCTTCGCCATTTTACTTGTCGGCCAATTGTCACGTCCCCACCAGTCACTAGATAACGACAGTTACATGTCTTATTGATACGTGGATGTAGTTTATTGGGTTCGACTAAGATCGATTTTGCCATGTGATTATGCGAAGACTCAATGACAAGTGCTCTTTTATACGATTAAATGTTGTAGGTTTAAAATTGACAAGAAAAGTATCACCGCTTTATTAAGGGGAGGGGGGGTTGTTCTTTTAAGTTGACTGAACTTGAGTAAAACGATACATGGTTATCTCCATTTTCACTTCTTGTCACAATGGTTCTTGAGTGGAATCTTAAATGAAATTACTTGAAGCCAATTCATGTTGTTTAAGTAATTGTAAGTAAGTTTAACTCCTGAGCTGTATGTCAAAACTAAAATTTCACGCTTAGCCAAATTATAATTGGGAGTGATAGCTCAAAGCTGATTAATTGGTTTTTAAATGTTAAAATATTAAAAGATGAAAGAGATTAAATAAAATTGTATATTGTATTGATGTATATGAATGATACAAGGAGAGTCTTTATTTAGGATTGACAGAAGTTATAAATAAGGTAGCACAATCACCAAATTAATGATAAAATTTCTAATTAAGAATATGAGAAAGTCAACTCTGTAAATATGCCAACTATGTATATATGGACACAACATATTATTAACATCCTCCCTCAAACTTAAGGTCGTAAATGATAAACCAACTTGATTTTGGAAATAAGATCTTGGAAATGGCTAGGCGAATGAACTTTGGTGAAGAGGTTTGTAGGTTGTTTTTTTTTCAGAGGTGGTGGATAGGAGGCGAACTGCATTGTAAGTAACATGTTCATGAACAAAATGACAATCAATCTCAATGTGCTTTGTTTAGTCATGAAAACCATCGTTGTGAACAATATGAATAGCACTCCGATTATCACAGGCAATTGTTATTGAAAAATGTTAAGGGACTCCCATGTTTAAAAGTAGTCAGCAGAGTCAGATGAGTTCTTGAGTGGTGTCAGCGAGAGCACAATATCCGAATGTTAAAAGTCATATAAGTTCTTGAGTGGTGTCATCACTTAAGGTAGTACCATCAATAAGAGTAAGTTAGAGATTCGTTTATAGCGGCGTAGGGACGATTCTAAAGTCGGTGAGGCCGGCATGAATAAGAATGTTAAAAGCATACTTAGCCTAGGAGAAATAATAATCAGCTGGATCAGAGAGAACTTCAAGCCTTATAAGTAATTCTAGCAACCAAGGTCCTTCATCTCACAATAATGACTAAAAGATGGTTTAAGTTCAAATATTCCAAAAATAACATCCCAAGTAATGATTATATCATCTACATAAAGATGGACAAACGTGATACCGGCATGCATTTTTCTGATAAATAGCCCATAATTATGAGAACTAGAGGTAAAGCTCAGTTTGTGAATGGTGGAACTGAACTTCTCTAATCAGGTACGAGGGGCTTGCTTAATACCATATAAGGAACGATGAAGCATGCAAGCTTGAGATGTGGAAACCCTAGAGGAGGCTTCATGTAAATTTTTTCAAAAA
Organism: Lonicera japonica; assembly: GCA_021464415.1. NCBI lineage: Eukaryota > Viridiplantae > Streptophyta > Magnoliopsida > Dipsacales > Caprifoliaceae > Lonicera > Lonicera japonica. The sequence continues at coordinate 6,462,096 of CM038467.1, read as the reverse complement.
TATTGCTATTAAGAAATGCATTTTCCACATCCATCTAAAATAGTTCATATTTCTAAGCAGTTGCAACAGCAAAAAAACTTTTAACTAAGGTTAATCGAGCAAAGGTTTTCTCGTAATCAATGTCATATTCTTTATTAAAATCTTTTGCTATAAGATAGACTTTGTATCGATCAATGGACTCATCTAATTTGGTTTTGATTTTGTAGACCCATTTGCATTCAATTACTGTTTTTCCCAAGAGAACGGTGACCAACTCCCATGTTTGGGCTTTTTCTAAGGTCAGCAATTCCTCAAACATAGTTTGCTACCACAAAGGGTGAAAACTAGCCTCTTTATAATAAAATAGTTCGTGATGTGAGAATATAGTGAAATAACAATGGTAATTATAAAGATGATGAGGTAACTGACTTACCCTAGTAGATTGACGTGTTGTATGTGTTTGGCTGATAAGGTCGTTGGGAGAGTCAATATCATCAAAATAATCTATTTCCAACATGGGAAATGGATCACTTAGTTGGGCAGTGGTGGTAGTAGATTGGTTAGATTATGTGGAAAGGGTGTCACTGGATGAGCTGGCTTCAAGAGTTGGTTCATGGTTTTTTATTATGGTTGGAGATGGGATAAGTGAGGCAAAAGGGTAGAGATCGGCAGTGGAACTAGTAAAGAATGGAATATGAGTATCAGTGGTGGTATGGAATTTAAAAATTGCTAAGAACATTTTGTGTTCTTAAAATATGACATGATGAGACACACAAAACCTTTTTAAAATGGGATCTTAACACATGTAACATTTTTATCCCATACCCCAAGAAGCAATAAAGATGAGAACGAGGTTCGAGTTTAAAATATTCATGAAGTAGGACAAAACAGACACACCTAAATATTTTCATAAGATTATAGTTGGGTGAATTGCCATATAGCTTTTCATATGTTCATTGCAACCACATATATATTGAGAAATTTCCCATTACACTATTAATGTGAGATAGTTGAAGTCGTTACAATGAAACCTAGTAAAAACAAATTTTTTTTAAAAGGGAAAAAAAAATTGAAAAATAGGAGATAGAAAATACAATAAAAGATAAAAAGAATGGAGAAAAAAAACTTGATATTCTTGTAGTAGTAGTAGTAGTAGAAGAAGAAGAAGAAGAAGAAGAAGAAGAAGAAAGAAAGAAAAAAATGCCAAAAATGGAGAAAGAATGAAGAAATAAAGGAAAAAATGGAAGACATGAGGGAAGTGGTGTCTTCTAAAGTTTAGATGAGGTGGAAAAGAAATTATGCAGTAAAATTTATTTTTATTGGTAGTTCGAAGTAGAGGAGTAATATCTTATTGAATCGCTATTCAATTTCATTTTATCCCAATTTTATTTACTTAAATAAATCGGTATGTGCTACGTGACTTTGTGATAATATTCGATATATGGTTTGCTCGTTATTGGCATGCATTAATATCTATATAGTTTATGTTTGTTGTGAATATATTGAATAGAGCTTATGTATTATCTAAGATCCTATTGGGCTTCGTGCTCACCCTTACTAGACTCTATTTTGCAGGTTTGGTACAAATTGAAATTTCATCGTCGTAGTTTTGGAACTACCACTATTCCATTTATTTTATGTTGATACTTTGTACTTAAATATTTATATTATTTATCTGATTGTATTTAGGTTTCGGGATGGTCAAATTCTTCGGCCAATGTACTATTTCTTTTTTGAAAGACATTGTACCTCTATTTCATTTTTTATTAATTTTTTATTCTTGTCATTTAGACTTTAATAATAAAGTTAGAAATTTGTTCATTTTCCATACAAAAACCTCTCTATTTTACTTAAATTTTATTACTCGTAACCCAAAAATTAGGTCGTAATAGTGATTGGTTTTGTAAGGCAAGAATAGGATGACGATTAATGGTGTAGACTTCATTAAGGGCTTCTTCCACCCATAAGCGTTCGGGACACCTGCTGGATATGAGGAGAGTTCAGATAGTATTTAAAATATGACAATATTTGCGTTCAGCATGCTATTTTTTTTAGATGTACCGGGACATGAGTATTGAAAAATGGCTCATTAGTGACGCAAAAATTTGAGGAAATTGGATTTTTTTTATTCCATAGCATTATCAGCACGAGATATTTTCATTAGTCGAGAAAACTGAGATTGAATCATTTGGGCAAAGTTGTAATATACATGTGGTAGTTTTGAATGGTTTTTGGTGAGATATATCCAGGTAAAATAAGTGCAATCATCTATGAAAATAACAAAGTATTTAGATCCCCCGTCGTGTTATGAGGGGAGGGTCCCTAAACATTATAATGAATAAGATCAAAAAGTGCAAATGAAATATACTCGGCTAAATGATCAAAAAGTATAATGAACTTTACATTTTTTTACAAAACGGGTAATAAACTTTTTTTCGACAATTTTGACATCAAACTTTTAATTTGTTTTTATTTTGGTCACAAATTTTCATTTTTGATGGTGAATTATTGGTGAATTTGTAACCAAAATGAAAACAAATTAAAAGTTTGATGTCAAAATTGTCAAAAAAAATAAATATATTACCCATTTTGTAAAAAATTGTAAAGTTTGTTGTACTTTTTGATCATTTAGCCACTATAGTCACTTTTATTAAAAGATAATGTATGATATTTTTTAAGTTGACACGACAAGCATAAAACACTTTCTGATTTAACTGTTCCTATTTTATCAGTAAAAATAAGAGACCTAAGTCTATCAATAGACACATAATCTAATCAAGAGTGCCAAAGTTCTAGAGATGATGTGAAGAGAGCGAGAACAACGGAGAGAGAATAAGGTGGTGATACCTAGTGATGTGTAAAGGTGGACAAGGTCGAACATGCAATCAACTTTATGGCCTATCCCAATAACTTGCCTCGTCCGTGAATCCTATACATTGACAACGCGCAAAAAGTGCGAGTTATTACATCCAAGTGTAGACGGTCAAGTTATAGTATACTTGAAAAAGTCTAATGTCGAACCACAAGGAAAGTAAGTAATATATTTCTTCTAGGTATTTCTCTTAGATGGAAAAAGGAAAAAGAAAAGAAAAGATGATAGAACTGGGGAGTAAAGAAGGAAATGAAACTAAATTAAAATTACTAATTAACTAAACTAAAACTAAAGAAAAATCAAATCCTATAGTGCAAAAGTAAAGGGAATCCACAAGCGCAACTTATCTACCTAAAATGGCTTCCTAAATGCACATGCAAATAAATTTAAAATAAATAAATTAAATAAAACATCACACTAACTAAATAAAATATTAAATGAACTTAAATCAATAAAAAATAAACGTTATGGGTATCCGTAGTTAGGGAGTACGAAATTAGTCCAATCGGGGTAATCCAAATCTAAGTTTAAATAAGATTTTTCTCTAAGATTTAGCTCATAAGCTCTCCAACCATCTAATTATATTACCAATACAAGTATATAATAGCCCATGCGTGACAAAGATTATATAGACTAGCTTTGAGTTATATAATTTGACAGTGAAATTTTTTTACTTTGAAAAAGTGTAATTTAAAAATTAGTATTGCTAGTGCGTGACAAAAACAATTCAAGTTAATCAAACTTTTCAAAAATAAATAACTTAACACTCTTATAAGGTTTAACTAGGTTTGAACGTGATTCAAAGCAAATCATTCTTAAAAAAAATGCTGAAAGTCAAAACTAGCACTTTTTCGGCACTTACGTAAATAAATACCAAAATAGTGTCAAATTATCCAATTTACTTACAAAACAAACAAAACTAATTAGAGGATAAAGGCCATACTCAAATTCAACAACGTTAGGGTTTTGGTGCAAAAATCCATAAATCGACGTTTTTATGGTTCTTAATTAAATGGAATTTCTAAGCTAACTTATGAAAACATATTTTTAATCCATGCAAAGATAAAAAAATACTCATACATTAAGTAGGTGATCTATTTAACCAATAGAAAAATTAGATTCAAACTTAGATTGGATTATATTCAAAGATTAATCACGCATCTTTCACTACGGACCTCTAACAAACGGATTAATTAGCCATAATCAAACCAAACATGAAAATAAGCTTATGAATCAAGTAAAATAGTATACAAATACCTAATAATGTAGAAAATCATATTTGAAAACTTTTGACTTTGGAATTTCTCAATTCCGATTTAAAACGAAGATTTTACAGCTAAAATAGTAAACAAATTAAAAACCGACAAAAACTAAGCAAAATTGACTTAAACCCTAAAAATTCTGTAAAATCATATTCTTAACGATGAACAATGAATCACACATAAATAGCATGGAATAACAACAAACTATTTGAATATAAAGCGAAAATCAAGCATTAATCGACGAAAAATTGAAAAACCGACAAAATAGAACTATAAACCCTAGAAACAGCCCCTAAAATGAAGGTTTAAGGTTGATTCCATAATATATATGATCTCAAGCAACTAATATATGAATAGCAAAGCAAACAAACAATCAATAGCAATTAAATTGAAAGAAAACGAAAAACTAGGGTTTACCCAGCACGCGATTGAAACTTGAATTGAATGATGAATTAATGTTGAATACACTGATGTTATAACTTAAAAATATCATAAATAAACTAACCTAACAATATTTTTGAAGAAAGAAAGAATAAATCACTCAAAGTTCAATCGTCAAATAAACACAAAAACTCCAAAGAAAGTCACGGTACTTTCTACCTCTCTGTTAATCAATTCTAAATTATGCATACCCTAAAATATGAGATACATGACCCTTTATATGGTACACAAGTGTCTCTGGTGATGGGTTGAATAATCCTTGAAGAAATGGGCCGAAAAGAGTTAAAAACTAAAAACTAGCCAAAAAATGGGGTGGGGATCGATCCTCACCACATTTGGATCAATCCTGGTGTGGGGATCGATCCTAATTATTTTATTTTATTTTTAATTTTCTTTTGGTTGCTTCTTCTTTTACTCATAACTTTTTGCTCCGAACTCTGATTGGCGCATCATTTTAGCCTACGCGTAGACAATTTAAAGCTCTACAATTTTTATTTTTGAATATTTCTTTAAATTTTCAATGGAAAAAAACTTTGATCAGCTAAAACTTTAAGCATTTTTATGACAGTTCTCGATTTTGCTCGAAAACTTTCAAAATTGATTAAATTAAGTTTCTTTTTTCTTGGAATCACTTTTGAACACTTGGGGCCTGTTTGGTGGTGTTTTTTTTTCCAAATTTTTAAAACTCAACTTAAAACAACTTTACTTTTATACTTCCCAAAATTTATTTCACTTTACTTTCTCTCTCTAATTTTTTTTTTTAAAACACCATAACTTTAAATCCAAAAATCAAAATTAGATAAAAAATATATATTTAAAACCTACTCATTGAGATCTATAAAATAAGATCCATTGTGACTATTTTTTTAAAAAAAATTATGAGATTTTTTATATGAATGAAAAAAACTTAAATAAAAATCAAATTCACTTTTCAACATACTTTCAAATTCTACCAAACACCATATTTTAAAAACTCAACTCAAAACATCAACCAAACATCACCTTGCATTCATTTCATTCATACTTGGAGACTTGCTATTCTCTTCTTGCTAGTGCCTGAGGGGTAGTTTGCAGAGTTTTCCTCGCCTCGGGCCTCGGAATGAATATTAACTTCTTCTTCGGGCTTTCTTCTTGTACTTTTTCACATTTGCATCCAACCTCAGTTGTTTAACCATTTTAGGCCTGCAAAATGGCTTAGTAACACATAAATACAATGCAGTGCCTTCTTTCAATGCTTAAATTGAATTTACATGCAATTTCAGATTTTAGGCAGTATCTAGAAGCTAATTGAGCCTTGTTTAAAGGATTAGAAATGCAATTTCTGGGCTCAATCATACATGACAATCATAAAAGGAAAATACATCATTTAGGCCAAGATCACTTAGTTATCCAACATATATAAGATTAATATTCAATTTAGGTGTGTGAAAAGTAGATGGAAGAAATAAATTGGACGTGGATACTGGTCCACTATAAAAGATGTTTGTGGGGTATAATTTTTATAGAGGAAGATTGTAAAATCAGAGGTCATGTGGTTACATCAGTCATAATTAAAATACTAAGAGTTACTTGAGGCGATAGACATTGCATTAGATGGGCCAAATAAAACTTGTTTTAACATTTCTGCAAGATCATTATTAGTGACAGTTGGATTAGATAATGGTTGAATGGCAGTAACAATAGTAATAGATCTGGTATTAGTGTGTCTGGCGAGATTCTTGTAACAATCTACGCTTGTGGCATTACTTATAACCCGTTTAGGACAGTAGAGCAACGTATAAATAGTCTCATAAAAATATATGCATTCATAAGATGACTACCTAGATTTAAAATGTGTAACAACAGTTACTCCATTGGAATTATGAAAATTTGCACAAAGCCTTGTTTATTTAAAGTGAAGTGTTGTGACAACGTCATCAATGGATGGCGATGGAAGGGAATGGAGTGGGTTGAATAGGCTCAAAACGATCATGCAAAGCAATGAGTAGTGTCATCACATGTTGTTAGTCCTTTTAAGTTATAAACTTAGCAATGTTGGTGAGACACAACTAGACGAGTTCAAAAAGAGTTAATTGATCTCATATAGCTTGTATCTTGGATAAATAAATCATTAAGAGATTGATCGGTTTATTGTATTTTGGCATGAAAGGCAGTTAGAAATTGGTATTGATTTGTAAGATCTTTGGTATTTTATCGAGATTTAAAAAAGTCCTAAACTTCCTTACCAATGGTAAACCACCCAACAATATGATTAATGGATCCAATATAAGTATTGCAGCACCAAGTAATTATATCACAATTTTTAACGATCCATTCATCTTATCTATTGGCAAAATCCTCATTTGATTGATCTTTATTTTGAGTTGGTTTGGTAATATTTTTGGTAATAAAAAGCCATATCTTGCAAACTTAAAGGAAACTAGTCATGGCCTGGGCCTAATGGATGTAATTGGATCCATTAAAAGTAATTGAAATAAATTAAGAGATTTCGGCATGATCCATAAAGCTTGATTAATTTTCGGGGTTGAGGTCAATTTGGAAATAACTGAAAAGTTTAGGGTCAACATGAGAATAACCAAAAATCCTGGGGTAAATATGAAAATAACATAAAATTTTCGGGTTAATATGGAAATAAAGAAGGTTTTACTAGATCAGACACTTATGGGGAGTGATACGTGATGGGTGTGGAGCGCGTGGCGCGAGTGAAGAGAGGCTAGGGTGGTTGCGCATGGATTTAATAAGCAATGTGATAATCTCACGTGCCGCACGTGTGGGCACGTGTGGGTGCGTGTAGCTTCGATTTTCGGTGATTTTGATGGCACTGAAATCATCCAGGGAATACAATTATAATTGTGCTAATTGGTTCTAATTTGACTTAGATCTATAGGTTTTGATATTTTGTTGCGATGAGGATCGAATTTATGAATATGATGTTTTGTGATGAGGATTAGATTTTATATGTGAGACTAATTTGAGGCTGAGTATTTTGAGATATGTTTGATTTATTTAATTGATGTGATGGATTTAAAAAAGTTAATTGACAATAATGGTTTGGATGATGGCGATGATTTTGGTAATGAGTATGGTTTGGCAAGTAAGACAATGGTGTAAATTTGTAGGTGTAGGTATAAGGGTTATTTGGTAGACAGATAGGACGTGGATTAGTAACAATGGGTTTTGGTAGATGAAGGCCAACGATTACTGCTAGGGTACAAAAGCGAGGCTGCGGATCGAGAGTATTGTTTATCCCTCTAATACCATGTTAAAATATTAAAAGATAAGAAGAAATTGTATGATGTATTGATACATATGAATGATATAAGGAGAGTCCTTATATAGGATTGAAAAAAGTTACATATAAAGTAATACAATCGCCTAATTAATGATAAAATCTCTAATTAAAAATATGAGAAAGTCAACTCTGTAATTATGGCAACTATGTATATATGGACACAATATATTGCTAACATTAAATATATTGGGGTGTGTTCTTCTCACTTGATCTATGTGTGTAATTTAAAACTTCATGAATTCCAAATTTAAAGGGTACTTATTGAAAAAATTACGAGATTTTTAAATACCATAAAATTTATGTGATTTGAAGAATTCAATAAAACTCTTTATATTTTCTACCTCCTTCCTCTTCACTTATCAACTCTCTCTCTCTCTCTCTCTCAAAATCAAATAGATCATTATTAGGGTCGGAGGGGGCTTAGGCATAGTGGGGGCTTGCTTGGATTTGAAAAAAAAAATCGTAATAAGTGTGATATTATATATTTTTATAAGGACCTTACAGTGAACTTTTAAATTATGAGGTTGGGTCTGTAAAATGTTCAAAACTTCGGAGTCTAAACTATAACTATTATTTAAACAATGAAAAGAAAATGAATTATTTGAGGTTTGCCCCCATAAATTATAAAAGAAACTAATCTTGAGCCCCAAATTTAGGCAAGAAGTAGGTTTTATAGTTCATAATAATTACAGAGAAATATACGTATTTTCTAGAATATCATATTATTTATCTGAGAAAATTTATAAGATTTTTGGAGAAAAAATGCATAAAATTATATGAAAATATCTAATTTTTATCCAAAAAAAAAATCTCTTGATATTGAGAAAGACATATTCAAACATATTGAAAATAAAGTCTTTCAGCATTTTCAAGATATAAAAGCTCAAAGAAGATTTTTGTAATTTTTGTTTTTTTGGTCATCTCCTTATGTGCTAGATGTTTAAATTTTTATATAATTTTTTGCTGAATTATTATTACTTGTAATTAAAAATATTTACTTAGTATTAATTAAGTCTCCACTAAGTTGAAATCTAACCTTCACCGCTGTCAAATACACAAATAGATAAGAAACAAACTTGAGCTCAACTTGCTCTTAAACTTTGATATTTGAAAAAAAAAAAAAAAAACCCATGAACTCTAGAAAGAAAATAAATATAAAATCGAAAGTCTTATAATTTATAAATTCACATGAATTATAATTATTGTGAAAAGAATCAAATAGATCTAATCTTTCTAGTTTTGGTTAAATGACTAATAGTCCGCGCAGTTTATACGTAGTTATTTGATTTATTGAAAATACTTGGTGTGTTGTTGAAAATTTAATCTAAATGTATTTAAACATTTTATTTGAATATAAAGAGGTTAATTGGTAACCTTCTATATATATAACAATGTATTTTCAAGGAAACGTCATGCAAAAAAAGTGAGGTGTGAAAATGGTTTGGAATCTAATAGTGGAAGAGTTGCAAGAATACGTGATTGATAAGATAAGATATATGTCAAAAAGAGTCACCAGGAAGAATTGAAAAACATGCATACAGAAAAGTTAAATTAAATGTAACTAAAGTGGTGGGAAAGGCTTTTAAATTAAATCAAGAATTTGAAAGAACACTTCTCCACTGATTCCTTTTATTTTATTTTTTCCTTTTGCTGGTGGTGCACGGATTAAAAAAAAACGCTATTTTATTTTGAGAAAGAAAAAAGATAACTGAAAATCTCAAAGTTCAAATCATAATAAATGAATAGTGTTAGTATAGTTAAAAAAGAGATGAGTTTTTCTTGTCACACATCTAGGTTCGAGACAAGGAATCTCTTTTTGCTCCCCACCCTTTCCCTCTGTAACTAACCACCATGTATATATATGTAACGCTCGTATCATAATAAATGAGGATGATAAGATTAACAATTTTGCCAACTTAATAAACAGCATCCCAAGTTTATTTCTTTTATTATAATTTTTAGAAAACATCATTTGCATGTTACAAAAATCTAAGTTTCTTTTTCAGTAAATTCAAGTGGTGAACAGGTAGATATAGATTTCGGGAAGGGGGCAGAGACAAGGAGACTCAAACTTTGATCATTCATAAATAACATTCACAAAGTTTAATTAAATACGTACTAAATTAAAGGAGGAATATTAAGATTATGACATATATTCATTAATTTGTATCACTGTCAATCAAGATAATAGTTTAAAAATGTCTCATTACGTGCTTAACATTTTTTTCGCAAAATTCTTTATCATGATTGAAGAATTGATTTTTTTTTTTTTTTGGTAAGAGATAGAAACTAAAGAAATATATAATGACTGTACATAATTTCTTTTGCAGGGAATAAATATACAGTAAAATACATTTTTATATTGTTGGAAATGAAATACCAAGAAAAATTAATTATCTTATTTCAATTGTCATAAAAATGATATTAAACTTTTTTTTTTAATTGATGGAATATATAAAATATTATTAGTTCAAAAAAACAATTGGAACAAATCAGTTTGGGAGTTAAACTAATCAAAATCAGTCAATTCCATTTCCCACAGGTACCATTAATTGTTGAGTTCTTATGGTGCATCATTTTTCATGTTTGCAAAAGTCTAAATACAACAATTAAATACTATATCACATCAGAAAAAAAGAAGATTCACGTCAAGATTATATGTTCTGTTTGTATCACTTGTCAATCAAGAAAAATATTTAGAAATGTCTGATTTACGTACTTAACTTGTTTTTTCAAATTCTGTATCATAATATATTCTTATGATAAGATTATGTGTTGAGTTTACGTTTAATCCTTTCACCAGGGTAGATCCAGGACTTTGAGTTCGGGAAGAGGAGGGGGGGAGGAGGAGGATTACAATCGCACTAAAAAAAATATTTAAAAGGAGGGGTTGTAAAATTAGTACTATATTATTAAAGGGAGGACAAAATAGCTAATATATGAATATTTTTTTATTTTATAGGGAGAACTTAACAATAAAGTACCAAAAATTTAACCCCTTCACATAGATGAAAATTAATTTTTAATTATTTTGCAATTAATCAATTATATAAAAGATTAAATTATAGATACACATTACAGTAAATTTTTATTTCTTTTTGGTGACTTGCATGAGTTTTTCTGCTAATCAAGATCAAACAATGCCTTAAAAGTGTCTCTTTTCTCGTGGATAAGTGCCAAAAGAATTAAGAGCAATGCTTTATATATATACATGTCTCCGTTATGATCATCTAGCTTCTCTCAGGATAAGCAAGAGTGCATAATTAAGCTGGGTCACAGTTCATATGTCCACTCTTTGTATAGTCAATGAAAACTCGATCAAGACTAGTTTACAGTATTGAAAGCAACATTCATGGAGTTATTAGAATTTCTTAAAAATAAAGAACAAAATTTAGTACAAATTCCAAATTTTTTACTATATATTGAGTTAAGAGTATATATAGCCACATGGTACTTTGAATTAATGGTGAAATTTTATGCAGCCCACTCATATGCTATGAAAATTTACATATATATGTAAAGCTTTATTATTAACTCCATCGAGACTATTGCCATGCGATATTTTGTTTGTTAATGTGAGCTAAGAGTTTTTCTAAAGTGAGAAATATATTTTTGAAAATTTAAATGAAGTCAAGGTTAGTGCTAATATTTCTTTTTCAAAATTTAACGGTAATAAACATGACTAATGTTTTTTTGTTTTTCTTTTTTTGTTCAAAAGTCTTAGAGGTTCAATTCATATGTATTTTTATTTTTTGGAAGAATATATGTATTTTTTTTATTTCTTTGAATTATATATATTAATATTAAAATATCAGATATATTTCAAAAAATGCATATTTTTTTTCAAATTCTTCAGCCTAGTTTTAATATTAAAATATATATTAACATTAAAGAGCAGTTGCGGTTTCAATCTATCTTAATTTACCAATGGCCTTGTATAAAGAAAACATGAACAATTGCCCTTTTTTTTTTTTTTAATTATTTCATGGCATAGAGAAAATTATCCCGATTCCCACACTTCTATATATGTAGTACGTCACTAATTATATATATATATATATATATATATATTTTATGTTGTTACATTTTCAATTATTTGGAGCGTCTTTAGCGGGATATTTTTCCCCAAAAACCAACACCAAGGAAAGTTATTCTTTAGGTCATCACTTTCATGTCTCATCCGAACAAGAAAAGAACCCCCAAAAATATAAGGGTGTTTTTAAATGCACCCACATAATTCGTCTTCTTACCATACTAAAAGTCAAAGTTACATTAATCTTAACCTAAAAAATAACGTAAAATCCTTTCTTCTCACCCCGCTTTTTATACTTTGAAAAAATCGCCACTAATTTATCTTATCACCCATTTAAAGTTTTAAAAATTAATAAAAAAATTACATTATTTCCAACAAACAAATATCTATTATTTTCACTTAATTACATACATCTCACAAATATATGCTTATAATAAGTATTCTCATAATTTTATATAGATTACTAGACTTTTATTTTTATTTTTATTTGCACCGGCATAATAACATTTTCAATGATATTTTTCTTAATTTATTCAATCCTTTTATTTGAGCATGCATGCAAGCAAAATTCAATAAAACTCATGTTAAGTTATTTAATGTTAAAGTTAAAAAAAATATAGTGTTAACACGTGTCTAATATGTCATAAATATATATATATAAAAATATGTATTGTATGTTGTGTTTTTATTGTTTCAATATTTAATTTCTTAAAATTAATCGTAAAAAAATATTGAAAAAGGAAATAGTTTGGTGAGAAAATCTCTATCATTTTAATATTTTGTAAAGAAATTGTTTTCTTGAATCTCCGAAAAATTAAATATCATAGAAATCGAAATTAACGAAATATGTTAATAAATGATTTATTTTTATGAAAACTATTTTATTTTTCCAATTAATTTTTTCCATTTTCACAAAAGATAACATATATTTTCAAACAACAAATTGATCTTTTAATATTTTTGAAGTAGTGAATTAAGTATTATATTTACTTATTTGATAAAGATAAAAATAAAATTTGTAAATAAATTTGAAATATGAATAATAAACATTTAAGAAAAGATTATATAAAATATCATATAATTACTAAAACTTATTTATGACAATTAATATTTTGTATCGTGGAGGTACTATTTAAATGAAATTTTTAATAAAATTTATTAAGAACAATGTAAATTTTATTATTATGTTTTATCTTAATGAAAAATTTAATATTATTTAATATTTTTACTTTTAGCGATGAAATTTTATCGTCCCTATATTATTTCAGTAAACTCACCCCACTACTGGGGTGAAGTGCGAGATTTTTTAAAGATTTAATAGTGAGAAGAAAGTATTCTCACACTGAGGTGAGAAAACTGATTTTGTGGGTGCATTTAAAAATATCCAAACATAAACAACAGTGTTATATATATATAGGCAATTAGGTATAAGGGCTCATTATAATAATAATATAATTATAAAGGACACTTAAAAATTAGTCGTATAAATTAAGGATACATTACAAAAAAGACACTAATACCCCTTCCTTATAATATCATCTCATTATGACACTAACAGCAACCAGGAGGTGCTAAATGCATTTAGCACCTCATAGATAGCAACCATTTAGTACCCATCGGACAACAACCAGAAGGTGCTAAATGCATTTAGCACCATAACTAGAAAGTGTTAAATGCACTTAGCACCCCCTGAACAGCAATCAGAATATGTTAAATGAAATTAGCACCACAACCAGAAGGTACTAAATGCATTTAGCACCCCCTGGACAGCAACTAGAGGGTGCTAAATGCATTTAGCAACACAATCAAAAAGTGCTAAATACATTTAGCATTTTCTAGACGGCAAACAGAAGGTGCTAAATGCATTTAGCACCCCCTGGATAGCAACTAGAATGTGCTAAATGCATGTAGCACCCCTTGGACAGCAACCATAAGGTTAACCAGAATGTGCTAAATGCATTTAACACCTTCTGAACAATAACCAGAAGGTGTGCAACTTGAACAACAAACTATAAGGTGCTAAAATGATTTTAGCACCATTATAAAATAGAGAACAACAAAATTGATGAGATCAACATCCATTCAATTTATTTATATGTATATATATATATGGATCGACGTAGGGTTCATAAAAGGAAAAAAAGAGTTACGATCATATTGTTTTTAAATCTCGCTGGGCTGTCGAAATTAGTTGATTTTGATAACAAAACGACCTCTGATCGTCTTAATTTTTCACGCAACCATATTAACTTTGTCTTCCGAACAACATATTCAAAATTCATCCAAATCCAACGGTTCAAGCAAAAGTTACATATATTTTACGATTGTAGATTTAGAAAGAAGAAGAAGAAGACGACGACGATGATGATGAGAACGGCGCTCAGAGTCAGGTGGTGTTGGTGGTGTTAGTGGTGGTGGCGGTGGAAGATGTGAGATTATTGGTGAGACTTCTATTTTCTCTTGTTCTTTGTTTTCTCTCTCTAAACTATGTGTATGTAAGAGAGAATGATATGTCTTTTATATAATTAGAATAAATGATATAGTAGGGTATTTTTGTCCATCAACATTTATCATTTTTCTTAAAATAAATTAATATTATGAAAAATGTCCTTATTGTAAAACCAAATTATGAAATTAGTACTAGTTCTTTTTATTAAATATGAGTTTGTCATTAGAGTTATAAATATTACGGAGCGATGCCTTATAACCCATTATCTCATATATATATATATATTCCTCCTTTCTTAAAAGGATAATTATGGCTTAATTACCACCAACTTTATAATTATTGAATTTAATTTTTTGGAAAATAATAAATTTATTACTGCTAATAGTTATGTAGAACAAATGAAAGCTTCCTTTCTCTCTTTTTTTTTTTTGGTCCGAACATAATTAATGTACTACACTTTATAATAAAAAAAATAAATTATATTTTTATTTATTTATAGTACGGAGTATATAATTTTGACACTATAATAATGTGGAGCAGTGAGAGAAAGAGAGAATAGTACTAGGCATGCAGAGAAATATGTGATTAAAATTAATGGAAAGAAAATTATCGGCCCAGTCTTTTCAGTGTGGAAGGTATATTATCTGGCCAACAAATTCAAGTTTCAAATCTTAAATTCAACTTTGCGTCACATAGTACAGTGTGAAACTCAACTCCGGTGGCAAAAAGTAAACAGAGAAAGAAAGAATATATATATATATATAACTACACGTGTTACCATTTTTCTATATATATATAAGTATAGTCATTTTTTTTCCCTTCCCAAATTAATTTCGGCAATAAGAAGGAATCTATTATTGATATTGATATTGATATATATATATATATGGGTATATCTGTGCTATCCGGCACGATAAATTAAATAAGAATTGATAATAAAATAAAAAGAAATAACGTATGATGAATCTAAATCGATAAATTTGTGTTCAATATATCTTCGTGCTAGAAAAATTAAAAGTAGACCGAATTGGACTGACTTATTTTTAATTTTTAAAGAATATTTTAATCATATTTTTTGATCTCGACAAAATAATTTTTTTAACAAATTAAACTCAAGGCCATATGTGAAAATAATTCAATCACGTATGTTGGTATGATTTGAAAATAGTTCAAAAATTTGACTGATATATTGTGAACATTCCTAAAAATGACATACTGAGATGACCAATAATGTACGAACATATAAAGTACGTCATTAAATGTTACTCAATAATTTTTATTATTTTTTTACATAATTCTATAATCACGATGGTTCTCGTTTAATTGATCTTAATTAGTAAATTTTAAATATTATGAATCTTTTATTTAAGTTATGAAATTTTTAATGTAAAAAAAATGATTGGCGTGTGAAAGTTTATTGTATGTATATTATTGGTGTTTAATGGTATTCAATAATTTTTCTTATTTTTTTTACATAATTCTATAGTCATGATGGATCTTGTTTAATTAATCTTGATTAGTAGATTTAAATATTATTTTTTTTAAATTTCTTGATTAGTTATTTTAAATATTAAATATTTTTTTTATTTTAAGATGAATATTGTTTAATTGGTCTTGATTATTGTATTTAAATATTATTTTTTCGTATATTATGTTATGGCATTTTTAATGTAAAAAAATTTATTGGTGTGTGAGAGTTTACTTTGTGTATATTATTGGTGTTAAATGTTATTATAATTTTTATTTTTTAAAAATAATTTTATAGTTATGATGAATCTTGTTTAATTGATCTTGATTGGTAAATTTTAAATATTAAATTTTTATTAAATTTTGAATTTTTTATTTTAAGTTATGGCATTTTTAATATAGAAAAATTATTGGTGTGTGAGAATTTGTTATGTGTATATTATTGGTGTGAGTGTTTTAACTTTGATGTGACATCTTGATGTGTGTATAAAACTCATCTAATGGTGTAAAGTTAATGCACACCATAACATATATATTTTTAATCATTAGATTTTTGTACTTTTTAAAAATAAATTTAGTCAAACTTAATGTTTTGTAATATAGATATATATACGCCACGTCTCATTGAAGGCCTTGTATTAGTATATACGTTATATCATTAAAAAAATGCAAAGTAAATTATAAAATTGAATTTGTTCAAAAAATTATAAAATTGAAGGATTTGATAGATTGTGATTAAAAATAAATGTGTTTACGCATAGGGCCGGATTCATACTCTAGTCAACACTAAAGAATTACGAAACTATTATTATTATTTGTCATTATAAAGTATCAAAAGGCGCGCTATTAATTGGCCATCAACACAATGTGGGAGTCCTTAATTGTTACAACGACTCGTACAAGAAGGCTATTAAATAATAAAAGTGAGAGCTCGATTGGGACGTATGTGTACGTTTTTGCTTAAGATTTTGCCTATCCTCTCTCTCTCTCTCTCTCTCTCTCTCTATATATATATATATATATATGTATGTATCCTGCAATTTGGTTCCACACATACTCAAACCACACCTTTTTAATTGATCTTCTTTCCTTAAAGATAAGTCATATCGCCGTGACTATACAAATCCCACTAACCGGAGTAAATATATTTGTTTAGGACCATTTTTTTCCCCATTTTATATTATATGGTCCATTTATATATATGTATTTCTTTAAGTCACGACGGAGTCAGATTTTATTTTTTTTCGGATGAAGCAATCTCATAAACATGTAGACAACTTGTTTATTATACGTCAAAAAAAATTTAAAATATATATGCGTGAAATGATGTGTTGGTAACTTAGTATTATAATTAGATATGTCTAATCTAGTTACTAATAATGTACTATTTCTTTTTAATTTATACAAGTAATACCTGAATAGACTCAATGTTCAGGTTAAAAGAGAAGGAAGGGATGTGTGAGGTGGCTTTAAAACCAACTCCTTTACTACTACATTAGACTCTTGGGTTTATAATATGTGATTTTATGTTATAATTTTTTGTGCCTCTTTTGTATATAACTTTTTGTGTCTCTTTTGTATATATTATTATTTTGTAATAATATTTTCATGGCTCAATACAAAATGGTCAGGCCACTTATTAAATGTACATGAGTAAAAGTTTAATTTTTGAAAATTTGGGTGAGACGTACACTTGCCCTACCTTCCCACCATTCTGTCACTGTATTTCTTCTGTACATACATTATAAAATTTTAGTATTATTTGATATATTCTACGTACCGGGATAACATTAGAGATTATACACTAAATATAAATATATATATATATATATATATATATATATTTGGTGGCGGGCTAATTAATTTTGTTCAAAAGTATCATCACATGGAGGCACTCTGCTAAAAGCATTCTACATTTAATTTGATATAATAATGCTCAGTTTCACACTAAACAGAAAAGCGCGTTACTACATATATCCACAACTTGAGAATAACACTTACTTGGATCTTTTATAATCATCTTAATTCTGTATTATTTCATGAGCACAACCTAAATCTTCTTTAGGTTTACCAAAATAATTTGAAATCAACGTTTGTCTAGAAAAATAACCGGAGGAATATTTGATAGAACACTATTGTGTTGGTTTTAAATATAATTTGAGTCTTCCCATCTAGTTGTATATTTTTCGTTTTGCATCAACTTAAATCACGAGTTTTTTTTTTGAGAAGACTTAAATCACGAGTTTACTAGTGATATACTGATATTAAATATATATATATATATATATAAAGTAGATGTGTTTTTCATGGGTTGAAATCAAAAGCTTGACATATATATATATATCCTCCTCAATTCTTACTATAATAAGACCACAACATTGATTTTACTCAATAAATTAAAACACCATTAACTTTATTGCTTTTAAGTTCCAATCTAAACCCCATTCCCCACACTAGGAGGGAACTAAACCAGTACTAGCTCTCAGAACAAAACAACTCCAAATGAAGCCACCAACAGAGCCATGCAATCTCTCTGAAAATTCAACCATTATCTCAACCTCAAACCTTCCTCCATCCCAAAGAGATGGTCAAAAACACCAAGAATCCGAGGGAAAACCCCAAACCCCTCATCTCAAGTTGGATCTAAGCCTCTGTACCAAAGATTCAAATCAAGGGCCATCCTCCTCCTCCTCCTCCTCATCATCATCATCATCATCAAATCAAGAACTCGATCTCATCAACTGTTTCGATACAAAACCTACCCAAAACTCATTGGAGACTCAAATTGAGCCAAGAATTTTCTCATGCAACTATTGTCAACGAAAATTCTTTAGTTCGCAAGCACTTGGAGGCCACCAAAATGCGCATAAAAGAGAGAGAAGAATTGCTAAAAGAGGCCAAAGGGGGAGTACTTTTGGCCAACTTCAAAGGTATCCAAATAGTATGGCTTCTCTGCCTCTTCATGGCTCTTTCAACAGTAGGTCTCTTGGAATTCAGGTTCATTCTTTGATCCATAGGTCTACTAATTATAATAAACAGTCTGATACTGCTTTTGGGCAACATGGGTGGTCTAGAAAAGTGAATCCTGATCGGCTACCGGTGGCAATTACGTGGCCGGAGAATCATCCCGCCGGAGGAACACCGGCTAGTAAATTCAGCAGTGTTGGGAAGTTTTCAGTTGCAAGTGATGGATCTGGTGGTGGTGGAAATAGGTGGGATAGTGTTGGTGGTCATTTGAAGGGTGTTAAGCAAGATGATCAGTTTCAGAAGCTCGATTTGTCCCTTAAACTCTAAACCTGTTCTGTCATTTCTCTTCAGGAAGTTTGCCTTCTCTGCTTTTCTTTTTCTTAACCTAATTTGATTCAGAGTTTTTCTTTGTTCTGTAGGGTTTGATGTATATTCTATTTTTGTTTTTGTTTTTATTTTTATTTTTATTTTTTAAACAGAGGACTTTAATTGATTATGGTTCAGTATTGGAGATTGAAAGTTTAAATTCTTGTTTTGCATTTGGTGATGATCATTGATAACTTTTCTCTATTCAAATTCAAGACTGCTTGTTAGTTATGGAAACGATAAGGGATTAAAATTTATCTTTTTTTTGGAGGCATTATAGGGCATCATTTCGAATTAGTGTTGGGTTGATAAGAAGGACAAAATAATGAGTTGGTGTGTAAAATTTCAATCTCTTAGAAAGATTTTCTCCCAAAATTTCCGCCTAATTTATGTATACATAAACCAAAAGTTATGCCATTCGGTTATGAGACACTAAACTAAGAATTCAAATTCATGAGCTTTGAGTTAATAAGAAACATTTTGTGAATTAACTACTTTATTTATTAAATATTTTTCAACTAATTTAAAGGTACAAGAAAAAGAAGGCATGTACACCCATCGCGTGTACTGAATGTCTACTATATATGAATTTCATTTTAAAGAATATCTAGTGACGAAAATATTTACCAAGTGCAGGGCAGTTTTGATAATTCCATTTGCTCAAAACATAAAAATAAATCAAAATCAAGTCTGTTTTCATTATAGTTGCCCAGTTTTATATTTCCTATATAAAACAAGTAAGTATTGCTGGCTGGCATATTTGGGATTGGAAGGAGAGGAGTTTAGGTGGTGTTTGGTTAATGTTTCTAGACAAGTTTTCTAGATAAGTTTTTAAAAATTTGGTGTTTGGTTGAATGTTTTGAGTTAGAGTTTTTTATGTTGAAAAGTGAATTTGGTTTTGTTTGACTTTTTTTCAACCAATGAAAAAATGTATAAAAAATTTCAAAAAATAGTCACAATGGATCTTATTTTATAGATCTCGATTAGTAGATTTCAAATATATATATTTTATTATTTTTTGATTTTTGGATTTAAAGTTATAACGTTTTAAAAAAAAATTTAGAGAGAGAAAGTAGAGTTAGTTTTGAGTTGAGTTTTTAAAATTTTAAGAAAAAAAAAGTAGTGAGCAACCAAACATAACCTTAGAGTGGCCGAAAGAAATTAATAATTGATTTCACAAATTTTGTAATATTTTTAAAGTCTAGTTAATTGGGATTGCTAAAAGATGACATCTTTTGAAATTTGGAGATAGAGATGGATGATGTATGATGTATGACACAAAGTGCACATAGACAGACATCAAATCCGTAAGAGTTTGATTAGTAGAAGTTGATTAAAATCAAAACGGGGGACGTAACAAAAATAACATGTTTTATATAATATAATATATATTTACTACAGTAGTATTTAATTTTGGATGGTTGTGATTTGTCGGAACGCAGCAATCCTTGGACCCACCCCCTGCAGTTGAAGTAAATATACCATCTATTGAGCAGTCCTCTTCTATAGGTTGGTGAAGCCATGTGCGAAGTAAGGTGGGGGATACACTGCTATCTCATTTCTCACAAAATGTCAAAAATAGTATACAACAAATGTATTAGAAAATCTCTCTCTCTCTCTCTCTCTCTATATATATATATATATATATATAATCTCACTAAAATACACATTAGAGTATTAAAAATATTTACTTGGAGCTTTAATGAACACATATATCTATTTTATTTTATCTCATATTTAGTATTTATAGGTATTAAATATCCGTGATTATTTATCCTACTAAATTTTTTTCTCTTATTGAGAGAATGATTAACAAATTCTACCTAAGAGGTGCGTTTGTTTTATTATGTTCAAATGTGATTAAATAATCCATCTAACTCCTTAATTCGATGTATCAAATATACCCCTAGAATCTTAAAATACCCGATAATATTGTCATTCAAGGCTCGGTTGGTTCGAGTTTTAGGAATGAAATGGGCATTCTGCATTCCTGGAAAGCTTTTTTCCTGGCATCTATGATGCCTTGCCAACGTTTGGTTCGAACATGAATTCTTCTTTCCTGAAACGTGAAATTACATCTCTATATTTGGTTCAAACAAGAATATGCATGAACTATCAAAATATTATTCATTTTATAAAATTAAAAGATAAGTCCTAACAATTTTAATATTTTACAAAGGTAAAACTTGAGTTTTTATTGTTAAAAAGTCATCATATGTATTTAATAGTAATAAAAAATAATAATTATAACAATAATAATAAAACTAAAAGTTTAAAAACATTTTTTTTCTTTTAAAGAGAATATAAATGAAAAAAAAGTTGTTATCTTGGTAATTAAAAATGATATTTTGGTCTTAAAAGAAAATCTTAGGAGAAAATTTAGTAGAAAATACCTAGGGGAATCCTTTATTCCCATCCATTTAAGAAGGAGAACTTTGAAGGAATATTCCATTCCTGGAATGATGTATTCCTATCTTAAAACTCGAACCAAATATTGGAATCCTTCTGAAATGGAATGTAGCATTTCAGGAATGATTTAAAACTCGAACCAAACGAACCTTCAAATTAGTAGGTTATATAAAGCGAGGCCAAAAGATGCAATCACATCAAATTTCCCCTATTAAAATGGTGTGTAAATCTTCATCGCACTTGACTTCTTAGCTAAGAGATCTTCTAAATAAAAAAAAGTGAGTCCATATTAAACGAGATGTTTGTCATTTATTAACTCGAATCAATCCTTAAGTCTCGTTTGGTTCATGGATTTTAGTACTCGGAAAAGGAAAGTCTTTCATTTCCTTTATTTGGCAAGCACAAATTCCAGAAACACTTTCCCGAGAGAGGGGAAAGTAGGGGGTAAAACCATTCCTCTCAAAACACATGGGATTGATTTTCCCATGTGATTTCCAAGCATTTATTACAAAAACAATTGGACAATAATAGCCTTACCTAAATACTTTTCATGCTTTACCAAACATAAGAAAGGAAACTTGACAGGAAATTTAGTTTTTAGTTTCCTGCCTCCATGGGAAAGATAAAGGAATTGATTTTCCTTCCGTGAACCAAACGAGGCCTTAGTATAACTGAAATCCTGTCACTTAATAAGGTTTCTAGAAATGAGGTACAAAGTTTTACATGACAATGTTTTTTTATAAAAAAAATAACGAATAGAAATTTTTAGAAATAATGGCTCAGATATTATTATCATTTTGAAGTAAGGGTTTGTTTATCAATTGTGTTTTAAAATAAAGATTTTGACTGAGTGCAATATTAAGTTTGCACAAAATTGTGTTTTGTGCAAACTTAACTTTGCAATAAAAAAAAATCATGCAAGTATGCTTTGCACGATATGTTTATATTTTTTAACAAGTGAATTCTTATGTTTCATTCATAAAACTTTAAAATAGTGTCAAATAAACACAAATACATAGTAAAGTTTTATAAAATAAGGAGTGCAACTTAACTTTGTATATCTCCAAAAAAATTATTATGTGTATTTTATTAATAAATAGGTTTTGAATATGTAATTTTTTAAAATCATTTTAAACCGATTCCAATTAAACACTTATTTATAATAATATGATCAAAAAACATATAGTGCAAACTTAATTTTGCATTATTTCATAAAAAATATAATTTAAAAATCTATTGCAAAGTTAACTTTGCACTCTTTTTAGAATTTGATCAAATATAGACCCTTAATTTATAAAAATATTATTTCCTAATTCTTTAGCAAAATTTTTTTACAAACAACCCCTATATTTCAATATCCTAATAAACTTTCAACCATTGCGGCACCACACCCAAAGGATAAACGTCATCTCCAATCCATTGGATATCATATAAGGGCAGTTTTGGTATTTTCTTCTTATAAAAATACACAATATTAATACATAACCCGACTCTTTAGCAACTGTCCAGACACTATTTGTTTTTTAAAATTGTCCTTCGAGGTATTTCAGAAAGAAACTCAAAATTTGTATCTTGGGAGAGCTCATCAATCGAATTGTAGATCTGAGAGTACCAAATCAATTATATTAAAACTAATATTCTTTCTTTTTCCATTTTCATTATTTTTTGGTGAAATTTTCCATTTTCATTATGAGATTTGAAACAGTTAAAACTTGACAATGAGCGTGGGAAACATCCATGTGGGTGTTTGGTAACCAACTACCCACCCACCAAATTAGCAATAATTCAAATTACTGAACTGAACTAGTTATTTGCCTTTTATAGGAGGGTTTAGCTGTTAAAAACTAAGGTACACATTTGTCATGTGAGAGGTGGGTCATAATAATTAACTTTTAAAATGGAACTTGCTTCAGTTGCAATAACATTTATTGGTGGTTATAGCATGATGCTAGCTGGTGTAAAATAACTCGTATACAAGTAGGTCTCTTTTTTTTTTTTTTTTTTAACAGTAATAACAAAAATCTTTTCACTCCAGATGAGACTCAAACTCAATCTCCTGAATTAGGTAAGTGCCTTACCAACCAAGCAATGATAAGTAGATCACTTCTAACAAATTAGATCAAAACTGAGAAAGTTTTGAAATGTCTATTTTCATCAAATCCTAGGATATTGAAAAAATACCAATTGTTATAAGAGAGGAAAAGAAGAAGTTGAAAGTGAAAGTGAAAGTTTGAGACAGAGAGAAGGTTAAAAAAATAGCGTTAGATAAACCATAAAAAAATTATACTATCCCGCTCCCAATCCAATCTTATAGTACAAAGAAGACAATTCTTGTCTCCATAATGTTTCTCATCTGTTCACCAAGGTTTACTTGCATCTATGCGGAGACAAAAGAAAGAAAAAAAGTCTTTCGATAATCTTCATGTTAAATTCAACCACTAGCGTAAACAAAGCCGGCAAAAACAATCCGATGGGCTGTTATAACCTCTTTATTCTCTCTCAATTTTTATTTAATTTTTTTCTGATACAAGCCTCGTAAGGTCTTTAGTGAAGCGCCATGGGCTCACAGGAATGCCGTCCAACATCACAATTGCATTGTACACTACATGCTCGACCCCAAATTAGTGTCTGGCAGGAGGAGCAATTAGGTCGATCCACAATTTCAATCTTGGCCCTCTGTATGAACTACCAAATTGGGGGTGTACGTGTTTCCTTAGTTGCTTGCACCGAATGAGTGACATGCCAACCGAACCAACCTAGTTAGACTCAGTTTGATCGGATTTCCAGTCAGTTTCAGTTTAGGCAATAGATTGGAATTGATGACAGATCATAAAAAAGAAAGCTTAATTCACCCGAATTGGAAATTAAATAGAAAACCCTATTTCGCTATAAATTTTGCACATCTTCAAGTTATATATATATTAGAACTTGTATACCTAGTTCCTCACCATATACTCTGTTTCACAACACATTAAGCATATGTGATGTAATTGGTTAAGGGGTTATATAGCAAGTGCTTTTCTTAGTTGAGGTCAAGGATTTCAAATCCTAGTTCTTGCATTACTTTTATTGGCGGTAATTTCATGGCTTTAAGTGCATACCAAAAATCTTTCTGTTACTTGCTACATAGTAATGGATGCTAGCTGTTCAGTTTTAGGGGGGCTTTTTCAAGGAAAGGACAACCCAGAATTGACCTTCTTCTTCCTTTCGAACAGCTGACTGAGCTGCCAGATATACTATGGGTTCAGTGCTGGTTTCTTGCTTGGGGTAAAAAAATGAAAAAAATACATAGTAGGAAAATAAAGAGATGTTCTATAGATTCACATACCAACCAACCAAAGAATCCAGGATTTAGTTCGTTGACAAGCTAAACAACATTAAAGGGTAATTAAACATATCCCCCTTTTTTTTTCTTTGTGAAGTTTTTTACAATATCATCTGTCAAACAAAGATCTAACTCTGGCCAAATGCCAGAACCATTAGCTTGGCATGCTAAAACTCCAAATTCATTTTCTCTAAACACATCAAAAAGAATACGGTGTAAATATACTATATTGCATAAGCGTAGACACGCAAGATACTTATAAAATGCAAACTTGATTCTTTAATTAACTCGAATTTACATTTACCTAGCAAAATCAATGCTTGGTAATGATATATCAGTCAAGCTACTCCCCAATTAAGTAAAAATGATCAAATATCAGATTTTAGTTGAAGCGATCGAGAACAATCATCTCATTTCTTTTCTATGAAAGACTTGACATTTCCCATCCACTGTGTAAACTCAATTTTATCTTTGTTCTTCATGTATCCATGCAAGAATGTGGCTAGATCATCGGTTATACCCCTCGTTTCCAAGAATTCATAAAGCATATACTGCAGCTTATCATCCAATTCCCTGGGAAATGACCAAAAAGAAAATCGGTAGATTACCGCTGAAAGACAACATGATACTAAAGCATAACAAGAACCAACATACAGATAAATAATTAAGCTATAGAGTACTTCGAGAACTTGAAGAGAAGGGCAATCAATTTTAGAAGCTTCCTATAAGCTTTAGCATCGTAGATACTGTAACGATGCAAAATATTCCATATTGGCAGAGTAATGGGAAGGTCCTTGGCATATATGCGGTGGCAAACAACTTGGGCTAGCAATTTTGAGGGAGAAACCGGGTTGTTACATATGATATCAGAACGGACCCAAGACCACTACCGTGTTAATGTGTCAATATTGTGGGTTATGGGCAAGTTTATGCAGCTATCAGCGAGCCAACTGAGATTGTTTGTGTAACCCCAGTCTGAGTAGTGTAATATGCAGTTAGCAAGAGCCAGGACCGTTCTGATATCATATGTAACAACCAGGGTTCTCCCTCAAAATTGCTAGCCCAAGACCACTACCATGTTAATGTGTCGATATTGTGGGTTATGAGCAAGTTTATGCAGCTATCAGCAAGCCAACCGAGATTGTTTATGTAACCCCAGTCTAAGTAGTGTAATATGCAGTTAGCAAGAGCCAGGATTGTTTGTGTGTAAGACCCAATTATCCCACATTCATAGTGTAATATGCAACTGGTAAGAGCTAAGATTGTTTATGTGCGACCCTGGCTTACCGAGTTTGTCATGGACGGAAGGTCCTTGGTACAAATGTCTGTTTAATGAGTCCAAATTATAACTTGGGCCCCCATTTTGGTGGAGAACCCAGGTGGTTATAGATAGTACAACTTGGGCTAGCCATTTTGTGGAAGATTGTAACGACCCAAAATATCACACATCCTTAGTGTAATATGCAGCTAGTACAAGAGATTATTTGTGTGACCCGGGCTACCGAGATTGTTTGTGTGTGACCCCGATCGAGGGATAGGAAAGTCCTTGGTATATATATGGGTACAATGAGCACAAATTACAACTTGGGCCCCCATTTTGGGGGATAACCCGGGTGGTTATAGATAATACAACTTGGGCTAGCCATTTTGAGTAGCGTAAAGGGCCATTTTGGAGTAGTGTAATGAGAAGGTTCTCAGTATATATTTAGGTGCAATGAACCCAGATTACAACTTAGGGTGCAATGGAAAGTTACTTGGTATATATGCAAGTACAATGAACCAACTTACAACTTAGGCCCCATTTTAAGGGAGAACCCGGGTGGTTAGAAATATAGGTATATATGTGGGTGCAATGAACATAAATTACAACATGAGATGGCCATTTTGGGAAAACCCCGGTGCTTGCAGATATGTAGGAGATTCTTTAGTTTTTTGGCTTCCAATTTCCGAGGAGGAGACAATTTCAGTATGTACATTCCAAATGCTGTGGCAATGTTTATCACATTTCACCATCTTTTGAAATGAAGATACCAACATTACTCTTTTGCTTTCCGCTTAAAACGCCGAAGAGAACAATCAACATTGCTTCTTGTTTTTTTTTCCTTTTCCATCCTAAATTTGAATTAGGACACGCGTTGAGTTGATCAAGCATTTTGAACACAAAAGGCTAAAAGTATGAAAATAAAAAGGGTACATACTTAAATCCAGGACCCAAGTAAGGGTGACCGGTCATCCATTCATGTCTGCGAGTGAAAACTTTCTGAATCTCTACGCTATCTGGCCATGCAGAGCATACAAACTCCAGCACATCACTGCCATCGCCTTTAAAGACATCAACAATCATAGTTATGTGAAGCTGTACATCTTCACCTTTGGCAACATCACCAACAGGAATAGAGTGATCAAACATTGTTACTTCAATTTTGATCTCTTCATTTTCCCCAAATTTCCTACTCAATCTGATCCATTGCTCTCCGGGCCGTTCATCTACTTTAAAAGAATCAAATTCCTGGACGGGCTGCTATAAAATACATACATGATCAACATTGAATAACCAGTCCGCTCATCAAGAAAAATTGATCTCAACAAATTTTCAAGTTAATCAAAGAAATATTACCCAGAGAGATGAGAGCAGAAATTGTCAAGATATAAACATGAATACTGAATAAGACCAGTTGTTTGGTAACATAAGCTAAGTAAAACAAAATCAAAAACAAGATTTCAATAATGGTTCATATTCAGGCTGTTTTTAAACCTTTTTTGTCTACCCTAATTAGGTATAGGTAATGAAATTCTAACTTTCAAATTTCAATTTCATTTGCGTTGCTTTATTTTCTCAAAAACAAATAAATAGGTGAGGGTACCTGGGTAGGAGGAGAGCGTTGGAGCTCGTACTGGATCTCGTTGCGGAGAAGCCTGAGTATGTTTCCTTCGAATGCCGATTTTCGCATCTCAGATATATAATTTCTTCTTTGTTCATAGAGAGGGTTGAGTTTGTGGGTGAAGGATTGCTTTTCCAGTATAAAATGATGGAAAGAGCGTGGTGGTGGTTGTTGAATTAGGGTTTTGGAATGAAAATAGGAAGAAACATTAGGCGTTGTTCTTCTCAAGGATCGGATTAGACGATGAGCCATTGCTGATCTCTGTGATTGGTAGGGTTTAACTAGGGTTTTTGAGGTCGTAACGTTGCTGAGTATTAAGCTAGGGGGCATAAGAGGACAGAAAAAGAGTACTAAAATCTTATAATTTTTGATGCGTCTCATCCACGTCAAGTTACTTAAAAAAATTATTATTTTTAACGCAATCCATGCCTAGAAATTAATCTCGTTTAAATTTTATTGGACAATTTGAAAAACTCAAAAACAAAAATGGAATTGGAATTTGCCATTGGAAATTTTGTGATTGTGATGTTCCATAAACTGGGCTTCCCTCTCCTCCCCACTACCTTTCACTTTAACATTGAAATGTGTTACTTGTATAAAATATTCAAGTTCCCTTTCCTCCTTCACTTTCCTTTTACATAGAAGTGCATTGCTTGTATAAAATAATAAGAAGAAAAAACAGTCCACGTATAATATTGTTTCTGTTTCAGTCTAAGAAAGAGAGGAACAACTTATTCCGATTATGATTTAACCAACCCACCTGAGCTGCTTCAGCCAACTCATACGTGTTCGCCACCAATTATCTGGCTTTCATAAACAACAGCAGCAAATCCTAACAAATCTGGCAATCTGTCCGGGCAACTAAAGCAAAATCCATTTTAATAATTCTGGGGCACTTATTTACATCCCCATTTTCTGTAATATAAACAGGTCCGTTTGTTCACCCACAAAAATTCTAGCCAAATTTGTGATGGCAAGTCACTCAAATTAAGTTTAAACAGGCAAACTCCACAAGAACAAGCGCAGAGTACTAATTCAATTCGATCCAACTAAAGAGGCTAATCTGTTGCATGCTCTTGTAAAACAAAATCTAACTTTATCAACTAAGGCAGACTACTCTTCATTTCTTTTCATCTCGAGAGGCTCCTACATGATTCTTTTGCGAAGTACCAGTAACAACCGCCAATACACTTGTGTCCTGTTGACCTGAGCTCGCTACTCTTCTTCCACTGGATGTTTGTTTACTATTATTGTCTTCAGATGCAAATTTGCTGGGCTCAGTTGTTAGTTGTTTCTTCTCATCATCGCCTTTCTGGTTTTCCGCTATGGCACAACTGCCTGATTGCTTCTTCAATTCAACCAGAAATTCCTTGACTACCTCCTCCAATTTACCTAGCCTCTCTCTTACTTCCAAAATTTCTGGATCAGATCGTGTTTCTTTTTCTTCAGGTTCCTTTAATTCCATTTCTTTTGCTTTTGCTTCTTCTTCAGCTTGTTTTTTCACCTCCAATTCCTGAGATGGAAATTTTGCACATTACTATTCTCTTTCTTCAAAAACAGTAATG
The DNA here is from genome assembly GCA_021464415.1 of Lonicera japonica. Lineage (NCBI taxonomy): Eukaryota > Viridiplantae > Streptophyta > Magnoliopsida > Dipsacales > Caprifoliaceae > Lonicera > Lonicera japonica. The sequence continues at coordinate 6,432,787 of CM038467.1, read as the reverse complement.
TAAGATATGTAGGGCCACAAAAGAATTTTGTACTAATTTATGCATTGCAATTCTATACGTGGAGATATAAGGAAGAAGACTTATTTTAATTTGAAAATTGAAAGATGAAATCAACTAAAGGGGTACATGTGCATATCCTTGTAACATCGTCAAAATTCACTTTAGAGCACAGCAGAAAGTTCTTATAAAGAGAATTAAAAAGACCACACACAGAAGCGTATTATTAAATATAACGATGAAAAGCAACACAAGATTGACGTGTCATTACCGCTTCCATTCTTCTCATTTCACAACGAGCATATTGAGCAACCAGATATACAGCTGTTACACGAAACAGGATCCTTTTATAGGAGGTCTAAACCAAAAAATGTCATTTCAAGCACGGAATAATATACTTGTAAGGATACCCAATGAAGGCATGCAGACAAAGAAGAGTTGTACCAGATGGAAATCGATCCTGAAAATTACAGAGATGCACGAGTAAGTATATGTTCCAACAACTAAAACAGTTATGCCAGGGGATCCTACACGTATATGTGTATGTATATGTATATATATACACACACAAAGAATCAATGTTCCATGAACAGGTTTACATGAAATGATTACAAAAGGTTCTTGTGCAAACAACCAACAAACTCAAAATATGCAACAATACGATATCATAAGATTATACACATTATAAAGCATGAATGTAGGTCCCGTGGAACCTAGGCTATATCAGATTGAAACTTACTTCTATTCTTTTATTCATTTTATTTATTAAATAATAGGCTGATATAAATAAACTAAAGAATAGAGGATTTTGGAAAATAACAGCTATGAACACATCAACTTCACACAGAAGTGATTATATGCAAATATAGAGCTGATCAGAAGTGCCTCTAGTTAAGAAAGATCAAATCCATGTAACGTTTAGGTATAGGCAGATCAAGAAATATGCATTAATGTGACTATGTGAGTCACATGTTTCATGTATGCCTATCAAGATTTCAGACTGCCCCATATCAAAAGATGAAAAGAAAAGACCCTAGGTCTACCCAAGATTAATCCTCATCCGGGAAAACAGTGTATTGGCATAAGAAGATGGAATTTTAACAAACATGAGTAACAATCAATTATCTTGCATAAAAGTTTGCAATTTGGTGCTCCTTATTTCTAATGACCACAAAGAAATGCCTCCTGGGCTTAGCAACGTTTCACCTATGAAGGTCCCATAACCACCTCACTTCACTTCAAATCAAGTATGAAACAAGTATGATATATAGTTTACCTGATTAATTTGGATTAGTGAGATCATGGCAGTACAGTTTTCGTGTCAGTTTGCACATTCAGTCGAGCCCAAATAGCAATTAAACATTACAACTTCTACATTTATCTTTATACATATAAAAACCTAGTTACTTGGTTGAAATCAAATGTCTTACACTTGAATATGCTAGTCTAGATGAAATCTTATTTTATACCTTTTGTGTTAGTATGAGAACGCAGAAAGAAAGGAAAAACACATCTACTTGGTGAAAATCAGATTGTAGCCAAAGTGTTCGATAAATAGCCTAAATTTGAAAAATAAGAATGCAAACGCAAATTAAAGCGTGTTAAGTGACAGTAGGTACCCATAGTGGCAGTCATGAAATCGAGCTTCTCTAGGTCTCTATAGGCGTCGTACTTACTCAAGGACCCATCACCATCAGTAGCAGCAGCATTGTCGCTGTTAGTGGTGGCCGGTTTGTTTGCATTGGAGGAGAAGGGTTTCCTTTGGATGAATCGGAATCGATGATTTGATAATCGGACCAAAACCTCTCTCCCGACAAATATTCTTCCCATCTTTTCTCAACAACATTAGACAAAGAGAGAAGTTGGAACAAAGTTGTAAAGCGTCAAACTCGAGTGGGATTTCAAAAAAAAAAATGTCCTCTCAGTCGCCTCCTTCAATTGATAGAGGGGGATAGAAAAGAGAGTGATTTAATTATTGGTAGTTGATGTTTGTCTTTCTGGAAAAGGGGACGAGATCGGGCTCCGGAGATGGGGGGACTACGTTGATTCCGGCATTGATTACGGCGAGAGAATAGATGCGCCGCCGGGAGGGAAAGAAAACCCGAGAATGCTGAGAGGATGGAGAAAGAGACCGCCGTAATTATTTGGGTTTTGATTTTGTTTATAAGACCAAGGACGTGTATTCGATTTAAATTTTAAAAGATTATTATAAACTTAAAATCTGCCTATTCTTCAAAATTTGTAAATTATTGTAGATTATTTTAAATTTATATAGATTTTAATAAATCTATACATATTTTAAGAAATGAATTTTTTAATATTTTTATAGATTTTAATAAATTTATTGATTCTTTTAATCTATATATATATATATATAAATGGACTAGTTTGACTAAAATTTCCGCTTAAATTTTTTCTTATAATTTTTTTTAATAAAGTTTCTATTAAAAATATCTATGGAGTTAATACACTACATGGGTAATTGTTACAAGAATTTGCTTTGAATCTAATTACTACAAAAATTTGTATAAGCATCCATGGAGTTAAAGCAATGCATGGGTAATTGATGCACCAAAGAATTAGTATAATCTATTATGTTAATTTATAATTTGAAGAGCATAAAATATCACTAATATTTATATTTTTAATGCTTTTCAGGTGTTAAAAAAGATTTGGAAAAGATTGAGAAAATAAAGAAATTAAAGCTTGTGAAGACACCTAAAAGTACTCAATACTTTCAGAGACATATCTTTTTACTCGGAGCTCTAAATAATGCTATTCTTGAGCCTAAATTGAAGAGAATTTCGAGAGCTACAACTTCTCAGTTCAGCACTTTTTCAAATTCAGCCATCTCGAGATCCGAAATTGCGACGCAAATGCAACAGTCAAAAATAGCAAAAATTCATTAAAGTGGACTCAAAATAAATATTGCTGATCCAAACCCACTCACTAGCCTATATCTCATAAAGCCCAGCAGCAAAATTATTGTTATTATTATTTATTTATTATATAAAGCCCCATGCATTAAATATCAAAGCTGCATTGCTTGAGGCCCAAACTTAACTAAATATATCAAACCCATTTAGCAATCCTAAGCCCACTAGAATAGTGCTCATGTATATATATATATAAGCCGTGGGACAGCAGCAGCCGCTGCCGAGCTTCCTCTTCAGCTTCTTAATTTTTTTCCTTTCTTTTCTTATTCTTTTACTTTGAAGATTGAAGATCGAAGATTTATATTTGCTCTTCAATTTAATGTTAAGTAAGTTTTCTTTTAATTTTATTTGTTATTTAATTTTTATCATGCTAGTGTAAATTTGTGCTAGGGTTAGGATGAGTATATTTAATTGATTTCCTTGCACATATTCATGCCAATTGACTCTACCAATTTAATACTTTAATATTAAATACAATTATTTCTATTGGATGCCCGTTTTAATTGATAAAAATAAAGTTGGATTCTCATTATTTTTTGTTAGATTCACCTTATGATTTGTTAAGAGCGGATATAGAGTGTGTTTTGACGGATATAGTGAGTGTTTTGATTTTATACATTAGTTTGGCTGTGAAAGAATTACAATTGGATTTCTTTAATTAATTGGACTTTAATGATTTTATTTTCCGCATCTAATAGAGTCGAGAGACCAAATTAATGCGAGATAAGAGTAGAGTTTATGCGCATTAGTACTAAGGTAGATGCTATTTAATATATGACTCCAAAACCCTAGTGAATTAATTTATTAATTTTATTATCTTGCTTCGTATTATTTAATTTAGTTTTATTAATTTAATTTACTTGCTTTATTTTATTTTATTTAATTTGATTTATTTAATTAGTTTGATTCTCATCAATTATTCTTGGCTAGATTAGGGATTAGTGAAAGATTAACAAGACAAAATTTAAAACATATTGTTTGAGTCTCTGTGTGATCGACCTCGTTTATACGATATATTATAAATTGATTCGTGCGCTTGCGAGTATTAAAATTTATCACAACAAGTTTTTGGTTGAAATGCGTGTTTAACATTATAATTGCCTATATAGTTGTTTCAAAAATACATAATGATGATAACACTGTGTTTCAGAAATTGTTCTTGTGCTTTTTATTCTCTAGGTAATGGTTGGTATGTACCTTTTTTGTTCACTTAAATCTTCTTCTTATTCAACTTCTTCTTTTTCCAGGTAATGAAATGATGTCCAGTACGCAAAAACATAACAAATATTTAGCATCAAAATCTTGAAATGGGAATCATAGATATAGATTTTGAAATGCTGTCCAGTACATAAAACATAACCAATATTTAGCATCAAAATCTTCTTGGGCCTATATTTTTACAACTCCAAGTAAGAAACAAAATGGATCTAAGAGGTATAGTGATATAAAAAGGCCATTATTACATCTATGCAAAAAACTGATGCATATGCAACAAGATATAAGCATACCTAATATCGTAATTCTTCGGTAGATAAACATCCTTTACCGAACCAAATCGTTCAAATGGGATTATAATATCTTCAGGCCTACACCAATATCAAGTGAAATCAAGAGAAGTCATCGATTTAAATTTTTGTGTACTAATCATTTAGAAGGCACTAAATTTTTGTGAACTGATAATTCAGAAGGCACTAAATACAGGTCATTAACGTTGGTTGATTAATTTGTGAAGTTTTTTTGCAATCTGGTTATTGGAAAATGGTATGGCTTTGTTTAGTCTTGTGAGTGATTTAAATGCAACCAAGAAAAACTGGGCCTTGAGGATTCATGTGGTACGCGCATATAGGACAATTTCATGTGACAATCCGGATGAAATGTCCACACTTGAATATGTGTTTCAGGAGATAGAGGTTAATTATTCAAACTTTTTATTTTTAACTAATAATTTTTAAATATAATGGTTTATATTTCAATGTTGCAATCTATCGAATTGCATTGTTACATTTTTGTTTTATTCTTTATTTAATGATGTTCTGTAACTATAATCGTATATAGAGTTTATCTGCTCTAAAAATATGTAAAAAAAACTACACAATATCATTTTTTAACCAAATATACGACAACTCAAATGCTTATAATGTATATATAATGTACACTTCATAGGGAAATAATAAATATATTGACCACGTACATGTCCCTTATGAGGTAAACTATCTACAATTGAATCCACTAAAGGCTTTTGGACGACCCTTCTTTTATTATACTTCTTCTTGAAATGAGGTACTGGACACTGCATAAATAAGCCAACAAAGATTTTGTCTTAAGAACAATCTGTTAATAAATTGTCAAGATAAATTAATTCGAGAGGATTCTTTTGATAAAAACTAAAAAACATTTAGGGTGCGTTTGATTGCACTTTTTTCATGGAAAATACATAGATTTTAATAGCATCATTTACCAGGGAATCAATTTCCGTTGAACAACTTGGTTTAGCCTAATTTTATCAATTTTTGTGCAATTCCAAAATAATCCCCCCTCCCTTCTTATCTTTTTCAAGTCTTGGTTTTCATTGAACCATTTTTCCTCATCAAGAACAATTCAATAGACCCATGTATCTTTTGTCTAGATATCTCAGAATATACAATACAACCATTCGGTGCTATGCTTATGAAGGCGATAGACGCTACATTTGAAGTAAGGATGCAATTCAATTCTTCTGATTGCCCCGTATATATATATATAATAAAACCTGAATGTTTGAATCTCCCTCCAAAAGTTTTGCTTGAGTCAAAAAGTCGTATTGAAATGAGACCCACTTTTAACTTTCTATTCTTACATCTCCTAGGACTCTTTTTTCTCATCTTCCTCCAAAAAAGACTATGTATATACACAATTCAAAGTAAAATGTATATAGATAAATATGCAACTAACTAATATTTTGCATAATATGGTATAATTCTATGCATTATAAACAAGTCCCTTGGAAGCACATCGAAAGGGGTGTATCGTATGTCCACATGCAAGACAAATGTACCAAATCAATGATCACATTGGAACAAATTAGACATGATTTTAACCAAGTTGCACTCTTTAAGGCATAAATGGCTATCAATTTAATCCACTCCAATAGCAGTGAATCTTAGTATTTTTTGGTTTGTTCATTTACCAAATTATGGAATTGAAGAGAGTAAGTGTTGCATTGACACTTTTACAGTGAATCTTATAAAGAGTTTAAAAGAAACTAGAAAAAAAAACATGCACTACACAAAATATCATTTCTAACAAAATAAATACAAAAAAAACATAAAAAGGTTGGACATAGAAAAAAATCTTAACAAAGCCCATATATATATCACGCAAACCAGTAGGGTGATGTGTGCAGTATGTACTTCGATGCCAAAAGAGCTTTCACTATGTTACTTGGTGTCCCACTATCTACCTGCTTTGCATTGAAAAAAGAAATTAGTCCTTGAGTTATAGAATTTTCACCCTATAATAAATCAATCCACTAAACTTAATTTCACCACAATAATAGAATTCGTGTCAACTTTCAAACCTCCACACAAGTAACATTAATTTATCTACGCTCTAAAATTATCCAGAAAACTTTCTTTCTAACAACAAAATATATAACTTTTAATTCTTAATGTGTATATTGATTAATGAGATTAAGCAAGAATATGTTACGAGAAGAAATGCACTATGAGGCCACTGCATGAAATAAGCATAGAGGATCAAGCAACAAATAAAGATTAGACCATGTTCATCCAAGAGATATTTAGTAGCTTTTTAATACTGGAACAAGATAAATTCAGCCACTACTAAATCTCTACTTTGTGCAAGATCCATTTATGTTGGCGTGCATGTAGTTCTATGGTTCTATTGACCATAATCATAATGCAAACATCTCGATCAGCCACTTGAATTTATGATAATATATAAATATATATATATAGTTTGTAACAAATAATGAGGTAAAGTAGAAGTAGAAGGCAACAATTCTGCCAACCTTTTCCTTTTTATTTTTGAAATTTAGGAGATAGCCATTAAATGCAAACAGCCATGGCGAGGTAGTTTGAAGTTATAAACTTTAACTTTTAGCCAAAAGAACCGTGTTTTGTCCAACTTTTTTCCTGTTTTCCATCAAATATATGTTGGTCCTGCCAAACAAGTATGGCTTAACCATTTAATTCATACGAGTAAGCCTTCCTCCTTTGATATGTATATATATATATATATATATTTTTTTACTTTTTATATATAGGTCACCTTTACTCATATTAAATTTCCTTTTGCCAAACGAGTAACCTTACTTGAATGACTATTTTTTTTACTATGTGCAGTGTAGTTTCGCTCTAAATTTAAAGTTCAATTTGCAAATTTACTCATAAATTTTACCATATACGCTATGGATGCTTTAAAAAAACCAAATATAACTGAACTTTTAAATCCTATCAGATTTGCTAATAAAAATCCTATAAGATCTAAAATTCTAAGTCCTAATAAAATCAGCCCCCACAAAAATAAGATAATAAATTACATCAAAATATCAAAATAATACATTAATAGATGGTTGAATTTCTGATTTGCAATATATTAAAATATAAGCGTGCATCAATGGATGAAAGGTTGTTAAAATAACTATGATATATGCATCTTTCCAACTTCAAATGCAATGGATTTTATTTTGAGTTAATGAAGAAATCAATAACCATTATCCACTACATGCAAATAAGAAAAAACCCAAAATGAATCGCAAGAAACTAAAACTGATTTACTGACAAAACCCACTGTTCCAATCCAGATTTATTTTCCTCAATGCGAATAATATTATTTTTTTCCCTTTTCAAACTTAAAATTACCACCAATTGCACTGTCCATCTTTGCCAGGCAATAGTATAGAATTTGCTCAAAACAATACTTCATTCTTTCAAGAAAAAATGAAAAATTAAAACGTCTGCTTTTAATAATACAAAGCTCAATCATTTTTTATTTTATTTTTTTTGTTTATACTACATAATTTTATTTTTTCCATAGTGGCAATCATTTTTCAATCTCGTGTTTATGTTACATACTTTTATTTTATGTTTAATAAATTTTATTTTATTTTTATACTTCAATGTTGTCATGATGGCTTTTCTATTTCCTATGTAAACATCATGGTTGTATCACATGTCAATTATTTGGTGAATACGAAGTGCACTACTTGGGATTATTGCACTCCTTTAATATTTATGTTTTATGAATTAGAACCACAACTACATCTCACCATTTTTAGTCTTCTTCACATTTCTCTCAAACTAATCTCTTTTTTCATTATTCTATTATCTCTCTACAGCATAAAATCTCCATATTGTCTTATACCATTAGTTTTACTATTTCTTAGTCTGTATATGATACAACATTGTCGGAATGAACAGGCTTACAAAGTATGTGGTCATTTCAAGCAAGAGAGGAAAGCATGGAGAAATAAACAATGCTTAGTAGTCTACGTATCATGTTTTGTTTTTGTGCATATATACCATGTTTTCTTTTTTCTTATTTTTTATTATCCTATGTTTACGAGTGGCCCTACAAATACAACATCCCTTTCACCTGAAGGCCATTTGCATCTCTCTCACCATTAGCTATGTCTTATTCTCTTCTCATATCTTATCAATTGTAATTGGGGCCACTCCAATTCCAAGGGGATCTCTTTAAGAAAATATTGGATAATTTTTATAGTATTCTGTGTATTATATTTATTTAAATAGATAAATTTAAACAGATTTTTAGTTAGAGTTTATATATATTTTACCAAAACGTCAAATATCTTTCTTGGATTTTTTAATTTTTAAAAATTAAGGTGTTCAGGTCCTACATATTTTCAATTAAACGATAAAAATATTATTGTTTATAAAATGTTATTATTGAGCTATGAAGCATAGACATGATAAATGTGACACACAATTTTTTCAAAAAATAAAAATCACTAATCGACTCAACATTAACTGCTTCAACATCTTGAACTTCATCCCTAAATACCACCGACTCCAACCCCGACTCATCAAGTGCTCTGATTAATTTTCAAAATAAATTAATTTCAAAAATGATTAGATGAATCAAGCTCCATCAATTATTAACTTAGCACTAAACCTGCCCCATTTAAAAATATTATGTAGAGAGAAAGAAAGACAACTGTTGCAAACACGGAGCAATCAACTATGGTAAAATATATACATGTATGTGTATATGTATATGTAGAGAGAGACGGAGATAGAGATAGATAGAGAGAAGGAGTAGCGTAACTGTGAGAATTCGTCGATGCTGGAGAGAAGTCGTCGATGACTGAGACGGGAAGTTGGGGATGAGAAATCGTCAATGGCTGAGAGTTAGGGCTAAGGCTTTGTTTCGATGGTGCCTGGGGGAGTGAGGGCCCGAAAATTGATCGATTTGGATTGGATCATTTGAATTCGATTAGGGTCAGTCCGGTCTAAATTTAAAAGGACTGAAACGATTCGGTCTAATTTTTGGTATTAAATTTTTAAAACTTCAAATGAAACTCATGAATTTGATAGGAAAAAAATAGGCCACATGTTCTACTCCATGTTTGGATATGTAATTAATCATGCCCAAAAATAACCACATGAAAATAAGCACCCGATATATCATAAAAAAGTTCAAAAAAAATGGGCCAAAAAAAAGTCCATACCAAATGGACCGATCGAAACCGAACCGGTTTGGTCTGGTCCAGTCTTAACATTCATTTTGGTCCAGTCCGGTCTACAAATTCATAGGATTGATATATTCAATCCAGTCCGGTTCACTAGTGCTCGATCTGATCAACCGGACCGTGCATACCCCTAGTTATTTTATTATTAACTTCTATAGTTTTGGAAGAAAATAACTAATTGGATAATTAAAACTTTGAAAATAACATTATCTAAAAAGAAAAAAAGGCTTTAAATAGAGTGAATGAAGTGAAGTGATTTAAATGTATTATAGAGACGAAGAATAAATAATACACAGAGTTTTAGGAAAAGAAGAGGTTTTAGATGGAGATAATGGAATGGAATGGAATGGTTTAATTTATTATAGAGATAAGAAAAAATAATGCCTAGGGTTTGGGAGAAAGAGAACAAAAATCCACATGAAATATTCTGCTTTAAGAGAAGATTTGTTATTCATAAAAATACTCTCAAATCCATAAAAAATTATCAATTTTTAAAACCCTTCAAAGTTTATTGAGTTTTGAATATCATAAGATTTTAAAATACTATTTTTAATCATAATTGAATACCACAAGATTTGAAAAAGAAATTAAAATCCTAATTGAATACCATAAGATTTTTTAAAATCCCAATTTAATATTCATGCACTTTCAAAATCCTATAAAATCTAAATTGAATACACCCCTATAAATATTTTTAGTTAAGGGTAATTTAGTCTATTTACTTTTTGTTAGATAGTTAAACGAGGTTTGGTGTCAATTATTTTTCCTACGGGGTAAATTGCCAGACCGCTATAATGGAGGCTATTTGCTAAAATTATAATAATCAAATTTTTAGGGAGAGAACAATAAATGCATAAAGTCATGTTTTCTCGTACGGATGAGGTTAAGGCCATCTCCAATGGTATTTTATATAAATTAATTTATATCATATGTGTCATGGTGCTTTTAATACATTTCTATATCTATTTGGCAATATAATTATATAGATAGAAATGCCTTAAATAAAGTTTCTCCAATTGTGACATTTCTATCTTACTTGGCATTTATTTAAGAATGAGAGAGAATTAGTGGATTTCTTATATCATATTAATTATGTTGTTTTGATTAAATATGATGTGGTATTTATAATTGTGAAAAAATTCTGTCAATAATTTGGAGAAAAGCTTATTCCGTAAATTGTAGATTTCTGAATTACCTTTTCAGGCATATAAAGATCATCTCAATCGGAGTATCGAGCGAGAAATTATGACCAAAACAAAATGAAAAAAAGTTTACTTGCGGACCGGTATGGGTATTTTGGCATATCGGTCCGGCGTCTACATTTTGAGGAAAAATTAGACTGCGGACCAATATGAAATTTTTGCCATACCGGTCTGGCATATAAAAATTACGAAAATTTTACACTGCGGACTGGTATTCTGTATTTGGCATACCGGTCCGCCATATGGAACAGTGCACCGACTTAACCCATTTAAAGTCGGTTTTGTCCCCATTTTCACTCATTTTTGACCCACAAACTTTTACAACCATCTAGAGAATTTTAGAGAGAGAATGAAAGGTGTTTTTAAGCGATTCTCGTATATTTTTCACTCTCGATCGAAGATTTGCTCTCCAAATCCACTAAATCATTCTCTATTTTACTATTCATCTTCTTCTTCCTTGAGATTGCTTTGGGAGGGGCTTGAATCATCAACTTTTCTTACTCTTCTTTGTTAATAACTCGAGGTAGGGGTTTTTCAGCTTTCAAAACTTGATAATATGCTTTTATTATTCAAAAATCGTTGTTCTTGATTGTTATGTGTTTGAGAAACTTGAATATAAATATGTTCATATTGTTCTTATGATTTATAAAGCTGTGATTGCATGATTTAAGGCAAGATATGCCATACACACTTGCTATGAAGTGATATTTGAACTATATGTGGTATTCCTTGGTTGTGTAAATGTTGTTTGCGGATAAAATTGATTTGCAGATAGGTTATACACACCAAGGGATATGGTATGAGATGTATGGGAGTGGATATGGCATAAATTGATTGATGTTCATGAAATAACATGATTTGCATATCATACATGCCATTATTGTGTCAACCAAACGCTTGGAGAATTCTTGGCATATCTGGATCACTCTATGGCCCGTCATGTTGGGCGTATATTTTTTCTTGATAATGATGAAGCTCGTTATGATTATTGTATCGTTCTGGATGTGATATGATCTTGATATGGATTTGGATATGATTCTATTGTGGCCCTTCGATGGTGAAAGAATTGTGTATTTATCTGGTGCTTACCGATATGAAAAATAAGTGGGGCCTGGTGCCCTTGGGTTGAAAATCCCTAAACCTCCGAGGGTAGCAACGCGTTAGCTGTTTAGAGCCAGCAATAAGTAGCCCGAAAATCTAGATAATGGTAAGACAGTGATGATTTTGTTATTATGATATTACTGGTGGACTTGTGGTCCAACTCAGTTATGGTTTCATGACATTCTATGAGGCCATTGGGCCATATGATTATTATCAAATTCTATTCTGGGGCGATCAGGCCAATGTTACACTCTGGTTCAGCATTGATATATTCTAGCTATGTGATTCTATGGTTGACACACGGAAGGTAACTTGCATTGGCATATGCATGTATTGTGTAATGAACATATGGTTTTAAATTGACATGTGTTTTATATGTGATACTTTTGTTGTTACTTACCCCTATTGAGCGTAGAGCTCACCCCGTTCCCTTAAACTATTACAGGTACTCACGAGTCCCATGGGGACAAGGAAGCGTCGGGATCAGGGACGAAGTGGAAGCTCTGATACGGTCTATTTTTATGATGAATATATGGTTGACCGGGAAACCACCTCTAACCCGATGACTGTTTATATTTTTGTTGTTCATATGGGTTAACTATATATATTGATGATGTATGTTTACAAGTTACAGTACTATTTTTGTACCCCATGCTTCATGTTGTTGATGATTTATATTCTTCTTACATACCTGTCTTGGTCCTACTAAGATGGGTTAGTAACACTCCAGGTCTTAAGTACGGGTGATATCCTGTAGATTAAGGTGAGGGTATTACAAGTTCAAATTGCATGAATGAGATTAATAACGGTAATAAAATTTGATAATTCGAATGTGTTCGAAGGAACTTTTTTCCTCTAACGTATATAATTAGAATTATTCTATAGGTGTATTTGGTTACATAGTTTTAAAATTTTATAAGATTGCATTTTTATAAAATTGTAATTCTTAGAATTGTAATGATATATAATTACAATAATATTATTTGAAGTGTAATTCTCGGATACCGATCTCAGGAGCGAAGTTTAAACAACCGAACCGCACAAACAAAACGTTGTTAACTCGTACGGTTCAATCTCTCTAAACTCAAACTCTTTACTTATCATTATTATTGATATTGAGTTTACATAGTTTGTTATTATTATTTGATACGTTGTTTAATATTTATTGTTTAAATATTTATCAAAATAACTTTAAATTATATTTTTTTACCATAAACCCTATTAACCCATCTAGAGTTAATATCTGACCAACAAATACTTTTTTAAAATATATATATATATATATATATATTTGTAAAACTTAAATATAGACTCTTGAGGATAACAATTTATAACATAATAGTACTGTCATTGAATAATTATACATTTTGTCAAAAAATCCTTCATAAAAGCATTTTATTTTATTTTTTGTCATTTCGGCATCCAATATCCACTGCCTTTCAACAATATATTGTACCTGATTAATCTCGAATTCCATTCCAATTCAATGATCACTATGAAAAATCTATCATAAATACATTGGAAGTGTCACTAAATATTATATGTCTGTCTTAGACTATTTTAAAATGCTGTAATTAATTAACTATATTCAGTTCATAATTAGACTATATATAGGTAGACTTGTGGGCCTTACCCTCGTACTATTTGTAACCTCAAAATACCACCTTATCCGTGGATGAGTTTTGCTCCCTTTATAAAATGGTATATCAATCCAAAACATTTGACCACGATAATAACTACATTACCAACTCTTCACTCGTTAGTTGAGAAATAATATGTGATAAAATAACACTACGTGTTTGTACAACAATATAATACATTATATAACTTTGCCATCACATGTTTTTCATTGTAAAAGCAAAAATATCAACTATTACACTTTTGTGGTATCCTTATACTATTGAGTACATATACTTTTGTATACTCCGGAGGTCTCTAGAAAATGGCTAGATACTTCTGGAGTATACAAAGCTCACATGAATATTATTAGAACATTTTCAATAGACTTCTATATCTTTATCTTGTCTAAAATTTACACAATTTAGGCTCTATTTGATTGCAAGGTGGAAAAGAAAAATAAATTGAGTTAGTTTTAATTAAAAAAATGGAAAATAAGTTAAATGATAGAAGTGATCTCCTCTTGATTTTTAAGCTTTTCATGAATAAATTTTCTTTGCTTGGTGGTGAGTAAAAATATTGAAGGATGGAGGATATATCTTTTCACACAAACTAACTAAATTTATTTTCATTTTCCATCTTTGCGATCAAACGCAACCTTATAAATCATTTTTTATCTCCAACAGTCTTTTAAAATAAAATTTTGCGTAAAATGGCTATGTAAAATATACTCACATTTTATAATGCTACGTCAGCTTTCTCTCTCTTCATTTTTTAAATAAAATTAAAAAATGTAATAACTTAAAATATAAAATATGAATTTTAATAAAAACTAAATATTTGAAATATACTCATCAGTACCTATAAATCAAGATCCATTATGACTATAAAATTATTTATAGAAAAAATAATCAAAAATTGTTTAAATTGATAGTTAACAAGTGTTAGAATCTTATTGGTTATTTCAAAATTTAGACAAAACCTTACAAAAGTACTATTAGAACATTTTCAACGGTTGTAAAAATTCAAGTGTAAAAACTTTGTGTTAGATTGACACAAAACTTGAAGTTTGAAAAAAATATGCACCAATAGTACTTTTTGTAGATTATTGTGTGAATTTTGAAACAACCAATAAGAAATCAACCCATGTTAAATATTATTTTATATTTTTTTTCCTTCAAATTTTTTTATACATAATATTATATTCACAATGGATCGTGATTTCTAACTCTTGAGGAGTAGATTTCGAATACATAATATTTATTAAAATATATTTTTTGTATTAGAAGTTATTCCATGTTAAAGTTTTAGTAAAAAATTAAAGAAATAAAAAGTTAATGTGGCAGTCTAAAGTTGGATGTATCTAACATAACCAATTTACACAAAATTCATTTTTAAAAGATTGTTAGGAGATGAAACTTATTACAAATTTTGTAAATTTTACACAAAAAATAAATATATAATACTATTGGAGATGCTCTAAGAGCATTTTTTTAAAGTGTTCAAGTTTTTTATAAAAGTGGATTGACAAATGATTTATAAGTTTATTTTTACATTAATATTGAAGATGCTCCAACTGTTTTGTATAATTTTGTCTTGTAATATTTTTTTTGTCTCTAGTAATTTTTTAAGAAACTTTGATACCTATGATTTGTGTAAAAATGTAGTATAAAATACAAACTCAATTTACACAGTCACATAATCTTTCTCTCTCCTTAATTTTTTACAAAAACTTTAAAATGATATAACTAAAAATCTAAAATTTAGTTTTTAATAGAATTTATATATTTGAAATCTACTCTAAGATACATTGGGTTTATGAAATTACGTATAGATGATATATTCCATTTGTGTAATTTTCATTGGTCCATTTAAATTTTACGCGAGTTGTATTGGAGTACAAAATTAATATGTATATAATTTATACCTAAAACTCGCTTACACATAGGATTTTACATAAAAAAAATATACACAACCATTGAATATGCTCTAACTATTTATGAGTAATTGCCAATTTTTTTAAGAATTAAATATGTTTTATATACTTTAACTAATAATATTATTATTATTTTTTTAGGAATTAAGAGTATAATAATTCACATAAGACATCACAATTCATTAATCTTTCTCCAATATCCCTCAAATGTATTGTCGCTTCTTGTATAATAAAATAAATAAAAATAAAATCCTAGCAATATTCTTATTCCTTTTTAAGGAAAAACAAAGAGTAATCACAGATCACCAAAACATAACATAATGAAATTCATGAGTTGATCACTCCACTGTGCATCATGATTAGTGTACGTTACTTTTTCATAAAAAATAAAATAAAATGGAATTTTCAAAATTTAAAAATATTGGATCACACAGCTCGCACTTCAACCAATAAAACACAAGCGGGGAAGAGGGCTTGTTGGGGCTTACCAGTAATTAAGCAGAAACCTTGGGGTCATTCATCAGCCCCCACCTCTCCTGTTTTTATATTATGTAATGTAAACCCCATTCTCCCTCTCTCTCTCTCTCTCTCTCTCTCTCTCTCTCCTCCGCCAAAAGTAGACAGTGCGGCACCAATATGCCGCCGGTGCCTCCCCCACCTCGCATTATACAAACAAAACACATAAATATTCTCAGTTTCTAACTCGTATAACTTGAGAATGTTATGTTTTCATTCTTGTCAAATATCATACAAAATTGAAGGCTCATTTCAAAAAAAGAAAGAAAATAAAAGAAGAAGAGAATGTTGTGCAGAAGGAATTCAACAAGGAATAAGCGTGGATCGGCTACAGTTCACCTTAATGTTTATGATCTTACCTCAATGAATGGCTATGCTTATTGGCTCGGCCTCGGCGTTTACCATTCTGGTGTTCAAGGTTAGCTTGCTTTGAGATATTGCTGATTTTTTTTTCTTTATCAGATCTGTAATTAATTGAGAATTAATACAGCTCTCCAATACTTTTCATCACCATAATTTGATAGTTACTGAACTCGAATATATGATTCTATGGACGAGTTAACTAAACTCAGAGGCTAAATTCAAAAATTAAATTGTCGGAAACTCGAATGTACCTGTATAGATGTGTGTATTTGGAGGGATGATTAAAGTTTTGCTAGTGTGATGCGGCAGTTCATGGAGTTGAGTATGCATTCGGAGCTCACGAGTATCCATCGACGGGGATTTTTGAAGCTGAACCGAAACAGTGTGATGGATTTACGTTTAGGAAGGCAATTTTGATCGGATGGACGGAAATGAATCCAATGGAGGTAAGGAAAATGATGGAGGATCTGGCTGAAGTGTACAAAGGAAATGCATATAATCTAATTTCCAAAAACTGCAATCATTTCTGCAATGATGCTTGTATTAGGCTCACCGGAAACTCGATTCCTAGTTGGGTTAATCGACTCGCTAGAATCGGTAAGGCAGTGTTTGGATACTTAATATTTGTGTTTTACGTTGTTTAAAGACGTTTGTATTAATATTATTATGTATATTTGTTTATGATTTATTATTTAATTTATAGGTTTGTTCTGCAAGTGTATTATACCAGTGAATTTAAATTCAACGAAAGTTGGTGTTGGACATCACCATAGAATTGACGAGAAGGCGTGTGAAGAAGGAGAGAAGAAGAAACTGAGAAGTCGTTCGAATAGGTTCACTACTACTTCCTCTTCCAATTCGTCGTCTTCATCCACTATGAGGAGGAGCCGGAGTACAAGTAGACGTGCTCTTCCTCCATCTTCACCTTTGATTCTTGCTGCTGCTGCTTCTTCATAGAAGCTTTTTTGTTTTGTTACTGTTGATTATCAAAATCTTATATTTTTCAATTTCTTGATTATTTACCTTCTTTTTTTTTTCTCGGCTTTTGAGAAGCTTTTTTTTTAACGGGGGGATGTCTCACTGTCTCCCCAATGTTATCAATGTTACGAATCCCCCTTTAAATAAAGAGACTACCACGCCAGTGGAATTGTAGGTGAGTACCGGAAGGCCTCCAAGAAGAGTGAATAGAATGAAGAGATCCATCTATATATATATCTCTGTAATTTAAAAAAACATTTCACAATTACTTCTTCTAAGTTACAAATTTTTTTTTTTTATTTTTTTTTGAGATATCCTAAATTAAAAGTTTTATTTTCCTATCAATAAACAACTAGTCTATCAGATTTTACGATACGAAAAAAAGCCTCCTTCCACTATCTTATACTGAATAGAATAAGCCATCGATATAAATAGTCCATTTTCGTTAAAAAGAGAGGAAAGAAAATTTCTTTGACTCGTGAAACGATGCTCCAGGAAGAGCATACTTGAGGAGTTTTTTTTTATAATTATAAAAATTACCAAAGTCTAAATAGAAATATTATTTTGAGACAAAATAGGAGACGAGGTTTTGTGTATAGAAAAATGTGCTATATAGTCTCATGCCAAGATCTATTTGTTCAAACTCGTGCACAACGTTCCCGCACCCATTCAAACCTCGGGCCCCAAAGACGTAATAAAACCGAGAACAAACGAGCTTTTGGAGACCGTGTACATCATGGAGTATTCAAAAATTGTATTAATAATTGATAAATAGGCAAAAAGAAAGACAATACGGACCTCATTTACTATACAACAGATTGCCGCATCAAAGAATAAACATATTTGTAGAAAAAAGGTGTACCAATTTCTTTTATTTAAAATATTATGTCTTTTAACTGTTTGACTCGAGGGTAACCGCTTTTTATTGTTTACCAATCACCGAAGGCTCTCTCAACTTTTCTTGCTCTTAAATTTTAAAAGTCTAAGCACTGCTACCAGCAACCGGACCCACAATCAAATCAATCAATGGATGAATCATTCAACCACCATTATTGAATCAAGCTGTGATTCATCCAACCAAGTAATTTAAGGTGCTATAATTCATGGCATGTCTTCATATCAAAGGGAAATAATCCCATTTTCCTCTTAATAATGGATAATAATAGATAAACATAAATTACGAAAATAGGAGGAAAAACATAAAATTTAAGAGAAAAAAAGAAAAGAAAAACCAAGCTGTTATTTTTGTTGGTTTGCACAGAATCCTGCAAACAGATGAATTATATAATGATAAAGTTAGTGAAGTACTATTTTATCTGAAGCAGAGAAAATTCAAAAGTAGAAGGGACCAAAAGCACCTACTTCTAGTATCATTTAAAGAAAGAGAACCAAGTTGGCCAGATAATATTAAAACTAGCTCCTCTTAGCTCTCACCCATTCAACAAAGTTGTCCAGGATCAAGGGCCAAGCAAGTTCTGCATCATAATTACTGAAGTCTGGGAAACTTATCTGTTAGGCCAAAAAAAAACTCGGAAATTAGAGTTATATAATTTGTCAATTGAAACAACCAAAAAGATTTAAGAGCCCATATTGGAACTTTTGGACCTTTTTAAATGTACAATAATTGAAAGATAAAAGAAACTGAACTCTTAATCTGGATGGAGAGGGTAAATCAAGTGGGTTAAGTGTTAAATCCGGCTGCACTACCGTAAGTAATACCCTCTCCCTCCCAAATTAAGAGCCACCGTCAGTATTTGACTTTAGTCTTTTTTTGGGAAACACTAGTTTCAGTGAAATAGATAACTTAAAGTGGAAACATATTCAGCTATCTTAAGATTCGGAACATTAATGTGGGAAACGTGACTCTTTAATTCAGATGGAGAGAGCATTAATTATGCATCCACAACTAAAGCAAGGACTGAATAATAAAGTACAACTCTCCTACATTTTATTCTGAAACACACACCACACTTTTTTCAGAATCTACACTAACGGGTCAGATGGACAAAAGACGAGATTATATTATCCTCTCGGAAAAAAATAACTAAATCAGAAGATTTTACCTCATTGCAAAACCGGTAGAACCCCATCCACTGATCCATATTTATTACCTTGTAGTCAATCTGCATCTGCAGCATCAAGGGCACAAACATTTGAGTAACAATTGCAATTCTTCCTTATATTTGCTCGACCAATTCTTACGCATATATAATTTTTGGGCAAACTATCTCAACGAATAAATATAGGATTGTATCCTTTATGAGATATTGATTAATCCATCATGCTGCAAAGTTTGCTGTAAATCCCAAGAGTTGAGAAGCTAAAAAATCTTACCACTTCTAAACTAATGTGTGTCTTTCATCTGTCTGAATCTGAATATAGAAAAATATGTTTTACTTTTGTTTGAATAATCCTTCTTAAAGAAACGCATCTTTTACTTCTAAAGTCTGTATAGATTCAGATTCAACCTTCCCAGTTTAGGAAAACGCTACCTAAAAATGCCAGTATTATACCTCTACCAGAAGTTTATTAGTCATTAATTTGCAGCGAAGATGAGTCTGAACCCATATGCGGTTGAGTATGAAAGGTCTTAGCATCTTAATCCAAATTGGAAGATATACTTTTATACAAGCTCAATTAGGATTGGAACCAATTAAAATTAGAATTATTTTTTTAAATAGGCAGAAACATAGACAAACATCATTAAATAAGACAATGAGGAAATCACTGGCTTACCCTAAGATACTGAACAAATGAGTCAACCTGTGCACGGAATTGCGATCCTAGCACCAGATCTAGCAATTCACAGATGCTCTCGATATCTATGCTCTTCTGCTTCTCTTCTAAAATAAAAAAATAACAAACATGGTAATCAGCACAAATAGGTGGTCAAAGTTGTCCAAAATAAGATCACAAGCTTTCCATAGATTCAGCATACCCGTTAGGCAATATCGAAATGCATAGGAATAGAAATCCACAAAATTTGATTGCCTTCTGACCTTTTAAGGGAAGGAGAGAGAACCAAAGAAGAGAAAGAAAAGGAGGAAAAGGAAACAAATCAGCAACTCTATTAAATTACAAAGATAGATGATGAATCATAAGACTTCAACATTTGGAATATGATACCTCTTTCTCCAGGTCTGGTAGTGCTTTCTTTAATTTTGCTGTTGTGTCAGCCCTCAGTGCTTTGAGGCCTCTTCGCCACTCCTCCTGTTAAGGATACAGAGTAGTAGGGTCGTCGATAAGACTGAATTTCTTTGATGACATAAAAGACAGGTCAAAGGCACCAGTATTAACTATGGGTAAAGTGAAAGACAGCTTATACTTGTCCGTAAGTGAAAGACAGGTCAAATATTTAGCTTTTATCAGCTAATACATAAAATGAATACATTATGCACTACAATTATGAGAATTGAGTTTCTTACCAGTGTAAAGTATCCTTGCTTTTCAGCTTGCATTTTCCTGAAATCCACAGTATACAAGTGGTGAATGACCAGAAATTGAAGGCCAAAACAATCAAATGACTGTAGTGGAACTTACCAAGCAAGCATCAAAATCCGGACATCAGTGTGATCCACTTCTAAATCCGAGCAAAGACTTTCAATTCCTTCGGGGCTATTCAAGAAGATATCACAAAATTATCGAAGCTAACATAGTTGTCAGTTACGTACCATCTAAATTTCTGAAATTGGCATTTTTCAAATTTTTGTTGAATAAACATATTACTTACCTTCCACGTATACATTGCCTAACTAATGATAAATTTATTCGCATTCACACAATACAACAAACTTATTGTAAAACAATTTGTAATTCCATTGTCATAAATTAGATCATGGATTTAGTGGTGACTTACTCAATCATACCACATGAATTATTCACATATGAATAAAATAGTTGATCAATCCGTTCCAACTCCTTGGTGGCAGCTTTACCGGTAGCTGAAGAAATGGAATTGAAACATAATGATGAGCATATGATAAAACTTAATGGTAACTAGATAAAGAAAGAAATCAAATGACGAGTGTTAAGGCACATTTACTGAACAATTATTGCACTCGCGGACCCCCAAGTCCACTTAATTACTAGGTTAATAATATACATCAAGGGTGTTAAATGTTAATGAAGGGAGCAAAGATGGGATTTATGAGGAAAAACCCAGGGAAAAATATTTTTTGCTTTAGCGCTTGTTTGACAGTAGGAGGCCATGCCCATGAGACATAGGTTTATGATAATCAACGTTCCAATGAAATTGCATATACTAAACCAGTTGCCTTAATTCTAGAAGACTACCATGCCCTTAATAATTCGTATATTTAAGAGTAAGACTGTACTCATAATTTATGAGTTGTTGTTCCTGATCAGTTCTCTAAAACCGTGGAATTCTGAATCGTTATACTTGTTTGCTTAGTTTTAAGGCTTTAGTCCAGATTCAAAAATGAAACCGTTGAAAGCATGGAAAGACATTACATCTCTTTTGCAGTAATTGTGTTATATTATGATATTAGCAGTTCCTTAAATTAATCAATATGTTTATTTAACAACTCTTAGTAATATATATTTATTATTTAAAATTAACCTAAAAGTTGGTTAGTTGACTTTTCCTGATCTCATATCAGAGTAACAAATCAAAGCAGGCCAGTTGAACTGATTAAAACCTTTACATAAATAGAGGTGAGCTGAGATTGTTGTAAGGACTAGGAAGTTTTGAACGCCTAATTACCATAGACATGATTTTGGTGCTAAAATCTCGAGCATATCTTATCTCCCTAATTACGACGTAGACTAATATGTGCTCCTCTAGTTTTATCGTTGGAATTAAATTGGTAAACTCAATCAATCAATCCAATATTTGTAGGAAATTCAACCGTCTTCCTCGCCGCTAATAACAAGTGTTATTTAAATCAGCAACATGAAATCATTATTGATGAAAGAAATATAGAAGAATCGACATGTGAAAAAACAAGATATAGGACCGGGGGAGGGGTTACCAGAGCGAAACAGATCGACAGCTGAGGAGGAATTGTTGGACGTTGCAGAATTACCTGGCCCTTTCTTTGACGAAGCCCGAGGCATCTCTCTTTCAATTAAATAATAATTTTAGGGAGAGAGAATGAATTTTGAGGATAGACCCCGAGCGAGCGAAGTTATGTATCGTCGCTCGAAAGCCTGAGAGAGAGAGAGAGAGAGAGAGAGGAAATTGTTGTTTGTGTAATTAGGGGTTGGGTGGATTATTCTCAACGGAGATGATGATGATGATGATGATGATGGATGGATGGGAGTATGCGTAGTTCGCACTATCTCTCTCCTATGTTCAGACAGAGAGGGCCGCCGCTGCGTCCGGTAGCAAAGAAGCAAGGAAGTGCGTGCAGGCTTCTTCCGTAAAAAGAATGATGTGTCGTCACATCTATTCTTGGCTGGCTCAATCACACTAATGCTTGGCGTACAAACGAAACGAGAGCCCAGGACGGGTATGGATAGAGAGAGCTTCCCGTCTAAACCCGACTAATTTTAAAAAAATTCGGCCGAAGCCTTCATCTGTTTTTAATTCAAATTGTTCTTATATTTATTATTCCCATCGAGTCGAAAAGTGTTGGAACTTGCGAATATTTTTGCCATTCTTATAACGGGGTGTCTTTCAATATATTTTCATTGTTACCATAATCCATTATATAAAAACAAATTTTAAATTAACATAAAACTTATATTCCGATAAATATTAACCAGTTTTGAAGCCCCAAAAATACTACCGATCTAACATTAACATTTTCTTTATTTTCAACAAAACCATCATCCATTGAATCTAATAAAAATAGGATCAAATCTTTGGATTAGATTCTGAATAATTACTCCATTTCTTTCTTTTTCCCAATTTTTTCTCTCTTCGATGCTTTTCCTTCAAATTTTCTCTTTTCTTTAGCTATCCACTGATTGCATTTGTTGACAGAGACTCCAACACTACTCCATTATTCTACGTACCAATTATTCTCGGTGTTCCTTTCTTTTCTGCAGTCTCGATCAAAATATCTTTTGACTACTTTTAATTCTAGTGTGCTATGCTACAGGACCTAGTCAAGTACCATACCTCCGCTTGCTTCAAATTTCTAAACCAAATGTTCTTTACTCTGCGTTAGATGAAATACCCTCCATCAATTTCAACTCTTCTTTACTCATGACCGCGCAAAATATGGTAATTATATTTATTGTCAAATCAACATACAATTTTCAAAATATATGGTATTATTTTTGAAAGTAATATTATACTTCAACAAAGCTATAATTACTTTAATAACAACAGTAGCTATAAAAAATAAATAAATCCCAAACGTCATAAAATTCCATAAAACAGTGTTACTTCCTGCGTACTGGCAAACAGTGAGTACGTTTTTCTTTCCCGATCCAAGTGGCATTTCATTCCAACGTTTTATTTTGTCCAAAAACAAAAAAAAAATCTATATATATAAAACTTAACCTGAATTAAATTATGTCCAATAGAAGACATAGAGAACAGATTGAATGGGAAACATTGAAACTCGTCTACAACCAAGGCACATTCAACGTTTCCATCACAAACATAAACAGACAAACTTCAAAAAATTATCCTAGACAATGAAACATGAAAAAAAAAAAAAACAATTACCAAGATTTTAAATATTTTGTAAGCATAAGAAACTGCGCACCGGCGCTTGTGTTTGTCCGTGTGTGTGTGCTGGGGGTTGCTGGCTACAAGGCTGCCTCAGAAAGATATGAGGTAAAAAGCGAAACTGCATCCTGCAAATGACAAGAGCGAATGTCTTCGGGGATGGGTGCACTAAATATGGTGTTGTAGCAGCTTAATTGAACCTCTCGTGTTGAACCCTCACCGCTATCAGCTACTAGCAAAATGCATATCTCCTCCGCCATCCTTGAATATGCCACCCTGATAACATGAATTTGTTGTAAATAACTTTAAAAAAGTAGATTCAGAGAGATAAGTAATGCAATTCAGTGAAATCCAAAATTTTAGCATGGTCGGTCAATAACTTGGAACATGTTTCATATACGCCTTCCGTCCCAAATAAACAATGGTTAAGAACAAAACTTGTTCACTGTCGTTGAGATTCTTGCACTGATTATGTCTCAAGAAGGAAATTGGACACTCTTAATTTGGCACATTCCGAAAGGAAGAGTGCACTCTTAATCCAAGACAGAGGGAGTATTTGTTTAACAAGTGTTGCATGTGTCTGTGCCTACATAATTCGAGCAAAGAGAACAATGCTAATTAATACCTCGCGTCAGCAGGTAATTTGTTTGCCCAAACTGCCAAAGATTGATTCAAGCGACCCAGAAAGTCTGTACAAGCATCGTTTTTGTTCTCAAGAGTATCCTGCATAAAATAATACTTGTTCATCAGCCATCTCTTAAAATATGAAGACAATGAGTAGTGATTGTCATAATAAATCAGATTATATCAAAAAAATTAGCTTGTTCAATTCTGAGCTTCTAATTTCTAATGTTATTTTTAAATATAGACATTTATACAGGTAATCAAAGGTTACAAGGGATTGGATGGAGGAATTCCACATTTACATTACATTAAAAGAGAATAACCCCCACCCCCCAAAAAAAGGTAGAACCACCCCTGGTACATTACCGCCCAATTTCAATTCCAATTCTAAATAATAAATAGACCATGTGAAATCCTTCCTAGGCTTTGATGATGAAGACCCATAAAGAACACAAAAATGTAATTTTCTTGTACTTCTCCACATGTCCTAAAAATTCTTTTGGTCCTCTATGAAACATATACCACTTATAATTGCTATAATCCCACAATTATAAACTATCACATCCTGCCTATATCCAAATTTCAAATTCTCCACTGTAATAAAAGAAACCACCTCTTAGAGCATCTCCAGCGACATGCCCAAAATATCAAATTTAGCAATGTCGCTTTAAACACTCATCCTAATGGCTTAACGAAATTTTAGCAATCCCTTGACTAATAACCTAGACATGTTCAAAATGAATTTCATACCAGTTCAGTCATGGTATTGCTGTCTTCCTGCAAGGAACTTCTTAATAGATAGAAGGAAATATAAATTCCAGCTCCCAGGTCCCAATCTTCAATTTCTGACTTGTGGTCTTCCATAGAAGTTGCAAGCCTCCATATCTCTGAATGTTTCCCTGCATAATTATGATGGCAATGATAAAACAACAAAACAACTATTATGTTCACAGATTTCAGTCGGTGTCAGAATTTAGTAAGCTGCTAATTTCATTATAATCAATCATGGAGTATCTCAATTAACGGCAGGTTTAAATAAGGTCAAAAGTAGTAGCAAAGACGGCTGTCCGATCAAACAGAAGCCTCCACCTGCTAAACTTAATTCCTATCACCTCCTATGAATATAAAAAATCCTACAAATGTTCAAAATCTTGTAATACAAGGCAATACCTACTAACATATATAGTGACTCAGTAAATAGCATTATAGTTAGCATACACTACTATCTAATCACAACTACTTTACCATCTACCTTGGTCATTTGTCACCTGCCCTCAAATACATGGCTCTCGCGTGGATCTCAAGCCTCATTGTTGTGAATTAATAACAAAATTGAATCCCAACAAAACAAAGAATAATGGGTTAGAAAAATTTAAAATGGTGCACTGGTGGTAGATTAGTTTTTACCTGACAAGAACATAGAATGAAAAACTGATGTTACAAAAACTGAGTGTGCTTTTTGCCAATTTGAGCATTCAAGGAAGTTTTCGAGGGCCTTTGAATGATCTCCATAGTAAATAGAATATACCGCCTGAATGCATAAAACAGAATAAACTCAGATAACAAAAAACTGATCATTTAAATTTCAGGGTATCCCAATTACCATCAAGAAAATAAAGAACGCGATCCCAAATTGTTCTGAAGAAGCTATATCAAAGCGCGCCAGGGATGAGACTGGTTTATTTAAAATCATGACTAATAAACAAGGACCAACTCACCAGTGCCTCGTGCAACCATGCTGACGGAATGCCCAACTCCTCAATAAATTGGCGTTGTGATTCTTTGTTACTCCAAGTTTCAGAATACTGTAACAAGATTTCTCTAATAACATTAGCCTGCAGAGAAGGATAATCTTCGCGATGGGGCATGTTAAGCACTACGTATATGGCCCAATGACATTGCCCAAGACACAGCAACTGGGAAACAAGTCCCATATCAAGAACATGAAGATCATTCGAACTGAAAGTCCCAACTGCTTCTAACACTGCACGCTGATGCCAAATCATGTGGTAGTCAAGTGGATCATGTGTTGAAGCAAAGGCACTGAACATGGTCTTCAGAGCACCAAACTTGCTCTCTTCACAT
Organism: Lonicera japonica; assembly: GCA_021464415.1. Lineage (NCBI taxonomy): Eukaryota > Viridiplantae > Streptophyta > Magnoliopsida > Dipsacales > Caprifoliaceae > Lonicera > Lonicera japonica. The sequence continues at coordinate 6,406,077 of CM038467.1, read as the reverse complement.
GCATGAAGAAGCATCAAATAATATGCAAGGTCAAAACATTGACCCGGACTCCAATTCACAACTTCTTCTACCGGTCCTTCATCAATGTAAACTGGAACCGGATATGGGGCACTTCCATCTTGTAGAAGCTGCTGATACTTGTGAAAAACAATGGGCAACGAGGTGTCAGGTGGAAGCTGATACCACATAAGCACTCCTAGGAATCTTTTCCAGTCAACTTTTACATCCTGCATAGCACCATGAATATCACCTGCAAGCAATTCTAAAAGCCTTATTCTATCCTTCTCAATAAAACTGAAGTCCAGCCCATTGAGTCTCCAAAGATCGAGCTGCCTAGTAATATCAGAGCGATTGGCGGGGGACCCCCCAGCCTGGCTCAATAGACAAGCCAGTCTCACATCTCCTCTAGAAGCAGCTACTTCTACAGCCGTATCCAGCTGTCGCCCAGTTAGGAGTAACAATATGTGTTCCAAATCATTTGATTCGTTCAAGGAGCTTACTTCCTCTTGTACCCGATGGCAAACACTCTCTTGCAACCAATAACTGAACTCTGCTCTCCGAATTAATGGAAGTGCTTCCGGATCAAATTCTTGAGAACTTTCCTTCCTGTCATGCATCATATCTTCCTCGATTTCAGCACCCACAGACTTTGATTGGCCACTAATTTCCCTTGAGGAGAATAGAACTTTTATTAGTTCCCAGACCATTACTTGGTGCATCAACACTACTCGTGCATAAGAAGATAACCCAGGAACCTCCAGTTGACTCTCAATAATTCCTATATAGCCCCTGCAAACCTCTGAAAGTGTCGATCTATTACAACCTAGTTTCCGAAGCTTAAGTTTGAAGCGGCCATCTCCAACTTCTTTCATTTCATAGTTTAATTCCTTGTGAAGATTTAGAGGAAAGCCAAAACACGAATCGATAAGTTCCTCTCTTACTTTGTTATTTCCGTCCCTAACCACTTTGTCAATCGCAACTTTCTCTAAATTGATTACAGAAGATAATACCCTCTGAGGATTACGACTACCCACAGGTGCACCAGTGTGAACAAGGACACCATTAGGACCCCATCCTACACGAAACGACCTACCCATGAACAGTGCCGCATCAACTATATTCCGAGAGTGGTTTCTAGTTACTGGTGTTTCATGCCTGAGCTCGAGCTTAAAACCTTCCGTTTTAGTAGTCTTCAAAGGGAGGGTCTTATTTTGTGGGGCCATTAAGATGGATCCGGGAGAGCTCGAGTTGAAACTACCAGGGTTGTACTCAAGCAAAGCTAAAGGAGTCTTCCGTGTTAATGGAGGGCTAGATCTATGGACCGTCCGAGAAGAATGCTGTAAAGGAGATATCTTGGACTCTTTGTTGAAGGGTATTCTATTATGGGAAAGTGTAACGTTGAATTCCTCAGGCTCCTCTTCCTCCCCAGGAAACATCAACATTCTCATTTCTCTCATCTTGGCAGGATCAAGCCCAAGGTGAGCAGGAAGGGAATGTGAAAGCATAACCGGATCCACAATGGCAGTTTCTTCATCAATATCAGAGACCTCGCTGCCATCCAGCTCCACTGGATCTTGAACTTCGGAAGCCATATCATCCATAGTGATATCTTCTTCTTCATCTTCACCCAACCCAAATCTGCTAAAATGGCGAACTGAGAATTTCCATTCTCCATTTGACGGATCAAACGAAATGAAGTCAGCTCCCTGTTGCTCTGTGCATAGCCTTAATTTGTCAACAACTTCACTTATTTGTTCTTCTCTGTAATCTGTTGAAAATTTTATTTGCAGCACCAAAGTTACTTCTGCTGCCTTGTTAAGACCCTTACCAACAGCAGGCTTGGCATTTTCATCTTCATAAACAACTATCTCATGCCTACTGAACTTGATAATTCGATCTAAATCCAACCATCTAATATCAGTCTCCCCAGTAAATTTTACACAACCATAACCGGGCCTTCCAACTGTAAAATTCTCAACTCTGCTGCAATAACCTGGATCTATGATTTCCCGAGTGGCCAATTCACCGAAACAAGGTTCCATAAAATAATCGGAAGATCGCAAGGTAGGTAAGGAAGCTTCCATGTCACACAAAGCTGGAAGTGCTGGAAAGGAACATTGGCCATTCGGAATAACTTTTCTTTTTTTGTACTGGGATTGAGAAAGTGGTTCAAAAGTCCCCACCTCAATGCCCATTATTAAGTTGTATCAATTGAGAATTCGGTTCTTGGTGCCACTATGAAATGCAATCCCCTGGTAGTCTGGTATTGAAAGATACAATATGAATTTTAATTGAGATCACACTACACAAACAAATAAATTCATCATGCAACACATATTGCACAAGCACAGACTGCAAATAATTGAAAATAAACAGAAATCGTGACCCACTCATCAAAATAATTTCAATCTCATAAGTGAAACCTAGGCTCACATGACCTGTAACACCATATACATCATTTGAATCCAAGTACAGAAACTACGTTAGTGTGCCAGGGTGGAATAAGCGTGTTGAACTTTATTTCATTCGTATATACAGAACTAGGGAAGACACTTTGGGCAACAAAACTAAACCTACGTTTCTAAACTTTGAACATAGATTGATTCTCCTTCCCTTCATTACATCAACGAAACTAACAACCTTTTAGTTCCTGTCGTGTCAATAATCCAAACAACGCAAACAGAGGGTCACAAACAGTGCATAAAGTTCAAAATCACTAACCAAGTGGCTAATCAAGCCCTAAAACTTCCGAAGCTAAAAGCCCTAATTTTGCAATCCCCGAATGAATGTATTAATAGTTAAAAGGTATTAAGTAGAAACATGTGGAGATATAGTAAAAGCTATAGAGAGAAGGGAGTGTGTGAATTGGAATGCTACCTCAGTGGTGTGATCTGTAATGATGGTGGTTCAACAGAGTGAAGTCAGTGGTAGTAGCAGAGAGAGAGATGTATAGTACTTTTTATAGTGAGATAGACCTCCGGCAGCCGCAGTTAGACGGACCTGGTTCGCGATGCCGGCGTCGCTCCCGTAGAAGAAGGGGGACCGACGGGGTTCGGAGGCGGGAGAAGGTAGAGAGAAGTTTTTAAGAGCAGAAAATAATGATATGTCGTAACACGCGCGCTAATCCGGAGGAGCGTAGGAGGATTGTTGTGGTTTTGATTCCTTGTTAAAAATAAATAAATAAATAGTTTGGGCTAAAATTATATACTTCTATTTGTACGTCAATTTTTGTTTGGTTTGAGGCTATTGCAAAAGGTGCTAATAAAAGTATTTTTAAATTTTAATTTTAACATTTATAAATATTTAAATTAATTTTTAATTTTAAAAATGCATTCTTAATTTAAACAATTTAATAAAAAAAACTAATTATTCTTTAATGAACTGAAAAAATTATGCTCTTGTTATAACTAAAAAATTTACGCTCGCGTTATATCTATTCTGAGAAAACAAAAGCCATCAACATATATCTTATGATTGGAAACACAAATAATCTCGTTGATTTTAATTTCTTATTCATATCCAATCACAAATATAAATTATAAAAAGAAACTAAAACGTGGAAACTATTAGATATAGACGAAATTGGGTACGTATATATATAGTGAAACCATATAGATTTTATTTTATATTTCTCTTTCTTAATTAATGAGAATGATGAACATGTTTTTATTCAAAAGACATAAAAACTTAATGAAAAAATGGTTGAATGAGTACAATATTATAGAGAAATAATATGCAGAAAGAGAATAAGAAGATGTGAAAGTGAGGAAGAAATCATGAGGTTTTTTTCTTAGAGTTGTTGTAAAGAGAGAACTCTTTTTTTTTTATTAGGGTGCTCAAATAATTAGGGAGCTTTTTCAAAATTAAAAATTTAGTTTAAGCGCTTAAAAAATGGGTGTTAAAACAAGAAATTAAGGGTGCCTTTACCAACACCAATTCGCAAAGTGTTCGGATTAGCTTTCGCGCACTTTGACTATTGCTAGTCAAGTATTATTTTGACAACACCGAAAATTGATATTGGGATCACCAAGTTGAATCCAAGTTTATCATAATAACAACCTTATACCACTATTGGTTATTTATACGTCTATCTAAAATTTAATATGAAAGATTCTAAAAAATTAAATCTAAAATATATAGTTATTTAATTTCTAAATGTTATATATGAATATGTCCTGTTTATTTAAACATATTACATTTGAATATTAAACAAATGTTATTTGGACAAATTGTTCCTTATACTCTTATTTTATATAATATATTATATCTAAAAGGAAAAGGGCGAAAAAGTATTTTACATCTTTAAAAATTGAGACAAAGCTAAGAGGCAAGTTGCATATTATTTTTTAAGAGACAAACTAAGTATTCAAATTTGAATTTTTAAACTGACTAAATAAAATTAAACCTCTTAAATTTGAATGGACTAACCATTCAGACTTAAGAGGTTCAATCAAACAACTCCTAAAATGAAAAAGTACAAAAATGAACTATGCACATTATAAATTTTGTGGTTAAATTAATAAATGTGTATATTGTTCAAAGTAAAAATTATTATATTTAATTTGAGATAGAATATCGACATTTAGGTGCCGAGAGTTTGAGACTTATTTAACAATAAATTATCGAATAAAGAATTTATACTAAGATCAATGTCGATATTGGAGGAGCGGACTAGGGCATTGTGTAGTGAAATGTACACAGTACACTTGTTATTTGCATTTTTGGCAGATACTAATTAATAAAGTAAACTTATTAATTTTTTAGTAATGTTCAGTGGGTGGGTTAGGTTTAAACCGAACATATAAATAAATGAAATCGCTATTCGCTACGGAGTTAAGTTGGCAATCGAGAGGTCGGTCATCGGTTTGATCAGTTTTCTGTTTAAATTGCCACCATGGTAAGCAGGGCCCATTATTTTTTAAAGTGTTCGTAAAATTCCATGTTCAATCCAACGAGTCTCAGCCCACTCCGGCCCTGGCTGGCCCGGTCTAGCAGTGACAATTCAAATCTTGCTCTAATATATATATTTTTTTAATACACAAATCTCAGTCTAATTTTTAGCAAACCTAAGTTTATAATTGGTATTAGTTAGTTTCTATATCTTGTGCAACATTTATAATCATAGATTTTTTTCATATATTTCCCATATTTTTCTTGTCTTGTTCATGTCGTCTTGCACCAATTGCAAGTAGAAGTTTGTTCCATCTGTGCACTTATGCTAATAGATGTGTCTACTATTGTTGAAGTTTGTTCCATCCGTGCACGTATGCTGATAGATGCGTCTAATATTGTTGGTATATTAATTATATACATGAAGTTTGGATTTCTGTTACGATTTATGTAATATCATGTCCAATAGGTCAATCCTTCCACATGTGAATCTGTTAATTCGATCTTGACCTACTAATTAATTCGATCTTTATACGCATATATATATATATATATATAAATAAATAGATAGGTAATGTGCAATTCAAGGGAGAAGATGCATCATGCATGTGAAGAGTGAGCTAACTTCAGAGTGAATGAAGGAAACAAGTAGGCTTGTAATTTATGTCAGCATCTTTGTTACATTCCCAGATTACGCAATACTGTTGGGGAACAACAGTCAAAAATAGCAGCTACAAACCCACAACCCCAATATAAACATATATATATATATATAGAGAGAGAGAGAGAGAGGGGTATGGGATTACATTTCTAGATACATAATGGCGAGGGGTGTAGCTAAGATGTTTCTGTCTTGACCTTGAGAAAGTGTACGGGGAGGTTACCTATGTTTGGCAAGTTTGTGATGTTACCCATGGCATGTACCGTTGTTTGTCCACATGCATGCTCAACCTATAACATTTTACTGATTCAAATGAATTAAAAGGTAAATGCTTCTAAAACCAATAGGCTCACTCAAATGATCAAAAAGACAAAAGCAAAATCCATCAGTATATTGCAAAGAAAAGCTTATCAAAAGGAAGATTGATTTTGTGTAAACTCATCCCCAGCAATAGCTACACCAGTTCAGTAGCTAAAGCATCAAACAAACTATACCCAAATGCAAAACTTCTCGTTTTTCTATTTTATTTTTCTCACTTCTCATTTTTCCAACGGAAGACAAAGACAAAAGAAAGAAGTAAAACCCATGTGGGCCCACTCTTAACTTGATTGATTTCCCAGTGAAGGCCGCAAAGATTGCCTGGCTACTACAAAAACCCACCTCAGTTCTACCTCTCCAATCCCTTTCCCGTGCAGCCTCACTTCTCTGTGTGACATTTTCACAAACACCTTATCTTCGTACTACTCTATCTACTCTACACCCATGGCTAGGCGTCAACAGCGATACAGAGGAGTTCGCCAGCGCCACTGGGGCTCTTGGGTCTCCGAAATTCGCCACCCTCTCCTGTAAAATACCCTGTTTCAAGCTTCTTTTCTATTAAAATTTGATGTTAATTGATACCAAAATAAAATTTTCTTACTTCGGTTTTTGTGCTTACAGGAAGACTAGAATTTGGCTAGGTACATACGAGACAGCTGAGGATGCAGCACGGGCGTACGATGAAGCGGCGAGGCTAATGTGCGGTCCAAGAACGCGCATGAATTTTGCTTACAATCCCATTTCATCTTCTTCTTCAACAAAGCTTCTCTCTGCTACTTTGACAGCTAAATTACAGAGATGCCACATGGAGTCTCTCCAAAAGGCCAAGAAAACTGTGACGAAAGATGCTCAAAGGAATATTAAGGGTGGAAGTGCGGGCAAAATGGGGAGCGGTGATCAACAGTTAATCAAGACTCTTGAAGATGATCATATAGAGCAAATGATAGACGAGTTGCTTGATTATGGGTCTATTGAGCTCTCTCCTGTTCTTCAAAACTAGTAGGTGTAATAATAATAATGGTACATCTTCCATTTCCTAATGCAAGGTTCTTTAGTTCTTCACTTCTTCCATGGCAGCTGTTTGGCTGATTTCGCAGTTGACATGGCACGTCATGTCAGCTTTCTCTCTCTTCAACTTCTTTTTTTAAAGAAAATTTTTAAAATATAATAACCTTTAATACAAAATACAGATTTAAATAAAAATTATATATTTAGAATCAAATTATCACGACGAATAAAACGAGATCTGTTATGTAGCAAAATTATCAAAAAAAATAATTTTTTATATTATTAATATATATTTATTTTAGTTAATACAAATAGAAATATAAATTTTTTATTTATATTAGAATACTTAAAATACTTAATATATATATATATATAGTTTTTTATTTTTAATTATTTTTTGCAAATATTGTTATTCGTGACACTAAATATACAAATAATGAGAAGTGGAAGGATCAATGAAACTTCAATTAATATTTTTAGTATTGATTGCCAGACCCATTAATTGATGAATTATTGGAGAAGTTGCATAAAATAACATGTATAATTAGAATCATATTAGTTTTTTGTCAGACCAAGAGAAAAATATAAAAAAAAAGTTGCATAAAATAACATATAACATGTATAATTAGTATCATATTAGTTTTTTTTTTTTTTTTCAAATTTTACAAATAAAAAATAGTGAAGAATTTTCTTTAGATTTTATAAATGTTTAACATTTTAGTGTAAATGCTTATTAGTATTTTAAGTATTCTAATATTTTTAAAAATGTTTGTAATAACTAAATCTAAATAAATTTTAATATTAAAATATATTTTTTATTTATATTTCTCTTTGTATTAACTAAAATAAATAAATATTAATAATATATAAAATTATTTTTTTGATAATTTTGCTGTCACAACAGATCTCGTTTTATTCGTTTTGATAATTTGATTCTAAATATATAATTTTTATTTAAATCCGTATTTTGTATTAAAAGTTATTATATTTAAAAGTTTTCTTTTTTTATAAAAAAGTTGAAGAGAGAGAAAGTTGACATGGCGTGCCATGTCAGCTGCCATATCATCTAAATAACTGCAAAATTAGCCAAACAGTTGTCATGTCAGCTTTCCGTTACCTCCATAGATATAAGGGAAGTATTATAACCAAATTGCAACTTTAAAGAAATGATTGCAAGTTTTTAAACATCAGAGACAACATTACAAGTAAACTCAAATTTCAAGGTTTTTCATGTTTTTATTCCTAAAATACTCTTTAAAAATTGTAATAAATGCCCCTTATTCCTTATTTTTGGGGGAGTTAATTTGGTGGGATTCATCCATCCATCCATTCTTCCTCCTCCTCCTTCTCCTCCTCCTCCTCCTCTTCTTCTTCTTCTTCTTCTTTTTGTTGTTGTTGTTATCCTTATGCTTGATTAAGTGGCTACTGGAAAACTTATTTTGTAGAACACCTTCCAAACTCGTTCAAACTAAGCTAAAGTTTTTAAGTCAGAATTTTGTCTTGATGAAAAGTTTAATGAATTTGTGATATATATATATATATATATATTTTAGCAAAGAATTACGTAAAAATTCACGTGCATATTGATGATGAATTATCTTTTAAATGTCATCATGTGCGAGATTCTCTTCAATTAGCACTCTCTTTATTTTATAATTTATTAAGTTGAACGTGGTGTATCATTATAAATGTAGGTGAAAATCGAACTATATCTTAATTTAATATAGTAAGTATGATTATCAAAAACATTTTTTTTTTCAAGTTTTATATTAAAAAAAGGTAATTATAGGTGCAGATAATATGCAATCGTTAATTACAAGGCATATTTCCTTCTCCTTAATTCTTTTCTCTTCCTCTGATCCATTCCTCCCGCACGTGCAGCCATGTTATCCAAGACAATGTGTTCCTAATATGCATGCCAACGAAGAACGTGCATCGTTTTATTATAGTACGTAGATGTTTCAAAATCGCGTTGAATGAACAGGCCAAATAAAATAAATAAATAAATTAAACGATGGATACAATATTCAATTTTAAAAAAATACTCTGATAATATTTATTCGAACTGAAATAATTTTAAATTAGAAGTCTGAATACAAACATATGCCAAAAGTTAAATTTGTAACAACAATCCCCAAGTCTTCAAATTTATGTATAAGATTGAAAAGTTTGATGACAATTTATTTTTTAAAAAAAGTAGATAAAACAAGTAAAAAGAACAAAAATACAGTAAAAAAGCCTCTGTTATAATAAAAATTTGAGCTCATTTTATTTTGCCCCTAACATTTTGTTATTGTTGTGCATGTGAATTTCAAAAATAAAGTAAATATATTTTATGAATGAAGCAAGGCGTAGTAGTAAGATACATAGAGATTGTTAGTTCAAATCTCACTAAATACATTTTTATACAAAAAAAATAAACATAGGGATAAAATGAACAATTCATGTAAATTTAATTGAATAGGAAAAATTTCGATTTATAATAGTATAGAACAATCTCTTAAAATTGTCCATTCATCTAATTTTTTTTTTTTAAAATCTCTTAGAATTGTCCTGGATCGGCCCTGTTCTTATGTTTTCCACGTAAGCCCAAGTTTAGATGTATCCACTAAGGCCCAGAGCTTGTCGATCATTGAGTAACGACACTATAGCCACGTAGTCCTTCAAAACTTGATTCGTCAGTTGGGCCCAAAGTCGCTAAAATATTCCCAACATTTGGGCAGTTTTAAAGTCGCGTCAATTTTATTTTTTTTGATATTTGTATACTTTTTTGTCATTTTGTTATTATTAAAATATAAATAATAAGATTTGAACTCTCCCCAACGGTGAAAGGTGATATAACTTTTGATTCCTACATTATTTATTATATTTTTAAGTTTTTTTTTTCTTTACATTATTTATATCTGAATTGCGTATACACAAAAATTTAAGATTATTAAATACATGAAGGCTTTTGATATATGTAAATAAAATTATCTTTTAGGATTCAAACTGGCAATGAAAAAACTATACTTTTGCAATTTGATTGAATATTATCGCATTTAAGTTATTTTAAAAATCTACATAAAATCATAAATTAACCGGGATAATTTTATACTCGCATCATGTGCGTCACGAGTTTTATGAATAATAAATGTATGTACACGTATCATGTGTTCTCCGAGTTATAATAACAGTAAAAGTGCGTATACACATAGCATGTTTCTAGAATTCTAATAACAATTAAAGTATGTTCAATTATTGTGTATTCCCATAGTTCTAATAACAATAAAAATACATAGACCACTTTTTTCGACAAATCTTTATGAATCAACTTACGTGACAGTCATAAATTAATTATGAAACGTGTGTACATATCTAAAATCTTAGTCGATAAAACGCATGGATATAAATTTACCTTTGTAATTTTACGAGGATGCATTACATAAACGAAGTGGCCCCTAAAATCTTTACATACATGATGATTATAAGAAAATTAGCCTCAGAAATGCTTTTTGAGTATTTTCTTGATTATGTAATTACTTTTGAAAATTACATGCATAATTTAACTTTCTTCATATATATAAGAAAGTTTTTCTGTATCAGTATCAGAAACCTGTTCGAGAGCAAATATATTTAGTTGATAATTAAGTCTCTTTGTATGAAATTAGATAGACTTTCGTATCTAATAAAGAAACATAATTTTAAACTAAAATGTATGTATTTTGAATTCGAAAAGAGTTCCAATTTGAATAAGGACATTGACTTATTCTCAGGAAGAGCCACCCTAATAATAATTGCCTAGACTAATTTTAATATTCACAGTAAAATAAAGAAATAAATGATTAAAGCTTGTGAGTCTGTTTTCGGGTAATATGGCATATCACATATCCTTCTCTATCATCCCTAAACTAAAATTTATTATTCATTGCAATTAATTAATATAATAATCGTACAATATGTGGGAAAAAATAATGCCGTATTGTCAAACAATTGAATTATAAGGTTTGACCGTACGTTTTGAAAATATCAATTATGTTTTAACTCATTTATCATTCCTTCCTCCTTTAATTAATCTTTTGGAGATATAAATGGAAGTTAAAATTAGTACCGGAAAACAAGAAATGGAAATGATACGAAAATATTTGAAGATTATTAATTAGTTCTGATATTACATATATATATATATATATATTAAGTAATTGACAGGTGTAAATAAATCATAGAACGGATGTTCAATACCGAACATGCACGTGTCGAAAGGTGAGTGGTTTTTTAGCATTTATCGTACTCTGTGACTAACTGAAGAGAATGACCAGGGCTACAATGAGGGGAGACCACAAGACGTATTCCCGCCAATTGTTTCGGTAGTTTTGTTAGATAACTAAAAATAAAAATACTAAACTAATTACACTATATAAATCCACCCAAAGAGTTTGTGCAGAAAACGGCGTGTGCATTAAATAAAAATTATCATTTGTGTGTGAGTGAAGAAATTTCATAGAGAAGATAAAAGCAATGGCGGAGAACAAAGCAAGCAGTTTGGAAGAAATCAAGAAAGAGAACGTCGATCTTGTATGAATACGTACATAATCTATATTATTATTATTTAATGGATTTTTGGGGTATATATGAACTTATTTTTAATTTAATTTTGGGGATGTAGGAGAAAGTACCATTGGAAGAAGTGTTTGAGCAATTGAAGTGTACGAAAGAGGGATTAAGCAATGCTGAAGGGGAAGAAAGGCTACAAATATTTGGGCCGAACAAGCTTGAGGAGAAAGAGGAAAGCAAATTCCTCAAATTCTTGGGGTTTATGTGGAATCCATTGTCATGGGTTATGGAGATGGCTGCTATCATGGCTATTGCTTTGGCTAATGGAGGGGTATATATATATATATATATATTTCTCTCTCTCTCTCTCTCTCTCTATATATATATATATATGCATCTCATTCACTATATCCCAAATGATGCATGTGCACACAATTTTTAACTATGGAAAATGAATAAATGCAGGGGAAGCCACCGGATTGGCAAGATTTCGTTGGTATTGTTGCATTACTTATTATCAACTCTACCATTAGTTTTATTGAAGAAAATAACGCAGGCAATGCAGCCGCAGCTTTAATGGCAGGTCTTGCTCCTAAAACAAAGGTTTGTATGCATATATATACATATATGTTTCTTCATAAACCATATATATATAGTTGATCTTAAATTTTGCCAATAGCCTTATAGTACAATCGTAATGTTTGTTAGCTGGCATTTGGGTTTGAGAATGGAAGAAGGGTCAGATTTTAATAATTGTCGTTGAAATGCAGAATAAATTAAATAGTCGATCCTAATATCAAAACAAAGACACAGAGGGTATATTAGGAATTAAATAAGGTTTTATTCATGTTTAATATTTTAGGTATTGAGAGATGGTAAATGGAGTGAGCAAGAAGCAGCAATTTTGGTGCCTGGAGACATTATAAGCATCAAGTTGGGAGATATTGTCCCTGCAGATGCTCGTCTCCTCGAAGGAGACCCTCTCAAGATTGACCAATCTGCCCTCACCGGTGAGTCACTCCCCGTAACAAAACACCCGGGCCAAGAGGTCTTTTCTGGTTCAACCTGCAAACAAGGTGAGATTGAGGCCATTGTCATTGCCACCGGTGTCCACACCTTCTTCGGCAAGGCTGCTCACCTCGTGGACAGCACTAATCAAGTCGGCCACTTCCAAAAGGTTCTAATTAAAGCAGAGTGTACTGTATTGGTATGACATAATCCATATAAACTTATTTTTCTATTATTGGTCTGACACAAGTCTTATTTTGATTAGGTGTTGACGGCCATCGGTAACTTCTGCATATGCTCCATTGCTGTGGGGATTGTTGTGGAGGTAGTGGTGATGTACCCGATTCAACACCGCAGGTACAGGGACGGAATTGACAATCTTTTGGTCCTTCTCATTGGAGGCATTCCAATTGCTATGCCAACTGTGTTATCGGTCACAATGGCTATCGGGTCCCACAGGCTCTCGCAGCAAGGAGCTATCACCAAAAGGATGACAGCTATCGAAGAAATGGCCGGCATGGATGTCCTTTGCAGTGACAAGACTGGGACCCTCACCCTTAACAAGCTCACCGTGGACAAATCCCTCATCGAAGTCTTTGCTAAAGATGTTGATAAGGAATCTGTGATTCTTTATGGCGCTAGGGCTTCGAGGGTTGAGAATCAAGATGCTATAGATGCTTGTATTGTTGGAATGCTAGGCGATCCCAAGGAGGTAGGTTTTCATTTTCTTACTGAAATTAGTTACTCGTGAAAGTGTTTGGTAGTGAATCCCAGCTAAGAGTACAATAGCAAATCTAGATATTTAGTTTAAAATTAATTGAATAACTTAGATCTTGATCAAAAGTGTTTGCCCCTCATTTAGATATAAACTAACAGTAAAAATATAAACAATTTTTTTTTGTAAATTGGGAAGTCTAAGTCTCCCCTTTTAATACAAATAAATAAGACCCCTCCCCGACCCAAATGACATTTTGAACCCATAATCTCTAGTGTCTAGGTTTCTTTAACTCTCCTTTTGCTATTATGCCTTTTTCTTTATGCAGGCCAGAGCTGGGATAACAGAGGTCCATTTCTTGCCCTTTAACCCAGTCGACAAGCGTACAGCCATTACGTACATCGACTCCAGTGGCAACTGGTACCGAGTTAGCAAAGGTGCACCGGAGCAAATCATTGACCTTTGCAACCTCAAGCCAGACATAAAGAGCAAAGCGCTCTCTATCATTGACCAGTTTGCTGAACGCGGTCTTCGTTCTCTAGCCGTAGCTCAACAGTCAGTACCAGAAAAGACCAAGGAGAGCCCAGGAGGCCCGTGGACTTTCATTGGCCTCTTGCCTCTTTTCGACCCTCCTAGGCATGATAGTGCCGAAACCATTCGACGTGCCCTCCACCTCGGTGTCAATGTTAAAATGATTACTGGTGACCAGCTTGCCATTGGAAAGGAAACCGGCCGTAGGCTTGGAATGGGAACCAACATGTACCCCTCTTCGTCACTCCTTGGCCAGCACAAGGATGAAGCTATTGCTAACATCCCCATTGAGGAACTCATAGAGAAGGCTGATGGCTTTGCTGGCGTCTTCCCTGGTAATAAATACGCACTAATACTATTCTGACAGCTTAATTATTTGCAATTTTTTTATCAAAATATTATGCTTGTTAAGCGTGATATCCATTGTGGTTCCTGTTTCTAACATGGTAGTCAAGTTGTCCAGGAGATCCAAGGATATACATGTTTCCATTCCCTGTCTATTATTGCTATTTTTGTACGTTAACAGCCCGATCCAATTTCTATCTGTTCTCCTATTTACTGACAATACTAATGGTGAATTGTAGAGCACAAGTATGAGATTGTGAAGAAGCTACAAGAAAGAAACCACATTTGCGGGATGACAGGTGATGGCGTGAATGATGCCCCAGCATTAAAGAAGGCTGACATCGGCATTGCGGTGGCCGATGCAACTGATGCTGCTCGGAGTGCATCTGACATAGTCTTGACTGAGCCAGGGCTGAGTGTGATTGTAAGTGCAGTCCTAACAAGCAGAGCCATTTTCCAAAGGATGAAGAACTACACCATCTACGCGGTTTCCATCACGATCCGTATCGTTCTTGGCTTCATGCTCATCGCGCTCATTTGGCAGTTTGACTTCTCGCCTTTCATGGTTCTCATCATCGCCATCCTGAATGACGGTACAATCATGACCATTTCCAAAGACAAAGTGAAGCCCTCCCCCGTCCCTGACTCGTGGAAGCTCAAGGAGATTTTTGCCACTGGCATTGTCCTCGGCACTTACCTCGCAACCATGACCGTTATTTTCTTCTGGGCTGCTCAAGAATCTGACTTTTTCCCCGTAAGGCGAAATCCTGTCGTTTCAAATGATTGAATGAAGCTTGTTTATAAATTTATGCACTCATTGACTTATCCCTTCAATGATTCTTCAGGAAAAATTTGGAGTACACTCGATTAGGAACAACACTGATGAGCTAACTGCGGCTCTTTACCTCCAAGTCAGTATTGTGAGTCAGGCACTCATCTTTGTTACCCGGTCTAGGAGCTGGTCCTTCGTTGAACGCCCTGGTCTTCTACTTGTGATTGCTTTCATTCTTGCACAGCTGGTGAGTTTTCACAAAAGTTCACATTAGGATAATTACACAATTGTGATCAAATTTTGTGCTAAATTGTTACGACTATATTTTTAGGTGGCCACATTGATTGCGGTCTATGCAAACTGGGGCTTTGCGAGAATCAAAGGTGTAGGATGGGGATGGGCCGGTGTTATCTGGATCTACAGCATAATCTTCTATATTCCTCTGGATATCTTCAAGTTCATTATTCGATATGCATTGACAGGCAAAGCCTGGGATAATCTTCTCCAGAATAAGGTATACAAGATCATATTTCTTTACTTCAAAATTATTGATGTTCATTTGTTAACAAGTTTTCTTGTAACCAACCACACAGACTGCTTTCACAACTAAGAAAGATTATGGACGAGGTGAGAGAGAGGCGCAATGGGCTACTGCTCAACGAACCCTTCACGGCCTTCAGCCTGCAGATACCTCAGAGCTCTTCAATGACAAGAACAGCTACAGGGAATTATCTGAAATCGCTGAGCAAGCCAAGAGACGTGCTGAAGTTGCTAGGTGATTAATTATAATAAGAAGTTTCATTAATTTATATAATTTTACAATATATGCTATTTGTCTAACTTATTGACTTGTATGTATTTTTGTTCATTTTGTAGGCTAAGGGAGCTTCATACACTCAAGGGCCATTTTGAATCGGTGGTGAAGCTCAAGGGACTTGACATTGAGACCATTCAACAACATTACACAGTTTGAGGAAAAGGAGGGGCGGATTTAAGTAGAAATTCGGCAAAGGATTGCAGAAGATCGAGAAGAGAGTGAAATAAGACATGAAAAATTTACTATCTAATGCTTTCGTTTTTATTTTTTTTTTATTTCTCTCCCTTGTTCTTTTCCTTTTATATTTTTTGGTGGAGGATTGTGAAGGGGGTATGTGAATAATCCGACATACCAGATCTAGTAGCAGATGATCTGGCATTGAAAATAGAAGGCTATAGAATTAGCACCAGATGGTTTATGTTCTTATTTCATTCTCTGCCTTTGAGTTGATACAAATGGCGTCGAATCAATCTGTAGTAGGTAGTGATTACTGAAGAAGTATAAAAATCATCATGCTAAGTTAACTCAAATAGGCTAATTCATGGTTCTTGTCCTTAACTAATATAAACATTCAGTCAGAACATCAGCCGCCTTTGAGACTAGTCGATAAAATTTATGTTATGTTACCCAAATGAAATAATGATCTGTTTAAAATCCAATGAATGTACCCATATATTAGACTTCCAAACACAACTTTTCTTTTTCCCCTCCGTTGTCACCTTGTAATTGAATCTGCACGCATATGTAGTTGAACCATAGAGGAACTTTGATTATGGACTTACAATTTGAGGTGGCTAGAACATTCCGCTTTGCACAATTCAAAAACAGGTGGCCGCTAACATTTTGCAGCACAGATTTCATACAAACATGATCTTAATTGCCATTGCCATTGCCATCTTTGGAATTGGAGCACCTAATTAAAACAACACACTAAAAAAAATCCACATAACATTTGATTATATATAATCTAATGAAATAGTGTAGCTAGCATTTAAGAAAATTGAGGGTGTCTGCTCTACATAAATATGTATACAGAGAGAGGTGATATATACCTTTAGGATGTTTGAGTGAATGGGCCGGAAATTTCGGTTCTCTGGGGATGATAAGAAGAGTGCTTTGTAGCCTAAAAAAGTTTTCTTGTGTAATGTCGAGCCTGTTTTTTCTCCATCTAACCTCTTGTCGTACATCAACGAGGTTGTGTGTCACGGGAGTGCCTCCCAACAACACTCGTGATCGATTACACTTCAATGATACCGTGCACACTCCTAAACGCAGCACGATCTAGCATGCCATCTAGCACCACCAACCGCATTAAACCATCCGACATCAGCAACCGCATCAAGCCATCCAATATCAACTAGGAGTTCTAAGCCTTGTATCTTGGCTAGTTATTTGGAGAAGTGTTTCTCATATGTAAATATTATTTTCATGTAAATAGATCAAGGAATTTCTTTATAATCGTTTTCTTGTAACTTTTGTGAGTCAACGCACACTGCTACAATTTTAATATTTTCATTAATTAAGTTGTTATATGTGCGAATAAGACTATACACCTCACACCTGAGTTGCCTACCAGTGCACGTTGAATAGCAATATGTTTTAAGCTCTTACTTTCTTTCAAGTTGTAATACATTTCTTACAATGAATTAATTTCAACTTATACTCAAGCTCCTTTTTAAATTAATATTGTTGCATGTTAGATGTTCGTTGTAAATAATATTCTAGTGAACTTGGATGGGCTAACGGTTAGCCTTGTCTCTCATGCGGTTCTCATTGGACCATCAAAAAACGCCCCGTGACATTGTGCCACGTGGCAATGCCATGAATTCCCTACCTTTATTACATAATTTATTAGTCACCACTTATTTATCTATTTATTTTTGGAATGATTACTTATGAATTTTGTATACCATATTTGAAACGCCTCTTTTCATTAAATATATATTATATATATTGTATATTTATCCTATTTTAAAAGGGTGATTTTGTTTCTATTTGTGATTTTTTGTAGTTTATCCACCATTGATTTATGAAATATTTGAACAAACTTTCACAAGATTACCTTTTTGAAAATTAAGAAGTATATCCACCAATTAAAATTTTAGATAAATGTTTATTTGATTATTAATTTAGATTCCTAACTAGAATATGCCTGCATATTAATTTTATTTCTTAATTTTCTTTAATGGTTTATTAAAAACCCTATCTATTAACTTTTTGATCGATCGATCAACCAATTGATCAGGGAATATAAACCCTAGAATTATGTGAACAATCAAAGGTTAGAAAAATATGTTGGATTTTTTTAGTTTATGAGAAGTTTTTTTCCTCTTATTGCTATATATTTTCAAAGGTGCTTGTTTTTTAGATTTTGTATTGATCAGTGCTAGTTTGTTTATTAATATTTACAATCATTCTTGATTCAGTACCAAATAATACGTGTTATGATTATTAAATCCAACCCATACACTAATCTGACAAAAGGACCAAGTAGGTCATGTTCAACCATAAAATCATTACTTGAACCGTATATATAAAAGACCATGCAAGAATATAATTCCGCATATATAAAAGACCATGCAAGAGACTAGTCAAACAACATAGCCAATTTACAACAAACTAACATAGATTATTATAGGTAAAGAAATAAGATCATTTTTTTTAAATGACTAGGCATAAAATGAACATATTCATTTGAAGATTAGATAAAATAACAATAAGTTACAAAGTTTTCATAACAAATGGTATTTGTTAATGGTACAATATTTATTCTTTAACAATATATACATTACTTTTCAAGTATAAGAAGGTGTTACATCTGCCATTAATTAAAATTTTCCAAATTTGCATCGATGTATATTCTATTTTTATATTACACTTATAATTCATACCAGTAAATCTTTAAATTATTGACGCGCTTGAAATAGTGCAATCGTATACACCCAAGTGTAGGCGGTCAAGTTGTAATATAGACTTATGGAAGTCCGAATATCGAACCACAGGGAGGGGACTAAAGTTTTTGTATATCACGTGTTTGAAAAGTGATTATTGATTGATTAAAATTGTTGTGGATTGCTTTGTGGAGAAATGTGTAAAACAAAACTTAAAGTTATGAGAAATTTCTTATATTTAAGGAAAGCGAAGGCTTTGGGGGTTTATTTGTTATTTATTGGGAACTATGGGTTATGAATCCAATTCGGCTCATTCATTCTCCTTATTGTGTTGCATATTGTACTTCTCATTTAGAAGTCTAGATGTTGGCGGTAAAAGATTTCGAGGAAATACAACCAATCCAACTTTACTAGGCTACCTTATGAGAGAAGACAAACACCACATTTAAGGGGACAAATAAGCAATTATAGAGTCTTCAAATATAGGCACCCAAAGTATGTTTAAGTGTTGTAGGTGACAAGGGAAAATAAAACCTTACTTTACACTTAACCACAAGATGTGACCATATTTGAAATAAAACTCTATAATTTTATATAAAAAAGCATAGCCATCCATTTATAATGGTGATTGTAAAATAATATATGCTCACTTGAAATACTTTGTTTGTATATAAATGATTTAACTAGTACTAATCATACATGGCATGAATAGTCTATGCATCATTTATGTACTAAACATGTCCATTAATCACCAAAGAACTCCATATACATGGCATAAGGAGGCAAAAGAGATTAAAATGGAGGTTCCATAATATTTATGGTGTTTTAAGCCATTAAATATTATGGACTATTATTAATAGATGAGAAGCATAATTATTTAACAATACTAGGCACAGAGCTTTTAAAGAATTGAAAACTTGACAATGTTTATCTTTTAAAACAAACTCACCCCCTAGCCTTAGCTAGGTGATTCACCCCTCCATAGATGAATACATAACAATAATGAAGGAGAATCAACAAAACACTTGTATTAATAGATATGAAATGAGTCTATTACAAGTGATTGAGAATATAAGAAGAAGAATAAACTATCACTCTATTATCTCTCTCTTTATTTTCTCTTATTTTTACAAGAAATTAATCTTCACAACTCTATGATGATTTTTCCTTGGATCTTGCTCTCTATTTATAGATGTATCTGAGATGGGAGCAGGTAGAGAGTAGATGACAAGTTGTTATGGTGCATTGAATTGGTGTGGAAAAACCTTAGCATGAGTTCCTTGACAAAGGAAGCAAGGTGGCAATTTTGACAAGCAATCTGGAATTTCTCCAAAGTTGACAAATCGCCATAATAGGATCGATCTTACTAGTAAGATCGATCTTACTAAGGGAATTTTCTCTTCTGGACTGTTGCTGGAATCTTCTGTTGAAAAGAGTGAGGGAGTAGGATCGATCTTACTAGTAAGATCGATCTTACTCAGGGAAGTTCTTGTACTGGATCAAAGCAGGTACCATACAGTTTGCAAATGGGCCAGAGTAGGATCGATCTTACTAGTAAGATCGAGCTTACTCAGGGTCTGTTTCTTCCTGGATTTTACAAAACTGTTGAAATGAAGAAATGGAAGCTAGTAGGATCGATCTTACTAGTAAGATCGATCTCACTACTTCAGAAAGGTGCTATTTTTCATCTTCTTTCTTTGAACGCTTTGGCTTTTGATCTGAGATCCCTTTTTGGTGCCTTTTCATCATCAACAATTGCTTGCAAAACATATATTAGTACACCATTTTGCTATGAACCAACAAGTTGTAATTCGAGGTTTATTTTAGTGTGTTTAGCCATATAAGAGTACTCTAATGCTTAGAAAAACGTATTCTTATATTCAATATAGTGCTCTTATCAATTATCAATAAAAATGGTTGTGTAATCTTTAATTATATTAACATTAATTTTTATACTTAAATCACCATTTTCTATTAAAGTGGATATATTGATTAATTTAGTCCTTAATATATATATATATATATATATATATATATATATAGGGGGGGATGCTAAGATCCGTAACAGATACCCGTATCTTTGGGATACGCAGTACCGCAAAATAACACAATTTAAGGAAGATTACGTTCTATATTAATATCATTAACAATTTTATATAAAATATAAGCTTTAATCAAACATATAGCTAATGCAAAACAAGAGAATAATAGACCCAAGATAAGATAAAAACTTAATGGCATATCATTGATAGAGAGAGGGAATTACAGAGAGAGATGCTACTCCTCACACCAAGCTACTTCACTGACTCAATGAACTCTTCCTAAATCTAAAGCTAAGGCATCCCTTATATAGGGAAAGCAAGACGCTAACAACCATACACCTGGAAAGTAACAATAATACAACTTTGAAAAAGGAATAAGATTCCTTCTCACATGATACAATAAAACAAACAACTTTAACAAAAGAAAACTACTTTACAACTTTTGCCGACAAATACAAAAGGAGATGTTGACGCGATAGTGACACGGGGCTTATTCACAAGATGCGAGTCTGCTGAGTTAAAACAGCTGCCGACAGTGAGTTGGGAACTGGGTTAATCCGTTTCATTTCCGCTGCCGTAATAGGGAGTGTCTGGAGCTTCAGGGGAGCTGTTGTGGTTCCAATTATCATCAGGGTTTTGCCAAAGGGGAATATATTCTTCATCATCTTCTTCATCATTATCAGCATCATAATCAGAAATATGATCAGGGATGAAATTTTCGATCCATCCTTCTTCTTGAGCTGCTGCTGCTAAGTCTGCTGCTGCCTGGACTTCTTCTGGATCAAGTTCTTCTTCTGAGTCTGAACTCATACCGACAAATGCGATAGTATCGGAGCTTTGTTCACCTTCTTCCCAAAAGTGTTTTGTTGCATAGGTGTACAAACATTCAAATAATGGAGCACAGGAGATATCATCCATATCAGGGGTTATCCATGGATCACTTCCAAATTTTATGGAATTAGGAATTGAATCATAGTTAACCTTATTGAGGGCACATATTTCCTGTAAAAAGTCCACATATGCTGGATTCTCAGGTTCTTTGATTGATTTTGCAAGATTACGGGGCAACCATTTTGTAATCTGGGCATTTTCTCCTTCTGGGTAAGGTTTTTTCAAGGGTTTGTTGAACTGGATCATGCAATATCGATGGGGATGGATATGGAGTAAATCTAACCATTGCTGAGGAGATTTAAACCATTTGAGGAATGTGAGCAAATTATACGTTCCACTTGAGGTGGGATTGTACAATTCTGCATAGAAATCTTGGAGATTTGGATCTGCTTGTGTCATACGAAGATACTGGAGAAGAACTGGAGCATCAAAGATCATGCTAATTGTATATGCTCTAGTAAGATACCAGAGAAATACAAGAGCTTGAATGGGAACTCTGCAGGGGCGATGAATATGAAACAATGAGATGAACGGATAAGCTGGGTGAAGACGGAGACCACGGAAGACAAGACCGTAGTTCATGAGGGTGATTTCAAGGAACTTTATGACAAGTTCTTTGTCACTGAGCTTAATCCATCTGTTGAAAATCATATCTTGGATGTCAGAGGGAAGATATGGAATTGCTTCCAAAGGTTCAAGGAGGGGAACAAAATCTGAAAATTGGAATGGGTGAGAAAGGGGTTCTGGTTTAGAAGAGCTGGATGAGCTGGCTTGGTTATGGTTCATCTTGGAAGGGATAGGGGAAAGGATTTCTGGATAGTGGATTTCTTCTAAAGAGAAGATGCAGGGTAGGATTTGTGGTGTTTGGGGTTGTGGAGGTTGGTATTTATAAGAGGAGGAAGGTAGGTAAGGCTTTATGGTTTCGATGTGGGATAAGGTGTTTAGTTCAGTTGGCTGGGTTCTCGAGTAATAATCTGCTGTAACATTGTGCTTGCCTGGAATGTGCTTTGCTGTGAATGACCACTGTGAAAACCATTCATACCATCTGAGTAACTGTGGATTCGGGATTTGTTTATTCTTGAATTGTAACATAGCTGGAAATGACTTCATATCTGTCTCAATGGTAAAATGATGACCTATGAGATGAAATTGAAACTTCTCTATGCCTCTGCGAATTGCAAGAATTTCCTTGAAGGTGGAATGGTAATGGCTTTCTGATTGTTTGAACTTTCCTGACTTGTATCCGCACACATTTCTTTTTCCATCAATTTCTTCAAAAAGAATAGCTGCCCAGTAGAGATCACTGGCATCTGTCTGTAGGATTCTAGTACCTGTGGATGGAATTTGCAATGGTGGAAGATATTGGGTAAGTCTTTTAAGTTTTCGCACATTTTCAGAATGAACTTGGGACCAAGGAGGGGGTGATTTCTTTAAGAGGTCAGCTAAAGGGCCTGTGTACTTGGAAAGATTTGGGATGAACTGAGACATGTAGTTCACAAGACCAAGAAATTGCTGAATCTGGGTAACTGAAGTGAGTTTGTCTGGGAACTTGAGGAGATCCTTGGAGATATGGGGCTGGAGTTGAATTTGACCATTTGAAATTGTCATTCCGAGAAAGTCAATTTCTGTTGTTGCAATGATCATTTTCTTCTGGGATAACATAATTCCATTTTCAAGGACAAGCTGGTAGAAATGAGATAAGAGATTGAGATGGGATTCCATGTCCATAGAATATAGAAGTATATCATCAATGTAAATGAGAGCATTTGCCATGAGGGGTTGAAATATGGCTGCCATTGTTCTCTGGAAAACTGACGGAGCATTTTTGAGACCGAAGGGCATAACAGTCCATTGGTAATGGTATCCAGGGATACAAAATGCTGTCTTGTGTCTTTCACTTGGATCAATTCCAATCTGCCAAAATCCTGCTTTAAGATCAAACTTCGAGAATATTTTTGCATGGGATAGTTGGCTGAACAATGAATGCTTCTGAGGGAGGGGAAACTTATCACTCAAGAGAAAGTGATTTAATGGCTGATAGTTTATCACTAATCTCATCTTTCCTCTTGCTTGCTCTGACCTTTTGTTGACATAGAATGCTTCACATGCCCATTGTGAAGTTGTTTCTTCAATGAGCTTTTGTTCAAGTAAGAGCTTCAATTCTTCTATTGCCAATGAAAGGTGTTCTGGGTTCATGCCTGAGTGAGAGGCTTTGGTTGGGTTAACATCTTCGTTTAACTTGAAGGGGAGTTTAACGAAGTATTTTTGGTTTTGCCAAAGAGGGTTGGAGCATTTTTGCAGGAATTCCGTATGGGATTCTGCACATGAGGTTTTGATGATTTGGCTGGTTAGAATTTCGATGGATGTTGGACTTGAAAGAGGTTGGAGTATAGGTACTGGGGATTGAATATGAAATGCTTCTTTTGGATTAATCCATGGTAACATATACTTTTTGAAACGAAGTCCATCTTCATCAAACTTCAAACTTGAGATTTGGGTTATAATATCAAAACCAATGAGGATATCCTTTCGTGGGAGCTTACTACCATATACTTTACATCGAATGACTTTTCCTGGGAAAATTTGCAATTGGATTGACTTGGAAATCATATCAACTGTAAGATATTCTCCATTTGCTACTTGAAAAGCAAGGGGAGCACACTTTTGCCAATAAGAGGATGGTAGCTTGGATGGATTTAGAAAGGATTTGGTTGATCCTGTATCAAAGAATGCAACGAGGGGAACTGGTTTAGCATATGGCTTCCGAATGAGAGAGACTTTTGCATATGGAGATGGCTGAGGGGTAATAGACATGCATTCTTCAAGAGAAAAAACTGCTGGAATTGAGGAGGCTGTGGAGGAGTACGAGGAATCAGAGAAAGAGTCTGATTGGGAGTCTGAATTGACTTCTGGCTCTTTGTCAGAATAATGAATCTGCATGATTGTTTCTGGAGTTGCTTCATCAGTTGCTGAAAACAGAGATTCAATATCTGATTCATGAGTTTCTGGATGGTGTTGAAGTAAGAGGGCCATGAACGCTTCTTTCTTCTTTGCATTAGGGCAATTTTTTGCAAAGTGGCCTTTCTTATGACAAATGAAACAACCATCACCGCGCTTCTTCCTGAAACTCCTTTTCTTTACAAACTTCCATGGTTTCTTTTTCTTAAACCGCCTGTGCTTGGAACGCCGTTTCCAAGGCTTATCGTCGTCATATGATCTGTTCTTAGAGCGCCTGTGTTTGTGATGTCTTCGAGAATACTTTCCTTTTCTGTGAGAACGACAATCACATTCTTTATCATTCTTGCACTTGATTTTCATCCAATCTTTATTGCAGGAATCTCGGATTCGATCAGCATTCTTCTGAATATTCACCATGAGAGTTTGCTGACTACACATTCTTTCAACAGAGTCTATGAATATTTCATAGATATCTGCAAGAGTAAGGTCCTTAATCTCCTTACCTTGGATCTTCAAAATCTTCTTTGCTTCAACAACAAGGGGATCCGGGAAAGAATGGAATACAATTTGCTTGAGATTCACATCATCTATACCGCCAAGGACATAAAATCGCTGGGAAATACGATCATAGTGCTTTTCTAGATCTGATAAGGCTAGAGAACAGCACTTCATGCTTAACAACTCTTCACGCATGATGTCCAGATGACGTTCTGCTTTGCCAACAAATTCAATGTACAGAAGACCAAGAAATCCATCAATGGTTTTCTGCTGTTGGAGAGTTTTTTGTCTGTATTCACCGAGAGAATTGTACCAATCTTTTAATCTTCCTGTCAATCTAGCGAGAAATCGTAAAAACACTTCTGGCTGAGAGTGATGTTCTAGATCTGTCTGAATCCATGTCGTAAACTTGTGGAATCTGGCACGCCATTCCTTTGGAGGGATATCATCAAGGGTGAATTGCTGATATTTTTCTCCTGGAGGAATTTTTGGGAGAACATAATCACGATCTGTGGAATCAGATTCTGACAGGGGATCTTCAACAATTGGGTCTTGAACATTTTCAGGAGGAGGCTGCTGATGGGGAGGAGGTGGAGGTGGCTGTTGTTGCTGTTGGCGAGGAACCTGTTCCGCCATGAAAACTTCTTCAAAGTTAGCAAATAAGTCTGGCTTTGTTGCTTTTATCGGGACACGATCTTCCATTGCTAAAACTTTTAAGAATGAAGCAATCTGGTTTTCTGGCATATCCTCCTTATCATGAACAAACAACATATCCATTTGTTTGGTAGATGCACCTGTGGTTGGATCATAAGCTGAGGGATTAGTCGAAGAACTAGTTTTTTGGGAATAGGTTGGGATTGGCTTGTTGAATGACGGTGTTGGGGGAACTGGATTAGAAAGAGGTTGGATTGAGGAATGAGATGTTTGACGGTAGTTTTCAAGATACATATCGTCAAAATCTGGGTTTCTAATGGTAAGTGGTGGTGGTGGTTTCGATTTGGTTTTGGGTATATAAGCATAATGGGATTTTGATTTGGGAGAGCGAGTTTTGGGTTTAGGATCAGGCCAATGGGGAAGACGTCGTCTGGGAACATCCTTCCATAAGTCTACTGCGTTAGACATGCCTGTGGTAGGAGGGGATTGGGTAAGATTTGGAAACCGGGGTGGAGACTGCACCTTTTGGAGAGAAAGCAACTGTGCTTGCAGGGACTTTTGTTCTTGTTGCATGATTTGAAATTGAGAATTCATGACTGCGAAGTCAGTAACTGTACTACACAGATACTTCATCTGTTGGTCAATTTGCTGTAATCGTCCACGTATCTCTTGGATAGAGGATTCAACAGTATCTACCTTAGATAGTTTTCTGCTGATACTCTGAGTATTATGAGCAATTTGGGATAACATGGAGTTTTGAGCAACTGCATTTTCTGCCTGCCAGTTAAGAGCTGCTTCAGCTGCTGTAACTTTCTTTCTTTCACCAGGGATTGGGTGGGTTGGATTTTTTACCTTCCACATATGGCTTATGTTCTGAGATTGGTTTTCAAAATCTTCAGAGGGTGGAAATGGGCTTTGTTCTTCCATGAAGAAACATGATATGGGCTCGGGGGTGAAGATATTGGGCTGGAATGGAGATGGACTTTTGAGGGCTTCAAAGGCTTGTTTGTTATAGGCTGAGATAAGTTGAGGCTTTGGAGGAGAAGGCTTACTGGGTTTTGGAGGTGGAGTACATGGAGGTGGAGCTGGAGTGACCTTTGGAGGGGTTGGTTTAGGGGAATCACCATAGGTGACAAAGAAGTCAAACTTGCCTGAGGGTTCGCCAAGCAAATCAACTGTAGGATCGCCATTTTCATAGCGTTCTTGCAGTTGTTCTTGAGATGAGAGGATTTTTCCTTCACTGAGCTTCTTTTTCCGCCTATACCGTCTTAGTTCAGCTGGGTCAAGCTGATCTAAGTACCTGTCTTCTTGACAATCGTCACAAAAACATTCATCAAACCAGATATGACCAGAAGAGGTTTGTCTTTCATAAACCGGAAGTCCTTCTTGATTGAAATAAAGGATCTTCATGGGGAGATTTTTGAGCTCTGGGTCATTGGGATGACGTTCGAGGGGTTCCATCATGTTGATTTCTGTCACAAAAGGGTTATGCTGGGGAGAGGCATTCCTTTTGAAGATTACATCGACCTGTCTATTGGCTCTGCTAATATAAACCGGATCTGTAGTCTGTACCGATTCTATATTCGCCTGTTCGTGCAAAACTTCATAAGAAGTTACCCATTTTTCTGGTAACAACTTAACAAGCTCTTCACGAGGTAACTGCTTGGGGATGAAACTTGCTGTTGGGGCTGCATTTGAATCTATTGTGAGCATTAAAGCTTCTGCAGTTTCTGAGCCTGGGATACAGAGATCATAAGAATGATTCTGTAAACGTGTAATCATCTGATGATGGATTGTTGCTGCCGCCGTTCCTTCAATCATGGAGGCACCACTGATTTGGACCTGAATTTTTAACGCCGTTGCCAAGTGTTTATCTGCAACTGGAATGTTAAAGTTGGGGTAGAGTGTAAAAAAAACTGTACCGGCATTGAGAGTTGCCTGAACAGTACCAAGAACTGCCTGGGAGTAGGTTTTGAACCGGGAGTCTATCAGGGCTATATTGGTAACCACTGGAAGACCTTTTCTGCCATGGAAGGTGACCGCAAATCGAATTGCGCCAAAGTGGAGATGAGTGTAACCCTGAGTAAGGGCCATCCGCTGAAAATCTGGTGGAAGAGGGATTGGAAAGAATCTTTCTTCAGAACCAGAGGGGACAATCAAAGAGTCAAACTTGCTCGCCTGAACAAACTCTTTAATTGGAAGGGTTGAGGACTTGCTGGAGATTAATTTTCTGACCTGCCTAGTCCAAGAGACTGGAGTAGGCTTAGCAAAAACATTGTAAGGATTCGCAGTGGGCAAATCCGTTTGTGGAATAACAGTGGAGGGAGTATGAGTGATTTCATAGAGAGACTCAATATTATCTACAGAAAATCTAGAGGATGACGAAGTAGAGGATACACTTGAAGATCTACTTAACTTAGGAGAAGAGTTTTTTGAAAACATTTTTGGAATATAAGTTCTTTACTAATTTCTCAAATAAACTAAATATGAGCCTGAGCTTCTTCTGATAACATATTTCTTCCAAAGACCAAAGAAGACAACCTTAAGAAATATCAATAAGATTTCTATGTATCTCAGACCACTTCTGCGAGTCATCGAGCTTAACACGGCACACTCTGCCTTTACTGCTCTTTCCTCAAGCAACCTGTCTGTTATACTATAAAATCTTAATTCTTTTCTTAAGAATTATACTCGTTTTCTGAGTAAGAATACTTTAGATTTCTGATACGAGAGATCCACTTAACAATCTTAGTGTTCTGATGTGAGAGATCCACTATTGTGGCAGTCACAGAGCATACTAATCAAAGATTTGTTAATTATATGGCAGTCGTAGAGCATACTATCTCAAGGATTGCATCTCATACTGATCATAGTATAATTATCAAACTTTTAAGAAATATCTTATAATCAGAAGCTCATTATCATATCTAGGCTATTTGATCCATTAGCTTAGAACTTAAAGGATTTTACGCTGAAAACATTTTAACAGGCTCTGATACCATAGGGGGGGATGCTAAGATCCGTAACAGATACCCGTATCTTTGGGATACGCAGTACCGCAAAATAACACAATATATATATATATATATATATATATATATATATATTTGTAAGTTTATCCCAACTCGTGGTTAAACTTTGTGGGTGAAACGGATTAATTTAACTACTTAGATGACTTACAAAATCTCGAGGATAACAAAATTACCCATTTGAGAAAGGAAATAAAACTATCATTTTAAGATAGCCCAAAAAATAGATTAAAATAAAAAATTGAAACACATGAATAATATCTTTAATATTATAAATAAGACTATTAATTTGAGCTATTAAATACATAATTGAAATACAAATTTGAAATATATTGAATAATATCTCAAAGATATATAAATTATTTAATCCACCCAATTAAATATTTACATTCAAGAAATATTAAACTACATACCATAAATATTTACATTTCGCAAGAAATCCTAAATTTTAAAACTTTTCAATTTATTCCTCTTTCTTACCATTCACATATACAATTAAGGGGGCTACTATTGATACACACCATTTAACTCTCTAACACACCATTTAACTCTCTAACACTCCACATGTATATTTTCACTATTCCTAACACTCCAACACTCCACCACTCCACCACTCCACATTTAATTTTATGATTAATTAACATTCATCTAAAAAACACTCTAGTCTCACCACTCCACTCTTTATCATCTTCAATTTTATTCTTCCACAAATTAACACATTGCCATTAAGAATTTTTCAGAAGTTCCGGTTAGAATTAAGCATTCCACTATCTCTCTATAATTAAAAAAAAAATCACACCACTCACCCCACAAATCTCATCTTTAATCTTCTTTTTCTTCTTCAAACTTTTTCTTTGACAATCTAGTCGTTCCACTCTTTTTTTTTGAACTTTTTCGTTATTGGTTAAAAAAAGTTCTACCGGTGCACACACCACGTCAAAAGAAAGTTCTGCCATAGATGAAAGTTTACTCGGTTCTTAAGAACCGAGTGTTATTCATCATACTCAGCCGAAAGGAATCGAGTAAAGCACAAGTCACTCGATCCTAAGGAACCGAGTGGAATTGGAAAAATGACCCAAAGCCTAACTCGGTTCCTTTGGACCAAGTAAGCTGTACTTTACTCGGTTTCTTTCGGCCGATTATGATGAACAACACTCGGTTCCTAAGGAACGAGTAAACATTCTTCGTGTTTTGTTTCTGTTTTTTAATTCTTTTTTGCGTTTGTTTGTATCCAATGATTTATAGATGAAAGGAAAGGAAACATAAAGGAACAACAAAAATATAAGTATCCTACTTCTTTTGGAGATGAATGATGATTTGGATGGTGGTGGTAGCAACAATGATGGAGGTGGTGGCGGCAATGGTGATGGTGATGATGAGGAAGAAGAAGAAGAAGAAGAAGAAGAAGAAGAAGAAGAAAAAGATGACGAAAGAAGAAAAAGAATAATCAACCTTTTTTTTAAAAGAGTGTTACAGAGTAAATTAGTTTGTGTTAATAGTAGCACCCTACAATTAATGACCACATTTCATTTGTTCATACAGCTATTAAACTATTTTCCGCATTAATTATGTGTTTTTAATTGTTATGTTTAAATATAACGTTATAGTGTAACTCTAAATAATTAACCAAGGTATAAATTTTCTTATTATATATGTGAGTTCAAAATCTACATTCTAACCTGAACTAATATATATATATACCAGTTGGCTTTTGAATATTTTTAATAGATATGGGGTATTTTAAAAAAAATAAAAATATAGGGACTTATGTGCATAAATTTATACTTAAAGGTACCTAAGTGTAATAAATTTTTTTTATCAAACCCCACCCGCTTGCTCAAAAAATGGTTGAAACCAATAAGCATGTTGGTTATCCATTGGTGTATTTGATTGTGAAGTTGACCCTACTCTTACCTGTTGCAACGGCAAGTGTTGAGTGAGCATTCTCGGCAATGAAAATTATCGAGAGTGCGCTACGCAACTGAATGGGAGATGAATTTATGAATGATTGTTTGGCGACATACATTGAACAAGACATTTTCAATAATATTAATAAGGAGAACGTGCTATAATACTTTCAAAATTTGAAACCCCGTAAAATTTTATTGTAATTTGTAGGTATTAAGTGTTTTAAGACTTTTAGTTGTATCAAGTATTATTATTAATGTGATTATGTTTGTGGTTAAATTTATTCTCCTCGGTGATTGATGTGCTTTAAATATATTTTTGTTTGTTTTAAATTTCGCCCCCAGTTAGTTAAATTCCTGGGTCCGCCACTGCAGTTCTACTCCTTTTAATTTAGAAAATAATATTATAAAAACATGTTCATTTCTTTTTAATTTCTCTACAATATAATTGGTTCATTTTGCCAACTAAAAAAAACTAAGATCTCTTTCTTAAGTTTTATTTGGTCATATATAATTCCATTCAGCCTTTTCGAATATTTTATTATTTTTCTTTTCAGTAATATATAATAGATCTATAATTTTGATTTATCTTTGTCCTACAAAAAATACAAATAATCTCCCTATCAGTTTTTCATCTCCCTCCACCATTTTCATATTAAATTCTTCATCAACCTATTCATTACCTCTCCTTGATATCATTTTTTCAATAATTATCTAAGAATTGCATCCCAAACTTCCTTTATTCCCTATTGCAAAAGATTGAAGAACTCCTCATACATGTACTATTTTTTTTAACTTCTCTTCAATAGATTAGGGCTTTTCCTTTCAAAATTCATTTTCGTAATTTTTTCCCTTGTATGTTTTGAAGTGTTCTAGATACTCGACGAACATTGTTTTCTTCCACTACATTGAAGAGAAGTCATATTTCTTGAAGGTTAGCCATCATCACTTTCATTACACTTTAAGGTTCTTTTTTTTTTTTTTTTCAATCTTATAGATTATATAGGAACATATATATACACATATGTGGTTCTTTTACTTACGTGGTTATAATAATAGTGAAAAATGCAGTTGTTTGTAGATTTTTGAAGAAATACCAAATTTTGATACTTAAAAGTTTATATATGTTAATAGTGTTCTTTTAAGTTAATTTTGAAAATTTTAATAGTAACTAAAATGAAAAGTGTAAATTTTAAATATTAAAACTTAATATATGTTAATATTAATTTTTCAAAGTTAATTTTCAAATTTTAGTAGTAATTGGAAAGCAAAATTATTTCTAAAATCTCTACATATATCTTTTAATTTCATAGACTTTTTTTTTTTCAAATTTTAGTGTTGTTTTAATTTTGTTTTATGTAAAATAAAATAGAATTATATATATTAATTAATGGCAACCATATACATTATTGGAAAAGAGGCGTTTCAACCCTCATAAATTATTATAATTACAATTTAATATATATCCCTCTGTCTTCTCAATTAATAGAGGACTAATATAATACGTAGAGACCAACATAGTAGGCGTTGCGTTTTTAGCATTATCATCGTAGGGCCTTCCAAATTGCATGCACCAAGGAGGAGTTAGGCCAGCTATTACTCATGGAGAACGGGGCTGATATTTAATGCCAATATGTCCGTCATGAGATTTAGTCACCTTGTACGGTGGTAGCTTGTATGAAGACAGGGAATTAGTTGGACCAAATGTGCGAATACCCCGGGACATGGCCAAAAAAAAAAAAGAGGAGTTGCTTTCCTTTTTTTGCAACAAACTTGGATTTTTATTTTTATAATTACAACTCATTATCCTATTTTTTATTTTACTTTTATCTTTTTGTATCTTTCAAGTTATGTGATTCTAATATTACTTAGTGTATGTTATCTTTTTGTTGGCTAAGATTTAAAATAAAAACATTAGTTTCACGCACATGGTTCTCTCACAATTTATCAAGAATGTTTATGATAAACATGTTCATTAATTCAATTATTTGTTTCAGAGGTAGTCCTTAATACAAATCATAACGCATATATTTCTTTTTACCTTTATACATATATATGTGTGTGTTTACAAATTGTCTGCGCAGCAGGCAACCAAATTTCTAGTATAACTTCCAGGCTTTTCCATCTCGATCTTGTAATAAATATAAATATAGATTGTAATGGTCAAATTAATGCGTGTCTGTTACTACAATTTGGCCAAATTAGTTAGGCTTTGTATTGTTACTGGGATTTAGACTTGACATAATCAGTTTTGATGATAACTGTATTACAGTTGGACCATTAGATAAAATATATATATATATATATCCCGAATTCAGGGTGAATGAGGAAAAAGAAAACTGGAAATGGCATTGTGGTATTCATTTAGAGTAATCTTAGACATAAAAAGATTTAACCCCCCGGTGGCCTACTTGCACTTTTAACTAATTGAGTTTAAGCCGGAGATGGCTTCTATTTATCATTGAAATAATTGATTTATTAATTTTTATGGTTTCGCCTATCCCAAATCGAATACAAAGCTTTTCCTAGCTTATCCCAAATAAATAAGTAAAAAACCAATCCAGGATGGACACGCTGTCGCGTGAAAAATTATTAGTAGAAAATTAATATAATCAAATGATTAGCAGCAGATGATCTGATCGATATGATGTTGAAGTAGATGGCTATAGAACTATATAGCATGCATCAGATGGTTTATGTTCTTAATTAGTTATTAAATGTAATCGCTATCCCTTTTAGTGATAGTGTGAACACCGCAATCTACGACTCTCGTATGAGTTTGATTTTCATACAAACAAGCATTCGGCATCAAGTCTTGAGTCATCATGCATACAGGAGACCATTAGGAAAAGCATTGATTTTCGAGCGCGTCAGGAATCTACCACAACCATTTTGCCACTTCGCTTACTAGGACGGGGATCGACCTGCCCGGTTAGGTAGCGGGGTGCGGGGCAGCGTCCGTTAGAAAAATTGAGTTTTTTGATAGCCAGCCGCACGCCTCCCAACCGCACGGTTGGCTCCTAACCGTACGGTTGGTGCATACCCTAGCCGCACGGTTGGCTCGCAACCGTACGGTTGGCTTAGAGCTGCAAGCTCGAGCCGCACGCCCTGCGGCTACCTCCTGCGGTTGGCCTCTTTTGAAGCGTTTTTAGCGGAATTTTTGCTATAAATAGGACCGTTGGGATCCCATTTTGGGGCATCAACACTCACTAGTGTTTTTAGTAAGGTGAAGTTCTGTCAAAATCATTAGAGAGTCTTCTTTTAGAGAATTTATAGTGAGAGAAAAGTTAGTGAGAGAGAAGGCTAGTGAGAGAAAGTTAGTGAGAGAAAGCTTGAGAGAGAGAAAGTTCTAGAGAGAGAAGGAGGCAAGCAAGGCAATCAGGCAAAGATCTTATTTCTTTTTCAGGCGCATTAGGTACGTCTTTCTGCCACTCTGCTAATTTTAATATTGCATTTAAATTCATTTTTACAGGAAATTAGATAACTTGCAAAGAAGTTCACTACTTTCAAAATAAATCCTTTCTAAATTTTACAAGAAAACTAAAACCTGTTTTGACACGTTTTCAAAACAATCAAAAATACAAAAACAGTTTCCAAAAGAAAGGAACTACGAGACTCTGATTTCATTCTATGAATGAATACGTAGGCGCTCGCAAAGCTCGAGTCTGATTTCAAAATACTGTTTTAAACTAAACTTATCCGGAAAGGACTATTCTGAAAACTATCCAAACTACTTGCAAGATATCTAAAATAGGAATTAGATGCATGATCCATTAAGACACCGAAAGGGGGAATTGGGTGCCTAACACCTTCCCAATTCGTAACGTAGTTCCTGAACCCTAGCAAAGTAAAATTTTAAAATAAATCTCTGGTTTCAAACGTATGAAAGATAATTCGTTTTCGAATTGTCCTTCGTACGATCTTTTGTTTGTTTTTTTCATAAAACAAATTGGCGACTCTATAAAACACGTTTTCCTTTAAAAAGAAAGCCGAGAACGAGGACGGCCTCTCGGGTCGCGGGTCCGGATTCTCACAGATAGCTATGGTAATAGTTAATTTTGCTCAATTTGATCTAATTATATATATATATATATATGCATTTCATAGTATATAAGTTGTATCGAATGAATCTGTATTTGGTAGTAATCAGTGGCGGAGCCAGGAATAAATTTCAGGGGGGGCCAAAATTTTTTTAAGCCAAATCAAACTCAATAATTATGTTTACAAGCCAATTTTTAACTAAAATACTTCTCCATTCTATTTCGTTATTTCAGAAAAGTTAAAAATAATATACTAAAATTAATTATATATTTTGAAATATCTTTATCAACTCAATATTCAACCTAGTTACCACTAACAAAAAAAAAATAGAGGATGTGTTAAAAAAAAAAAAAGAAAGAAAAAAAAGCAAGAAAACTTTGATGAAAAAGAAAAGGGAGAAAGAGAGCTGTTGTGTTCTTATAAATCAAAACATAAATTTATGTTACAAACTCTCACCTTTAAGTTACACAATCCAAAATATAAATTTATATTACAAACTCTTGCCTTTAGGTTACACAGCCAGTTGCACAATACACCCCTGCCCGAGTTAAAAACCTGCCTTGGCTATTCTAATCAATCATACGTCTCCACCCATCTGAACTTTGCCCCTTCACCCAAAACCACCCTACATTTTCACTGCTCGCACATTAACCCCTATACTTTCTATTTTTTTTTTTTTAATCCAGGTGGGGCCATGGCCCCACCTCGCCCTAACGTCGCTCCGCCCCTGGTAGTAATTACTGTTAAAAAGTAAAAATCATCACGTACGCTTATATATATATATGTTAACTCAAATAGGCTAATCCAATATTGTTCAATTGTGTT
This sequence comes from Lonicera japonica, assembly GCA_021464415.1. Classification (NCBI taxonomy): domain Eukaryota; kingdom Viridiplantae; phylum Streptophyta; class Magnoliopsida; order Dipsacales; family Caprifoliaceae; genus Lonicera; species Lonicera japonica. Next base: position 6,370,743 of record CM038467.1, on the reverse strand, counting down.
TAACTTATATAAACATTCGGTCGGAAGCGCCGCCTTTAAGACCAATTGACAAGACTCAAAAGGGCAACAAATTTCTCAAACCAACATATATATATATATATATATATTTAGGGAACTTAAACAACTGAAAAACCAAAAACGGGGTATGAATACGACAAATAAATTTGTAGTATATATATATATTAATCAAACAGGCAATGATCTCATCATATGATAAGCCGATACTGTAGGCTTCTTGTTCTTATATATAATTATTCGTTTCTTCCTCTATAAATAATTAAATATATATATATATATATATGATTCAGAATTTGAATTGCGATTTGAACTAATTGTGTTAGGTACTTTCAAATCCAGTAAATGCACCATATATAGACACGTGCAGATACTTCCAAACACACGTACGTACACCTTTTTTTTTTCTTTTCTTTTGCTTTATTAATTCATAAGAGTTGTGCGTTCAGCTAAAACAACAGTACATGTAACTGTCCAGCAAGATACAACAAACTTTCGCAAATTCACAAAAGCTAGCAGCTGCTCGATCACTACTTTATTATGCTTGATTCTACATTTTCTTTCTTTATTGCATGGTGCTTAGTTTACTTCATAACCAGTATTCTTCAAGTACCAAAGTGCTCCTTCAGCTGCATTTTCTTTTGCTGTTTTCTTCGTTGGCAGAGGGTTGCCAACACACTCCAAATCCTCAATACCTCGCTCCTCTTTTATTTCAACCGTCACCTTGTAAGTGAACCTGCGCACACGTATGTAATAAAATTCAACGTAGTAAACACTCTAATTCCCTTTAATTAAATTAGGGAATTACCACAATTACTCTCCCTTATATATTTCAATTACTCATCAACAGACATCTTAGTTGAACACAGAGATCGAGGAATTGAACTTAATTAGTCTTCTTTATTTTATTTTATTTTCAAAAAATTAATTAATTAACTAAGGTGCATGGTACGTAGAATTTGGACATACAATTTGCGGTGGCTTGGACCTTCGTCTTCGTGCAATTCAAAACGAGGTGGCCGCCAATGTTTTGCAGCACAGAATTCATACAAATATGATTTTGCAGATACCATCTTCGAATTGGAGCACCTAATTAAATGAGGACGTGCACTAGAAATATTTAACATAACATTCAATATTTCAATTATATTCTATGTAAATTACGAAGACCAATGTAACAGATCGAGTAGCACTTAAGGAAAACTGAACTGGGTCTCTTGTACATACACACACACATATAGACTAAAAAATGGATCATATATATATACACCATACCTTGGGCTATATGTTTGAGTGGATATATGGGACTGGAAGTTTTAATTTGGTGGCGTGGCCGGGGATGATGAGAAGATCGAGTGCTTTATATATATAGCCTTAAAAGAGTTAATTGGCCGGGTTATGTAGCTAGTGTTTGAGCTTGTTTTTTCTCTACCAACTTCTTGTTTGAGCTTGTAATATCTGAAGATTGTAATGGTTATATTATATATATATGCTTAATTTTATCTGCATATATTGACAGATATATGCCACGCATATAATTTTATCTCCAAAATAAGATAGTAATTAATGTGTGTTTAATTTGTTTCTACAATTTAGTCAAAATTAGTTAATCTTAATTTGTATTAATTATTATTCATCTTATATATATAAAATATACATATATCATGCATGATGCTAGAATTTCATGTCCCCATTTGTAACTTATATTCTTCATTAAACACCCTCTTTTGTATGGAACATAACTAAACTAATTAAACACACGAATGAAATTCTTTTGGTGGCACGGATCCAATCGCCTTTGATATAATTAATAACTTTTGATGATACGTACTATACTAATTTCCATTTCAAATTTCAATCCAAAACCAATTAGTACATATATATATTAGGTTCTAACATGTGCTAAGATTACTGTACACCTTAAAAAAAGTATCTACAATCTCAAGCATACAATTCTTATCCCTTATACATTTTCAAAATTTTAAAACTATTGCCACTTATTATATAGGTAGGGGTGTGCACGGTCCGGTCAACCGGACCGTTAACCATGCATCCGGACCGGACCGGACCGAACATTTCGGTCCTATAAAATTGCAGACCAGACCAGACCGAATTGCTTGCTGAGACCGGACTGGACCAGTTTAAACGATCCAATTTTGATCGGTCCAATCGGTCAGAGCTTTTTTAATGGGCCAATATGATTTGGACTTTTTTGTCTATTTTTTCAAACTTATTAAACCCATTTTCAAACTTATTCAATAAGAACCGGGCAACATATAAATTAAGCCCAACATTCCATATTATATATTTAACAACAATGGTTAAATTAGCTAAAATCAAGCCCAAATTCATCTTTCACGTAATAATAATTTGAAGAATACACTGCTGTCGTTTACACTGATGTCTACACAAAAGTAAAAATTCATATGCTCAAAAATAACAATCAAATATAAATCTATTGGCCCAAAACATAAGAAACCAATAGCAAAAATGCAAAATCCATAGCCTAAATAATAGCACCATGACCTCTGTTTTTTGTGTCCACTTTCTAAACACATCTAATAAGGCCAAAAATCCAAACACACCACAAATTACAATCCATAAAATAAGACACCACCATTGTTTGTTGTCTTACTGTCTAGATACATCTAAGGCCAAAAAGTCCAACAAATCCCAAATTACAATCCATAACATAAAACAACAAACTACAATTCAAAAATTAAGACAACAAATACATATTAATTCCAAGTACATCCCAAATCAAAATATAACATAAATTTTAAACTCTCCATTCAAGCAATTCTTCAATTCTTTGAAGCCTCTCCTTATGACCTTATCAAGAATCATTTAAGTTTTGTCTGATGTTGAGCCCAACATTTTTAAAAAATAAACACAAAATATTATTATAAATTGACATAAAAGTAATGCTTAAAAAATAATTGCAAAGTAACAAAATATATGAAAAAGGAATATTACCCGAATCAATCTTTTCAAGTTGTTCCACTCCGTCCAAAGCGTCCCAAAGATTAATAGTGGGAGGCCTCGGATCATTGTCATCTTCCTCCATTATATCAAAAGCCTTTTCAAACTTTCCCGCCGTATCCAACATTAAATAAGTCGAGTTCCACCTAGTTCTAACATCTAGACATAACAAACACTTGCTTTTTATTTTTTCTTTCTCAACACACTTCTTAAAAATTGTCAATCTAGCCGGGGAAAATTTTACATACTTTACCACATTGCGCACTTTAATAATTGAATCATCTAATTCCCTCAAACCATCACCAACAATGAGATTTAAAATGTGAGCACAACATCTAACATGGAGACAATCATATTCCAAAATGGTACCTTTTCGATTTTTAGTTCGTCTTGTCATATATCTAATAATACCATTATTAGAACTTGCATTATCTACCGTGATAGTGAAAATGCTATCTATCCCCCATTCAAGCAAACATGTTTCAATGACTCTCTCAAGCTCCTCACCCTTATGATTTTGAACTTGACAAAAATTCAATATTTTTTTATGCAACCTCCAATCATCATCAATAAAGTGCGCCATAAAACACATAATTTATGTTTTGAATTGAAGTCCATGTGTTCGTTGTGAGGTAAAGCCTTCTGTAACGACCCGGTCCCACGTCAGTACGATATTGTCCGCTTTAGGCGAGTGCGACCTGCAACCCCTCAGGCCAGTCCATCTACTCCCCTCACGGCTTTGTTTTTGGGAGCTCACGACCAGCTTCCCAGGGGGGTCACCCAACCCATCCTGGGATTTCTCTGGCCGCCGACTCGCTTAACTTCGGAGTTCTTATGGGATCCGAAGCCAGTGAGCCCCCAAAAGGCCTCGTACTTAATTAACGACAATTTCTTACTTATATGGGTCTCTAAGGATTCCCCACTTTTCGATGTGGGATGCCCCCTTTGAGCTACAATTCCTCCTTCCAAGGGAGTACTCCATCACTCGCAGGGCGTCACATCCTTCCCCCCAAGGAAATCGATGTCCTCGTCGACACATCATACTCTATGGGGTCCGCTTTGATACCATTTGTAACAATCCGGTCCCACCTCAATAGAATATTGTCCGCTTTGGGCGAGTGCGACCTGCAACCCCTTAGGGCCAGTCCATCTACTCTTATCACGGCTTTGTTTCTGGGAGCTCATGACCAGCTTCCCAGGGGGATCACCCATCTTGGGATTTCTCTGGCCGCCGACTGGTTTAATTTCGAAATTCTTATGGGATCCGAAGCCAGTGAGCCCCCAAAAGGCCTCGTACTTAATTAACGACAATTTCTTACTTATATAGGTCTCCAAGAATCCCCTACTTTTCGATGTGGGATGCCCCCTTTGAGCTATAATTCCTCCCCCCAAGGGAGTACTACATCACTTGCAGGGCGTCACACCTTCTTCCTTTGATAAAACCCTTTAAAAGTTTCTTTTCTCTCAAATAAAGTTTCAAACAATCTCGTGCTACGGTTGTACAACAAGGGATAATTAACCTTGGTTGTGAAATGCCCATAAAAAGCCTAAAACCTTCATTCTCAACAAACTTAAATAGCAACTCATCAATTATTATCATCTTAGCAAAAGCTATTCGACATGCTTCTACACTAAAACTAATTGACGTAAAATTTGTACCACCCTCATTTTTTGGTTCAAATCACAATTGCTTTTGCTTTATTTTGTGTTTTATATGTGTACTCTTTACAATTAGGTGTGTGAGCAAGTAAATTTTTGGTGCCATTTTTGCTTGAATCACATGCATACGAAATCCCACAATAATTACAAGAAGCTCTCAAAGTCTTACCGGTAGAATCTGCAATTGCTGTAAAATGTTCCTATGCGGGAGACCTTCGCTTATTTCTCAGATTTGGTGGTTTCTTTGATTGACCAGGGGAGGTTTTTCCGGTTGATTAGGGCCATGCACTGTCGATTCAACAGACTTTGGATCCTCAACTTTTGATTGATTCACATCTATATCTAGCAATAAACATAAAAAAGTTAACCAAGTTGAAAAATGTATTCCAAAAACTATATTCGAAATTTCAAAGCATAGATATATTCGAAATTTCAAAGCAGACATATATTCGAAATTTTAAAGCATAGATTCAGATTTGATATTCACAATTACATACATATATTCGAAATTTCAAAGCCTAAATTCAGATCTGATATTCGCAATTACTTACACATATTTGCAATTTCAAAGCCATATATTCAGAATTTAATAAGGACACAGAATGTAATTTGTACATATAATGAGTGTATTAAAAATCTACATATAAAAAAAATTACAGAATGTAATTTGTACATACAATGAGTGTATACAATAATAAATGAATATGCACATATTTACTACATACACTCCGATGTTTAAACTAGTGTTTGATACCAAAAAATATATACCTATATTCAATTTTGAGCATATATATTTGAAATTACAGAAATATATTCGAAATTTCAAAGCATAGATTCAGATCTGCTATTCACAATTACATACATATATTCGAAATTTCAAAGCCTAAATTCAAATATGATATTCGCAATTACATACACATATTCGCAATTTGAAAATCATATATTAGGAATTTCAAAGCCTAAGGAAGTTCTGTACTTTGTTGGTGCATATATGTATGTATATATATATATATAAGAAATATGTATTTATATGTACATATATAATGAATTAGGAGAAGAAAGAGAGAGATGTTACCAGATTCGATGGTGGTGGACTGGTGGCCGGTGGTTGACATGTAGCCGGTGCTGGAGTGGACGGTGTACTGATGGTGCAAAGAGGGGAGACTGGAAAGTGAAGATTGGAGAGTGAGGATGAGAGATAGGACTGACGACGGACTGAACGGAGTCACAGACTGCGGGAAAGTGGAGAGGGAGAATAGCGATGGAGATGAGAAATGAGAGAGGGAGAAGAGCAGCTGTGAAGTAAAAAATGAGAGGCGGCACTCAGCACTTAGCAGTAGTATATTTAAGTTTAGGAACTTTAGGTTACAACAAAAAAAAGGTATATATATTTAAAAAATAAATAAATTATATATATATATAAATATTTTGGTTTGGTCCGGATTTTGGGTGTTTTTTTTCAGGCGGACCGAAGGCCAGACCGAATAGTAACGATCCATAAAATTTCGGACCGAACCGGACCGTTGTAATTATAAAATCCCAAAAAAATCCTATATTTTGGTTCGGCCCAGTCAGTCCGTTCGGTCTGGGTCAGTTTATGCACACCCCTATATATAGGTAGTTGAACTAAATTTGATGTATTAAATTGTAAAAGAAAAGAAAAAAAAAAGAAGGTACGTACTAATTTTTTTAGACTAATTCTAGACATAAAAAGATTATACTCTTATTCTTAAAGAAAATATCGCAACATTAATTTATAAAAGAAAAATTCTGGTAGAGTGAAACCTCCCTATATTTGCTAATAATGAAATTGAACACTAACATGGACTTGTTTTGTGGGCCAAATACACTCTTATTACGATAATGAATATTACTGAGTTCAATTAGTCCAAGCTCTTATTAATTCGGTTATATGAGGCTGGTCTGGGCCGGGCCGGGTCCGGTCGAAACAGGATTCAGATCTTAATTTTCAGTACTCCGTTTCCTTTTCTAGAAAAGCTTTCGATCAAGACAATTTAATTAATTTAGCACGTATTTTTTTGTGTACCCGACCGGCCAGTGTGAAGATCGAGCCTGTTGAAAAGAATTGTGCAGCCACGTACAGTTGTCAAGCTTACTCGCGGGGCTAGAACTCTTCTCAATAGTGTTTAAGAGTTCTGACTCTGAGGAAAGAAAAGAATGAATATGAGTTAAAGAATGTGGGACTTCTTCGACAGTCTTTCTAGAAAAGATAAGCTTGGGAAATACTAGTCATAAATACTAAAACAAATTATGGAGTAGTTAACAATATAGAGTGGGATTGTAGGTATTTTCTAACATAGGTCATGATAGATATATACGATTCTAAATTTATACATTTTTGTTATATTTAGGAGCGACAATCTGTCAAATATTATTATATTAACTATATATACGATAATTATATATATTTTTTTGGTTTCCCACGGGGTGTCCGGGCCAGCTTTCGCGCACCTCGACTAATCCCCGCTCGCGGTTCGTGGCTGCCGCTGGCCAAGCATTATTTTGACAACGCCTAGGTTCAACTTTGGGAGCTCCAATTCGACCCAAGGTTGTCCCAGTGGCAGCCTTATATGTTGTTGATAATTTGTCGTAAATAGTGGTGTAGTGTACCTTATATATTATGATATACATGCACACACCATAGTGAATAAAATTACTTAAAAATTCAAAATAAATAGTTTCAGTTTTGAAAAATCTCAACATCGAATAGGTCATTTTTTTAATATCATGTACTTAAACACAACTAAAATTTTAAATCACTGGTTCGAAACTAAAAAATATGTTAATTTAAAGAAGTACCTACGATAATATATGGTAAAAAATATCTACCAGTTCACTACTATATATATATATAGATATATTTCCCGGTACATACTAATTTATATCTATTATTAATTAGTTAGTTTTTTCCAGGTTGCATGTGATCGAACTAATTCTGAATTAGGGTATTTTTCGCTCTTTCTGATCATTGTGGTGATAAGACAAACAGGTGGCTAATTCTTCTCATCACAAAGGATGGTAGTATCTTTAAATTTGCTGGACTTTTATCAGGCCATGAATAACAGATGGTGGTATTGATTGTTTTCAAATCCTCATTAAAAGATCTCAATCGCCTGTAATCTTTATTCATGCTAGTTATGTTAAGGACTTAATAGCTTTGCCGGACAACCAACCATTAGCTAGGTTGTGGTTTTTCAGTACGAGGATCAGTAGTACTTTGGGCAAATAATGCTTAAAAGTTTTGGTACCCTAAAGCCAAACTAGGCTAATTTCGACAAAATTGCAATCATTCATGGCTCATGACTGCAAAGAGAGACTTAATAGCTTCTTGTTTAGCTAGAGATCGAAAGGAGAACCAAATTTTGTTTCAAACTGCAATACGCATCAGACCATGGAAATTCAAAAAATTATGCGAAACAATTCTAATTACACTCACAAAAGATCCAACTAATTTAGACTTATTTAAGAATGATAGCACCAGCATGTCTTATCTTTCTCCAGATTCTTCACTGATACTTTCAAGATTTGCTTCCCAATTATCAAGAGACGAATGTCTCTTGGGAGAACCTCCTTTTTGGCTAACACCAGTGATCCTTTTTCCGCTAATTCCCTCTGCCTCTGAAGATCCAAAACTGCTTGATGATCTCAATTCCTTGCTCTTGTCCTCATCACTTGCTTTTCTCTTAATCCCTATAATGAAGCAATTAAAGCATGTCTTGTTCAATGAATCTCCAACCTTATAAGTATCCGTTTCATCAGTCTTTTGCACAATATCTTCGTCTTGGGAATTTTGAGTAGCTTGAGTTTCATGAGCAAGAGAAGGATGGTATTTTAAAGAGAGCTTTTGAAGCTTTCGAATGGTGGATAAGGGCACCACGTAGAATTTCTGGCCGGGCATAAGGGTGGTGTCTGGTGGAACAGTTGCCCAAGGCTGCTGGAACACATTTGGATAGGCCAAACAGCATCTGGGGTTCCTTCGTATTATGACGGCTGCAACAATTGGCCTATCATGGAGCTCTGCGTGCCCACCAGGATGAACAATTTTTAAGACTTTGTTTTTTTTGTTATTAGTATAGAGCCAGCTTGAAATTCCCATTCTCTCTCTCATGGACGTGCACAGAGAGAGAGAGAGAGTGTAGTTCAGGATGCATGCAATGGGTAAGTTTTCAAGTATTTGTATTTTTCTCTAGAGGGTTGGTGAAGATATCCATGACAGGCTTTGCACTACTAGAGACATTGATAATAACGTGGCAACTATGTTTTGTTGACGGAAGCATACAATTGGGTTCTGGTACTATGACATTGCCAGGTACCCCTTATTTGTTTACTTTAAACTATGAAAGGCATTTTTCTTTTATCCTTTTAATCCTCTAACTTAGAAATCTGAGAAAGAATATTCCCATAAATAACAAAAAAAGATATATGAAGGTTATAAAAGCTCGCCCTCTAAGCTTACAAGAAGGTCATTCAAGAGGACTAAGAAAAATAAAGTAACTAAACTTGAAATAACTAAGCCTATACAACAAAGTTCACAACCAAAAAAAAAATAAAGGAAGAAAGAGGCAAAAAGGCCGGAAAGCAATACATCAATAAAATCTAATGAAGCTGTGGGACTTCAAAAGGTTCTCCAAAGGAGTGTGCCATGTGAAAAGATACCAAAAAAGAACTAATAGAGTTTGATGGGTCAACGATTTGCTTGAGCATGATTTCGCTTCTTCCTTAGAAATATACTCGGCAAAGTAGAGAGCGAGCACTTGATTGAGATCAAAGTAGCAAGTGTTCCATTTTTTGCACCAATTTCTATAGCGACCATCGGAGCCCGCCTCCTTTATTCTCTTCCTTTTTTTCTTTTGTGTTAGAACTCAACTCACTAGAATGCATCTTGAGTTTTGCATAGTTGGACCTTTGAAGAGTTTCAAGATTGTGGTTGACTATTTTTTATTTTAGTAGTCACCTCGGTTCCTAATTAAAAGTTCATGTTTGACTTTTATAATAATCATCAATGGTTTAGAATAAATCTTCTTTCTAATTTTGAGAAAAAAGAATCTTGTTTTTCACAAGTTTTGGTAAGTTGATTATGTTTTGCAAAAGAAAAGGTTTTTTAATATAGGGCATACCCAAAATAAAAAGTGGACTCATTATTTAAAACGGGAGGAATACTTTGTTAGTTTGACAAGTGAGCATGAAATATGACTTTGAAGATCGGTGATTATAGGTATTTTTCATACTTGTATATGCAGTATAAAGAGGTGTATTTATGGTAAATGGCAATCACTTGAGATTCCTACACTTTATTATATGTGTATCTATATTGTTAAAATATATTATATATTAGTAGATTATTTAGTTTCTTATGATACTAGGTTTCCATATTTTTCTAGGTCTCTTAATTATTGTATACATAAACCCTATAAATAAGGTATATTTTGTATCATTATCAATTAATAGAAATGAAAATCCCTTTTTTTCTACTCTTAAGATGGTATCAGAGGAACACAAGATTGATCATTCTCTTCTAAATTTCCTCTTTTATCACCACAAATTAAAAATATTACTATCCCCTCTCTTGAAATCATCAGTCAATCACCATATATAAACCTTTAGTCCTAAACCAATGTCCATACTCTTACCCTAAATACACTGCTGTACCTAAACCTTTGCCATACTTCATTCTTCAACCTAATACACTGTTCATCATTCAAGATAAGTACCTTTAGTCCTTGCCCTCAAGTACCCACTACTTTAAAGCCCTTGCCTCTCACATCATCACCCGACCTAAAACCTTACAAAATCTGATAAAACCCCTTGTGCCTCAATTTTAATGTCGATTCACCAAAAAAAAAAAGAACACATATTCTAAATAATACAAACCTAAATCCAGATCTAACACCATTGCACTGATTGTTTGCAAAAGACGATTGCAATGACGTAAGAACCACCACAAAAAGACTCCACAAGCGCCTATACGCACGGCCTCTATGAGGCCAATTCCGCCATAAATACACTGCTGTACCTAAACCTTTGCCATACTTCATTCTTCAACCTAATACACTGTTCATCATTCAAGATAAGTACCTTTAGTCCTTGCCCTCAAGTACCCATTACTTTAAAGCCCTTGCCTCTCACATCATCACCCGACCTAAAACCTTACAAAATCTGATAAAACCCCTTGTGCCTCAATTTTAATGTCGATTCACCAAAAAAAAAGAACACAGATTCTAAATAATACAAACCTAAATCCAGATCTAACACCATTGCACTGATTGTTTGCAAAAGACGATTGCAATGACGTAAGAACCACCACAAAAAGACTCCACAAGCGCCTATACGCACGGCCTCTATGAGGCCAATTCCGCCATAAATACACTGCTGTACCTAAACCTTTGCCATACTTCATTCTTCAACCTAATACACTGTTCATCATTCAAGATAAGTACCTTTAGTCCTTTCCCTCAAGTACCCACTACGTTAAAGCCCTTGCCTCTCACATCATCACCCGACCTTAAAACCTTACAAAATCTGATAAAACCTCTTATGCCTCAATTTTAATGTCGATTCACCAAAAAAAAAGAACACAGATTCTAAATAATACAAACCTAAATCCAGATCTAACACCATTGCACTGATTGTTTGCAAAAGACGATTGCAATGACGTAAGAACCACCACAAAAAGACTCCACAAGCGCCTATACGCATGGCCTCTATGAGGCCAATTCCACCATAAAATCATGCGCCTAACACCGTTAACTGACGCCGTTAGTTGCTCCGTTTAACTGAACCAGTTTACCCCAACCTTGTTTTTTCACCGATTCAGTTGGTTTTTGATCGCATTAGACCGGTTCCTCCTGATCTTAAATCCAGCCTTCGTTTTTTCAAAATCTGCCTCTATTTGTTAGTTTCAATATAAGGCTATATAATGGCTATTAATCTAACAACGGTTAATCCAATCATTATTCAGATTGACAACTCTTCATTTAACATATGTGTGACGTTGGATAAGACTAATTATGATTTATGGTCTTAACTCATGGAGACACATATTGCCGAAAAATATAAATTTTCATTGATTCACGGTATGACTCCGATTCCAAAAAAGGGAACTCCAGAATACGAAGCATGGTGTCCAGACAATCAGAGGGTGAAAAGATGGCTTCTGATGTCCATGAAACCGAAAATTATGAAGCGATATATTCGGGTTCCTACTGCACGAGAAATCTAGATGTCTTTATCTAAGGCCTTTTATGATGGAGCTGACGAGTTAAAATTTTTTAGTTTGAATCAAAGGGCATTTACAGCTAAACATATTGAAAAATCTCTTTCTAAATACTATGGGGAGCTAATAAAGATCTTCAGTGAATTAGATCATCGTGATAAGGTGGTCATGGAAAGTATGAATGATATAGAATCTTACAGAAAGTCAATTCAGCGATTAGGAGTTCACATCTTTCTCGCCGGGTTAGACAACGGATTTGAACAAATCCGTAGTGAAATCAGGTTCATATTTCAGTGTAGGCACGCTTCTATTGTTTCGGTTAGGGAGTTATTTTATAGGAGGTTCAAAATAAGATACATGATATTCAAACTCAGACGTGTCAGAGGGAGACGATTGGGTATTTGTGTCAAGCTAAGCCAATGGTAAGCTTGAGCTCGGCAAGTTTGGAGATGGTGGCGGTGACGGTGAGATTGAATATGGTGGTGAACTTGGCAATGAAATCGAGATCTGAATTATCTTGGTGTCATTACTACAGTCAAAGCTTGAACTTCACTATAATGCTCCCCCTGAAGTTCAGTTTGGTGAAAATACATTTCTCCTTTATGAAATATGACATATTTGGTCAAGTACATTTTCTGTGAAAGGGGATAATAGTAGAGATATCCTTTCTGATTAGATGCATAGACCAGAGATGCACATTTTAGAGTACGTGATTCTAATGAAGGTAAATGAACAAACACACTATAGCCAAACATATATTTTTTACTTGTAAGAATAATAGTCACCATTTTGTGCATTTTAGGGTTAAAATTAATTAAGCACACAAGGGAGAGCAAAGAAATCAAGGGGATGGCATATATCAAGATCTTGTAGGTACATAAATGATTTATATATGTTCATTTTCCACATATAGAATACTTAACAAATATAGTGCACTATGTAATGATGGGAGAAAATATTGAGTATCACATCTGCATATACAAAACCCACACTTTAGGTGGTTGTTGATGATGATGCATATGGTGGTTCGTGTAGTTAGTGACGCAGAAGGAAGCTAAAGTTGCTTTCTCGGCTTAGTTGATCGGCTCAGTTGGGAGACTCTTATGAGGGTGACGCGAAGCAAAGCTTGCTTATTCATCTCTTTGGTCAGTAAATTATGTAGGACATAGTAAGTTAGGGCGACAAAAATTATATGCCTGACTCCATGTAATTATCTTTGATATGAATGGTTAATAAAAAAAAATTATGTTATTGATATAACTATTGTATTAATATTTTGATTTTGAACACTACTAAAGTAGATACTGCATTTATATTTTGACTATTAGAGCATCTCTAATGCAAAAATGGGTTGGAGAGTTTAAAACCGTGAGCATATAAGCATGTCTTTATTATATGGTACAAAAAAATTTATTGATGGATAAGTTTTAAAAAAATCATCTCCAATGTAATTGCCCAAAAAATTGTCTATTAAGAAATTCATGAAAATAAATTTAATAACTTTATATGCAATATGGATCTTGTTGGGTAGATCTTGATTCATACTTTTCAAAAAAATAATTTTTATAAAAAAATAATTTATAAAATAAAAGTTAAAACATTTAAAAAACTTGAAAAATAAAAGTATGTGGACATAAAAAATGACATGGCTTTAAGATATTGTCTAAGAGACCCTCTACTTTTCACAATGTTTATTCTCATTTTTGCCACGAGAAAATATTCAATACAATAATTATAAAGCTACATGTTCTCACAATCTAATCAAATTGCAAAAAAGTGTGCATTTCTCTCTCTTTAATCACGTGAGTCATTGATTTTCTGCAATCCGATTAGATTTGTGATAACATGTGGCATTATAAGAGCATCTCTAATACAACAATGAATTGGATGAAAATGAGATGCCACATAAGATTGATGGATAATGAGTTAATAAAATGATCTTCAATGCAAACATCCATAATAATCATGAAGACAACGTGGCAAAAATAAAAATAGACACTGTGACGATAGCCCTCTAGAGGGTTTCTTAGATAATGTCTTAATGCCATATCATCATTTTTGTCTATATAATTTTCTTTTTTAAACTTTCAAATATTTCTATTGTAATTTTATAATTTATTTATTAATACAAATTACACATTAAAAAAGTATGAATCAAAATCTATCAAACAAGACCCATTTTATATATAAAATTATTAATTTATTTTTTATGAATTTATTAATAGACAATCTCATAAGTAAACCCATTGAAGATAGTTTTTGTAAGACTTGTCCATCAAGAGACTTTTTATGCCACATAGGAAAAACATATTTACATGTCCATGGTTATGAGGTATCCAATCAATTCTTGTATTGGAGATGCTCTAACTGTTTTATTAAATATTTTCTCGCCTTTTACTGCATAAGTTTGATAATCATTATTGATGGTTGCATTGGAGAACATCTTTTTAAAACTTTGTCTATCCACCCTACGTGAAATCTAAACTTTTCCCATTTAATAGTTACATTGGACATGCTCATTCGTGCTAGCCATAATGAAAATATTGAGCACTTAACAATAGCAAAAAAGTCGTATTCCCTACAGGTATATTTAATTATTAATATTTGTATTTGTATTTAATTAGCAACAGGCTAATTAAATATATAAAAGACGACAGCCAAGGAGTGCTTTTTGAGAATATCAAGAAACTTTGGGAGAGCATATATGGAGCCTAGTGCAGGAGACAAATTTTCTCATTGATCTTCAATAATAATCTAAATTGCTAACTCAAAAATGGAATGTTAGAAAAATCATAGTTATTGGCCGCTGTCGTTCAAATCGTCCCATCTATCTTGATTCTTACTATTCATAACATCATTTGTAATGGTAAATTACTGCCTATTTTTCACAAATGGAAATTGGAAACACTTGCATGAATACCTCCTAGCTTGTATAGGCATTTTTTTTTCAAGAAAAACTAAAGTAATAATAACATTTTGAAACAAGTGCTTATTTCATAATATTGGTTAAAGTATCGTTTTTATTTAATAATTGTGTTTTAAAACGAAAAAATTAACGTAATTGAATATGGTGATATTTTTCTTCCATTATCTTGCATTTGGTAGGCTTGTAGGCCACCAAACAGTAATAATCACTTACAATAATACCTAAAGATTGAATTTTCAATTCATGGGTAGTGTCAAATTTTTATACTTAAAAATTCACCTTAATCCACCGTACGTACTTAGGATCGTATTGATTTTCTTGATTATAAGATATTGGAAAGGTTGATATGAAAACATAAAGAAGTGTTAAAACTTTAAAAAAAGAAAAAGAAAAATGAAAGTAATACAGAAAAGATATTTTGAAATGGTAAGATAGCTAGAGAATGAACACAGAACACTACCTCATATCTATCGACTGTGAAGTTAAAGTCAAGTAACTCTTCCTCATCATCAGTTGATTTTTTAAATTTTTTTAACATGGGGTTTGCTTGGACTAGATTTGGCTCATTTTTATTATTTTTTTGGTCCAATTTCGTCCAACGTGATTTCGTTCAAGAACTAAACGAATGAATTTTTTTTTATAAAATTTGGTAGATGTGATCTCTATAATGAGTTGATCGTCTCAACAAAATTGTTAAAAATTCAAAACATAGTTAGGCGTAGTAATTTTTTTTGATATATATGTTTATTTCAACCATTAAAATTTTAGATAATCATCTTACTTACTCCTACAACTCCGCCAGTGTTACTTCAATGCTGCCGGTCCCAAGCCCGGGTAAAGGAGGAGGGTTGTGTTAGGCAGTCGGCAGCCAACGTTAAACTTAGTCGAATCTTTATGACATGGACAAACGATATAAGAGTGTTAATGCTAGGTCGTTGCCCAGAAGCAACGCGCTGGATCGTCCGAGTCCAGTGACAAATGAGCAAGGGCCGCTACATCGCCGCCTGGGTGTAGTGAAAAATAAGCAAGGGTTCCCGCATCTTTGTGAACGGGTGCGGGTAAAGAAGCTAGTTCATGATAGGAGGATTCGTTTTGGGACTTGGAATATAGGCACACTCACAGGAAAATCGATGGAAATAGTTGACACTATGATCAGGAGGAGGATCAATTTCATGTGCCTTCAAGAAACTAAGTGGGTTGGAGCTAAGGCGAAGGAATTAGACACTTCGGGTTTTAAGCTTTGGTACACTGGCAAGGTTAAATCGAGAAATGGAGTGGGTATAATTGTCGACAAATGGTGGAAGAAGGACATTGTAGATGTAAAGAGGGTAGGAGATAGGATCCTAGCCCTAAAATTCGTAGTGGAGCAGGACACTTTTAATGTGATAAGTGCTTATGCACCTCAAGTCGGGTGTGAAGAACACCTCAAGATAAAATTTTGGGAGGACTTAGAAGGCTTGATCCAGGATATACCACTTAGAGAAAAGATTTTCCTAGGAGGGGATCTGAATGGGCACGTAGGGAGCTCTTCTGAAAACTATAGGGGGGTGCATGGAGGTTATGGCATTGGGGTGGTAAATACCGAGGGAAAATCTATCCTTGATTTCTCGTCTGCTTATGATCTTATGGTTGCCAATACATGTTTTAAGAAGCGGGAGGAGCACCTCATCACATACAAGAGTGGGGCAGCATGCTCGCAGATCGATTTCTTCCTCTTTAGGAAAGGAGATCGAAAGAGTTGTATGGACTGTAAAGTCATACCTGGAGAGAGCTTGACTACCCAACATAGAGTCCTGGTGATGGATATACGAGTTAAGGGGAAAGTGAAGAGAAGGGGCCAAGGTAAGGTTTCAAGGATTAGATGGTGGCATTTGAAGGGTGAAAAACAAAGGATCTTTCAACACAAGGTGCTGGAGGGAGGGTTTTGGGAGGCAAACGGAAGCGCAAATGATATGTGGGACAAGGCGGCCGAGGGGATCAGGAAGATAGCTAAAGAGACGCTGGGTGAATCAAGAGGGTGTGGACCTAGGGATAAAGAATCTTGGTGGTGGGATGATAGTGTACAAGATAAAGTTAAGGTAAAAAGGAAATGCTTTAAAGCTTGGTCTCTATGTAAGAATGCGGAAAATTGGGAATCTTACAAAGAAGCAAAGAAAGAGACTAAGAAGGCGGTGAGTGAGTCGAGGACTAAAGCTTTTGATGGATTATACCAATCTTTAGGCACCAAAGCTGGGGAAAAAGCTATTTACCGACTTGCTAAAGGTCGAGAAAGGAAGACAAAAGACTTGGATCAAGTGAGATGCATTAAGGACGAAGAAGGTAATGTCTTGGTTAAAGAACAAGACATACAAGAGAGATGGAAGAACTATTTTCACAAATTATTTAATGAAGGTTACGAGATTTTAGCATGTGGAGATGAGCTGAACATGCGAGAGGATGACCAAAATTTCACCTTTTATCGCAGAATTCAAGAAAAGGAAGTGAAAGAAGCATTGATACGAATGGATAGTGGTAAAGCAGTTGGGCCAGATAGTATACCTATTGAGGTTTGGAAGGGTCTAGGTGATAAAGGCATTGGTTGGCTCACAAGGTTTTTCAACAAGATATTGAGGTCAAAGAAGATGCCGGAAGAATGGAGGAGAAGCACCCTAATCCCGATTTATAAGAATAAAGGGGATATACAAAATTGCGCCAATTACAGGGGGATTAAACTCATGAGTCATACTATGAAGTTATGGGAAAGGGTGATTGAGCGGAGACTAAGAAAAGAAACCAGCATTTTAGATAATCAATTTGGTTTTATGCCCGGAAGGTCGACCATGGAAGCAATTTACTTGTTGCGGCGTTTGATGGAGCAATATCGGAGGGATCAAAAGGACCTACACAGGGTTTTCATTGACTTGGAGAAGGCGTACGATAGGGTACCCAGAGAGATTTTGTGGAAAGCCCTAGAGAAGAAAGGGGTTAGGATTGCCTATATTCGTGTTATCAAGGACATGTATGAAGGAGCTATGACTAGTGTGAGAACACATAGTGGGTCCACAGAAGATTTTCCTATAACTATAGGACTACACCAAGGGTCAGCTTTGAGCCCTTATCTGTTTACCTTGGTCTTGGATGTACTCACGGAACACATTCAAGAGCCAGCACCGCGATGTATGCTGTTTGCAGATGATATTGTCCTAGTGGGTGAGTCCAGAGAAGAGCTAAATGGGAAGGTGGAAACTTGGAGACAAAATTTAGAAGCGCATGGCTTTCGTTTAAGCAGAAGTAAGACAGAATACATGGAGTGCAAGTTCAATAAAAGGCGGAGCACTACTAACTTAGAGGTAAAAGTTGGGGATAATGTCATACCACAAGTCACTCGGTTTAAGTATCTTGGATCCATTATACAAGAAGATGGGGAGATAGAGGGAGATGTAAATCACCGGATTCAAGCAGGATGGTTGAAATGGAGGAAAGCTTCGGGTGTGTTATGTGATAAAAAGGTACCACTCAAGTTAAAAGGAAAATTCTATCGTACCGCGGTTAGACCAGCAATGTTGTATGGGACTGAGTGTTGGGCGGTCAAAAGCCAACACGAGAATAAACTAAGTGTAGCTGAGATGAGAATGTTGAGATGGATGAGTGGCAAGACTAGGAAAGATAAGATCAGGAATGTTACCATCAGAGAGGGAGTTGGGGTGGCACCTATTACAGAAAAGATGGTTGAATCTCGACTTAGATGGTTTGGGCATGTATGGAGGAGACCTGCAGATGCCATGGTTAGGAGAGTTGATCATATGGAGGGAAGCCTAGTTGTTAGAGGCAGAGGAAGACCTAGAAAAACTATAGGTGAAACTATTAAGAAGGATTTAGAGGCGAATGGTTTCACTAGAGATATGATTCACGACAGACCACTATGGCGTCGTTTGATCCATGTAGCCGACCCCACCTAGTGGGATAAAGGCTTGTTGTTGTTGTTGTTGTTGTATCTTACTTACTCCTACATTGAATTTTCTAATGATATTTTGCGGAGATAATATATTTATTATAGAGATCATCTCTACCTAATTTTGTGAAAAAAATTATTCGTTTAACCTTCGAACTAAATTGAATCTAAAGAATAATGAAGAGGAGTCAAGTTAGCTTGAGCCAACCGCCGTCATCATTCAATTTATCAACCATATTGATAAAGGTAGGGGTGCACGGAGCTACGCTTTGTCCCTCTTTAATTCTAAAAATTAGTATTTTAATGTTAAATTATTATAATAGAATTAGAAAGTATATGTATATTAACTATTTTACTCTATTAATTTTGGAAGAAAAAAAAATACTAATGGTGCGTTTGATTGCAAGTATGGAATTTACATGGAAAGAAAATAAGTTTCAGGTAATTGAATTGCCTAGAATTGAGTTGCATGAAAAATGTAATTAAATGTGTTTGATTGCCTTAATTTTCTACCCGGAAAATATTGGTTGTATTGTGGCATTTTTAATGTAGAAAAAATTATGGGTATTTTTTTTTACATAATTTTATAGTCATGATGGATCTTGTTTAATTGATCTTGATCAGTAGATTTTAAATATTAAATTTTTATTAAATTTTGAATTTTGTAGTTTAAGTTATAGCATTTTTAATGTAGAAAATGGGTAAAATTTTATCTCGAAAAACGTGCAATTGCCTGGAAAATAAATACAAACCCTCCCCCCAAAGAAATATTTTCCTTGTTTACAAGGAAAAGTACATGAATAGTAGAAAAAGTGGGAGTTTGAGTGCCAGGAAAATATTGGCAATCAAACAGTACAAAAGTGATAACTTAGTTGGAAAAGCCATATTTTCCAAGGAAAATATGGCCAATCAAACACACCCTAATAATCTTGATTTTGACTGCTTTTAGTTAGAATTTTTTTCGAAGTGTTATAGTTACCCTCCCTTATTAAATTTCGGGCTGCACTCTTGAAGAAAAGATGTGTCTATTTTCAGTCTAATTGAATAATTTAGCCTTCTAAATTTTATCATAAGAACTAAGAAGTGTCTTCAAAGATGCATAAAAAGTTTAATGAAAAAATAGTATTTATTATTTAAAGTATTAATAGTTATGCCATATTGTTTGTCAAGTAGAAAAGAACATATAATCGATCGATCATAAGTAAATGAAAATTAGGTGAGACTATTTAAATGGAATGGAATTGAAGAAGCTATATATATATATATATGGGCCAAAATTAATAGGTATAAAAAGAATTCGAGTGTTTTGATGACGTACGTGTTATATAATATAATATTCGGGACATGGATGGACGGACGGAGAAGTAGTTATTGGTGAACATGTATGATATAACATTATTATTAATAATATTAATTTGAAATGGATGAATGGGATGCGTACATTGTAGTTATATATATGTATATATATATTGAATCTCCAATGTTGAAATTGCCTTTTTCTGACCTCCGGTATAAGTTTGTAAATAACAATTAATAGATGGAGGAGCTCTAAACTTATCATTTTCTCATCTATATATTTGTATATTTACAACATTAATTCTTGTGGCTGTGGAGGGGGGGGGGGGGGGGGGGGGGGGGGGGGGGGGCTTAACAAAATGTATAAATATAGGATGTGTTTGGCTAATATTTTTTGTCTTTTTCTATCAAATTTTAAGAATTAGATGGGATGTGTAAAACCTTTTGATGGGTGTAAACACGTAACTGAAAGTTTGGAGAACACCATGTATATACTTAGAGTTGTGTGACTAAAATGAACGTATAAGAACCCCGCCAGCCACTACTATTTGCATTTCAAGGGAAGTCGATCTTTTTATTAAAATACCATATTACTCTGTTAAACTTGTACATTATTTTATTTTAATGATAGACACATATATCTACTTTAGCAACAAAATTTCTACCCTCGCGTAGTATTGTATTATATGTTACTCTTTCCGTCTCGCAAAGATAGTCAATTATTCATTTTTCGTCTGTCCCAAATTATAGTCCACTTTTCATATTTAAAATATATATTCCAAATATACCCTTTTTATAGGAGTAAGTAGTATGGGGTAAAGCACAAAATATTAATGTTGTAAATAGCTTTTCAAATTTACGTCCAATGTGAACATCCAATGCTAATTCCATTGAGTTAAATTCCCCTAATTAATGTAATGGATATTTAAATAAACATAAATTTGTGAGTTATTAAATAGGGGTAAATTAGGTAAAGAGAGTGTAGATTTATATTTTCAATTACATTAATTGATGTTTTTTTAATCTGTGTGAAAATAAGTAGTGAACTATCTTTATGAAACAGAGGGAGTATTATAATTATACATTATTTTAATAATAAACATAAATTAAAAACATATTTGTCTTCAAGATGAATGGTTCAGTTATTAATTAAACAAGCTATTGCTCCGAGCCCCTAACTGGCTAGTGGCTACAACCTAGTTCAGCCTCTTTACCTATGCTTTATACTAAGGGTCTGTTTGATTCGAGTTTTTGATGATTCTTGGAATCCTAAATTCCATTTCAAATAGGATTCCGGTATTTTTATTCCTCCATTTCATTCATTTTTATTCCCTCCAAATTTGGGAGGAAAGCTTAAGATTCTAAGGGAATCCTCCTATTTTTCCATCAAATGACAAATTTACCCTAACTTAAAAATAAACATTTGTTCTAGAAAATGAAAAAAAAATTGGAAATTTTTTTCTTTCCAGAAACGAAAATATTGTTTTTTTTCCAGAAAATGAAAATATTATTTTTTTCTCCAGAAAATGGAAAAAAATATATTTTTTCCCAGAAAATAATAAAAAAATTTTTTTTGCCAATTTTATTCCTAAAATTCCAACCAAACGAGCACTAATGGATTGGAATAAAAGTTTCATGGCATCTAGAATGCCAATTCCATTCCTAAAACTCGAAACGAGCCCTAATTGTTATTAAAAATTCAATTTGAGCATCTACTTAATATTTTAGTTGCACTTTTAACAAAATCAATACTCGCGTTTCATAGATTCAGAATTTGCCTCAATAGTTAAAAGTGTAATTATTCACACGGATTATCACGATCCAATCCTTCTTTCTCTAAGAACCACTCGGATTTATCATCGCTTGAAAGAAAGGAGTTTCTTCTTAAACTTCAACAAATCTTTGTCATGACACTAGACACTTGAATATTTTAGCTAAACCTAAGATACTAAGATTATTAGCTAGTGCCTTTATCTCCAAAATATATATTCTTTAACATTATTAATGTATCAAATTTCACAAAAGGATCGATTTGCAAAAGTAAAAATCACAAAAGGTAATACTTACTGTTCAACATGTTTGATATTTAAAAGGTACAACGATCAGAGCGGACGACGCTTCTTCAAAACCAATCTACCCGCAGCCCTTACATGCACATACATAATCCTTGAACCAAACAGCACATAATGATAGTCTCAAAGAACAATGGAACAATAAAATTTCCTTTTCTTCAATTTACATCTGTTAGACTGACCCACCTCACCACATACCCACGAGAACGCAGAAAAAAATAAAATTTACACTCTCCAATGAATTACCAAAAGAGCAGTCTCAAGAGGCAAAGACACAATCCATTTGAAGCAGTCAGCGATCAGAAAATATCAGGTGCTCTTGAAGTACCACATGGCCTTACTCCAAAACAAGTAAGCGAGCGCCAAAAAAGCAAACGTTCATTATTTATATACTTTTCTACCCCTGCATGCATGGTGAATCCAACCTAGAGTGTCACCGTACGTTAGACTAGGTACTGGGGGTACTGACACATGGTACTTTAGGAGTACTAAATATATTCTTGTCAGCAATATATAATGTGGTTAATTGCAGGCTGAGGGGGGAGTCTCCACAACTCTAAGTGACCCCCCAAGCTCAACAGGTACGAGTGGAATAAAAGAATGCAATACGTCGGTTATCAACGGTCTGTAACTTGGTTCCGGTTGTACGCACAACACAGCTACAGCAGCAACCTGTACAAAAATGTACGTGCAGATTAAACTTAGTTACTCTAAGAAAACCAAAATAACTTGCAAGTTAATCCAAATAGAGTTGAATTCATTAACCTACTTGATATAAGTGCTTTAGATCCATTGTATCTCTTATAATTGGATCCACAATTGTTGGAAGCTTCGACCTATCAGTGAGCTGAGGCATCGCCTGCATCAAATACAGTTGAAAACAGAGATATATTAGGATTTAACAACTAAGAATCTGATCAATGTTTAATGGGAAGGCCTAATGGGATTGATTGGAAAAATTTACCCAAGTGACAATAGACTGGCATCGAGATGGTGACAGTTTTTCCACTGGCTTTCTTCCCATTAAAAGCTCCAGAAGAACAACTCCAAATGCATATACATCACTTTTATCCGTTAGTTTACCTGGAAAAAAATTGTAAGATCTAGGAACGCAAAGAACTGGATTTACTGCTCCTAAATCCCCCTTCTAAGCAACTACATGAAGACATACAATATGTACGCGAATTGACTTAAGAGTCATATTGAACTTTGGCATATGTACCATCAAGAAGGTATTCTGGAGCTACATAACCCAAGGTTCCGGACAGTTTAATGTTGTTCTTGTTTTGCATCCCACCAGTAACAGCAAGGCCGAAATCAGAGAGCTGAATCAAAGCACATTATGTCAATATATATATATATATCTTTAGTGAATCTCATGGAGATCTTATTAAATTCGGGTCTGCAATTAAATGCTAATGTCACATTTAGTTTTACCTTCGCATTGAAGTTGGAATCAAGAAGAATGTTTGATGATTTGAGATCTCTATGGATCACAGGAGGGTTGCAGCGCTCGTGAAGATATTCCAGACCTCTAATCAATATCAACAATGGCAACCACCATCAGTTATATTTTGAGGCAAAAAGATGATAAAATAAATTTAATCAGGAAGACAAAATAGGCATAATGGCCATACCTTGCAACATCCAATGCAACTTTCATTCGGAGATGCCAAGTTAGAGCTAACCCATGAGAAGGTCCTAAAGGTAATCAAACCAATATTTTCATCATTTTCTTTTTGTTTATTAATAAGGAGATTGAGGGAAAAATATTTTACCATGCAATTGGGATTCCAACGAACCATTATGCATCATTTCAAAGACCAGAAATCTCATGTCGTCGTGAATGCAGAACCCCAAAAGGGAAACCACATTCTGATGCCGAATTTTACTCAACCAGTCCAGCTCATTCTGAAATCAACAAATTCACAATTAAGAAGGAACCCGAAGACGGGCAGGGAAAACGAAATCCAACAAGGGAAATTGAAGTACTCAAATATAACCTCAAATTCTCTCTCAGCATCCTGGCCTCCACCATGAAGTCTTTTCACGGCAGCAATAAAGTTGTCATTGAACTGAGCTTTGTACACGCATCCAAAACCGCCATCACCCAAAATATTTACTTCGTCGAAATTGTTTGTTGCATCGACTAACAATGGATATTCAAGAACCGAGACCACACCCTTCTTACCAGATGTTCTCAAAGAGTTGAATTTGTCCAAAATTGGGCCTAATGAGAGCCCTTCTGGAGCATCTTCAAAAGAAAGAAAAAAGGAAATCACATAATGAAACAAGAATGTATTAAGAAAAACATAAGTGAAAAGATTAATCAAGGTAAAGAAGATACCAAAGCTTTGTTGCTTTCTTGTATTGAAGGTCTTGAAGCTTTTCTGTCGATAGATCCAGAAACAAGATAGCAACAGCAAAATTCCACCAAGGAGAGTAGAGGCAACAATGAGTGCTATAAGAATTTTCTTGTTCAAATCCTTGTGGTGCACTACTCTAACCTCTGCCACTCCTGATTTCACCAAGTATTGAAAAACTTAAATAACTTTCACAAAAGAAATTGGCCAACCATATCACATTGAAAATAAATTTGAATGAAGCTGTAAATCACATTACTGAAATTTCTTGAGCAATACCATTCATTTTTTGGCATTGAAGTAGGCAACCCAGTATTAATCACTATTTTTGTATCCAACAGTGTCAATATATCTACATTGAAGAGCTAAACCCTAACCTAATGTTAAATCGATCTGTGAACTCTACTGGAAAAAAGGTTAATAAAACAGCGTAAGGCTTGAGCAAGAATAGCAACGGTCTTACTTGGAAGAACAAATTAATTTTCCAGGTACAAACTTATTACATTTGGGTGCTGATTAATTGCTTAATTTTGTTCAGCCAATTAAGTGGAAGATCCACAAAAAAAAAATAAAAAAATGATAAGAGTATCACCTGGAGAATGAGCTTCCATTTCCGAAGAAATTTGAGAAAAGGGTTGTTTCTCTGTGGGAAGAACCGGGCCAGAAATTGAAGAAAGAGGAGGGTCCAGATTTGCATAAATTGGAGCTGAAAACAAAGGGTGGATGAAAACCCAAATGGGTATTAGCAGAATCAGAAGATTCATGTCCTTTCCTTTTTTTGAAAATGGTAATCAAAAAAATAAAATGTATGTTAGATATAGAAAGAGACGGAGAGGTAGAGGTAGAGAGAGAGAGAGAGAGAGAGAGAGAGAGGGATTGGGATTTTTCTTAAACTGGTTGTTTGTGTGCGTGCTGATATTTTGGTGCTTTGAATTTTGAAATGTATATGTAAGTATATATGTATATGTATTTGAATAGTAGTCTTTGTGTATGAAGCTATGCAAGAAGAGGACAAATGAGTGTAGCAGTGAAAAAGTAAGGAAGAAAAAAGCAATCGGTCAGTTTTTAATTTTAAAGTTCCGGGAAAAGAGTGAGTGAGAATCATGTGGCAGTTATCAAAGGATGAAAGCTCCTACTAAGCGCCGATGATCCTTTAACTAATAAATACTCTCACGTAAATTGTTGATTGTGGGAAATAGAAAGTGAAACTTAAAAAGATGTTTGTGGGGTCTCTCTCATTTAATTCCCACCAGTTCTTTTTTCTTCTCTCTCTTTCTTTTTTATGGTGGATATTTAGCACTTTGACGCGGTTTAATAATAATGTAAAAAAATAATATCTTTTTATAAGAAATTTAAAAATAAGTTAATGTATGTTATGAAATGTTTTCTTTTGTGTTTGTTTCTTTTCATGAAAAAAGTTTCTTTTGTTGATAGTGAAAAAGAAATTTCACAAAAAAATAAAAGAAAATGAAAGGTATTTATTCATAAAAACAAACTTGAGATAGAGACATTCATTAAACTATTCTCCAACCTCTTCTTACTCAAATCAATTAATTTTTTTATTATCAGTTTTCATTTTGTTATTGAACCGATCCTTTTTGTGTGTATATATATATGTAATTATTAACTGAACAGATACATAATTTGAATTGAATGAAAAACAAAAAATGGAGACGCGATTCAATCATGGTATCTACTCATGGAGAAGTAAATTAATAGCCAGCCAATCTACTAAATCTTGGTGTTAATAGTGCAAAATCTTAGTTAAGTATATATACAAAACCTCGTTGAGGTGATTAACCTTTTATCATAGTAGTGACACGTACTTTATCCACTGAGAAAACTTTCTTCCTTATTAAAAAAATAAAAATAAAGGGAATAAATGTAGATATTACTACTACGCAAATTTTCTGAAAACTATTGAAGAAAACTTCTAGTTGAATAATTATTTCACCAATGTACATTTGTCCAGAAGAAGAGTTGTTAGTCGCGTACTCTTTCTAATTTAGATTATACCATTTCTTAAACAAGTTGCTAAATGTTTATGCATATATAGTATTAATTGTTTAAAATGGATATAACCTTTTTATATAAATTAGGACATTCATTTGTGGAGCAGTTTAAGACGTGTGAAATATAAATTACAAAAAAATAAATATAAATTAGGTCATATATGAAATTATATGTATATATGCTTCGTACACAATTTAAATAATAATTCTACTGTGAGAAACTCTTTGCTTTTTCTTTCAGATACAATCAAAAACTCTTAATTGATTTGAGATAGTTACTACGTCAGAAAATACAATAAAATAAGAGCTAAAAAAGTCAAGGCCAGGTTACCTCCGTTCACTAGCTTGATATAATTTACGACATTCAATGTGGATTTACAAATAACACAAACTTCTCTCACCTAACGTAGTAATAAATGTTTCCCAATTTGTGCAAATATATAAGAGGGCACAAAAATTAGGAGACGAGAGATTAGTGGTTAATTCGATTTATCATCTTAACAAATGAAAAGGAGAAGGTGGGTGTATGAAAAAAAAAATAAGAAACAAATTAAGAAAACCTGATCGATATATATATATATATATATATATGAACAATTATATTGTGCAGCAAATGGCGTACTTAAATGCAAGGGCATGGAGTAGGTCCATATATTAATATTTTCTTGTAAATTGTAGGTCCATATTTGAATGACTAGAAATATATAGTCTGTACATGCATAAAATTAAAAAGGCAAAACGGAAAACGGTGTTGCCTGACCAACTTAAGGGGGGTTGTATTTGTACACTAGGGTATGCTCGTGCCATCCGGCACGGTGTACCAATTTTTTTTAATCAAAGACATTTATAATGCATCATCTAATTTAAGACGCATTCAAAAAACTTACACATAAAAGAATGAAATTCAAAGAATTTTTTCATTGTAATTTTTTTTATTGGGTGTGATTTTAAAAAAAGCACATGATTCAATTTAATATTTTACAACCAAAAATTTTTAAAGATATATTCACTTGGGTGTAACAAAGTTGGCAAGAGGATCGATTTCTCGACCAATCAAGTAGAACTTGAGCCTTGGGACTCTAATTACGTTTTTCGTTCCTCCAAAATTTATGTTAACAGGTGTATTAATATATGGCTTGTAATTACTAAAGATTGAGAATGTAATTGGAATAGTAATTCTAATTAATTCATTATATGTAATTCTTATTAGAATATTTTTTTTACATAATTTTATAGTCACAATGGATCTTGTTATATAGATCTCAATGAGTATGTTTAAAATATATAACTTTTATTAAAATTTAAAATTTGGCTTAAAAGTTATTATATTTTCAAAGTTTTCTAAAAATGTGAGGAGAGAGAAAGTTGATGTGGTTGAATGTGTATAATTGTGTGTTGTAATATATATCATTATATATGTATGTTTCTATTGAATAGTGGAGATTGTGTAGAATCAAAAGAATCTAATAGTATGGATTGATTCTTAAGATAAACTACATCGTGTGGTTAAAACAAAAGATAACTTTTTGAAATTTCATCTAGACCTTTAATTGAGTTGATTTATTGAATTGTCCTTAGTCAAAAAAAACTTTTCCTTATTATATAGACGGACATGCATTTAGATTGGGCACTAGATCGAGTGTCACTTCTTTTTGGTTCTCCATAGGGTGTTCGAGCCAGCCTTCGCTCACTTCGGCTAATCTCCGTTCACAGTTCGTAGCTTCGACAACGCTGAGATTCGACCTTAAGAGTTTCAAGTCGACCAAAGAATATTTCAGTGCCAATTTCATACCACTGAGCCAAAAAATTTAGTTGATCAAGTGTCACTTCTAAGTTTAATTTATATATCCTTGAAATTGGAACTGATAATCAATCTAATTAAACGTACAGCTGGTTATACGTATCACATGGTGCATCATTTTCAGTTGGCCCCCCTTGATATATAAAGGAACTTACATCATGTCAACAAAATCTTTTATTTCACTCCACTTTTCCTATATATCACAAATTTCTACAAATTAGGGAAAATGTAACTCTTTAAATGCAATTCTCAATAACCATTAATTTAATTCAGTAATAGTACGTGCTAATACCATGAATCGTGATGCTAAGAAGGGGAAGGATTTATTCTATCTCATCCTTGTAATTCAGAATGATATTTTAAATGCAATTAAATTATTTATGTATCCGACATGGTAAATTTGAGGACAAATTAAATATATCTTAAAAATCAGTTCTAATTTATCAAATCAAATATATATTACAAACTCAGCAATTAATTTTGTAAAGTTCAGCCAATGACCTTGTAATTATCATTTTATTGCTAGAGTTACAACGAGAGGAATTCTTGCGGAGAGGTGGATGAAATTCACAATCTTTTAAGTGTGTGAGGTGAAGTCCGATTTCAATTGAACTAAAGTTTTTGGGCATTCACATGCATGTATTTATAATATTATTATGATTTAACAATGCTATACTTATTGATTTTATTTGTCAAATATTTACATCAAATGCATTGATGAGTTATACATTTTAATACACTTGTTATATTTATTTGATAAATGAAGTCAATAAAAATATCATTTTCTTTTATGATAAACTTTTTTAAGGTAATGCAACAAGATCGATCTAAGTTAATTGTGAAGGATGGAGGTGGGAGTGAACGTGGGGTTAGTGAAGTGTCTAAATCAAATCTTTTGTTTTGTAAACCACCAATTCGGTGTAATTAGATAAATAATGAGTCTCATAATTGAATTGACTTTGGACTACCCAATCTATTATTGTATAGTTCTCCAAATAGAAAAAATAATATTGCGTCCTTCTATGACCACCAGTGGGGAAATTAGAATTAGTGGGGGCTTAATAAA
Source organism: Lonicera japonica (assembly GCA_021464415.1). Taxonomy (NCBI): domain Eukaryota; kingdom Viridiplantae; phylum Streptophyta; class Magnoliopsida; order Dipsacales; family Caprifoliaceae; genus Lonicera; species Lonicera japonica. The sequence continues at coordinate 6,341,386 of CM038467.1, read as the reverse complement.
TAGTAAGTAAAAAAATTTTTTACCAAGTAATAAATTGAATTCCTTTATTTTATTTTTCTAAAATAATGATAACAAATGCAAATTCAATAAACCATCTCTCTTACAATATTTGATGCGGACAAGGCTACAAGGGCTCAAATCAACTCGTGAAGGCCCATTAGAATAAATTAGAAGCTTTATTTTAAGTAGTTTTAATTATAAGAATTATTTCCTTATTCAATTAGGAATGTTTTCATTATTTAATTAGGAATATTTTCCTTAGTCAATTAGGATTTAGATTAGTAGTTTTCTTATTGTGTTTAGATTAGTATTTTCCTTATTCTATTTGGATTAGTTTTTTTCTACACCCTATTTAAAGGGGGGTTCATTGTTTTATTATTATCTAAGACTTTATTCATAATAATATTGAGTGATTTTAATCCTCTTTGGTTCTTCACGAACTACTTGAACTTATCGGTTTGTCCGTGGCGTTCATCCGACTTATCAATCGGTATTCCGCACCCGGTTGTGGCGTCTTCGATTTCCATCCTAATCTGACTGTGGAAACGATCCAGGTTCTTAATTTGCTACGGTTTTCGTGTGTGTCTGTGTCAAGGTTCGCACAACCAATTCGTTGTGTTTGCGGGTTTTGAGCGATATCACCGTAGGTCGTATCAGTTGGTATCAGAGGATAGCTTCTACATTCAGGTTTTTCTATCTTTTTATTTCTTGTTCTTGTTAGAGATTCAATTTGGTTAAAAAAAAAAAGTTGCAAATCAGATTTTTTTTCCAAAATCCCGTTGAACTGTCGAAATTAGTGGTTTTTGCTATCGAAACGACCTCGGATTGTCCTAATTTTCCGCCCGATTATTGTAAAATTGCGTTCCGAACAACATATCCGAAAATCATCCCGATCCAACGGTGAGATCAAAAGTTATAGCAGTTTTACGATAGCACCAGCAAAAAAAAAAAAAAGTGTGATTTGCGAGTTTTAGTTATGGATGATCTAAAATTGTTTACCGGAGCTTTCGTGAGTGAGATGAGAAAGGTTTTTAGAGAGGAGTTTGATCCACTTCATGAGCGAATGGAGAAAGTTTGTAAAAGTTTAGATCGAGTTGAGGAAAGACAAGTAAAGCTATCACATAATAATAATCCTAATGGGAGAAGGATAATTCATCCTAGAAAAAATAAGGTTGAAGATGATTGGGATCCGGGAATTGCTAATAAAAAACATGGTGGTAAGTTTAGAGAAGGTAGAGTTTGGAATAATAACAATATGTGTAGTATCAAGAAGAAAACTCCTTCGAATGATCTAGAAAATTGGCGTAAATTGGAGAAGATGATGGAGGCTTATCTTGAATTCAACATGATGAGCAGCGTAGAGTCAAGTCCGAAAGCATTCTCTTGCGAATCAAATCAATGTAAAGAGGAGGAGAATGCAACCATATCTAAGCTACTATCGGAGAATGAACGTGAATCTAATTTTAAGCCATCATTGGAGGATGAAGAGAGTGAGCTACAATTTGAATCGTTGGAAGTAATTATAGTTCCAAGTGTGCAAGTAAAAGAAGATGAAGAAGTACGGCAAGAAGATATCATTCAAGTACAAAACATCATGCATGAAGCTCCAAAGATAGCTGTTGACACGAGCGACGTCATTACCGAGAAAAAAAAAGATATTCAAGTTGAAGGATTATATTTGAAGATTGTTGAAATTGAGCATATCGATTTCATTGGCGTTGATAAGTTTGATATTCATCCGAATTACCAACTAGTTAACTTTTTCAACAAATTGAGAAAAATTGAATTGATGCATGACAAGAAGTTTGATGAATTTCGAGAGATAAGGAATTTCAAGCATCATAAATATTCGAAGTACTTGTTCTATTGGCATGGAAGATATCAAGCTTCGAAGATGTATTCGATGATCAGTTTTGTCAAAAAGTGGGCGATTTGTGTACAACCTAACACGGATTTGAGGGCAAATCCTTTTCAAGAGGAGGGGAATGATGCGGACAAGGCTACATGGGCTCAAATCAACTCGTGAAGGCCCATTAGAATAAATTAGAAGCTTTATTTTAAGTAGTTTTAATTATAAGAATTATTTCCTTATTCAATTAGGAATGTTTTCATTATTTAACTAGGAATATTTTCCTTAGTCAATTAGGATTTAGATTAGTAGTTTTCTTATTGTGTTTAGATTAGTATTTTCCTTATTCTATTTGGATTAGTTTTTTTCTACACCCTATTTAAAGGGGGGTTCATTGTTTTATTATTATCTAAGACTTTATTCATAATAATATTGAGTGATTTTAATCCTCTTTGGTTCTTCACGAACTACTTGAACTTATCAGTTTGTCCGTAGCGTTCATCCGACTTATCAATCGGTATTCCGCATCCGGTTGTGGCGTCTTCGATTTCCATCCTAATCTGACTGTGGAAACGATCCAGGTTCTTAATTTGCTACGGTTTTCGTGTGTGTCTGTGTCAAGGTTCGCACAACCAATTCGTTGTGTTTGCGGGTTTTGAGCGACATCACTGTAGGTCGTATCAATATTTATATAATTATACATACTCAATATTCTCAAATGACATTAATCGATTTACAACAAAATCAATTAAGTCATATAATTAATTCAAGGAAAAAAAAAAGGGGGGTATATTCACAAAATTAATTGGGATATGAATAATTTTATGTCTTAACCTAACTCAATACCCGCATGGCCCGATCAAAGGGAATATCTTATCGAGGTAAAAATATTTAAAACAAATATATAATTTTAACATAGTTTACTGTCTTAATGGCTAAATTAATGCCTCAAAGTTTACACAAAATTTCCTTTGAAAAATATTATTATACCTAAAAAAATAAATAAAAATCAAGTGGGGTCTCCACGCCTCCCCCACACTCCCTTTGCCCCTGGCTACCAACGGGGAAGCCGAAAACATCAAATTTTTCAAAAGACCAATTTTAGGGCTCAGTTCTATGTTTAGGCTTTTTTATTTTATTTTATTTTTAAAAGTTACGAAAATCTTCATTTTATTACAAATTTGCCAAGAAACTATTTTCATCCTCAATGAGATTCGAACTCGACTTATTCCAAATTCGAGTAGGCACTTTTACCACTATACTAAGATGTTCAATTAAAAGTTGTGTTTTTTGGATAACAAAATAAATATATTGAATTTCAGGGTAAAAAAAAAAAGTGCTTACTAATTGATTCTGATCAAATTAATATATCTTAAAAAAATGAAAAGTTGTTCCTATAATTTAATTTTGAACTTTTAATCGAAAGTCGAGAGAGAGATATGTATATATAGTTGAACTCCGATAAACATTAATAGGAACAATTAAAATTTACTTGTAACTAGTTCTAGTTTACTAACGGATTGATTTGTGAAAAAAAATCTTTAAAAAGTTCACGACATGTGCCTAGTTAACATGATATCCATTACGAGATAAATAACTGAACTGTGCATCAATGCATGGCAGAAAAAGAAAAAGAAAGAGAACTATGCGTGAGTTTTGTATGATATAATATTTTGAGCAATTTATAGACAAATTTCATCTACATAACTGGAGACAAACATCAATATATCATGTTAGAATCATGTCCCCTCTTTCTTCCCTTCAGAATGGACCTATTTATCACTATGTATCAAATAGAAAAAGAAGCAAAGATCGAGATATTAAAGCTCCATTTGATAACAATATAAAAAATGAAAAGAAAAATACTTAATTTGTGTGAGAAGTTAGAAAATAAGTTAAGACATGGGATGAGATATTCTTCCTCTCATGGTTATTTTATGAGTAGATGTTTTCAATCATTCATTATCTTTTGTGGAAAAAAATTCTTCCCTAACCCCCAAAAAAAATAATCCATGAAAAAAGTAAACAAATAAGAAGATATCTCATCACATACATCAACTTATTTTCCAACCTCTCACACAAATCAAATGTTTTTCTTTTCATTTTCTATGTTATTATCAATCGGAGCCTAAAAGATGTGCTTAAGTTACATAATTAAAAGAAGAGAAGAGAAGGAAAAAAAAAGTTACATAATTAAAGACGAAAGTATGCATGACTTTCAAATTAAAGAAAAAGAAATGCTAAAACTATAGGATTTAAGATTATTCCTTTCGTCCCTAAGTAAGAGACTAGTTATGTTTGACTTTCACATTTTCTAAACATGCACTAATTTCGTAATATGATTAAAATTGATAGAGTAAAATAATTACCAACTTCGTCAGCCATTTACAAGAAGACATGTGGCTACCTATGTCAGCAGTCAAGCATTACATGTAGTCGAAACGCCCAATGGAGTATCTGTTCGGCCTGGGTACTATTTTTGCGTGCCAAACTCCTGAGCTGAAAACCCCGAGTTCTGGAGATCTCCAGCCAACCACTATATCAGAATAGGCGCAAACAGCATGGATGATTGTCACCAACTCTTACCAGCCTTGTAAAAGGTGCATAACCTTCCTCAACCATATTAAATGTATATTAACTACATTTAATACTCCAAATTAAATAGAGAAGCAAAGTAATCAATCGAGCAAGTTGCAATGATGGGAGAGTGGTTGAAAACCAACTGCTCTGTACCTGTTGGTCGTCTTCTTTTCTTATACATATATATAAGGAAGCATTTACTTCTCTCAACAATCAAGTTTTCAAGGGAGAAACACAAGACAAAGAAATAGAACTAGAAAGGAAGAAAAAAGAGAAATATATGTCTAAAACGCGACACAGAGCTCCTAGGTCAGAGAATTTAGACCTTGGACAGTATATAACTCCCTCAAGTATTGTATTATGAGGGTAAAGCGCGCAGTCTGAGAAAATAATCTATTTGTAATCAAAACTCATTGTTATAATATAAGGCAGCCCCGAGCTCCCAGCTTTATTTACAAGAGGATGATTAACCATTATACTTATAAAGGGTGAACCTTCTCGATCTATATATTTTTGTCTTATTATCTTTGTTCGGTTATCATTATTTTGCCACACACCACATATTACAATCATTAACTAATCATTTGACTGTGTGATTAGAAAATAGACATGTTTTAAATTTTCACACCAACAAAAACCAATTATTTAAAATAAATTTGTTTCATAAAAATTAGTTTTAGTATGTTAATTACACACTGAAAGAAAAAATGAACTCTTAATATAAAATAAAAAAATAAATGTAAAATAGCAGATATAATCACAAATAATAATGTTAAAGAAAAACCAAAGGTGATAATTAAACAGTAACAAATGCATTATCCTCTCTTTTTTCCCTTATATAAAGCTAATGTAACTTTTTTTATACGATAAAACTTCTTTAATAATATTATATATGAACCCACAACCACCACAATATATAAGGGTGGACCAATAGAGTTCGACAACTATATTCATATATGTCAAACCCACAACCTCCGTCTTACGAGAACATGGAGGATGTCGACAGGCTACAACCCTAATACTTAAGTGCAATTGGTTCTTATCACAGTGCTATCAGATATCCTCATTGCTCTCTCAACCCTCTACAAAGTCGCTAAATTTTTGCTTTCATTTTTATTAATTATTGTGTGGCCAGTAGGATACATCTACTACTTAATGTTCTTCTATAATTGTAGCTCTTCTTGAACTATGGACTTACAGCTGAAGAGAGGACTATTCAAGTTGGGTTTAGGTTTTAAGAAAAAAAAAGCCGTGTCAAGTTTGGCGCGAGCATCTTCATGTGCGAGTCGGGTTTGGGTTTTACCAAACCTGCCCCAAATAAGACCTGCCGCCATCCTTATACATAATTTCCAAATCTGTAGTCCAAAACTCTCTCAACTGAGCTATCCCCAATTGAGAATTCATCCTTGTTCCGTTAACAATAACTTAAAAATATGTTCAAAGTGAAAACAAAACAATTCTCTTAACAACAAAATTTTACTATTTAATTTCTTTAAAGTTTTTCCCACCCCCATGTGTCAAACTCTTGACCTTAAAGGTGAAAGTCACCTACTATGGAGTCAACCCCCCTCCTCTTTTAACAACAAATTACTTAAGCAATAGTCTAAATTAATATTTGACTTATTTTATAGTAATGGTTACAACGAGTTCCTAAAAATTTTAATTTCTCTCCCAACATATATGTATTAGTCTTTATTTGATACGCTTACTTCAATTACAAAAATGTTATTTAATAATCAATTTTTATCTAATCAAAATAGTTTCAATTGGAGGAAACAAATTTGGTACGTAGTTCTACTGCACCTCCACGCACAGGAAGGGGATCATGGGGCTCGACTCAGCCTATAAAAATTTTCGTTTTTATATGCTTAAATTGTTAAATCTGAAGATCATAATTAAATATCTTGCCAAATTAATATAGCTTTTAGCGGGGTTTCCCTCTTCCTGCTTTCATATAACTTGTAAATAAATGCTATTTTAATTAGTAAGGGGGTCAGGACCCTTGTATTAACTCACCAAGATAGAAGGGTCTCAATAAGTAAATTTTGCTGCTACAGTACGTCTTTAGGGGTCTATCATATTTTAATACGTACGGATACCTAAGGTGTTTTTGACTTAATATGTTGTTTGGAGAGATGGTAGGGGAACCTTTACACTTTTACGGCAGGCTCAACTTTCTAGATGTACTATGTACTTACTGTTAAGGACCATTTTTATGGTTTTATTACTAAATACACGCCTCTAGAGCTACTGCGTGGTACCTCGACCTATGTTTTCTATGTTCAATACATGAAACTGGATTACGGAAGCTAGGTAACTTCCACTGAAAATCCATGCAGTTCATATATATAACTAAGAAGTAGATGCCACAAATACAAATTTAATTATGATGCGAATGATATGATATGCACTAAAATTTCGTCTTATGCATGCAATGAAACATTAGGTGTGCTTTCCTGCGAATAAAGATTAGTAGAAGTGTGCAAAAATTGGTTAAAATACTCTGTGGCTTAGAGCCGGAAAAAAGAAGAAGGAGAAATATTCAATAAGTTTTCCTTTTAAACAAGTTACGTGGCCACTTTTGAAGAATTTCGATACAAAAAAGTTTAAATAAAAAAATTGTAGGAATTTAGAAACTAATAATTAATGAATATTCGTGTTTAGGAACATCAAATGAAAAGCTTATTGCATCTAAGTTAACAAGTTAATTTTTGTTACATAGGTCCAAAAGTTTGTTGGAGTAGCCAAGATAAATAAGGGTTATGAAATAGAATGATCAAACCTAGCTTCAAGTCTTACCATAAGAAAGTTTGTAGTAAGTTTTTATTGTTTGTAAGTAAATAAAGAGATTTATACCTACCTTTTTTTTAAAAATAAAATAAAAATAAACCTTCAATTTGAGTTTGATGTTTGAGAAAGGGTCGTGGGGAAGTAGAAAACGAAAAGATAATCACCTTTCAATCAGACCGACTAGTGATTGGTATTCCAAAGGTGATCTCCAAGGTTTTGTTCTGAATTTTCTAAAAAGAAACTGAGATGCACCCACAAAGAAAAAGACGAAAACAAAGAGCTTCAAGAGGAGTATTGTAGAAACGACGAAGTTTCATTATGTCTATCTTAAGCGTTCATTTAAAATAGAGGGTTAAGATTTTAATAACTCTAAATTTAGGGCGATGTTATAGGTACCCCGATTTTGTTGCCAAAATACTAATGTAGCCTTAACATCATAATTTGATAATTATTGATCATGACACTCATATGGTGTCACCTAAATTTAAGCACCGAGTTGGTGTCTTGATGCCAAATTTCGACATTTGATTTGGTAACCTTCCACCGACTTAACATTCGACAAACTTTGGCTAAGTCAATTTTTAAAAATATTTCACTAACATTTGATCTCGACAAAAGGTTACTAAATTTAAACCTCTAACTCGGTAAATTGACACCAAATGTTGACTTTTAAGTTGGCAACCTACCACCGACATGTATGCTATGTATTTGGGCAACCAATCACATATGGTGACGCTCTAAATTTAAGTACTGAGTCGGTGTCTTGTTGCAGAACTTCAACATTCGATTCGGTAACATTTCACTAATTTAACATTCGGCAAACTTTGGCTGAATCAATTTTTAAAAATATTTTACTGACATTTGATCTCGGTAAAAGGTTACTAAATTTTAACCTCTAACTCGATAAATTGCCACCAAATGTTGATCATTAAGTCAGTAACTTGCTACCAACTTGTATGTTGTGTATTGGGGCAACCAACTCCTAATTTGTAGGCACGACACCAAATAGTTAATATTTTGATTGCCTCTACAAAAAAAAAAACTTATTTCAAAATTTTAGTATTTTAGTTATAAAATAAGGGTGTATATAACATCACCTTAAATTTGCAATGGACAGGAGAAACTCTGGAATTAGAGAGGGGATCCCAATAACCTAAGGTCCAAGTGAAGATGTGGCTCAGCCCGTACTCAACGGGCCAAACTGGCCTATAAGTCATCTCACTCGAGCATAACCTTTTGTATTTAAGATCCAATAGGAGTTTGAACGCCATAAATAAACAATGGGGCAATTAAAAAAAAGGGCTTATTAGAGAAAGATTTTCACACTAAGGCCAAGAAATAATTTTTTTTTAAATAAAGGGCCTATTTTTTATTTTATTGATAATATGACATGTGTCTTTTTTTTTCATTATAAAATGACATTCCAACCCTTAAAATAAACTAAAAAAATATCAATATGCATTAAAATATGGACTGCAATATGAACTTTGCAGTCTATATTTCACTGCAATATGAACTTTGCAGTCCATATTTCACTGCAATGTGAACTTTGCAGTCGATATTTTTAGTGCAAAGTTCATATTGCAGTCCATATTTTACTGCAATGTGAACTTTGCAGTTCATATTTTTAGTGCAAAGTTCATATTTCACTGCAATATGGACTTTGCAGTCCATATTTTTTGTGAAAATTTCATAAAAAGGGATAATTTAGGTAATACATAACATGTTTTTATTAATTAAATGATATTTAAATTTATTCAAATACATTCATTTAAAATATAAAACAAAATAGGCCTCTTACACTAATTACCAATTAAAAATATGCCCTTCATTCAAATTACCAATTAAAAATAGGCCCTTCATTCAAAAAAAAATTATTCATTGGATTTTTGGTAAAAATCAATGTATAATAAGCCCTTCTACCTAATTTCTAGATAAACAAATTTTAGAAGAAAAACATATCCACTAAAAATAAGAAACAAACAGCATATATCACGACTTTTAAGTGGAAAAATATAATTTAATTTTCTCGGAATTCTACAAGGACATAGGCACAATGAAGTGCCATTTCTTTATATATTATACTAGTTAAAAGGAGAATATATATATATAAAATGAGGACCCATTGCTATAGTTTTGAATGAAGGTCAAACCCTTAGCAGATTATTTCAACAACCAACAAACCATGGCATATATCTCGAAGTTCAAGTAAACCAATACAAAAGTATGCATCAACTTTAATAATTTAAAGGTCCCACAGCTATGCTTCATCATTTTCCCCTTCTACAATTCTATAATTATTCACTTTTACTTCTTTCACCAAAACAAACAGTATAAAACTAAAGATGTATCACATGAGGTAATGCATCTTTCAATTCTCTGACTCACATGAGGGGTGGAATTTGGTTTGCCAATGCTTTTCCAACTCACTTTAATACCGTAGCTTGAAAGGGCGTGCTATTTGTTTACATCTATTAATTAATTTGTAAAGGATTCAATGCAGATTTTGATGGGGATATCGATCAAATGGCTGTTCGATCATGTGCCTTTATCTTTAGAGGCTCAAGAAGAATTCTAATTGATGATTGCTGTGGCGTTTGTGGGGCTAGGGAGATACAATTGAGCATATATTCAGGGCATGTCCATGGGTGAGTGAAACGTAGCTAAACATTTTGGCAATCGAGTGAATTTGGCTCCCTGTTTTAGAAGACAAGGTAATGTTATTGATTTTGATTTTGCGTTGGCAGTTATGGTGGTTTGGGTCCTTTGGGGTCACCGGAATGATGGCTGCCCTTTTAAACCTCCATTTATTTTAGTGTCTCAAGCGATCTACAACACTTCAAAGATGCAAACTCTAGTCAAGCTGTCATACAGTTTGTTCTTGTCTTTCGATGGAAGCTTCCGAATCAAGATATTTATAAAATTAATTTTGATACAACTGTTATATCATATTGCAAGTGTATTGGTGTTGCGATTGTACATGTATTAGGGTTAGGATCATGGTTAGAGACCTTGAAGGCGGTGTTATGGCTGCTTTATCTCATAAGTTTAAAGGACCTTCAGACATTGAATTAACGGAGACGAAGGCCGCTCTTATTGTTATAAAGTTTGCCATGGAGATGATTTTTCATTTTTTGCATGTTAAAGGAGATGCTTGGAATGTTGTCAACGTCCTAAAGCATTGTGGGGAAAATTAGTGCAAAATTGGTGGTTTTATCTTAGATGCTCAATTATGAAAGCATCAATTCTCTAGTTTTCATGTTTCTTGGTGCCACCCTGCTGCTAATGTTATTGCACATCTCTAACTAGACACGTTAGGCTTGTCGATGAGTTCACAGTGTAATTAATAAAGCGTCCAGATTTTCTAAATTATGATGTACATAATTGTTGAATTTAGTGTTTTAAAAGGTGAAGGCGTAAGCCTCAATGCGGTGAGGCGTAAGCCTTTTGCGCAAAGGAATTTTATATTAAAAAAAACAGAGAAATTATTATTAGTAATAAAAATAATTTTCTTTAATGTCAGATTTTTTAGTTGAAGGAGTAAAGTGTTAAATTAAATAACTTAAAGGGTATGTTGTAATTTATCAAAATTAAAACCTCTCCCCCTTTGTAGAATCCAAACACACTGCTCTTTCTCTTCGTTCCCCCTCCCCCGATAAAAATCAAACAATTTCTCTCTCAAAGCCCAAATCTCGCTCTATCCAACACAATCAAACCCAAATCAAGCCTTAATCGAGGACCGCAAAGAGATTTTGGCTCAAATCGATGATTCCATCTACAATCTAGGGCTTCAAATTTGGTATGTGTTGCTCGGTTTCTCGTTGTAGTTGTTACTTGTCGAGTTCCGCCTCTGCTAATTTTGTCGAGTTCTTCTTCAACTGCTTCAGTTGTTTTCTTCCTCCGGAACTGGTTTCAATCGTCTTCTTCCTCCACACTCTCTCTCTTTTTTGATATTTTGGTCGTGACGGCATGTGTTTAGGACTTTAGGGTTTAGACTTAAAGCGTAAATTTTCTAAAAAAAATTTTTTAACTAAAACGGTGTAGTTTAGGGATTGTACAGTTAAAAAAAAAGCACATAAGGCGTAAGCCTTTTTCAAAAGGCGTAAAATAGCATAAAAGGCGTAAGCTTTTTAAAAAATGCGTAAGCCTCGAAAAAAGTGCGTAAGCCTAACATATAATCCGCAGTTCTCTTTGAGCTTTGAGGCGGTTTTTGCAAAAGGAGCCCTAAGGAGGCGCGCTTTTTGATGCTTTTTAAAACACCGATTGAATTAGATTTTATGAATGAATAAATCTTGTGTTTTGTTCTTAGATTTTATCCTAAGATTTTTTTTACCTGATGTAATACTAATATAGAAATTGCATAGTCCAATCAAAACTATTAGTTCATTAATCACGGAAAGGCTAAATTTATTTAATTATTTTGTAATTGAGGTGGTAAAGATTTTATATTAAAGAAGAGCTATTTTACATGTTCTTTTGTGTTTTCTTTTTTTTTTCTAACTATCTATCCCCTTCCCCTATTATGCATTTATGATTAATTTTAAATGCTAATTAAAACTTAATTTGTGACTAACTTGAACTATTGATTATGATTAAATTATTGTTAAGTTTTAAGTGTTCAATGCTGTTAATTTTTGAAATTTTCATGATAAAATTTGATTGCTATATTTATTAATACATATCCCTAATAAATATTTGTTGCTTACGATTACTATTGACAAAACAATAATAAAGAAGCATTTTAAAAAAGCGGGTGTAAGTAATACTCCAATTCTTTTATTTATTTATTTTACTTTACATATGCAAAACTTTTTATTTTATTTTTTTGGTATTTGTGACGATAAAATTCTCAATAGTTAACCCCTTAAATTAGATTTTTGGTGTATCCGCTATCCTTTTTATATAGCCCAACCCTTAATGGAATTTTAGATCCACCCTTGCACAAAAGTTTCAAAAGGTCATTATTCTTTAAAAATGAATTTTTCAACCTCTAAAATTTGAGTTTTGAAAATAGGAGGAAAGATTTCAAGTTCAAGATCCAGTTCTGATAATTCGACTAATATTCGAAACAATTTTGAAGATATTATATATATATATATATATTTCGGATAAGTAGAATTTGAACTTATTTAAGATGAAATGTCAAGATATGTGAAAATTTAACCTGAATGGATTGAGATAAATTTTTGTACTTGAATTATTTCACCTAAATTTTCCTTTTATTTTAATATTATTTGCATTTTTATATTTTTATTGTAATCGCATGTGTCACAAAGATAAATTAAAATAGGTACATAAGTCTACATATATAAAAACTTTTTTTCAAACAAATATATTGTATAACGGAATTTTTCTAAAATTTTCAAATGAGATTTGCATTCTCAAAAGATTCTTTTTATTGAATATATTTCATGTCAAAGACATGTACTCGCTAAAAAAGAAAGAAGCTATGAACACATACTTAGTATGCCAAAGGCATATACCATGGTGGAGGACATGCATAACCAAGAGGTGTTAGCATGAATAAAAAACATGTTAAAAAGGTGAAAATATATAACTTTACAATACATGTTCACTAACTAAAGTTTTTGTGTTAACATTTGGATAAGTATATGCTTAATTGTTCACTAACTAAAAGTCGTACCATAAATAAATTTGAAACGCACCCTCATGACCAGATTAGCGATCTTTAAGCCATAGATTTTAAGTCTTGAGCCCCATAAAAATTATTTTCATCAAATTAAATCACGAGTTTTATTAAAAAATGCACCAGTGGCATACATGCAAATTTAAAAAGTAAAAAATATGTATCCCAACACTTATATACATAGTAAGTATTGAAGTGTTGTATTGTATATTTGTTAACAGTGCAACAATATAATGAATTTCGATATTTGTTTGATACACAGATTTTGATGGCTGAACAGAGAGGACAATTTCATTCTCTTCAGGTTACATCAATGAATCTAACTTCCAATCTCTATCTTCTTAGCTTTTGTATGAGTTAGCATTATAAGGCTATTGGGTAGAGTGTGGACAATTTTTTCTGTTGATTTAAAAAGGAGTGATGTTTGAATTATTGATCATGACACTTATACGGAGACATTTTAAATTTAAGTACTGAGTCAGTGTTTTGTTGTTAAATTTGTACATTCGATTTAATAAATTTCTATTAATTTGACTTTCGGTAACTTTTAGCTTAGTCAATTTTTAAAAATAATTCATTGACATTTGATATTGACAAAAAATAACTAAATTTTAACCTTTAATTCAATAAACTTCTTTATACCAAATGTGAAACTTTAAGTTGACTACTTCTAATCGACTTATATTTTATGTAATGAGACAACTAACTCTTAATTTTATAACTATAATGCTAAATATTTATTTATTTTAACGATTTTTATAACATAAAATATTATTTTAAATTTATACTGTACTAACTAAAAATAATTAATATAACATCATTTTTTTTAAAAAAAAAATAACATATCAAATGATTCAGTCCCATGTGCACACGGCACACCACATCAGAGAGACAAAACACATATTCTCCCACACGGCCAATGGCAGCAGTAAAAAGCGTAACCACTCTGAAACATTGCCTACAGGCTACAGCCAGTGGCCACTTACCGAAAGTATGTGGAATTTGTACTTACCATACACCCAAAAGCCCCCCGTTCAATTATTATTATTATGCCACTTCTATTACCCTCTCTATCGCGTGCTCCGTAATCTCCTCCTACGCACATGACACAACCACGGACCAAACAATCCCTCCTCATGTAGTGCTTATATAAAAAAATTATGCTCTTCAAAAAAAAAAATATCTATGTACTATATAGTATTATCCACATACTATTACCCTCTCATTTTCTTTTCTCACCTCTCCCACACACCTTCGTCTCTCTCACCTCCATCTTCATACCGACTGTCTCACATCTCCGTCTCTATCACCAATCATCTCTCATACCTATTGTCTCTCCCATATCCGTTTCTCTCCCACCCACCTTCGTCTCTTTCACCTCCGTTTCTCACACACCTCCCACGCATGTCGGTGATACTGCCCCTCCTCCAACCCTTTGCCTCTGGCCTCCCACACATGGCGTTCCTCCTCCACCTCCAGTTTCTTCCACTGGTTCCTCCTAATTTGGGGCGGGGCTCCTAGACATATATGCGGGGCGAATTTGGGTTTTTTTAAAAAAAAACTCGTCTCGAGTTCGGGGCAACCTAGTATACAACGAGTCGGGTTTGGTATTGGCCAAACCCACCCTATACCCAACCCGTTGCCATTCCTAAACCCTTCAATTCTTAAGATAAATTTTAGTTTTCTTGTTCTTTTTTTTTCACTAGCCTATGCTTGATTGGTTTCTATTATTTCTAAGGCTATATTGTATTTTCTATTTTTCTGTTTCTATCATATAAATAGGTTGACGTTATGATGTTAAAAAGCTTAACACCTTTCGTTCTTATTACTATTTGAATATGAAAAAGGTCATCTTATTCAAAACTCTGATTTTGACATCCATTCTCTCCCACTTCACGCCTCGGAATGAACCTTTTAGAGAGAAAGGCCCTTTCACATCTTCGTAACCCTAAATGGTTGTGGAGAGGAGAGGTCCCCTTTTTCAGGTTACTCCAGGGAACAAGTCTAGTAGAGACGAGGCCGAGTCTATAGCTCAGAGAATTAGAACACGTGGTTACAAACCACAGTGTCAGGGGTTCAGATACCTCCTTGCCCACACTTGGCTCAAATGGGGAAGAAAAATCATGATTGAGATGCGGGAATTGAACCCGCGTCTTATAATTATCAACTACAGATACAAATTTAAAATGTTTCAAAAAATAATTGTGTTTTGTTAAATTACTTAGTAAAATTAATTGTTTAACTTAACTTTTATACCTTTTAAAAAATACTTATAAATGGAATAACAAAATTAATTTATCAATTTTTGTAACTTTTTATAATTTATTTGATAACAACATGAAAAATTATAACAAAAACAACTGATTTTTATAAGAAATTAAAAAATAAGTTGAGTCATTTGGTAAGATTTCTTATTATTTTATGACTTTTTTCATGGAAAAAAACAATTTCTTTAGGAGTTGAGGAAGAAAAAAAAATCTACAAAAAAATAATAAAGGATATCTACTCAAAAAAATAAGAATAAGATGGAGAGCGTCTCATCACATGACTCAACTAATTTTTCAATATCTCATACAAATTTAGTCTTTTTTTTTGTTTTTCATTTTTTATATTGTTATCAAACAAGTCTTAGCATACTAATTATGTCTTTTTATTTAAAAAAATAATTTAAAAAATTATGAATTGATTTGGGAAAAGTATTACAGGTAGTTGTATCACAAAAGGGAAGAGAGCGGGGAAGGTAGGCGAGAGTCACGCCCTTCATACAATGAGTAGATAACCAAATAAAAATAATTCTAAGTATGTACTACGTACTACCAGGGGAGTAGTAAAATGGTAATATAGTATGTACCATTTAGATGCACATCTTTATAACACGTTCATTGTCATAAGTGCAACCGCTTCAATATGACATGAATTTCGGGTGGTACACCTCTCATTAGATATGTGTTGCATAAAATCAACACGGGCTAGTCAAATTTGATATCTTACCTCTCAATTAGTGAGATGTTACCGGTTCCAATTCAGCAACACACGTGTTTATAATGAGTTGATCATGGAGACTTGTAAAAAAAATATGCTGTGATATAATCTCATTTAACCGATTAGTGGTTCTTCTCCTAATTCCGTGAAAGGAGATTTAAGTTTATCACTTGTATTCAAAAATAAAATAAAATAAAATGTGTGTTACATATATATTGTAACATTTCATAGTAAAAGATTAATAAAAATGCGATAAGTGAATGGGGATTTATATTTGTTTTATTGGAAAGAGGTCGATCCAAGTAAATATCGTGTTTCATTATAATTAGGAATATCATAATTTATAATTCTCAATTTTATTTTATTTTCATTTTTTGACGAACTTAGGGATTTATCACATTAATGTGTCAACACTATATATTATGATCGGAGACAAACTAGCATCACTTACAAAACTAAATTGTCCTAATGTACCTTTTTCCCTTTTTACTAATTCCGATTATTGCCAAAAATAGCAATGCATGTAAAAGGGGCACAAACTTCTCTTATTGCTAATTCGGTGGTGAGTGTGAGGCAAAAGAGACAAATCAATGCAATATATGAATTGGTTGTATATCACTATTTAAAAGGAAAACATAAGTAGCCAAGAACAATTCATTGGAAAATATAAACAAAACAAATAGACAAAGTTCTTTGAAGGTGATCCTTACTCTTCCCTAAATAAAATTGCCTTATTACAAGGTTTGTGTTTGAATACTTGAAAAAGATAAATAAAATCTAATTCCGCATAATATAGATTATAACTAACCTCCAAAATATTGAAATTTGTTTGAAACGTATCAGTGGTCATTTGTGACTCGAAAGTGTTTAAGCTGATGACAGTTTCATTACTATGTGCACGGACCAGCAGGCTTGGTTGGTGACATGGGCCTAACCCATGTGCCGGCATGCACAACATAACACGTATATCTATACTATCATAATTATTTCCTTAAATTTTGGAAATAACAAAAATATATAAATGAAGAATGTGACTACTGATGCCACATTTCTAATTTTATAGCAAAATTAAAATATTTCAAACTAGTTCAAATTATTATTTAAATATACCGAATCTACTTTTTTGACTAATCTTCATATCAAAGGTAATTACATGAAATCCGACATAGAATTTTTGTTGCTCTAGTTATAATATAAATTACATAATTCGCTGATCAAAGTAATGAATCTACTTATAATAATTGTCTTGTAATTATTAATAACTTGTATATCTATACTATCATAATAGTTTCCTCAAATTTTGGAAATAAAAAAAAAATATGGACTAAGAACGTGACTACTGATGCCGCATTTCCAATTTTATAGCAAAATTAAAACATTTCAAATTCCATACAAAAAATTTCCAGATTCAATTTTCTAATTACGAAACAATAGGGACAATCCATTTTTAGGACTTGGATGTAATAACACCATGCTCAATGCCACAGTCTTACCTAATCAAGCACCCTTACGAGTTACGATTGGATTGGATTAAAAAATAGCTCTGCTATATATTGTTTTAATTTGTTATGATGCAGTAAATGAAAAAATAGTAAGAGAAGAAGAAATTAAAGCAGCACGTGGTGTAGTATTGATATTTGATTAACAATAGTAAGCTTAAATTAAGTAAGTTGATAAAGCAATAGTTTCAATCTTATAATATCTCTCTCTCAAATTAAAAACTAATTTATTCAGAAGTATTCACTTGATTCGAATCATGTAGGTAAAAAGATAATCAAATTGTATATTATTATTACGTAGAAGAATTGAACTAAAGATAAACATTAACATACATAAATTAGAAGGAAGATAAATGACATAATTAGAAAATTTACAAGTGTTTACACAATTTTTGTTTCAAAAAAATGGAAAAGAAAAATTTTCAAATCTCGATAAAGCTATTCGAAATCTCTTCAAATCAGTTAAGAATTACGTTAATTTAATTTTTTTAAAAAAAATTACGTTAATTTTTAATACACCTGCTATAAGAAATTATTGAAAATTGATATATAAATAAATATTGTCATGTTAAAAAACAGATAAAATAAAAATAAAATTATTGCAAAAAAAAGTTGGAAAAAAAAAAAACAGAGGGCATAGCAGGCCACGTCTGAAGGGGGAGTGGGGCCAGAACCCAAAGAAGCAGGCGATCAGTCAGTCGGTCCATCATCCATACAAATACACAAATTGGCATCTTCACCACACACACACACACATATATATACCCCCACCCAACTTTTTTAACTTTCCTCAGATTTTCTTTGCCACCACCGCACCAATACCATACCCATTCTCTCTTCTCCTTTTTCACAACTCTCTCTTTCTATTACTACTACTACTACTACTGCTACTTCCTCTCTCGATCTACATCGTCTGAAGAAAGATATATACGATGAGTGACGAGGATTGGGTGAAGGCAGCCATGGCCGACGACACCGTGGTCGTCAACCTCCTCGTACGTCTCAACCAAGTCTCGCCGCCAAAGACGGACTCGCCGGCTTTCCCGTTCGACTGGAGCGTCCGCCAGCGCCGTTCCAAGCCAGTGATGCTCCAGGTGGCGAAGAAGCTAACGGCGAGAGCTAGTCCAACAACACCGCTCTCCTGGAGCGGTGCCACCTCTCACAGCGGCGGCGGTGCCGTTGACGGTTTCGAGGAGTCAAGTCAACCGACTCTGAAGCCCTCCGACATCTCGAGATCTAAGGTTTGTACACGTGTCCATACCTATTTCCTTTCTCATCTCTCCGGTCTCACTTTTCCGGTGGACACCCGCTTTGTCGTGGCGACTATTTCATTTGAGTCTCGTGTGTCATTCGATGCTTTACTGTTTGACAAAAATACCCCTCGTATAGTACGATATTACTGGACGTGGTCAGGAAGAGTCAGATTAAGACACTTTTTCCCCCCCTCACTGTCACCGTTTTCGTTTCAGTTTATAAATTGGCAACATTCCCCCCTCTGTGAGTTTGATATCTCGTGAATTCCCGTCGCCGATTTGGTTGGTGATTTTACCGATCTAACCGGTTTCGTCTCCGATGGTCGGACCGTCGTCGTTTGTTGACCAAAAAGCCCTTCTATTTTTTAATTAAGTACCCTCCATTTTAATTTCATTTTATCTTTTTATGTTTCAACGTGGAGGAAACGGGTGACTTTCCTTGAACGCATTTGGTCAGACGATTGAATGACTAATCACGTTTTTTTTTCTCACCACTTTTCCCCTCGCCATTATAGTGTGCGCCTCCGTGGCACACTTTTTTACTTTCAAAAGACCAAAAGACCCCTTCGACTTTAGAGGGGGTATACTAGTCAATTTACGAAATACATTTTATTCATGAACTGACCCATAAACTGTCCCCAGCTCCTTTTTGTCTGTGAGTCGGTACCGGACTATTTAGGAGTTTCTTTATCTTTTTATATATATATATATATATAAAATGACGAGAAGAAGGTAATTTCCGTAGTCAAAGCACTCGCCAATTTTAGAGTCGCAGAGGGGTATTTTGGTCATATAGGGAGTGGTAACCTGTTTAATCGGTGGCGTGTTTTCGTGGCAAATATAGGTCTGGTTTAGTTTGGTGTAGCGTTGTTAGTTGTTGTGGGCTTTATTATTATTATTATTATTATTTTTGTTAGTGGGCAGGATTCGGTGTAGTCGCGGTTGTTTGGTGGTATACGTGGACTCTATCCGTTTCTGTTTGTACTTTACTTTATAATATACAGTACAGTTATAGAGAGCATTGCATCTTATTTGGTTTCAATTTGCACACTCGCAATTCGAACTTCACGAGGCATAAGCATCAGTTTAAAATTAAAATGACAGGCTGATGAATTTAAAAAAAAAAAAAAAAAAAAATCCCGGTCAAAAGAGAGAGATAATTACTTTTATTAGGTTAAGAAGGTGTATTAAAAGGAGCGGACTGTTATTCCGATGACTGACAGCTTGTTAGAGTAGCTTTTCTTTTAATGAGGTGGGTGGGTCCACAGGGGAAATTAGTGATTTTGGTCAAATAAATGCCCCATGTATATATCCATGGGGATTGAATTGAGCTATATGTTTTGTAGGGGACCATTTTGTCACATTACTAAGCTAATGTTGCCAAGCTCATACCAATTCAACCTTCTGCTAACTTTAACATTGGGGGTTAGGGTTACACCACCTCCAACTAAGGGTGTGCACGGTTCGGTTAACCGAACCGGGCAATTTAACAGCCAACCGAACCGACATGTCGGTTTTACGACAACGGTCAACCGAGCCGAACCGCTACACACCTAAAACCGGTCGGGGTCGGTTCGGTTATTGTCGGTTCGGTTATTCGGTTATTGTCGGTTTTGGGCTTTAATTTGGGCCTATTTTGTATTGTTGGGCCATGACATTAAAATCAATTTTTAATAAATAACATTTTAGTTTATATATTTTTTATCTATTTAATATTTAACATATAATATATATATATATATATAAAGAAATAAATTTAACCAACCAATAGTAGCGTGACACATGTTATTTCGGTTCAGTTCGGTTATTGCCGGTTTTGTAACTCCGCTAACCGCCAACCGAACCGACCCCCATCGGTTTTCATTTTTTTCAACCGAACCGGACCAAAAACCTTAAATAACCGACTAAATCGGTTCGGTTCGGGCCGGTTTTTCCGGTTTTTTTTCTGCACACCCCTACCTCCAACTCATATTCTTTTCCGCTTACATTTTGAAAACATTATGTGTGTCCGTATACTCTTTAATTTCATATATAGACCATATATATGTGTGTGTGTGTACTCTTTAATTTTAAATCTCAAGCATATTTTGTCAATCAATTATTCCTTTTAAATTTGCAGGTGTTACTCTCTTTGAAGTGGGCCTGATCTTATAAGATAAGCGATGAGTGTTGTCTGGAAGGCCTGACTTTGAATATAGAAATCTAATACATGAATAATGCTAGGCTAGCTGCAAATATATTGTTTTGGAAAATAGTATTGTCAAAGCAATTTTTACTAATGCGAAATTGAATAATAAATTACATGTTTGTACACCATGCTTGCTTGAAGTATCATCTTATATTGCTTTAGTATTATCGAAAAATGATTTGTCAATACTGTTACCATTATGTAGATATGTGCGCGTATGTGTATGATAAGTGGGACACTGGTACATGATAAGTGTGGTGTCCTTCTACCATATCATCTCAAAGGCTTCTTTTTTTTTTTTAAGAGGAAAGGAAAGGAAAGGAAAGGAAAGGAAAGCAATCCTCATCCTTTTGCAGTGTCACCGTGCTTCTTAATTTTGAATAAAGTTGGCAGCAATTTTCAGATATTGAAGTAATCACTTTGCCGGCTTTAGAGTCTAGCTAGCTAGCCCGCCCGGATAAGGTGTCCCTCATTCAATTTTTTTTTCTTTGGAACTTTCGATGTGTTCGAGTCTGGCATAAGACAACTAGTTTAGTCCAGGTTGTAATGTGCATACCCATTACTTCTAATTAATTTTAATCATTTGAAATTTTGCGGTGTCCAAATTAGAGAAGGCATTTTGTCTGTTCGTACGTACATGTCAATGCTTCAATGATAAGTATATCTGGTGTAGGTAGATAGCAAAAGTTCTGTTATATATTTTTGGTTAGGTTATTATTGATGCTTTAGAATGTATACGAAAATATGTGCATATGAATAGTTGTTTTTATTTTATTTTAATAATAATAATAATTATTATTATTATTATATATGGTCACGTGCAAAGCCATGCCTGCTTTCTTTTTTTTTTGGGACAAAGAAGTTAAGTTACTGGGTGGGTGGGTGGGTGGGTGATGTTAGACCAAGTCATGACTTCCTGACCGAACACGCTCAAAGGTCAGTGTTTTTAAAGTTTCTGGTCATACACCATTCACCTTTAGCGTGTCAAGAGAAGAATTGAAATTAGAGGCAAAAAAAAACATAAATAAATAAATAGTTAATTGAAAATAAAAATTTCAAGGAATTAATAAATAATATGTGAAATTATGAAACATAGTTGCATAATTGACCCATAAATGCACGATTTTACATCCCTAGGCTCATAGTTAGTTGGTAATCTTCTTGTTCAATTACCACACAAACACTGAATTAATTACCAAGTTATAGACAAACTAATACCACGATGGATTAGTAGAAAATATCTAATGATTCCTTTTTTTTTTTGTTCTTGCAGGGTACTGGAACTAGTGAAGCAGCAACAACCAAGAGGTCTAAGAAGAAGAAGGTGAATCATTTTTTTTTTCCTTTTTATTAGTTTTTTGAATATATCTTGGCATTGATCTTCAATCTAAAATTATTTTTGGATTTTTTTCATGATTGTAAATGAAATTATTATACATAGTTTTCTGTAGACTTTTTCACGAGACATAGGTTAATTGACTATAGCACCTTAGGAGTTTTTTCCATTTTCTTTTTTTTTTTGGAGCAAGCACCTGGGAAGCTTTGGAGTCACTAATTTACTTAATTTGGCTGTTTGCAGACACTATCTGAACTTAAAGAAGAGGAGGCCTTGCTATTGAAGGAAAGAAGACACTTGAAAAGGGTAATGCATTTATCCACGCTTCGAAACGAATTCGTCCATGTCTGCTATTTGTTGGTTCCTGAAAATAAATTCTGATAAGTCTGTGTTCTCCAGGAGCTATCAACCTTACACAGCACTATGGAGAAACAAAGAGCCACAAATGAGAGTTTGAAGAGAATGAAGGTGAGTCCCCAAGTTTTTCTTCGCAATTAATGTAAGAATAATTTTTCCGGTTAACTTTCAAAGTGAACTCGCCAGTTTAATTAGGTGTATATACCATTTATATTATTAGAGTTTGGAGCATCTAACCCAAAACCAATTGGCAATGGGTGAAGTAGCCCCTAGATCTAATTATATAATCCGTTTTTCCGATGTGCGATTTATAGTTTCAACATATGTAAACTCAAATTCATGTTATTATACAGATTCTACGCAATATGTAGTAAATCTAACTACGGCTTAACGTTCATCGCAGCTGGATTTGCAGTCACGACCTCAAGCGAAAGGAGTTGCAACTGTTGAATCCAAAGAACGAATTTCTGATCCATCCCGGCAAAACGCAACAGCTTCGGAGGCTATTCCTCCAATCTTGCCAAAGACGTCACCACCGTTGGATCCAAAGAAGGAACTCACAGATCACGAGACCAAAATCACCCTTCCCGATCTAAATGTTCCTCTTGAAGAAGATGACCCCAGCGTTGTGGCTTTAAACGAAATGAGCTAATAATGATCAACAATAACTGATCATCAGTTTCTCGAACGAAGAGGTAACACAGTATAATGAGCGCCTTGTTCTATACACAATAAGTGCTAACATTGTTGTAGGATGAATCTTTTGTAACGGTAATTAAGGAACCAAATTACCTTCACTTCCGTGGGAACAAAGCCGGAAGCATGCGTTCTTTTATTCATGAAGGTAGTGAGTGAGGAGGGGCAGTGTAGAGGCCTTTTTTTTATTTTATAACCCTTTTAGATGCAGTTAACCACATTCTTCTGTCACGGGTTTCTACATTTTACCCACATTCTTTGGTGCCAATCCTCGTTCCTTCTTCAATCTTTTTCAAAGGAAATATTTACACATAAAGATGTAACCAATTATTAAAAAGGTAATTAGATGTTTGGGTACTTTTTTGAATGGAAATGTTTTAGTATTAATCCTCTTTGTCCTGCAATTATTTGCTGCTATGTTTTTCTCTGTTATGTTAAGACAACAGACGGCACCAGACAAGATAGTGATTGAACTAGTTTAGGACATGTACGTGGATATCAAAGAGTCGCTTCCTATTTCATTTGATTGAACTAGTGTATGAATACAGAGTTCGAGATACTGAATATTGAAGACTAGTAAAGCTGCACTGTCAAATCTCATAACGTACGACTGTAAAATATTGATCCTTAATTGGCCGGGCTTCAAATTTGTTAGCTGGTTGACATTATCAATGAAGTGAGATATGAAATACGAATTAATTAAGCGAATGACACAAATTTAGCATTCGACCGTTAAAACCTCAACACTGGACGTACGAGACAATCCATTAGGTGTCCTTGCCCTCCTGAATATATATAATTGCATAGTATATATACATATCAGAGCATTTCTTACGCGGATTACTGTTCACGGATGAACAGTACGGATTGGTCATTTTGGCACGCTTCCCGATGAATTTTTTTGATGAAATCTTGTGGGGATGTTCTTCATCGTGTGTAGAACATCTCCACCAAATTTTATCAAAAAATTCAACCGGAAAGTGGATTAACTATATGATTGAAAAATATTGGATTTTATAAATTTATTTTTGGACTAATATTTTTCAATCAAGTAGTTAACCCACTTGCCGGTTGAATTTTTTGATGAAATTTGGTGATGTTCTACACACGATGAAGAACATCCCCACAAAATTTT
This sequence comes from Lonicera japonica, assembly GCA_021464415.1. Lineage (NCBI taxonomy): Eukaryota > Viridiplantae > Streptophyta > Magnoliopsida > Dipsacales > Caprifoliaceae > Lonicera > Lonicera japonica. The sequence goes on along the minus strand of CM038467.1, from coordinate 6,317,074 downwards.
ATCAAAAAATTCCATCGAAAAGCGTGCCAAAATGACTAATCCGTACTGTTCATCCGTGAACAGTAATCTGCGTAGGAAATTTTTCCCCATATATATATATTATGTTTTCTTGGTAAAGTTAAAATATTATAAGCACAAATCCAAAAATACATATTACAAGGGGCATATCCATGGAATTACATCATAATTTTCTCATCCAATCCTCACAATTTACAAATATACCAGTCAGTAAAGCATCTATTCACGCTCCATTTACATGCTTTAGCTCTCAATATCTAACAAAATTACTGCCTCAAAAGGACTGCATAGTTATCATCTTTGAATGTTGGAATCAAGAAATAAGAATTAATGGTATGGTATGGTAGTACATTTAGGCCTCGTTTGATTCGGGTATTAAAAAGTGGGATGGGATTATTAATACCATTTTTTTTATAATACCTTGTTTGATTCGCACAAATGTGCTGGGATTACTAATACCGGTACTAACTTAATACCACTCTTTGTGCTATAATTTAATACCAGGGGGGGAGGTGGTATTGTTTATCCAGGATTAAGAAAAAGGAACCATATATTTTCAAAAATGCCATTACTAGTATAATATTTTCAAAAATGCCACTACTATTACTACTATATTATTATTATTATTTTAATTTATTTTAAAAAGATTTTTTTTTTATTTTGTTAGTCCAAAATATAATCTCGTATACAAGTTACAAAACTAAACATGATATTAATATCAGCATGAGATATCCCAGTATTAATACTGTATGAATCAAACAGGGTATTGGTATTAAATTAATACCAGGATTAATAATCCAGTACTATTAATACTGGTATTATTAATCCCACTGATCCTAATCCCTGAATCAAACGAGGCCTTAGTATATTATATTAATTTACAACTAATGGCCAATGGAATGTCTATGTGCTTTAAAAACCCTACCTCCTCTATGCAGAAAAAAAAGTAAAAAATTATTGCCTTATTGCATAGTAGCTAGGAACATATTTTATGATAATAAAGTATAATATGTGGTATACTCGAGACATTTTATAATATATTAATTGTATCTTAAAACATTTTGAGGTTTGGGTTTCAAATTCCAATACAACAATCGCATATTTTTTAAATTTATAAGAAAGTAATTTCATAGTTTTGAAAATGTAGCAAAATATAATGGCTAAGTGCTTCTCTTGCTTAACAAATATTATATAGTAAAAGATACAGCACAAAATAATGCCGCTATCCACAAAATACATGACAACATATATGCAACCGCCATCATGGGCACCCATGCCATAAGTAGAGATGTTCACGGTACATGAAGCACCATTTTTTACATGGGACTTTTGAATGATTATAAATAAATGAAATATTATTATATAATTTATGACTCTTACAAAGGATATATAGTAGTTTAAACTTAGATTAATTCAAGGAGGGTATGATTGCGGGGGAAAACAGTAATTCTCCACAAATATAAAAATGTGTCTATTATGTATTGATCCATCTTTTATTTTAATTAATGAGTAATTGACTATTAATATATTAATTATTTATCTCTAATTTTTATGTCTATATAAAATTATTTGAAAAAAAAAAAACTTGAGAGATATTGCGAGCCTGGCCGATGAAGAAGTGCAGTTAAACATTAAATGGGCCTTGACATTAAATCTGACTTCAGCAGTACAGTTGGAATAAATAATTTTTGCTTTTACTCACTCAAATTATTCTTAACAATACATTAGGCAGTACAGTTGCGATGGGTTTGTCACATGTTGAAGCCCAACAGTCTGGTCTCAAAGTAGTCAACAAAAGCAACCTTATAGAAAACTAATCTCCCTAAAACAGTAAAATTATTCTTCAAACGAAAGATTAAATGAATCAGGTGCAGCGTAACCTTTTACCAGTGAAACCGACGGACGGATTAAATTTCATATTCTATTTTAAGAGTTAAACGGATCGGTTTTTTCATAAATTTAAGAGGTATATATATTCAATTTAAATTTTATAGATTTTTTTTGAATTTTAAAAGTTTATGAATATTCAATTGAGATTTAAAAAAATCTTTTGAAACATTATTGTATTCAATTAGGATTTTAAAAAATATTTTTAAATCATACGATATTAAATTAGGATTAAAATAATATTTTAAAATCTTATGATATTCAAAATTTTATAAACTTTGAAGAATTTTATAAATTGATAGATTTGAGAGTATTTTTATAAATAACAAATCTACCAACAAATCTTCTCTTCAAGTGGAAGATTTTACATGGATTTCCTTTCCATCTTTCTCCAAAACTCTAGATATTATTTCTCTTATCTTTATACTCTATTAAACACTTCCATTTCATTCTCTCTATCTAAACCCTCTTCTTTTCTCAAACCCTATATATGATTTATTATTCGCCTTTATCATTCATTTTATCTAAAGCCTTTTTTTTAAGATACTGCTATTTTCAATGTTTTAATTATCCAATTAGACATCTTTAACCCTATATATTATTTATTATTCGCCTTTCTAAAAGATTTTCGCATCTCATTAGGCAGCACTTAAAGGGAGTTAGTGATAATAAATTTACCTTAAAGTGTTGTTTGTGATAAATATAGGGTGTGTAAATAACAATACTGTGTGATTGGGATTTAAGCTAAGTAAGCCCGAAGCCTACTGTTGGGCCCACTAAATTGTAGGTCGAGTCTTAATTGAGTTTGAGTCGAGCTGAATGTGAACAAAATCTTAAACCTGAATTAAATTTTGTTCGGGTTCAAACTTTATTCATTTAATAATATATTAGTTTCATGGAAGAATTTTATGCATTGGTATTTTAGAATTTATATGTTGTTGTAGAGTATTTTACATATAAAATATAGTGGTTTACAAATGCTTATTGGTTAATACTTAGTGCTTTACAATTTTTTTAATCATATACATAAATTTTAGAATAAACCACTCACTTGATCACTAAACTTTGGATATAATACCATTTTAAATGGCTATTTTATCAAAATGATATGTTAAAATTGACGGAATTAAGCCATCTACCTAGCACAAGGCTTTATTTAAGTGTAAAATGGTCACTTTCCCTCAAAATTAGAACACCCCTCTTCATAATACTTATAACGAAAAAAGGTATTCCTCTTCAACTATTTATCATCTTTAAACAAACCATAAAGCAGATTTTTCAAAGAACATTATTTTCTGCAAAATTATTCTCATTATGCCATGGATTAGGGATTACGCCTCTATGATGATTCGATACAATATTATGAAGAATTATATAGTACGTTTCTTGTAAATATCTTTTTACTTGAATTTTTTTAGCGTTTGTTCGATTCGTTTTAGGGTTTCAATGTAATTGTTTTTTACGATTTTGTGATTCTAGGGCACAATGATGTATATATTTAAGTAAATTTCGTTAATGCTCTGTTTTTTGAGATTTTCCATTTTATTACTGAATGTAATCACCTCCATGTTCAAAAGGCCGTTATGAAATGTAGAATTTTTGAAAAAAACTCGAGAGGCGCATATATCCTTTTATATATCTATGCTTTAACCTAAAAAATGAAAGTGAAGAGAAAATTACTAATTGCTTGGGTATGCTAAATACTCAAAAATGTAAATATGATATTTCATAGAAATTACAATTATCTCAATCAAGATTAAAGCTTAAGTACTTGTAAGATTACACAAGAAGACAAATAATAAAATAAAACAAAAACTTTTGCCAGGATAAAATTTATGATAATGGGTTATTGGTCCTCGCTCTGTAATATTTTATAACTCTAAGGATGGACGCATGTTTAATAATAGAAAGTAATAATAATTTCATAATTTGGTTTTACAATAAGGACACTTTTCATAATATTAATTTATTTTAAAGAAAATGATAAATGTTTATGGATAAAAATACCTTAAACAGTGCCTCTCTCTCGCTCACTCACTCCCGCGTCTCTCTCAGCCCCTAAACAGTCGATCCATATATATTCAAATAGAGAAAACATGAAATCATCAGTGAAGAAAGTCATAGAAAATAAACGTGTAATCATCGCTCACATCTCCACATTCCACCAACGCCTTTATCACGCCCTTAACCTTGGTCTCAGGTTTACTTTAAACAATTCTCTTTTATTTAATTTTTTTTTCTTCTTTATGTTTTAATTTTGTTCTCTCCAAGCTATATGCAAATATTTTAATTGACATAATTATACATATAATGCTGAAGTGAGAATTTGTTGGTTATATATGTACACACAAATATAAGTGTTTCTCGCATTTAAATCAACATAATCTGTGTAAATTGTGGAATTTTGTGTTACAAAAGGATTGGCAAATTCTAATTAGTAATAAGTTTAATAATGAGCTTTAATTTGAAAGAATTTGAGGTAGAATAGTTAAATTTGAATTATTGCCTTGTTTTGTTATGTTTTTATGTTAGGTTATGCTTATGTTGTACGAAAAATATTTAATTTTGTTGGCGAAGAAGAGTTAAGATTAACTAAGGAAATTCTTAAATCTGTTTATTAAGAGAATTGGTGTTAAATCTGTTTTAGCACAATTAAACCTTGGTGCTAAAATGGTTTTAGCACCTTGATGTGTAGTATTTGATGGGTGCAAATCTGTTTTAGCACCATGAATTTTGTTGTTCTTTGTTTTGTATTGGTACTAACATCATTTTAGCACCAATGTAAAACAACATTAATGTGTAGCATTGGATGAGTGCTAAATCTATTTTAGCACTATGAATTTTATTGTTCTCTGTTTTATAATGGTGCTAAAACAGATTTAGCACAAATTCTGATGAGATGTGAGATGTTTTAAGGAATGGGTATTAGTGTCTTTTAACACCTTGATGTATAGCATTGGATGGGTGCTAAATCTGTTTTAACACTATGAATTTTGTTATTATTTATTTTATATTGGTGCTAAAACTATTTTAGCACCAATGTTTTAGCACCATTAGTGCTAAAACTACCTTGATATGTAGGATTGGATGGGTGCCCAATCTGTTTTAACATTATCAATTTCATTATTCTCTATTTTGTAATAGTGTTAAAACAGATTTAGCATCAATTCTGATGAGACGTGACATGTTATAAGGAAGAGGTATTAATGTATTTTTTGTACAATATCTTTAATTTACACGGCTAATTTGTAAGTGTCCTTTTATAATTATGTTATTATTAGAATGAGCCCTTATGCCTATTACCTTATATTTTTTTTAAAAGAAGGGAATGTGTTCTAAACAAATACATAAACTTTTATATATGGATGTTAACTTGTCCCACTTTTAATGAATAAAAGGTTAAAGAAAATATGGTATTTTATTTGCATTAGTCATAAATTAACCAGGTATCATCAGTGGCGGATCCAAGATTAAAGGGCTAAAGGGGTTTAATGTAAAAATTTCAAAAAATTTCTATAAAGAAAATAATGTTAAAAGATAAAAATATAGTACTTTTATTCATAATTCATAACAAAAGTAATAAATATAAGTTACAATTATCCACGACAAGTTTTCATATTCTGAAAACGTTGCATTATAGTTTCGTTATCAATACAAGCAAAAATATATTTCTCAATGTAAACAATCAAGATATCATTCAACCACTGATCTCCCACTCTGTTGCGAAGTGAATTTTTAATAATATTCATGAAAAAAAGTGCCATCTCTATTGAAGTAGTTGCAACTGCTAAAATCAAAGCCAATATAAGAAGTAAATAAACATAAGGAAATATTTCATGCGTTCATTTCTCCACCATTTTTTTCGCCAGACTACTAATCCCTTTTAATTAAGAAAAATCACTACTTAAACTCATATGATGAACATAAACACCAAGTTGATCTTCAAGCATCAATAAGTATCTATCTGAAAAATCATAAAGTTAAAATTGAACAAGACGAACTAGCTTTCATTTGTCAAAAGCTACAAAGTTATTTTTCAGACTCAAGCATGCAAAACAAATAGATAACTCAGTACTTACCTCGTTGAAGTTATCATTTAATTCCTTAAATTGCTCATCAATTACATGAATAAAAATCTCCACACAATAACGATGATAATTTGTCTTCATTGGAGCATTGCGCCGTGATCTCCTTAGAATTACATATTCTTCATCTATGGTAGGAACTGTAATATCATGTTTGTAACAAAACGAAGATGCTTGTTTAACCAATTATTTAAACTCATTACCCCTCATCAACTATAGGTTTTTCTTGCATGTTTTCACTAAACTCATTGCACTCACAAGGTCTTGATATTTCTTTTGCAATGCTATAGACAAAGTATACATTGGGAGATGAGAGATTGAGAGGGTCGAAGTTGGAAGATGAGAGATTAAGGAGGGAGGCGGAGGACTAGAGGAGCTGTGGGTTGTTAAATGTGGCTGTTGTGCGGAGGAGCTGAGAGATTGAGAAGGGAAGCAGGAGCCTGCTATGCTGTTGCTTTGTTATATTTTTTTTTCCAAGGGGTTGAATTGTTGATGTCGCTATTGTGCTTTGTTTTTTGTTTGCTCAAATTTTTTATTCCAAAGGGTCGGCTGACCCCTCTTGTCTCCTACTACATCCGCCTCTGGGGCTGACCCCTCTTGTCTCCTACTACATCCGCCTCTGGGGCTGACCCCTCTTGTCTCCTACTACATCCGCCTCTGGGTATCATATAGGCTAAAACCTTGTATAAACAGGAAAAAGAGAAGTAGAAGTTTATGGAAGGCCTTACTCAGATGCTATATTAATATACCAATGGCTTCGTAATGGTAGTGGTGGTACTCGGAAGTTGATAATTTGATATGCTAAAGTAAATTTCAGAAATCAAGTGCATTAATGAGTTTGGGGCAGTTAGTATCAAATTTGCTCTGATTTATTGGAGAAAAGATTGCTTATTGCAGAAAAATGAAAGTTTTGAGGGAAAGTGGCCATTGTACCTTTAAATAGTGCATGGCTTAATTTCGTCACTATAACACCTTATTTGGACGGAATAATCATTTAAAAAAGGGTTTCGTTATTTAAACCCACTAAATCTGTCACAAATATCCCCTTATCACAAACACCTCTCAAGGGTAAATTTTCTAATCACTAACATTCCCTAAGACTCGTTTAATGAGATGTTAGTGCAGATGCACACACTCACCTTATTTGAGGAGAGTTTGTTTATAATAACTCGCATAATATTAGGTAATGAATTACTGGAGTATTTTTCAAATAAGACTCACCTAATGAGAGGTGAGTGCACTCACATAAACTCACTTTACATGAAAACAGTGTGTTACTAAGCATTCAATTAATATCAGGCAATGGAGGATGGTGTTTATGACAAATAAAATAGTGTTAAAATATATTTTTAGTTAAATTTTGAAATGACATGTTTGTGACAGATTTGAGGGGTGTCAATAACACCGTCCTTCAAAAATAAATCCAAATTTTTATAAGTACAATTGTTCGATTTAAAGTTTAGTGACTAAAATAATATTATATTTATAATTTAGTGGCTGATAAGCATTTTACTTTAAATTTTATACTAATTAATCTGTGTTAAATTATGAATTAAGTTTAAACATATAAATTTTTTTTTTACTTTAAGCTGAGTTTTAACGTGAATATGTTCAAAATAATTTAGAAGAATAGTAAATAACTCCTAATAATGTAATTCATATGGTCCGATTTATTTAAATCCTACCGCAGTGAATTTATTTCAAACTCGCTTTAAACGACGTTAGTGAAGGAAAGAATAGTTTGAACAGGTCAAATCAGAGGTCAAATCGTACAGTTTCCATTGAACGGACCAATATCAACCTTGTAATTCATGCTGGGATTCTGCTTCCCTAATCCCTACCCTCTAAATTGGCTATATTTACGAAAATTAGAAATGAAAATAATTTAAGACCATATTTTAATGACCTAATAATTGTATTACTATCGTCATCGCATATTTCCGAAGCTTCTGTATGCACCGACACGTGCCCATATTCATCTCCGGGTATACATCACGCGCCTCTTTGCACGTGCTGTCAGACATTTTCTTAACGATTTTCATTCCCAGAAAAGAAAAAAATATTAGTTTCCATTTGATTGGAAAGTAAAAAGAAACAAAAAAATAAAATAAAGTTAATTTTAGTAAAAAGATAAAAAATAAGTTAAGTAATAGAGATGATATTCTTATAATTTTTAAATTTTTTCATGAATAAATTTTCTTTACTTAGTGGTAAGTAAAATTTTTTTACAAAAAATATTAGAAGGTGAAAGATATATATTCATAAAATGAGTAACATTTATCATCATATTTTTTATCTTTTCACACAAACTAACTAAATTTATTTTTATTTTTCATCTTTGCAATCAAACGGAACCTTAAAGTCTCATAGCATCCACAGTAGGAAGGATAAAAAAATTAAAGCTAAATTTGAAAATATAATAATTGATTTTTTGAGATTTTGTAGCGGGTATAGTAAAAAAAATATCAATGCAAGAATGTCAAGTTCGCATGATTCATAAGCTTAAAAAAAATATTAAGAATTTATATGGATAACTTTTAACCTTATAATTTATAAGAGTAAAACATACTCGTATGCATATATTTTTTTACCACACGATTATATCTTACTCTTATGGTTCACATGAGTAAAATTTATGTGTATAGTAATTTCGTCTATCATATACTATATTATACTAAGTTTATAAGTAAAATTGTTATTTACGCCATAGAATTGGGTATGGTAAATTTACCCATTTATCATACCCGATGTAAATGCTCTAAAGTTGCTATAATTTCTTCAAAATTTAGTTGTCTCATTCTTTTTAATTTGTGTACAAAAGATTGGAGGTTTACGGTAAAAATAGATTCTATCTTTAAACATTTTTATGTTAAAATTTATATATTTTTTCAAAAAAAGGACTAAAGCGAAAATAAAACTTTAAAATTAAAAAACAAAGGAGTATCATCCAATTTTAAATTTACTCGTGCCAAAGTTATGTTCATATTTTTTTGTTATCAGTATTCTTATATCACAGAGAATCTATTGTGCTCATGCATATTAATTTGATCGGCATATTTTACATGTGTGCAAATACATGTTAATTTTTCAGATAAGAATTTTTAATTGCATTTAGCCCGGTAGTAATTAAGATTGTTTTCATATTAAAAGTTGTGAGTTGAAATCCACTCTTTAACATTATTTTATAGTTATTTATGGTGTGAGAGGTGTAACTTATTAATTTTGTATACACACCTTTAAAACTTACTGCTGGTACTTAATATGTAGTTGATAAGGGTGAATTCCGGTTTAACAAAATCAAGAAGTCAACAAGTCAAAGTCCTACATGAAAGTCACGTGAAGCAGGTCAATGGACCCCATCGTTGACTCAACAGTTCCGCGTGATGGTCATGTAGGGATAGCAACCCCCTTTACATGTCCCCGACATGTTTACAAGGCCAATTTAAGTTTATTGAACAAGCCTAGAAAGCTTGCAACGATCTAGGAGGCCTGCAGCGAAGCAAAGTGACATAGCAGTTGGCCAGTTCAATGCTTTCTAACAATGTGACGCATTGTTTGTCAGCAGAATGCCATGCTGACATTAAATGTTCTCCAACTACCACAGTAAGGTGGTTGGAGTGAAGATTAAGCAACACTCAAGTGCAAAATATAGATTTTACCCACGGAGGCAGAAGATTACGTGCAACTATAGCCTTGGTTTCAGAGGATCAATCATGCTTAAGTTTCATGTATATATAAAAGACATTTACTTCTTCGAAAATAAGAGAGATGGTCTACGTTCCATAACAAAAGAGTAACCAAGCAACTATTGTTCGTGGTTAAGCATTAATAGATAAAGCATTGACTAAGAGCCTAGAAGATGATTCTAGTAGCTCAAGAACACTAAGTATGCTGGCCTATAGAGAGTATTGAATCAAACATTCATTATCTCACAGTCTCCACATTCATTATGAGATCACAAAACGTTTAGATTGGTTGAATGACTGCATTTACTTCCGCTTTTAACACTATTCTAATACAAAAGTCTCTCCGAACTCATTCAACATGGATGGAGTAGAACCCTCACAGGGTTGAACAACCTCTATATACATTGTTTTGCTACTATTTATCTTATAAATGTCCAACTCGATCACATTCCACATGAACCAAATCCTATCAAATAAATCTAAATGAATGGTCAAATAAGTTTACCAAAATTTATGCACCATCTATAGAATAGGAGAAAATACTCTCTCTCTCTCTTCAACTATGACACCTACATTCTTTGTCATAATGTCACAAATTAAGAATTTTATTTTGAAATATGATTAAATAAAATAACACAAAAGTTAGCTGTATCTACGTCTAAGTACTTATTAATGGGAAATTAGTGATTTTTCAAAGAAGTGCAAAATTAATGTGAAATCCTTAATTCAGAAGGACAGAGTATCAGTACCAATTTTTAGCAATGAATGAATGAGTTGGATTTATATAGATATACAAGCGTTACCAATTCAAGATTTTTTTTGGCTAAAATGTGTAGATTAATTCTTAAAAATTATTTGTTGATTAATTAGGAAGAAAGGTAACTTTATCCTTAGTCATAGGTGTGGGCTTTATCTAAAAGGCAGCTCAAATCTTCCCCTCAACTCAAAGAAGCTGCCCGTAGCTTCATCTCTCATTCCTTTCGTTAGGTTCAAGTTGTTACATTTTATGTTAATTGGTTCAAGTTTTGATTTATTCGTAGATTTTTTAGCCAAAAATTCACGTTTAAATATTTTTATAATTCTTATAATAGATTAAAATTTAAGTTGATGTGAGCTCAAAATTTCTATGTGAAATTAGCATTTTTTATTCCAAAACAAACAAAAACTCCAACTAATTAAAATACTTACAAAATGTAATGCATGTTAAATTAAGCCTGCCTTGTTTTTCAAAATATGGCTAAATGGTAAAAAAATGACAACAAGTTATAGATCCATCAAAAAAATAATTTTGGCCAATCACAAGAGTAAACTTTTTAAATATTGTCAATTGGGTTCGACGGCTACACTAAGTTACAATGAGTTGACTTATGTACAAAAGAAAGTTTTAAAAAATATTATTGTAATTGTCACTAATTCAGAAAATTAGGAGAGAGTTTTTGAAAAAATTAACCTCGTTTCTATTTGTTTCTTGCAAAAACGAGATAAACTGAGAAAGAAAATTAAAACTTTAAAGTCAACGGGAATGAAAAAGTAGTTTTCAAATGACAACCCTTTTTTTTTCTTTGGACCAAAAATATTCCTTCCTTGGAGAAATTTATAGAAAAAAATTAATTTAATAAACTGATAAAAAGGAAAATAAATTTTTATTCTGAAAACTCCTAACATTTTTTTTTTTCTAATTTTTGTTTCGAAACTTAATCTTTAAAAAAAAGAGTAAGAAATCTTTTGAATTGAATAAAATATGGATGATTTATAAAATGTAATACAAAGAAGGCGGATTGAGTTAGTTGGAGAATTTAGACATAAAAAGAGAATAAAAATAGGCAAATAATCTAGTTATCTAAAGTGGCCGCCAATAAACACAGAGTGGATTGGTCACTTAGGCAAGTGCAAAAAGTGTTAAAGAAGGATGTTATTTTTGATAATTTGGCATGCTTATACTTGATATTTTTCTTCTAAAAAAAAAACGATTTACTAGTCTCACCGTCTGCTAGAAGGTGTATTTTTGATGATTAGTTATGTTAAAATTATTGGTTTATTGTAAACCATACAGATATAATTAATGAGTGAAATTATAGATTTAAAAGAGGCGTGACAAGAATCTCAATTTCAGTAATTTTTATTCTTCTCATAACATATATTGTATTATATTTAAATTTGAGTGTGATAAAAATAGAGTATTTATATTATTAAAACAATAAGATATTTTTAGAGTATTTTAAACAAATTATACTACACATTTTTAAAATTATATATTATTATAATAATGTGTATAATTATTTTAACACTTAAAAAAAAAAGAAGAAGTAAATATTGAACTTAGTGCACCGTATATAAAATAATAATAATAAAAATAATAATTGTGGAGGGGTTTAGAGGGTGGGATAAAAAAGGCCACAGCCTCTATAGATATATATATATATATATATGCAGAAAACAGTCAGTTCTGTCCGAGCGAGTGATATAGCTGCTGCAGCTAGCTTCAGTACACACGTTAGTCAGTTGTAGTATCAGTTGTAGTACAGTACCCTCCCTCTCTCTATGCGCACACACTATATAAATGAAATTCAGTACTGCTCCTTTCTTTTACCAATTAATTAATAACTCTCTCTCTCTATTATCTCTTGAACGCATCATCCGTTACTCATGGGCGAACTTTCAAAAACCCTAGCTGCTGATTCTACTACTACTATATTTTTCCTATTTATCTTTAAGCTTCTTATTACCCGCATACACGTACCTACATTTCATTTTAACCGATTTTTCCACTAAAAAATGTATCTCATCTATTCTAACAATTAGTTAACCCTCTAATTTTCTCCATACATAAAATAACTTAACAAGTAATGAGAGCAACCTAAACAAAATCATATATGGCATACATAACCAAAATCCTTAAATATCACACACACAAACAAACATCTAACACGCATGGTCCGTCCTTAACTAATTCCATCTAAATACAACCCCCAAAATTTTTTCATATCAACTCCGTGTCCGTGCACCAACTCTTTCATTCATGCATGATATTACACCTACACTAAAAATTCTGCGTTACCGCAAAAGTTATAAAACCACATACGCACGCACGCATTATTATACAGGCAGCTAGATAGATCCCAATTAAATTAATTAAGCACCGTTGAAACAACCACCTAACTTCAAATCAAGCTCCAGATTAACACTACTACCACCGCCGCCACCACTACTCCTCTTGCCTTTATTCGTACTACTCACAGGCAATGGATAATTACTGAACAACTGCGCGACACAAGTCACAACTGAACGATTCCCACCTTTGTTATGCGCCCTACCCACCTCACACCTCTTCCTCTTCCTCCCCTCCGTCGCCGTCGACGGAAACATTGGGGGAATCACGAAGTTGGTGCGTGCCTTGGACCCACGCAGCCTCCTTGCCGCAGCGTCATATGCACGCGCCGCCTCCTCCGCCGTGTCGAAAGTGCCTAGCCAGTGTCTGCACCTCCCAATACGGTCGCGTATCTCCGCCGACCACCTCCCCCACGGCCTCTTCCTCACCCCTCTGTAGCTCCTCTCCACTGGAACATTACCAACACTAGTCGTATTATTCTCTTTTTCAAGACCCGAACTGAAATTATTATTATTATTATTAGTTAGTCCGAATAGAACTTGTTCACCAACAATAGCTGCTATTCCTTCGAGAACAGGAGGTTGGTTTTGAGGTTTGGGAATAACAATATCATCTGGAATGGAGAAATGACCCGAAAAAGTATGGGGATCAAGTACGTGTTGATTTACCATTTTTGGTTCCCAAATGGGGCAGAAGAAGAATAGTAACGGGGTGGTGATGATTCGGCTGATTGAAAACTAGTAATCGGCCACAACGGAACGTGGTTTTTGTTGTTCATGGTTTTCCTTAAACACAAGTGCTTTTACAAAATATTAAAATTACTAAAAAAAGACTAGAGAGACACAAACATTGTTCACACATTGGAAGTGATGGACTCGCTATTTATACATACATCCACTTACCGAGTAAATAATATTATAATATTATTTTTATTATTTCGAAAAAATTATACAGGTTTTATGGAAATTTTTTAAAGATATAGCTGTCAAATTCGATGCGACCACAATCCGTCACGTATATTTAATAACTTGCTTGCTTGTCATAGCTTTTCAGGGGGATAATATACTCTTTCGTTACAATGACATAAATACCCCTGTATGTTTGAGAAATAAAGTTGCCCAAAAGCATATCTACGCTTCGTACGCTAAACTTAATGCACAAATTGCTATTTTATCTTTCTAGGTTTAGTAAGATTTATTATTTATGTTTGTGTATGGCAAAAAAGGAGACCAAAACGAGTATGATACATTTCTAAAATGAAAAGAAATTGAGAAAGAATCACTCCATACTATCTGAAATAAGATTTTAATTTTATTCATTAAAACAGAAATATGAAAAACACTTTTTAACTGGTGCCGGATTCATTATTTTAAATTTGGGAAGGTAACATGTTTATACATAACAAATAATACTATTATTAATTTTATTTACATTGGGACGAGTAATAAATATTTGTTCCATTTGGCCGTGTTTATGACATGTGCATTGGTGCATGAGATAAACTTGCTTCCTAACTAGGTAAATTTACCCATCCTCTATTATAGAAATTCAAATTTATGGAATTAACATATTTTATAAGAGCATCTACTTCTCCAATTCACTAGTTAGGGTTAAACATTATCAAACACACTAAGAATCTACTCCATTGTATATGTCAAAAACTAGGTTAAGATGAAATTAAAATTGTGTTATTAAATGCTAATTTGTTGGCTAGCGATATTAGTTGTTTGTTAATACTAATAAATAGCTAGTGAGTGATTCGTGTTTAACAATAGTGGGTTAAAAAATTGAAATCCTCAATCGGAGATGCTAGGTATAGTGGCATTATGGGTAATAATGTGAGATGATGGGTAAAATTAGCAGGGGAGGGATGTGATAACCTTGCAGCCGTCGGATTACGTAACTTGTAGAGTAGCAAAGCGTCACACTCACAGAGAAGCTGAGAGAGATCGGAGATGGTTAGTTTGACTGGTTGGGCTTGGCCATTGATAGCTGCTAATTAGATAAGAGTTATATATGATGAGCTGGTTTAACCGGAGAGAGAGAGAGAGAGAGAGAAGTTTTGGGTGTGACGAAGGTGCATGGGTACAACCGTGTGGTGCTGTTAAAGGACCAATATGCAAACAAGGGGATTAATTTAATTAGTATTGATGAATAATAATATATATTTATATAAATAAATATATATATATATATATATATATATGCATGGAGCTAGAGATATAAATATATAGGGAAATGAAAGGTGGTGGTGGTGGTGGTGGTGGTGGTGGTGGTGGTAGGTACATTAAGGGGCCGGGTTGCGTGGGATAAAACGAGGGTTAACAGTGATCATATCATAATACTGAATTGAATGACTCCTGTAATCTTTTGGATTGCTGTAAAAAAGATCCGCCCCTTTTCAATTTTTGATGGGTACGTGCGCTATAAGCTAGGGAGACACATGCATCGATCTCTTCAATTCCTTGCTTGATGTGGCCTCTTGCTAGTTGGTACAAAATTTATACACAAATTATTTTTTTTCCAACCAAATTAAAAGTTCATTTATTTTTCAAGATTAATTAACATAACATAAGCTAAGCTGTTATTTTTTTATCTTTCGCGCGGATACAGTGAAAGTACGTCTTTGTTTCAAGTCTCTCCTATATTTTTACTTTCTCTTCTTAAATTCAATAATTTTTAACATAATTGATTAGTGGCTCAGTCCTTCTTGATCACAAATTGCAAATTCAAAATTCAGCCGTGGTTATTATATTGTATGAATGATCAATCTAAATCTAAGAGATTTTGTGTTTAAATCACATCTGAGATCTAACTTTTCTTTATTATTCTAAAGAAAAAAGATAGACATATATTATCCTTTCCTGAAAAAAAAAAAAAAAAAGAGGAAGAAGAAATAAAAAGCATTGCTATATGCAAGGAAAAAAGGGCACACTCTTCCGCTTTCCTAAATTAAAACCGATCCGAATTGACTAGAATTGTCTAATTCGGATCATATTTGACTCACTCTTCAAACTTTTTTAATCGGATTTGTATATTAATTTATGGTACCACGAATCTTATAAGAAAATACGTAACAAAATCATCAACATGAATAATAGGGGTAGTTTTGCTTTTATGGCCAGTATTTCACTTTCAGTCTTTCTATGAAACTTTTCTTGCAATTCGATCAATCACTGTTTAGGAAACAACAGTTATACCATTTGTAACATTAATTTGAAAAACTTAATATTTAATTTAAAATTTACAAGAAAAAAGGAAGCTTTTTAATTTGCTACATAATTTACTTTTGTTTAATTAAAATGACATTTTATATTTTAGTTTGAACTAAATATATCTGAATAGTACATAAATCACGTGCACATGTAATCTAGTTATATATATATAACAGAGAAGAAAAACATTTAACAAGGATATAACTAATTAACTATGAGAATACATGGAGAGCGCCTATACAAGCTATGCATATACATTATCATATAAAATGTCCTACTCAATAAAGCAAATTTAGAAGAAAATTTTCCCTATATTAGGTAACAGTTAGGAGTACTAATTGCATAAAGGATTTTTGGGGAGCCCTCACAACGAGGAATGATTTAAAAATGTTAAAATTAATTTAGAATTATTAGTTAGCATCTGAGATGCCCTCAAACGAAAACAGTATATGATTTAAAATCATATTAATTGTTGCATTTTATGTTATTATGTATTCCTAAACATTGAACGTACATGGTACAGTGCTCTAGAGGATAGGTTTTTATGCGTAAAATGTTTGAATTATTTTAATGCAATAATTTGGAATTAAGTTTCGATGTAGAATTAATTGCAATCTCGCAATAGTTAACACATTGATTATATATGTTTAAAAATCATATGTAGTATTGGTGTAAAACATTAATAAGAAAAATAGTACTGGAGTCCTCCTTAATTCCAAAAAAACTTGGAAGTCATTTATTAAAAAAAAAATTATTGCAAAAAGGCCAACATTTACGCAATTAAAAATCCACCAAATTCATACCATGCAATAGTTTGCAGTCATAACTAGCTAGCTTAACGTAGTGCCAACACAAACTGCTAGTTAATTGATCCTTTTCTCTTCTTTATTTCCTATCTAATTTAATGGTGTTGGTTAATTGCTCTAACCATGTTTACCATATATATATATATATATATTTTCCTATATTGATCGACTCTCTTGGCTTGTTTTAGGCATATATATACCTTCAGTAAAGAAGCACCACTTCTCTATATTATCAATACTTTAAGAAATTAACAATATCTGCTGCATATATATATATATGCTAGGAGGAACAAAAGAGAATGTCGGTCTACAAACCACACTAAGAGAGAGAGAGGGGTTTTATTTCCTTAAAAAACAAGGAATTGAAGATAGTTTTCCGAGGGAGCACGCGAGTGTTTTAGTGTTTCAAAACGTGCACTCTTTGGACTGAGAAACTATTACTTGTTTAGTAGAAAGAAAGAAAGAAAGAAAGAGAAAGAATCCCGAAAAGAAACAAGACAAGGAAAGTATGTTATAATGACACCTTTATGATATCTGTACTTTTTAAGTGGTGGTATGTGTGTTTCAATATCTGTATATATATATATGTATCTATGCGTCAGTCAGTGGAAGTCTTTTAGGCTATTTTCAAGGTTACCTGGGAAACGTAAAAATTGTCCTCAACACTGCAAAACTCTCTTTGTAATCTTCTCATTTTGAGTCATTGATGTGGCCAACTTTATGAATATTCTTTTCTAACCCCACCCGCCTAATCATCCCCCTTCTTTTTTTAAGTTGATTTTTGGGCAGGAAATAAAAAAATCGTGGATCGGAGAACCGATTTGAACTGAACTGATAATCGAATCGTAGATCGTTAACGATTCGATTATCGGTTCTTAGTATAATTTCTTTACAAAAATCGTTAAGGAATTATTATTGAATTTCCCTTCTAAGTGCTATTCTAATGCTTATAAACCAAACCGTTAGAACTATTATTTCTTTCTAATAACTGTTAATATTTCAGTTTTTCTCTTATTAACGGTTAACCAATAAACTAAAAGAACCGAATAACCGTTATTTCTTTTCAATAACCGTTAATATTTCAATTTTCTTCTTGTTAATGGGTAACCAATAAACCGAAGGAACCGAACCGTTAGAATTAGTTCAGTTCTTAAATTGGTACTGGTACTGGTTCTTTACATTTTCATAATTAGAACCAAACCGTTATACTATAACCGGTTTGGTTAACGGTTCTTCAAAATTTGTTAAAGAACCGAACCGGTTCCAGCCCTAGTTTATTTTATTTTCACCCATAATAATATTTGGTTTCACTCTCATTTTTTATTTGAATATTGACTATCGAGTAAAAGCATGTTATTCGGTTCTTGAGTATTGAGTATAAGTTTATCACTCAGTATTTAAGAGTCAAGTAAGGCATTTTAGAATTATATTCGACCATCGAGAATTGAATAACAAATCCTTAGTCAGTACTCAAGGATCAAATGATAAGTGGGAATGTAATCAAACATTATTAAGGATGGAAATAAAATCACCCTTTTTCAATTGAAGATTTCTAATATTTATAAGAAGACACGCACACACACACATATATACATAATATCTTCACGATACAGTTAACATGTGTATAAATATTATACATGTTAATTATTCATATTAGAATATTACATGTGCATTCAAGCATTGAACTCGAAAAAGTGAATATATAACATAAGTGTATTGATCAATGTGCAAGGTAATAAGAATATGAATCTCACTTAGTCACTAATGCATCGATATCACATTATTTAAATCAATTTTTATTAATATTGTGTCCCTCTAAAATAGCTCTAATTTCATATTTACTAAATTGATCACAAGTTTTTAGTTTCAACTTTACGAATAGATTTTTGTGTATTATTCGCATTCTAGTATCACTCGAGAGAGAAAAGAAAATAGGCAAAACACGAGCAAGCATGGTTAGAACCTACAAGGCTACAAGCACTACCAGATATGTAGGGGTTGAAATATTTTGGGTTGTGAGAAGCCAATGCAAGTAGACTGGCCCACCTTTGGATCTGAGGGCCCGTGGTTTGGCTATAGTAATTTTTATTTATTTTTTTGAGAATGGCTCTACTAAATTCTGAATACCGTCTTAATGTTTTCGGACTACTAACGAACTTAATATAAATCTAAATAATGATGGGACTCAATTTGAATTTTAGCAAATTGCATTTTTTTCTCTTTTATACTATGTATTATTAGTTTATGTTAATCGTTAGATTGCAAATACAAACTTAATGCAATATATAATTGATTGAATAATTTACAGCAGCTGATCGCAAATACCACCAGCAAATTGGCCCCTAAAACCAGACCATCCATATTAAGTTAAGTGTGGTGGTGCACTTAATAGGTCTGACTTGGTAATTTTTAGGGTAAAAGAGGGTTGCACCTTCTTGGACATGTGGCATGTGAAGCCCCGATTTACCATAGGAAGGCAAAAACCTTTGGGAGCAGGCAATTACGGATTGCTATAACTAACAACGGCATAAAAGTGTAATTAAATTAATTTTTTTGCCAAACCAACCAAATTGCATAATAAAGGTCCATTAGACGAAGTGGAGTTACTAAAACATTATATAGAGTTATAGATTAATTTAAATAAGTTTGTACAATACTTTGATTCTCCATTATAGAATAGAAATGTCTCCAAATTTTGATACAACAAAATACATAAGCCAACTGGGAAATGCAACACGTACATGCCAAGATACAAAATTAATAGCATTGGTTTCCTTGTCATAAGAAACCCTTAAAGCATCATAGGCTTTTACCCCATCTTTAATTGATACTTGCCAATGTACCTTTGTGGGAAGACTATGAGCCCAACGAACCCAATGGGAAGTATAGATTTTATGATAATGAAAATACAACTTGGCACAAATGGTCTCCCCCTTTCCTGGTGAGAGAGCCTCTATGATAAGCAAGTGAATGGGGCCGGTCTGTGGCATTAAGCCATTTTTCGCACTCAACCGCAGCTAAATGATGTGGGTAGACCTTGGTACAGAACTAGTCAGTCCTTTGAATATCAAAGTAGTTATATACATCATGTAAACAAAATACCGTATAGTTCCATGCGCTCCGGGTGGTACCGAACAAGTCAGCGTAGGGATGGCAAAAAAACCCAACCCGGTGGGTTTTCGACCCGACCCAACCCGGATGGAGCGGGTTCGGGTCGGGTTTTTTTGAGGGCGGGTCGGGTTTGGGTTTCAAAGGAAAAACCCGAGGCGGGTTAGGGTTAAGGTTTTGATAGTTTTAAACCCGACCCGACCCGCATGCTTATATATATAAAAAATATATATATGTTACTATTAAATATATATATATATAGCCTTTTAAGAATCTCTAGTTTCATCCAGAAGAAATATATTTATATATAGATAATAAATCTGTTAGTGAATTTTGTAAATAGATAAAATAAAGACTATTTTTGTTTGTTTAAGAATAATCAAGATGGAATATATATATATATATATATATATATATGTGTGTGTGTGCACTATTGTGCTTTTTATTTTAAAAAAATTTGAAAGGCAGTGCGCCAGTGAATAGTGCATGAACATATAATGATATAAAGGCATAAAGATTGATTTTTTTTATGAACTTACGAATTCGGGCCGGGGCGGGGCGGGTTCGGGTTTTAAGGCATAAACGCGGAGCGGGTTTGGGTTTCAAAAAATAAACCCGCATCGGGTTCGGGGCAGGTTCGGGGCGGAGTATTTTAGATGCGGGTCGGGTTTGGTATTGGCCAAACCCGCCCCGAACCCGACCCGTTGCCATCCCTAAGTCAGCCCTTTGGGTCAAAATCGTATGAACGTAGTAATGATCCAATCCAACTACATACACTTATATAGTACTAACCTTGGACCAAAAGCTGCCAGTGCACCACCATAACCTACAAGCCAAGCACTACTTCACAACCCCCATGCCTCACCACCACCACAGCATCGATCATGGCCTCATTTAGGGTGTTAAAGCTAATTCGAAAACTGACTGAAGAAACATAACCGATCTGCAAATTTCAAACCAAAAAAACGAAATCGAAAATGAGAATATCGAGTCAAAACCGAATATTTTAATTCGGGTTAGGGGCTAGATAGTCCAAAACCAAACCAATGTTATGGTACAAAAACGACTTTTATTAGAATATGTTCCTTATTGATTGCATGTTGTGATCTTTTAAAAAAAATCATTAATGCATGCCCTTATTTAATTAATTAATTACATAATCCCGCCAAAAATTTATTATATACATGATGGTAAGATAATTCATCATTTTATTTAATGTGTTTTATTCTTATAAATATACAAATAAAATAAAGAACATATTTTATATATGTTTGCTTTTTATTTTTAGCAAACTACAATTTGAATTTGAATTTGAACCAATTTAATATTACTATTAGTATTCCATTGTTATGTTAAATTCATTTAGAGGTAGAAATAAAATATGTCAAAACCGAACCAAAAAATTTGGTTTGAGTTTTGCTTACAAGATTTGAAAATTGAAACTAAAATTTTATATTTGATTTAAGTTTAAGGTATCTTACTTTCTACCCCGATCGAAACCTAAAACACCCCTAGCGGCATTAGTGGTGGTGGGACGGCGTTGTCAGCAAAACACTTCAAATCACTACAAACAAAATAAGGATATGCATAGAAGGGGTAATAGAAAGGCTGAGTAAAGTTTACCACGAAAAATAAGGATCCCTGGCGGTTATTAAGAATAAATCTGCGGTGCTAATATTTGAGTGTCAAAAAGTCCCCACATACACAACAATTTTTAAAAGGAAAACCTTGAACCGACTTATCTCCTACTTTGAGTTACTCTGATCAAGAACCGGTAAACATTCAAGCATGATCTCAACCGCACGTTCCAATTCGTGCTCTGAGATGATCAACGGTGACACTAGCCTAACAACTTTTCCTTTCCCTGCAGTTGATATCAGCTCCTATGGGAAGACCACCAGCGAGGGGCTCCGCCAGGGTCATCATATCTGGTCTGGTTATGCGTCATAGGCTTCTTGGGCCCAAAGATAACCTGTGCGGCCCAATCCACATTGGACCTACATATTTGTTAAAGGTACATCAGGACTGTTAAGATTAAACACCACCAAAGAAAATAAGAGTAAGAGTAAATCTAGCAGTTTGATACAAAGAGTTACGACAAAAAATACATTTAATTAGTCAATAATAGACGCCTATGAGAAAATAGTTGAAATTATTGAACCGTTGAACGATCCACTAACTAACAAATTATTATATGTATTAACTTTTTATGTGCATAGCATTATTGCAGAATAAATAGCTCTAACAAAGGCGCTACTAATAGGAGTTTTGAGCATTTTCAAAACATGATTCGTGGAGCTAATTTCTTGTCAAAGACTTTCACCGCCCTCAACTTTCAATGCAACTAGTATCAGATGCCTGATGTATAGACGTTTGTATAATGTCTCACTTTGGAAGAGCTGAGGGGTGAAAGAGAGCATTAACCATGAGAACACGTAGTTTATGTGGACAAGACAAAATAATGTACCTCGTCATAAACCAATAGAGAGCCAGATTCATTACAGTCAGTACGCAGTGATTGTAAAAACTTATTTGTTACACTATATATTCCACCTTCACCCTGAATCAGTTCCACAAATACAACAGCAATATTTACCAATTTGAATGAGTTCCCTTGCAGCATCAATGTCCCCATACTCTAGAAAAGTGACACTTGGCACGCATCACAGGTTGCGTTCTGTAGTGCTCTTTGCTTGTCAACGTGAGAGCACCCATGGTCCTCCCATGGAAGCTATTACTAAACGAAATAAACTCCGTAGGCGCCACCTTCCCATCGGGATGGGAAAATTGTTGGAACTTTCTAGAAAATTTAATTGCAGCTTCATTTGTTTCCGTTCCAGAGTTTGAGAATAATATGTGACCAGTAAACGAACAACCAACGAACCAACGAGGCGCTGTCCAAGCTCCAATTACACGAAAAAACAAAAACTAACAAGGAATATATACGAGTGAAATTGATCAATTACAATTGTATATTAGTCAACTTGAACTCGCACCTACTATGTATGAAAAACAAAATTCCCACCTATTAAGGTGTTTAGTAATTATTGCTGACATATGTCAGTAGTCGGTACTGTCGTCTGCCCTGTCACCGTCCTCACCCAATCAGGATCCCCATGCCCAACTGCATTCACTGAAATCCCGGACGTCATATCCAAATACTCTCTCCTTTTAGTATCGTATAATTTACAACCCTTACCATTCGAGAACACAACCAGAGTTCTAGCATAAGTCCCCATAAAAAATCCGCTATCATCCTTCATCACTTTCTTACTTGATACCCCCAAGCCTAATTTTTCCAGATTTGGTTTTTCCACATTAGCACAAGCAAGCCCTCTCCCACCATTAGATGGATTTGAAAACGATATAGTTCAAAGGTTAGTTGAACGATGTAGATAACTAACTGGAAAAATGGTATTGCTGAGGAGAAGATTAAATGAATTCATATTTCTTTTAGGATTTCAATAACTAATCTGCTGTAGAACGGTGGGGACCGACCTTTGTTGCAAATCTTGTAATAACAAGCACAATGTGAATACAAATCAAGTATATAACTTGGTAACATACAAGATTTTAAGGTTGTGTTTGATAACATATTATCATTTTTATGCCCATTCTTAACATACTCTCAAAAAACAAATACCGGATAAAAGAGTTAATGCAACTATCAAGTATACATAACAAGCATTAAATTAAAGCCAGTGCTAAGGAATTTATGTCTGGGGGTCTATAGTAATATTACTATGAAAGTTAAAGCAGATGGATAATAATTATTTTAAAATCAAGCTCATATGTCAAATGTTTTGGTGGATTCTCAAATGAGAAATAAGGAAAATGAGTTCTTACACATATATGTGGAGCTAAGTGGGGCAAATGATGAGTTTTTCCAACAAAAATCTAAACTCGGATGGATTTATAGTGGAGACAAAAATATTGCTTACTTCCATCAGAAACTAAATTCCAAAAAAGCTCGAAACAAGGTTTTTTTTTATTACAGGTATGTAGAGGGAGAGAATAAAGGGGAGGAAGTTGTGCATCGAGAAGCTGTATCCTTTTTCACCCAACTTCCAGGGCACGGGAGTGGGGGGGAATAGAAGGATTATAGATTGATTGGGGGAATGAGGACACTGAATACTAAGCAACAAACTTAACTCATTAGCAAGGTTACTCGGGAAGAAATCAAAACTGCTATGTTCTCTATTTATTCTGAAAAGGTGCCGAGGCATGGTGGTTTTGCTCTAAGATTTTTGAAGGAGAGTTAGAATTTAGTTGGGATTGATATAGAGAATGTTATGTTGGAGTTCTTTAAGAGAGGGAATATGCCAAGAGCATGTAATGCAACCTCTGTTTCCCTTATTCCTAAGGTGTAAATACCATCTACTATGAAGGATTTTTGCCTTATATCCTGCTGCAATGTGACTTATAAATGCATCTCTAAAGTCATTGTGGGTAGATTAAATAATGTTTCGGGAGATCTGGCTGGCCCGCAGCAGTCTGCGCTTGTACTTGGGAGACACATACATGATAGCATCATATTTATGCAGGAAATGATGATAGGTTATCATAGAAGTAATGGCTTTCCCAAGTCTGCTCTAAAAATTGATATTCAAATGGCATATGACTCAGTGAAATACGTGTTTTTGAGGGAGGTTCTTCAGAGTGTGATGATTGGTTAGATCAGGGAATGTATTAATTCCCCTTATTACTCTATATCTTTAAATGGATATCTAGAGGGGTTTTTTAAGGGTGCTAAAGAATTAAAGTAAAAGGACCATATTTATCCCTATTTGTTCTTGCTAGTTACAGAGGCCTTCTCCTTTATTTAGTACACTTGCTAAAATGGTTGGCAATTTCATCAATGGTGTGGGGATATGGAGGTTAGCCAGCAAGCTTATTTCAAGTGTCGCTAATGATTTGATTATGGGCATGGATATGAAAGAACTCCCAGTTAGGTACTTAGGGGTTCCTTTGATCTCCACTAAACTAAGGGCTAGGGATTGCACTGAAATCAATAAGAAAATGTTGAAAGAAATAGCTAACTAGACTGTTAAAACCTTGAATTGTGCCTGGCGAATCCAATCTGTGGTTTCAGTTCATCATAGTATACAGGTCTATTGGCGTATTAACTTTATTTTACCCTACAAGGTGTTCAAAGAAGAAGATGTGGTGCTTAGAAGATTCATATAGACGGGAGCAGATATGAAGAAAACAGGGTCTAAACTTGCATGAGATAAGGTTTGAACTCCCAAGAAAGAGGGTGGATTGGGTATCAAAGATAATAATACTTGGAATAAAGCTTGTATGGTAAGGCATATCTGGGAAATTGCTAAAAAAAAGTACTCGCGTTGGGTTAAGTGGTGCCACCAGTTTATGTTACTAAGGAAGAATTTGTGGGAAGGCTCCTGGAGTACTAAGACTTCATGGACCTGGAAAAAATTAATGAAGTTATAGGGAATAGCTCAGCAGTTCCTCACAAACAAAATAGGGAATGGTAAATATTTGGGTTTGGTTAGATAGGTGGCATCCTCTAGGGCCTCTTAAAAGCAGGTTTGGTAACAGAAATTAGTATGATGCAGTTAGTACTGAAAATGCAAAAATGACAGAAATGGTGAGTAAATATGGGTGGAGGTTGGCCTCTCTCTCAAGACCTTATTCAAATTAGTATTAACATATCTTCTTATACTCCTAATGTGGATAGAGAAGATGAGGTTATATGCACTGGCGGAGTCAGGAATTTAGTTCAGGTGGGGCCAAAAAAAAAATTTGTTCAAGAATTTTCTAAGCTAATATTGAATCAATCACAATAATCAAAAAATAAATATATCAATCTCAATATTAACTTATCAAATAATAATCTAATAAACAAATCAACCTTCAATAGCAAAATTTATTATCAATATTTAACAATCTAATAAACAAATCAACATTAATAAATAATAACCAACAAACAAATATATTAACAATTTAAGAAGCAAATCAACATTAAAACACCTAATTTTTAATATTCAAAATTTTAAAACAAAATGTATAAAATTATAAAAAAAAATCTAACCTAAAATACCGAAATAAATGAAGAATGAAGATGGAGAGAAGAGCTGCTAAGCCTGCTGCTTAAAATAAAAATAAAAATTTAAACTGAAGAAGCAGTCGAAGGAATAAAAAAGGAGAGAAAGAGGAGAAGAGAAGACTGAAGACAGAAGGAAAGAGGCGGCGGTGGTGGCGGGCTCCTAATTAAAATGCTATGACCTAATATAAATTACAAACTCACCCCTCCAACTTATAACATTTATTACACAGCGCCCCCTGTGCAAACCTTTCTAACTTCACAAAAAAAAAATGCGCCAAACTATACCACTCTTACCCGTATTACAACACCTGCCCCTCGTCTTATTAGTTTAATTGCACACACCTCCAAGTTATAACATTTATTACACAACGCCCTCTGTGCAAACCTTTCTAAATTCACAAAAAAAAACCGCGCCAGACTATACCACTCTTACTCGTATTACAACACCTGCCCCTCGTCTTATTAGTTTAATTGCACACAGCACGCTCTCTCAGAATTACACAATGGCCCCTGATCTTTTTTTTCTCGCACAAAAACCCATATACTCTCTAAAAATATTTCAAAAGTCCAGGTGGGGCCATGGCCCCACCTCGCCCCTGGTTATATGTAACCTTGCTACTCAAATTAAGTGAAGAGTGTGTGGAATGCTATTAAGGTTCATTTTCCAAAGGTGAACTGGTCTGTTGGTGCGGCACAAAGACTACGTTCTAAGTTGTAGTATTAATTTTTAGATAGCCTTTCATGATAGGCTAAGGATTAAAGATAGGTTACTCAGATAGGGAATGATCAATTATAGTACTTGTGTCTTATGTGGTCAGGCCGAAGAGAATATGAATCACCTGTTTCTTGCTTGCAGTTTTTCTAAAGCTATTTGGGGGGAGGTCCTGCATATAATGGAGGGCTGTCTCATTGTAGCTCTCGGTAGTAAAAAATTGAATAGGCTCTACAGCAATTTAAAGGGAGCAGTTTGCATACTAAAGTTGGTAAGCTTGCTTTGCCAGTTGTTTTGTATTGCATTTGGCAGAAGAGAAATTTGAGAATTGTTTCTGGAAAATTTAGATACCCTTACTTGTCAATTTGTTACACGACCCGATAAACACAACATGAGATTAACACAAATTTTTTGGGTATAGGTAAATCTTAACGGATTATGAATATTGAAAATAAATGGGTTCATAATTTTCAAAATGAAAACTATATAGAGTACGTCGGGTTCTTTCTAAGTGATACTTGTATTTATTAAATTTTGGTATAAATATTCAACGATCCACAATATCTCCTTAACGGATTAAATTTAGCACATATTTTTGGAAAATATCCTTAATAAGTTGTGGTTGAATTGGGTGTGTTGATACGGAAGGTGAATATGAGTTCCACAACAAATACCTAATACTAGCTTGTGTTGTATCCAAGTTTGCATAAATTTAACCTGTTTGATCTGATCCGACCTAAATATAACAATTTATAATTACCATTATGGTTTGATATGATATAGATGAAACCTAAATAACAATTATAAACTGTAACGCCGTTAGGTGGGTCAATTTCGAGTATCGAGTTCAGACTATGCATGTTGAAAACAAATGGGTGCATTTTTTCTTTAAAACAAAAACTGCATCAATTAAGTCGGGTTTTTTCTAGCTGTTGTTATAATGAATTTTGTTATAAATATTCAATAGTTTATGATATCTCCTTAATGAATCATATTTGAGGCGGGTTTTGAAAATTAGGCACAAATTCAAATTGGTAGCACCATAGACAAAAGCATATCTAGTATATGTGTACATGTAGAGACAAAAAGCAAGAAAAAAAGGTTATAAATCAGAAAAATCCATACAATTCCCAAATATTTATATTCTATAAAAATGTCCTCATTCCGATCTTAATATTAATAAAACTTGATACCAATTTTTGCTAATTCTTGGGCTTTGAGCCCCAAAATGGACAGATCCATTTCAACGAGTCAAAACATTAACTATGTAAAAATTGTGGCCAAACTACCGAAAATAACCCTATGAAGTATTGAAGTGTGTGAACTTTGTCAACCCAGAAAGACAAGTCTCATTTTGCATAGAAGAAAAATCCAAAACGAAGAGGAAAGCGTAACCAAACAAAAAATAAAGAGTGATTCGAGTTCAAACCATCTTTTCTCTCCCATCAAAGCTTCAATATTAGTGGGTTCCTTTGAAACCAAATAAGATGAAAAAGGAAGTGTAATTGATAAATTGATTAAAGGATTGAAGAAGAAGAACAAGTCTAAAAAACCTAGCCTCTCTAAATAAATAGATTGATCGTACTTCCACTCTACGCCAATGATGTAATCACCTTTATCTATTCCCCAATTTCTCTCATTTTTTATATCTGATCAAAAAATACTAATATTCATCTATTCCCCAATATTTCTCATTGAGATCGTACTAACCTTAGAGATAAAGTGTGAGCTTAACTTCGATGAGTATGGTGAACTGGCAGTGGTCCCTGGTTACGGTGGTGGGGTTAAGAGATCTATAGTCGATGAAGTTGTGGTTGAGTGGAGAGAAAGAGGTAGCGAAAGTAGTTCGAGAGAAGATGTAGAGAAAAATGAATTATTTGATGAATATCCATTGGAGAAATTGGAAGTTTTTGAATGTTAAACTTCGGTGAAGATTAAATAAAATGGAGAATTATATTATTATACTGAAAAAGTTGTGTTGAAAATTGCTGCTTTGTTAAAAAATAAAAATAAAAATAAAAGGGAAGAAGAACAGCCTATCTGGGCATCAGTGGAGAGTTGAATATTATTTTCTTCCTCCAAATCAACTTTTGATCCTTTACGTATATTTATAAGAACATTTTCAAGAGACTTTTTATTATATTAATTTTTTTTATTATAATTAATATATGTCAACAAATAAGTCTATAACAACATAGCAAAAAGAAAGTTCACCTTTTACGGGGTTATTTTCGAGAAATTAATCACAAATTTTAAACAATTAACGGTTTGACCCGTTAACTTAACGGATCCATCCCTTTTGATTGTCAAAGTTTAAGAATTAATAAAAATGAGTATTAAATTTTATTATAAAAATTAAACGGGGGCCAAAACTAAAATGACCCATAACTAATCCAATTGTTAATAATTTATTAAATTTTTTTTTTAACAAATGACAATCCTATGTTAATCTTTATATTAATTGAAGTTTAATGTAAACTCCAACCCTACACCTTATCAATTCATTGATCAATAACTTGAAATAATAATCTTTATAAAAAAGAAAATTACAAAAATATCCTAATTAATTATCTTAAGCTAATCTTTATTAAAAAAATACAAAAATTCATTAAATATAGTTAATATACTGAAATTCTACATCTAATTATCAGAGTATTAATTTTTTAAATAGGATGCGGTCCACTAACTTTCTATGTTATCGAACATGTTATCGAACATTTTTAATTAGGATGCGGTCCATGTTATCGAACATTGTCCATGTTATCGAACATTTTTAATTAGGATGCGGTCCACTAACTTTCTTTTTAAAAGGATGTTGTCCCTATTTGAAAGCAATTTAAATTTTTTGATCAGATGTATTGTATTTGTGATTTTCGATCACAGATACAATGTCTATGATTGAGATTTTCTTCACATAAAATTTAAAAGATCATTAATTACCCCTTTTGGAATTAAAATTTGAGGAAATTAGGTTTCGCATTGGAACTAATATAACTCTAATTCCAATTCCGCATAGTGGAGCTCCACAAACGATGGATAGAATATTTTAAGATAAAAATACTAATTCTAAAAATTCGTCATTTGAAAGGAAATTAATATTTTTTGCTCTTTGAGATTAAGGGAAACGGAGTCTCTTAAATAATCACATCTTTAAGAAAGATATATGATAAAATATTTTAATATAATAAAGACACTTTTTATTATCATAACTTTAGTTTGGATAAAATTAAAATTAATTATATTATAATTTGTCATATGTACCCGTATCAACATAATATTAAAGATTTGAGTTATTTCTTATTGTTTACTAATTTACTGTCATATTCTTATGAGTTATGTGTCTTGTTTCTTAACTTGTATTTCTTTTTTACCTTTATTGGATTCATTAGTAAATACCAAATTTCTATACAAAATTGTATAATATTTTTGAAATTTAATTACAAAAATTGAATAAAATTTTAATGCTGTAGTTAACCAACTTTCTAGTTGAATTTTTTTTTAATAAAATTTGGTAAAAATATTCTACTAATCATAAAAATAATTTATCCGTCTAACACTCTCAAATGCCCAATTTGTAACTTAAAAAATAATTAAATTAAGACCTTATTCAAAATTTGCCCTCAATTTTAATTACCCAGTTTATATTGGGTGATGCTTATACCACTTTTATAAACTTTTATTATTATTATTCCAAAAAATGATTTAACAAATACGATATTAGTCTATTTTCTACACGTGCAACTTTAAGGCCTGGATCATGCACAATTATATTTATATATATTTATGAAAAAGAAATGATTGTAAGATTGATACTGAAAATAAAAAAATTGGGAAAGATTGAAAAACCATTAAAATCTATCCTCACTTCCTTTTTCATTTTTCTCTTCGTGGTTTTGGTTTTCCTCAAAAGTGTTTCTACAGAGTCTACGCCGCATTGGATGTTGCCGGCCACAATGATTTTATCCGTGCCGGGATACAAACTCGATATATACCCACAGAGGCGAGCTTAGAAATTTTTCGAAGGGTGAGTTAATAGTAACAGACAAAAAATATCGAAAGTATAACTATATAATGAAAAGAAAATTTAATAGCATTGTTTAAATATTTAAATTCATACACAACGAAAAGTACCTAACAAAGTTAAGCTCGACGAGTTTTTAATGATTTGAATTTATCTATTAAAGACTCCAGCTAATATATATTTGAGCTGGGGTAAGGAGTGGGCTAAAACTAAGCAAAGGATTGGACTTAAACTAAATTTTTTTATATATTTTTACTAGTGCTAGTAAGTTTTTCAAAATTTTCCGCAGTGCTGAAGCCCGCCCTGTCTCCCCTAGGTCCGCCCCAGTATACCCATTTACAAGATGGACTTACAAAAACTCAATATCCCCGACCAATCTTACAAATGTAATATTTTTGTGATACATATATTAGATACATAACAGAGGGCACCCTTCGCAAGATTCACTTAACAAAATCAACAGCAAAATACTGGTATCTAGATTCAATGCATCCATGACAAATCTTGCTTGAAACTCACAGATTTTGCAGCACCTTGAACACCCATTTCAGATATCCGCGGACAATCATCCACACCCAACAATTCCAATTTACGCGATCCCACAAGCGGCCTCAAACCCTCATCTGTAACTCCCAAACACTTCCCAATTCGTAAAATGCGCAGCCGAGGAAACTGGACCACAAGCTTCAGTCCCTCGTCACTAATCTCTTGGCATCTCACAATCTCCAATGTTTCAAGATACTGAGCCGAACAAAGAGTTTCCATCCCATCATCGTTAAACGTGTACACATGACCCAAAGCAAGTTGTCGTATTGGGCAAAGTTCGATCAAATTGAGGATTCCATTTAAGGAAAACGAGGAGGGTGAGGGAAACTCCCCGTCAGGAAAGGATAAACTGACAGATTCAAGCAGTGAGCAGTTTCGAGCCAATGCCTTTAAACTCTCGTCCGTTAATCTCAATGGGTTGTCCTCTGAAAGAGGAAGAGAGAAATCTGATGCAACTCGAAGAGAAATAGAATGAAGATTACTTGATTTTCGAGCTAAGCCAATTATATCGCAATCTCTAACCCCAACACACATGTCTAAGTTAATCTTTTCAAGGTTCTTGCACTTGTCCAATACACAAGCGAGCCCTCTCCCCGGGCTGATAATGCAATTCACCAAGCTAAGCTCTAGCATATTTTCACACGGTATCCACTGTTTTTGCCACGGTTCTACAGCCAACCGATTGTAAACCTTCAAATAACGGTAATTTGCATCAATTTCAAATTGCAACCGCTTAATCTTTTGCCAACTACGTCCGAATTTTATCAAGTCCCCTTCTCCAATTGCCCTACAGTTTTTAATAGAGAGATTTTCAAGGGTCTCGAGCTTACCAAGATACTCTAACCACTCAACACTGCTAATATTTAGACATCTTATAAGGTGAAGAGCTCGAAGATTTTTGCAGCCGACAACAACCGATAATATGCCAAAACCGGTGATTCTTGGGGTGAAATTCAACTTTAAGGCAGAAAGTTTGGAGCAAGAAGCCAATGCACTAATACCAGCATCAGTGATAAAAGTGCAGTAACTTAGGGTAAGATCGTTTAAAAAAGGGATGTTGTTTGAGAGAATACTGAGTCCTTGGTCATCCAATTGTTTGCCTAGTTTGGACATCCAGCCAGAGTAGATAACCTCGACTTTTGCCAAATTGGGAAATCTGTTGGAGAGGGTGGTTAAAGCTTCGTTTGCGGGGTTCAAACCACAGCCAACCCGAAGATAATTTCGGCGTACATTATCAAGGTTGTGGAAGCGTTTACAAACTAAGGATATTGAGTTTCTGTCTTCGGTGTTCTGAATTCTTCCCAAAATCTCCCACGCCAAGTGATCTGGCAAATTGTCCATTGAAACTAGATTTTCCTACTGGTATGAAATAATAAAAGATCATAAGTTAAATGTTTTGGAATTGGGGCAAAATAATTTCGCAATTGAACTAATACGACTCCAATTCTAAGATAAAAAGACTAAAATTAAACTAGTTCTGAAAATTCAAGAAATGTCTTTGTTTCATTTGATATGGAGGGTGTTTGGAAAAGTAGACAGGATTTTGAAGCTCGCTTCTCCGGACTATAATTATACTTCCCTCCATCTAAAATTGATTTGATAGTTGGGCTTTCCATGTCTCAAATTGATGGTCTAATTTCACATAATCAATGTATTAAATCCTAGGATAGAAAGTAAAAGTTTTATTCTAAAACATCGGTTAGGAAATTGGGGGATTCGTTGTGGAGACGGAGTAGCTGTTGAGAACAATCAAAAGATAAGCAAAAAAAACATTAGATAAAAGGGTGGTCAGTCGTCCATTAGATCGATCCATTGAAAATTTTGTAATAGGACATGCACATGCACATGCCATGGCGACGGAGAAAGGCAATCAATTTTAACTTGATTTAAATATATATATATATATATATAGCAGTTGGAATCACGCTTATCCAATCCCAATTTTCAAAAAGAACACCGACACAAATAATTTCTCTCAAACCTCGATCGGGTTCAATTCAATTGTTCTATTATATTTATATTTATATTTATATATGTACATGACAGTCAACAATAAACGGAAAATAGGAGGGACAACTCAATTAAAAGGCCATGATAGTAATAAAATGATAACGTATTTACTAATGATGTGAAGAAATTATATATACAACGCAAACCCCAGAACCAGAATATTATGGCAAGTAAAGGTGCTCCGGCTCGAAAACCAAGAAATGGAATTTACCTGGAGAAGAAGCACAAGGTTTGATTCTGATTTTGATTTTGATTTTGATTTTGTTTTCGATGATGATGGAATTGGATAATAAAAGATACTAGTATTTTTCTTTCTTTTGCCCTCCGCCCACAGATAAACCAGCTAGTTGGGTTTGATTTTTCCTCTTTACTTTCTATTATTACCAAAATGTCCTTGCGCCGTTTGTTTGTAAATAAATAAATAAAATATCCGTCCCGCTCAAGTTTGACTTTCAATCAAACACGCGTGATTTTCATGCGCAGGCAGCGCAGCTAGTAAATTTAAGTTGAAATTAACAAAATAAAAATAAAAATTAGTTTAGTGATTATTATTTTTAGTAATAAAAAAATTATAAGTTTAAATTAAGACATCAATATTTTTTTTTAACATTAATAGTAAGGAGCAATTAGTGTCATAATTGAATTCATAACTTTCTCATTTATATATAAATAAATAAATGAAAAGACATTAGGGCCGGCCTTGAGATTTAAGGGGCCCTAAGTGAACTTTTTTCTTTGGTCCCTTTTTCATATGGTATTGTTTGATTGTTAGAAAAATTATGTACGAAATTTATTTTTAATAATTAAAAGTGTGGTAAAGTTAAATAAAAGAAAATTGAACTTACTTTTATATATGCGTTTGGTTGTCAACAAAATAAGAAATTATATTTGTGTAATTAAGCTAGGAAAAGAAGCAAAAACATAAAATAATTTGTCTTAAATAAAGCAAGAAAATAATCACCGATAAAAAAGTTTTGAACCTCCGGCCAAGTAACCACACAAGAACCTAGTAAATGTGGTGTGCTGATAACCACTAGAAAAAGATACCATCTTTAATATGGTCTTAAACACTTTAAAATTTAATATAAAAGTGTATTGTTAAAAAGTACAAAACAATAAGCCAAAAATCGGGACCCTAAGCCACCGCATGAGTCACCTAGATCCAGGGCTGGCTTTGAGAGAAATATAAGATTATTGGTTCGTAATTCATGACAAAAATGCTATCAATTACTCAAAAAATATTTTTAAATTTTAGTATATTTTCAAGATTGAAAAATTATTACCTACTATTATACATATTATTTTCATTTGAGAGATTAGAAAGGAAGAAATAAGACAATTATTTTTAAAGGGAAAAAAATTTGCTTAACCCTTAATTAATTAAAATTTATTTATTAGTATTAATTATATTAAAAATATAAAATTATTATGTTAATAATGTGAAAAATCAAAAACAATAAACCCTTTATTTTTGGTTGAACAAAAAAAACCAATAAATCCTTAATTTGATACATTTCAAAAAAAAAAATTCCAAATTAGAGGTGTCACGGAGGGAGGAGATCGGTACCCGCTATTGTTGACTTCCTAAGGCAAACGCTAAAGCTTCATTCCAACGATCTGTTCAATTAGATCGGCTTTTTTCTTTTCTTTTTTTCCAGTAGGATACTTTTATAAGCGTGAAAGGTGGAACTTATATCACAAAATGATTTGCATAGAATTACCACTAAAAAAAAAGTTGATAATCTCATAAACGAAAAAGGAACTGAAAGTTTTGTCCGTTTGATTTAATTTGAACTGTTGCTTGCGTATTGAAGAAATATCAAAAAATTAATACACAAAATGCATTTAATTTTCATGAATAGGATCCATATATCCTTAACTTTGATCAATCTAATTATTACTAACACCTTTGTCAAATATATATATATATATATGCATTAATTACCAACGTACGGATTAGTTAATTTATATACTCTTGCCCAAGTATCATTCATCATTTTTAGATCTAGAGGTGGAAGTGTCGTTGTCTTACTTTTTTATTTTGAAGCCAAACAGGCAAGCAACATGGAAAGAAGAAAGCAACAAGAAGAAACCAAAACAAAAAACAGCAGCTCACGAGGACTTCTCATACACCAGATCTGGTATCCAACTAGAAAAATTAGAATGCCTCACCTCCGAAACTACAATAGGAACTAAGCGCGAAATTTGCAAGAGCATGAGCCAATTTGTTGCATTCCCACGCGACAACGAGTCGAGGCAGAACTCCAGTTCTCTTACTTAATATGTAGATTTTCACACATGCAAGCTTTATCAGTATCATTATACTACTGCATTGATTGTTTTGAAATATTTTAAAGCAAGGAGATACTATTAATTCCTTCATTTTTATCTTTAGGGTAAATTACCAAAAAATACTATATAATTTACCCGTTTTTACAATTTGGGTAATGCATAATTTTTTCGACATTAGAAACATTATACTTTATTTGGATAACCCGTTTACCACCCATTAGGTGCATTTAACAGAATGCTGACGTGTCACGTTACATAGCCACGTGCCCGTTAAATTGCCAACTCAACATTAAATAAATAACAAAAAAACGAATTTCCCCTTTTTAACTTTAATAAATCAAGACAAAAATACAAAATCAATTAAAAGTTAGAGAGAGAAAGCACAGCAAAACCCTAATTACTCTCTTCTTCTTCTCAAATCCTAACTTCTCAAACCCAAATCGATCCCACTCGGTTGTAACTTCATCTCAAGCGAAAAAGGTAAGTTCTTCTCAAACCCAAATGATCCCGAAATCAAAATATTTCATTTATCTTTTCCCATTTCTTTTCAAATGTTTATGTTCTTCTCTAATCTATATATTTTTTTGTTTATTATTATACATTCAGATCCAAATGTTAGAGAACTCAGCAAACTCAGCATTCAATCATTCATATCCAATTTCTACTGTTTTTGTGGAGTTCCAGCTCCAATAATGAGGGTGTGGACAAATGATAATCCGGGTCGGAGGTTCGTTGGTTGTGGAAATTACAAAATTAAGTTCTTTGATTGGGTTGATGGGAAGAAATTACACAATGATTGAGTATACCAATTTTATAGTGAATGCCAACAATTGAAGATAAAAATGGGCAACATGAATGTGTTGATGAAGAAGACGGTGGAGAAAAAAATGGAGATATAAAACAAACTAAAAACAAATGAATGTGAGAAGTCTCTGTGGAAGCAGAAATTTGAATAAATGAAAGAAGAGAAAATGGAGATGAAACTTTATGTTATTGTTCTTATTATCATGCTTGCAATATCCTTCTTTGGTAGAGTTAATTAGGTTGTTAATGCATGTGAAGATGAAACAAAGGGATGTGGGATCTGTGTTTAATTAGGTTGTTAAAATGAAGATTTAATTAGGTTGTTAATGCGAAGATTTAATTAGGTTGTTAAATTGAAGATGAAACTCTTTGTTTTTTTTCTAATGTTGAGTTGGCAATTTAACGGGTCATGTGGCAATTTAATGTGACACGTCAGCATTCCGTCAAAGGCGTTTAACAGGTCATAAACGAATTATCCAAAATGAAAACGTAAATAAAGTACAATGTTTCGAATGTCGAAAAAATTATACATTACCTAAATTATAAAAACGAGTAAAGTATATTGTATTTTTTGATAATTTACCCTTATCTTTACATCAAACTTGAATTCCATTAATATTCCTGTGCTTTCCATTTAATATACAAGTTTACGGTCACTCGGTATGAAGAGGAAAATTACAAAGATTATTATAACTTCATTCCAAATGTCAGCTACCAACGCCAACCAATCCACCAAAAATAAAAAAACGAATTGAAAGAAACCCAAAGCTGAATAAATTAAACACATTAATTAGTTTAAGACAAATTGCCCGAGCGAATAAAGAGCCATTTCTCCCGCAAACCATTTATCAATAATATACAATTCTTCAAACCAAACACACAAAAAACCAAACTCCCTTCGAAAAATTTAAGTCCACGAAGAAGTAGGAGAAAACACAAATCAATCTTATGGTACAAACAAACACATCTTAATCACTCGAGGTACTTGATATGAAATATACGAGAACACATATAAACTGAGCAAAAAGCTTGCAAAGTGGTCAATACCAAGAGAAAAATAGCAGCCAACAATGTGAGAAACCGCCATGATCCAAACACATAAAACTTCATGAACTTTTCAAGTTTAACGGTCCACCTTCCGTTGTAATATATGTTCACATCTTCAATCACCTTATCCAAGAATGGCACTTTTGTTAATCTAATACACTTATTCATCCCGTTCCAAAGATTGGCCACTTCTTCGTCGCTCTTCAAACGATTGCTAATAATTCCCTTTTCTCTAAGCAACTTCGCGTCCTCATCCGTATCAATAATCCCGTTCATTAGTTCTGTATAACGGGTGAAAACCAGTGGCCCAGATGCATTGCAAGATTCATAGGCAACTAAGTTTCTCAATACAACCTCTGAGTTTAAGTCTAAACTTATAACGGGGAGGTAGAAAGTGAACTTGTTTGGGTCGAAACTAATGGTGGAAATATCACCATTGGTAGGTAAGAAGCATACACCGGCTTTAGATAACTTGGTGACAGAAGGGATCAAAATTTCCTCAACCAACGGAGGTTTATCGATGTTACTCCTCGAGCTAGAATCCCCATCTTCTGGTTTGACATCTTCTTTATCTTGACTGAAGCATAATTCGAGAGGTTGCTTTAAGATTTTGATACCGGGAAGGTTATAGAGGATTTTCCAAGGCAACTTTACTGCAACTTTAATAGGTTTAGCTAGTACTTTTTTCAAAAAACGTACCGGCGGGCCTTTGTTTAGCTTTGAAATCAAATTCCAAATCTCCTTAAGGAATTGCTCAACACAAGTTGGATCCGCTAAACTTTCTTCACCTTCATTTACCTCA
This sequence comes from Lonicera japonica, assembly GCA_021464415.1. NCBI lineage: Eukaryota > Viridiplantae > Streptophyta > Magnoliopsida > Dipsacales > Caprifoliaceae > Lonicera > Lonicera japonica. Next base: position 6,278,859 of record CM038467.1, on the reverse strand, counting down.
TCAATTTGATCCTCTACTTCGGGCATATGATCAGGTAGTTGTAATCTTGGCACGATCATGTGGTACAAAAAGCCTAGCACATGATCAACAATAGCAACTTGAAAATTAGGAAGTTCTTGCTTCATCTTAAACGGGGAAATTTCTTTACACAATCCTGTTAGCATGGACAGGAGCATACTGTCTAGTAACTCTAAAGACGAGAATTGGAATTCCAACATCTTCCTTAAAAGAAACAACGGAATTTGATTCTCGAGCATTAAAATATCTCTAAGAATGGCATTATGGGCCGACTTTTTCCCCGAGATATCGACCAAATGAGACATCCTCGATGTCACTGATCTTCTTAGTAGTCCGCCTTCTTTGACAGCATATACTTGAAGGAACTCAAGCAAGAACGAGGCATCAACAGCCATCATCCAACACAGAGTTTCACCGCTAAAATTTAAGTACTTGTGGTAGCAAGCTCGAATCCTTGGCTCGTGATCTATCAATTGATCAACGAGTTGTTGAAAGGTGATTGTTTGGAGGTTTCTTTGGGTTCTCTTGGCAGCAGCAACCTTATATCTTTCCATATCATAGACCTCAGGCCGAAAACAGTGGTAAGGGCCTAAGGCAATTTGTTGTGGCACGTAACTGTTTGGATCAACTGCCATAAGTGTTTTGGGGACATTGAAGATGTTAACGGGGATTTGAGCATCATCGTCTTCGAGATCTTCATTGATGGTTTTGCGGATTTCAATGACCCATTCGTTCTCATCAAAGTTTAAGTTTGAAGGCATGGTGGTGGGTTGAAGGGAAGCCTTGTGAGTGTGTAAGGGTTAATTTGAGGTGAAGGGTGGTGCTTCTTTTGTAGCTAATTAGGGTGGCAGTTTTGGTTCATCTAATGTTGATAATGCTTCAATGTGTTTAAGATGAAGAGCTAGCTATTTGATTGCAATTCATTGTGTGTATATAAATGTATATGATTTTCCATGTGATTCTCATGTTTCTTTATACTCTCCATTCATCTCAAATTGATTGTGTGACTAAAGAAAACGATAGAAAGGAACAGTTCACATTGCTTGGGTTTATTTTCCATCTTATTATATTTTGTGTGTCTACGTGAAAATCAATTGCTATTGAAAGAAACGTCAGTTCTACCCACAACTTCACATATAATATTATATATATATATATATATATATAAAAGTAAAGGGAAATTAATTACGCAAATTTTAAGTTAACTTGCACTCCATCTAATTTAGCAGTCGTTTACAATGCCTCGATCGCATGATTTGTATGTCTATTCTACTATATAAAAAAATGAAGGATATGCATGGCTAGCTATTAACAATTCATTTTATTCCTCTTTAGCTTGCATGCTACAATAGGAGTTTCTCAAGCATCGTCACTTAAATTGATCTTAATTAAGAATGTGGAAGGATAAAAGTGGAGTGCTCAATCTAGCTAATAGTTAATTTCTATATTAGAATTTGTGTTATCGTAATTAATTTAGTAAAGGTTGTTTATATGCGTAAATATTATTAAATGTGCTGCATGTTTGATTGTTTTCTAATTAATTACAAGAGTGCTTGAAGTGGCAGTTGTTTTTTTTTTCCTTGTATAATTTTTTTTTTTTGTTAAGTCAAGTAAAAAGCCCTTTTCTACCCTACTACAGTGGTGCACCTAGCACGAGAAATAAATGAGAGATTTTTTTTTAACCAAAAATAAATGAGAGATTTGATAAGTGGGAAACAATCATTATTAAAAAACCATATTAATTACTACTCTTTGAGGGCCGGGCCCGGCCGGGCCGTGGCTGATCCCTCTCCACCCCGCAGGAAAAATCAGAAAGCACGGAATAAATAAATTAAATAAAGACATATATACCATGTGCCCAATAGGAATTTTCTGCTCAGGTATATCTACGAAAGGGGCTACTAATAGGGATTTTTTGGAAATTAATTAATGTTACATCTTTGGATTTAAGATATTTTTGCTATATTGGTTTAGTTTTTCAATAATTGAGTGAATACATATATTGTCATGTCGGCTGGTCTAATTTAGTTTTTCATAATTCCAGACATACCACTCACGTGATAGGAGTGCACGTTTGTTTACACATGCATTATCTAATTTAAAACAAAAAATATACGTAAAGTATTTTAAATGTTCAATATACATAGTAAGATGTTTTGTTCTTTTAAGTATGTGATCGGGATTTCAAGTCTTATTAACAATCATTTAAAAAAAATAAAAATAAAAAGGAGAAAACTAAAAGTACAAAAATTCGTGTAATAACCGCCCAGAGCCGCTTGTCTTTTAATTATAATGGACATTTGAAATTTTCGAAAAGATTATGTGTTTGGATGAAGATCACACGTATATATTTAAAAATAAAAAAATCTGCATAGTTATCTCTTCTTTTTTATCTCCGAGTTAAATTAATATTAATTTTTTATTAGATAATTATTATAACCATGACGGGGATTGAGTTGATACTTGATACTACCAAAAAAAAAGTGTTTGGTTGGTTAATGGCATGAAAAAGATTAGAGATGGAATTGACTTTTAACAATGAGACCATAAATATGAAATTGAGAAACGCGCGCATTCCTTGAAGGCATTAATAAAAACAACGTACACAATTAAATGTTCATTCATGTTATTCACTTTTAGTCCCATAAAGCCTTTGCTCTTAAATTCCCATCTCATTGATCAGTAGACCAAAATATAGATATCTCTATACCCGATCGAAATTAGACTAATTAAAATGTGTTCTTTCCAACCCATGATGACCTCGAATTTGACATCAAATTTTGACGAGCATCGATGGGTCATTCAAATTTGTAGAACATTAGAGGAAGAGATTGAAGAAGATATCGAAATCCCAGTAAGCATTTTCAATGTGCCCAAAACCCTAATGGCTATCAATCCAAATTCTTTTGTACCACAACAACTTGCATTGGGCCCTTACCACTATTGGCGCCCCGAGCTTTATGAGATGGAAAGGTACAAGTTAGCTGCGGCTAAAAGGTCCCAAAAACAACTTCAAACCCTCAAGTTTCAACATCTTGTCAATCAATGGAAAATTTTTGAGCCAAGGATTCGAGCCTGCTACCACAAGTACCTAGATGTCAATGGTGAAACCCTAGCTTGGATGATGGCTATTGACACGTCATTTTTGCTTGAGTTCCTTCAAGTTTACGCTACCAAAGAAGGTAGAGTATTGAGGAGAGTCACATCAAGAATGTCACATTTGGTCGATGTGGAAAAGAGAAAGTCGGCACATAATGCCATCCTTAGAGATATAGTGATGCTCGAGAACCAAATTCCGTTGTTTCTGTTGAGAAATATGTTAGAGTATCAATTCCTTTCACTAAAATTAGCTGAAGATGCTTTGATTTCCATGTTAATGGGAATATGCAAAGAGATTTCCCCATTCAAGACGTCGGAAGAGTTATCAAATTTTCCAGTCACAAATTGTGCACATGTGCTTGACTTTTTGTACCACATGATTGTGCCCAAATTGGAAGAAGAATCTGAAATATTTGACGCTGCTGATCAAAACAATGCGAAGGAATGTAACGGAGAGTCGAGTTCTACTAGACTAGTGAGCTCAGCACGTTTCCTTGAAAGATTGATACTATCAAAGCCCGTTAAATTCGTATTAAAGTTACCTTGGATCATCATCTCTAGCCTCCCTGGAATTAGAATCTTGAAGCAACTTATCGAATACTCATGCTTCTCCCGAGCTAAAGAAGGGCCGGAACAAGAAAATAGTACTCCTAATTCGAATAATGACGATGCTAAACCCCCCCTACTGGAGGAAATTTCAATTCCTTCGGTCACTGACCTCTCTAAAGCCGGCGTGTGCTTTGTAGCTACTAATGGTGGCATATTGACCATTAATTTTGATAACAAAACGTCCACATTTTATCTCCCCACCATTAGTCTAGACGTAAACACGGATGTGATTTTGAGAAATTTGGTCGCATATGAGGCATGCAATGGATCAGGGCCATTGGTTTTTACGCGTTGGACGGAATTAATTAATGGGATTATCGACACTGAAGAGGATGCAAAGTTGCTTCGAGAAAAAGGGATTGTAGTGAATAGAATGAAGAGTGACGATGAAGTAGCAAATTTGTGGAATGGAATGAATAAATCTGTGAGATTGACAAAGGTTTCCTACTTAGATAAGGTGATTGAAGAGGTGAACAAGTATTATGATAGAAGTTGGAAAGTTAAATTGAGAAGATTTATGAAGATATACGTGTTTGGGTCATGGCAGTTTCTAACATTGTTGGCTGCTGTTTTGTTCTTCTTGTTGATGACTCTGCAATTACTTCCTTTTGTTCTTAGGTTTCTGAATATACTTCATTTCAAAAGTATATAAGTGATTTTCTACGCAAGTAATTTAATTATGGTGTTATTTATTTTCATCGAATTACAACTCTTCTCAACATCCCAATCAAGGTTTGGGTCATTCCGTCATTTAAACCCTTAGTATGCATTGATTTAGACGAGGATATGATATCTCCTTTCTTGCCAAATCAACATTGTTATAGACAAATCTCATACAATTCATATATATTGATATGGGTACATATGTCAACTCTTATGCAATTAATTCTAATTTTAACTTTCTTATTATGGTAATAAAATTTATTATTTTAGACGTTTCATAAAAATATGATGATTTAAAGGATTTTTCTCCCATTTTCCCGTTCAAAGTTTCCTTCAACACAATTCTAGACCGGACAACTCAATAATAGTAATATAGTAATGTTATACATATAAATAATGTACAAAAAGTTGATAAACTAAATATATTTTAATTTATCAAGAACTGAACAAAAGAGTCAAAATTATTTATCTGTTAACTACTTAACTAATCCAGAACATGCATAAAGTATCTCATCATTAGTGTTAAGCATGATATTCATTGCGGTTCCTTCTCCTAATAGCTTAAGCTTTTGGGAGAGATGGTTCATAACATAGTATCAGAGCTTGGTTCTCTAAGAGGTCCAAGGTTCAAACTTTGTCATCTCCATCCCCCATCCATTAATTTGCTCTCCACGTGCAAGTATGAGGTTGCACGTGAGGGGTGTGGGAGGGTGTTAAGCATGATATTCATTGCGGTTCTTTCTCCTAATAACTTAAGCTTTTGGGAGAGATTGTTCCTAACAATTGGTATGCTAACTTTTCCTAAAAAATGTGGTGAAAAAATTTAGGTGGTAAAAAAGGGAAGAAATGGGCTCAAACATGAACGCCTTATATAAATATTCACATATTCAATCACTTAATTTAAATGTAAAATTTTCATATACTAACTTGTTGTGTACCTTTATGCATTTATATTACTGAGAATAGCATAAGTTTACGTTCCAAATTATTTTCAGATAAAATACTACCAGCAAATGATAACACTTTTAGATAACATTATTTTATAAATTCAGGATTAAGCTCAAATAATTAGAATCGGGAGTACAGTATAAGTTATTCAAATAAAGTGCTTAGATTCGATCCTTTAGCTTCTCTTTCTTTCTCAATCGAATATATCACTTAAAAAGAACTCTTTCAAATTTAAAAAGGTAGCTGCCATGTGACTCCACGAAACACTTAGTAGCATTTTATATTTTATTCTCCAAATGGCGGGTAAGTAAATGCACATAACTAGCTTGATGACAAGCGAGTATATATTTATATACTTATTCAATGACAAGCAAATAAGGCATTTTCAAACTTTTATTCACATGTCATCGAGCGAATGAATAAATTGAGTGTTTTTAAATGTTTTGTGGTGTGTAAATAGCATGTCACCTTTAAAAAAGTACAGTTTAACCCCTTACGTACCAGCACAGTTTAACCCATTACATACCATTTAAATTATCTTTAACTTGGGGAAATTCCGTCTTTTTTACACAGTTTAACCCATTACGTACCGTTTAAATTATCTCTAACTTGCGGAGATTCCGTCTTTTTTGCTCCCCTATTTTTCATCACTTTCAGTATTCCATTTCCAACGTCTTTGATCTTAAAAAGTTTCGTAGTTAATATGGAATTTTTAATTTAGGACGAAGAATAAAACCATCTAAAAAATACGTAAATTAATTAGCAGATCTATTTTTATTTTAGAACTTTATAAAAATTACTAATTTCAATATAATTTATTATTAATAATATAATTTATTTTTTATTAAGAGATATAGTACATTATTTTAATCTTCAAAAGAAAATAGAAATAATAAATTTGATACACCCCGAAAATAAAAGTAACACTCAAAAAGTGAGTATTAAATAAAAGGGAAAAATATGTTTAACAGCCATTAAAACAATTTTATTGCATCGAACTAGGGGTGTCCATCCGATCCAATCCGGTCATTTTGAACCATCCGCATCCGATCCGATCCGATGTCGGTTTTAGGTTTTAGCATCCAATCCAATCCAACGTACTTTAGAAATCCAATCCAATCCAATCCAATTAAATGTTGGATTGGATCGGTTTCCATCCGATCCGATTAGAAGTTTAAAATAAGATATATTATATTCTTGAAATTTTAAATTCTAATGTAAAACAAGTTAATATAATTCATTACAAATCAAGTTCAAGTGTTCAACCAAAAAGCTAACTAAATAGCTAAGTTAAAAAGTCTACTGCCTAACTAAAAATACATAATTAAACCAACTATAAATCATTATGTATGTGATATGAAATATAAAATGATACAAAAATTTAATAATAATTTTTTAATTGAAAACCCTTATCTTATAAATATTACAAAGTGACCCCTTATCTTATGAATATTACAAAGTGACCCCTTATCTTATGAATATTACAAAGTGACAACTCTAATAATGGATTGGATTGGATTGGATTGGATCGGTTTCTAGAGCACATAAAATCGAAACCGATCCAATTTTTTCGGTTTTCAAATTTTGCATCCGATCCAATCCAATCATCCATAAAATCCAGAAAAAATGGATTGGATTGGATCGGTTCCTCGATTTGGATTGGATTTTGAACACCCCTACATCGAACTGTAACATTCCAACTAATATTTTCTCCACGCGCGCTATGGATTGTTATTTGGTGAAGAGCTCTAAATGTGGTGGAGATTTGTTTATTCGATCTGTTTCCACTAACAACAAATAAATTATTTAATTATATTCCCACTTCCCCATTTGCAATGTGATATATATATATATATATAAGGGAAAAGTGATTAAAGGAATTAATTCTAACCTTTGTTCTAAAGTCAGTCCAATATTATTCCAACTTATATATGCGAATTGATGATAATCATTTGGCTCATACCGAAAAAATAAATACTCTGCAACAAAAAAAAAAATGAAAACAAATGAAGCAACACGATCACCACATATGCAACGTACCATATTTAAATAAAACATTATTATTAAAAGTACGTACAATCCAAATCATTATTTCAAAACCAACAAATTGAGTAACATATATAATAACTTAAGAAGAAATTAACAAATTAACCTTCAATTCAAAATCAATAAGAGCTGCTGATATCTATATGACCACACTTATACACGGAGCAAAAAGCTTGTAAACTCATCAACACCAATATCAAAACGGTAACCAACAATATCACAAACTGCCATGCCCCGAACACCAACGCCTTGGTAACTTTACCAACTTTAACCCTCCAGTTTCCATTGTAACATCTATTCACATCTTCAATCACCTTATCCAAGTTGCCCACTTTTGTCATTCTAACACGCTTGTTCATCCCATTCCACATCTTTGCCACCTCTTTATCAGTCTTCAATCTGTTACAAATAATTCCTTTTTCTCTTAGCAACTTCACATCCCCTTCCGTATCTATAATCCCATTCATTAATTCGATATAACGCCCAAATACCAACGGCCCTGATACATTACATGCCTCATAAGCTACCAAGTTTCTCAATACAACTTCGGTGCTTACGTCTAAAGTAATGGTGGGAAGGTGAAGTATGAAATTTCCTTCGTCGAAACTAACGGTGAGAATGCCCCCGTTTGTGGGTGAAAAGCCTACTCCGATTTTGGAAAGTTCAGTCACAGATGGGATTGGAATTTCATCTAAACAGGAATATCCACCGTTGGTTGCTTCATTAGGGTTTTGGCAGAAGCATTTTTGTTTCAAGAATTTAACTCCAGGGAGGCTAGTTACAATTGTCCAAGGCAAGTTTAGTACGACTTTAATAGGTTTCGATATTAAAACTCTATAGAGGAAACTTACTGGGGCTTTATTCAATTTTGTTATGAAGCTCCATATGTTGTCTAAGAGCGTTTTAACGTGACTTGTCTTTATAAAACTCTTTCGTTCCTCTTCATTTTCGTCATTGCTATGATCTTCTTCATGTTCAGTGGTTTCAGATGTTTCTTCGTGCTTGTCTACTATCTTATGGTACAAAAAGTCTAGTAAGTGAAAGCGATCTTTGTCTTGAACATTTATTTCAACTTCCATCTTAAATGGTGAAATCTCTTCGCAAAACTTTCTTAATGCCGATAACAACAAATCATCTATTGGTAACGAGAATTGGAATCCTAACATTCTTACCAAAGATAGCGGAATTTGGTTCTCGAGCATTACCATATCTCTAATAACGGCGTTTGGACATTTGATTGTCCTTCTTAGTGATCCATCTTCTTTAGGATCGTAAACTGGAAGGAACTCGAACAAAAAGGACACATCAAGTGCCATCATCCAGGCCAGAGTTTCGCCATTCAAATCCAAGTACTTGTGGTAGCAAGCTCGAATCCTTGGCTCGAGGCTTTCGAATTGGTCAACAAGATGTTGAAAATTGAGGCCTCGGAGATGTCTTTGGATTCTCTTGGCCGCAACAATCTTGTACTTTTGCATCTCATAGAGCTCGGGGAGCAAATAATGGTAAGGGCCTAATGCTATTCGTCGGGGTACGAAACAATCTGGATTGTTTGCCATTAGGGTTTTGGGTACATTAAAGATAGTGGCAGGGTTTGCAGTCTCTTCTTCTATCTCTTCATTTAGGGTTTGACAGATTTGAATGACCCACCGACGCTCATCAAAGATTGAGTATGGGATCATGGTAGATTGTTTTAGGCTAGGGAAGACAAGTCCGTAGTTTTTGGGAGGGGGGGAGAGAGAGGGGGGGGGGGAGGGAGGGAGATTAATTTGGTAGCTATTAGGTGGCAGTATTGATTCATATAATGGTGGAAAAGTAGGAGAATAAAGCTTTTGGGGGCATAGAATCTGAACAACTTGCAGCATATTAGAATGAGTGTTGATTTTCAGTTTAGCTGTCCAGAGTGAAACTGTGAAAGGAAGGCTTCATCTAGACGACAGGGCTTGAGGGCGGTAATGTGCAGGTTCAAACCCGTGTAAGGGAAAGATATATATAACAGGGGATGACCAACCCGATTTGTATAGTCCATCGTATCTTTTCCTAACGGGAAAAAAAATTATCACTCTCTAATCCTTGGCTAGAGTTTTAAAAAAGTAGTAAAGCAAATATTTTTCTTTTTATGTATTCTTAACATATTTTTAGCCATTTTTCCTTTAGATAAAGAGGGATTATTTTGAATCAATTAGATAGTCACGACGAAGTGAGTAACCTGTGGAATCTGGAATGGGATGAGCAAGTCGGTTAGATTCACCAAAGTGAGCTTTAGATTCATAAGATGATTGAAGATGTGAACAATTACTACAATGGAAACTGGCAGATTAAAGATGCAAATTTATTCATCAAGTTATATACGCATATTTCTGGGTCATGGAAGTTTATCATATTCTTGACTACTATTTTAATGTTGTTGTTGAATAGTGTAGAAGCTAGCGTTTCGCTCTGTTTACAATTGTTTTCATGTCAAAAATGGTCAATGATTTTTAGCGGTAGATAGAAATTGAAATGTGTTTTCTATTGTATTGGAGTCATAATGATGTTGCATGTAGCACAGCAATTTGTGTCATCACCTTGAATCTCTTCGAAATTAAGAATAAGGTATTCAAGCATTCGAAAGGCATCTGTGAGAGCACGTACTGCTCTAACATTATACTTAAAATGGGATGCTGTAAATTAATGAATGAAATGATTGGTAAAAAGAAAAGTAATCACGTTGATCGAGTTAGGATTATATCACTAATCTTAATCTAAGGCCAATCAACGTTAACGAAGGATCTAATAAATCATCGACCAAAACAAATAAGAAACTAATCCTACATTGGAAATCTTAAAACATAGCAAGCATGAAATATAAGCAATTTATAGTTGTAACGGACATTGGATAATTCGATTGACACAGAGAAAAATAAGATACGAATGACTGAGTAACCGAGGAGATGAATAGGATTTTTGCCTGTCAAAAAAAACAAATCTTCTGGCTTTCAGGATTTATTTTCTTCTTCTAATTTGAAATCAACTTCACTATATTCCTGCGCCATAACTATGCTAAGGGATTGTTTGATTTAAGTGGTGTGGAGGTTGTTTATTTGATAAAAAAATTAAGTGGCCAGTCACTTAAATTTGAAATTTATGTTCAAAAAATTAAGTACAAATTTGCCACTTAAATCTAAAAACTTAAAACACTTTCATATAAAATACCTATTTTACCCTTATATGGACTTTTTTATTTTCATTTAGAATCACGTCATCCAAAAAAATTAATAAGGGCAAAGTTGTTATATTAAAAAAAAATTCAGTTTTCAAATTTGTTATATTAAAATAAATAACATTTTTTCAAATACAATTTTCAGAAGTAAACAAACAACTTTTTAATTTTTAATTTTTAATTTTCAGATGTTTTATCAAACGTCACCTAAATCTCCAAATCTTCCCACTCAATCTGCTTTAATTTACGGAGTATTTTTTTTGGGTAAACAATCTGCTATTTCTTTTCCACTTTTCAGAGAAAACAACCGCCAAGCTGGGCTTGCTAAATGGACCAGGGACCCAAAATGCCACCAGGCCCGGACTTGCCGGTTTAAATGGGCTTTTCTTGGGCCCGTTTTGGGCACTGATGTGTCTAATTTTTATATTCTAATTTTACTTGTGCAAACTTTTATTTTACAAAACGAAATTTATATTATAACACAAGGAGCAAGATTTAAATCCGCACTATAATATAGATCTTGATCGTTACATTAGTTTTTATTTTATAAAATTTTGTCATTAAATTATTTATGTCTAATTAGCACATGCATTTTATCTGCACAAAAAAGATAATCGTAAAAATAAAGCAATGACCTTTCTTTATGTATTAAGGGTTTTTCCTCTCTCTGCTTTTTATTTTTTAAATTTTTTTTATTTTTTATACATGCATTCCTTCGTATAGGGTTTTGCACTAGCAGCAAAATAATAAGGGCTCTATGTTTGTCATGCCAGATTAGTAGGCAAGATAAAATTATGTATTCTTATCTTATGTTTGTCATTACTCTAGATAAGATAAAAAAAAAAAAAACCAAATATATTATATGGGCATAAAATACCAAATTCAATTACATGGTAAATAGTATTTTTATCAGGATAAATTATAGATCAAAATGAGATTACTTAATTTGATATTTTGAGAAATCAACCATCAACTCTTTATTTTTGTTATGCGGGCCAAAGATAGCCAAAAGGGTTACATTACATGCCAAGGACTAAGGAGTGAATTATATGGGGTGGCATAGTGGTATATTATGTTTTTATAAGGGATCGATTTATTTAGTAAGAGATCTCGTGTTTAAATTCTTTCGAGTATAAATTGTTTAAAAAACACAAAAAAATAAAGGGACTAAGGAGTGAGAAGCACGACATTTATTTGCTACATGTAGGACCCAATTCGGACCAAAGCTCACAATTATATTCTTCAAGATGGAACTACGCTATATATATATATATATATATGTATATACATATATGAACATTATATAATATTAAAAATTACTTTTGTATACACATGGAGATAATATATTCGGCCAAGGTTTTTAATCCATGGAGCAGAGTTTGACTATGACATTTGACTCAATATCATATAGATTTATATATGCAGTGCAGAAATATTAAGCTAATTGGAGCACGTAAATTAAAGTGCTTCATTCCAATTAATTGGATCTACACTACCAAATGTTGTTATATTACGGCTTAGGTGCTAAGTTCCAAATTCATAACCATTGGGTTTTCCCTCGCTAGTCTTATTGATTAATTTTAATCACTTTTTTTTTTTCTAAGGATTTGGGAAAAGTAATGTAAAAGTAACGTAGGAAACCTAATTTGAAATTATTCGAAAAATAAGATTTGTTTTTACAATAAACAGAGATAAGATTGTTCAAGTTTTAATTTGGAAGTTTTGAGAATTCAAAGCTATATTACGAATTTCATTTATTCCATAAAAAGAATATCAGTTTTAATTTAATGAAATAGTTTCAAGTATTCAGATGTATAATATATATGTCGTTTGTTTTTTAAATCATTAAGAGGTTAATAATTTTTTTTTAATAATTAAGTATTTGGCATTAAGAAGTATTAGCCCTGCTAAACAATTAATGTTAAATTTAAATTATTATTTTATACAAACACATAATATTTAAAATAACATTCAAAATAAAAAAACAAATATCACTTTTAGAGCTTGAATTTAGCATTTAGTTGTCAAAAGTTAAAAAAAAAACACAAATGCACCGTTACTTTTAAGTCATATATTCTTATTTTTTATTCTTCTGAGGGAAAACACTACTTAATATCAATACGAATTCAAAAAATAAGTCAGTCGATCAAAAAAATTCTAAATTTTTAAAGCATTAATGAAAAGAGTGAAATTGGCTATATTGTGACAAGACCACCGCTACTTAATTTAGGGATAAATAAAAATCGAAAAGAACGCCCACTGTTAATCTTTTAATATCCCACGACTTTCAATTTGAATATCCCAAATTTAGAATGTGGCGAGTATATATTATTAAATAAACTAATTTTATTCATAAAGATTCGTGTTTAAAATGAAATATGTGAGCATTCACAGAGAGCCCAAATGGTAAAAGAGAGGGGGGAAGGCAGCAGCTTCTGTGTATATATAAAACAGGGAATTGAATTTCAAGGGCACAGCCGATTCTACGCATCATTCTCTCTTTTATTATTATTATCATTCATTCATCCAGCTCACTACCAGCCCAGCCTAAACGATTCCTCTTCCGCAACACCCCCCTCCCCCTTGCCCCCTCTCTCTCTCTCTCGCGATTACGACTATAACTACAAATTTTCCATTTATAAAGAAGCTCTCCTTTATATTTTTCAGCACAGATAAACCCAAGATCACCACCATGCTCTGCATAAAAAAAACATCATTTTTGCCTCTTCTACTCTTCCTCCTCTATTCTTCACCCTTCTTCTTCTTCTATTCATTCTCTCATGGAGCTTCTCATATTCATCCCCTTCGCACTTTGGGTAATTTCCTAATTCTCTTACTTTCGTTTTCTCCATACCTGTTTATTATATATTCATTTTTCCTTTTCTCTCTTTCCAATTGAGAATTTTTAAATTTATTTTTTTTGCCGCTTTCAATTGCCGAATAAAACTTGTTTTTTTCTTTTTTTCAATAAAGCTAGTGTTTTGTTCCTATTGTTTTTTATTTGCTTACTTATAGGTGTGACCGATGAGGGTAAAAGCGATGCCGTTTCATGGGGAACGAGGAGGTCTGTACTTGGGGAAAACAATGGGGGTGATAATCCATCTCTGATACTGGCTGCTGAGAGAACCCATAGAAAAGATCCTCTTGACGATTTCAACTACTATAAGGGTGGATGGAATATTAGCGAACGACACTACATTTCTGTATACTTCTTTCAATTGTTTTTCTTTTCAAATTTAATTTTGCCTAATACCTTGTGCTGCTTTACATTACATGATATTGTAAACTTTAATTTTAGGGTTCATTCAGTCGTGTAAAGTTTTATTGTTATCAATATGATTCTTGTTCATCATTAATATGCTTTCAAAGGGAGTAAAATTACTAATTACAAGAAATTTAATATTTAGTTGGTTCATAATCCAATCAGAATTTCTTAGCCACATGCTCAGTTTGGAATTTACTTAACCATTACCAAATGACAGCTTTGTTAAGATGCCAAATTTACCATTTTGGAGCCCTAAATGGTGCAATTTGCAGCAATACACCTCATGTCCGTCAAGTTTCACTTTGTGTATTTGTCAACGTAAACTACCCTCCGGTCTTTTAGCATCCGATCTCCTGTCAAAGGAAATTTTTTGGATGCAGTCAACTTACTTCTTTTTTCTTTTTTTTTCAGAATTTTTAGGTCACATGTACCGTATATCTTTCTTATAAATCTTGGTTCAATGGTGATAAATACAACACTTCTGCCCAAAAAATCTCGGTTCACATATAGTGTAGTTTTGACCAAGAAATCACATATACCTACCAACCTAAAAGACAGCATCCTTTATAAAAGCAAGGACTGCACACGTTATTTTTTTAAAAAAAAAAAAAAAAAGAACAAGGACTACATCCAAAAAATGTTCGAAAACAAGGACCGGATCCTAATTGTTTCATTGCACACAGGGATATATTTCAATGAGTAAACTAATTATATAGAACCCTTGACGAAGTTTGCACAGTTAAAATGGACGGATTTATATTGCCATATTGGCAAGTCAAGGGCAGGAAAAAATCACGTCTGTCCGTAGGGACTGCATAATCTTTTGTCAAGTATTATTACAAACTGTGGGTATGTTCATGTATTCTGGTTTGATTCTTTCACCTGAGTTATTCTAGACTGGTTATTTTTTTCTCTGCAAGAGTTCATAATGTTCAGAACTGTCTGATTACATTTACCTATGCTAGATAATTGGGCTTTTGAACCTAACTTTAGATTTGTCTAAAGTTAACTTTTTAATGCAGTCTGTCGCTTTTACCGCGACTCCCCTGTTCTTAATCGCTGCCATCTGGTTTGCTTGTTTCGGCCTCTCCTTGCTGCTCCTTTGTTGCTGTTTTTGCTGCTGTCCAAAACGGCCTTATGGCTATTCTCGAACTGCTTATGCACTTTCTCTTGTATTTCTCACCCTGTTCACTATTGCTGCAATGTATGCCCCCCTCTCTCTCTCTCTCCCTCTCTCTCATACACACTCTCATTTGCTTAAGATTTAATATATGTCTTTGTCCAATTTTGTGTCTCAGTGTCGGAAGTATTGTTCTGTATACGGGACAAGGAAAATTTCACAATACTATATCCGATACATTGGGCTTTGTGGTGAAGAAAGCCAACAACACTGTTGATAATCTTAGGAATGTATCGTATTACCTTGCTGCAGCTAAGAAGATTGGGGTCAATCAAGTTTTTCTACCGCCAAATGTCCAACAGAGTATTGACAGCGTTGATACAAAGATCAGCGCTGCTGCTTCAACCCTTGAAACAGAAACCAAAAAGAATTCTAGTGATATACAAGATGCTTTGGAAACAGTGTGAGTAAAAATGCTAATGATAATTTGAAATTACTTTATACCGTTTTCTTACCTTATTGTGGTTTTATGTATAAACTTAAATGCCTTAATATAATCTACAGGAGGCTGGCTCTTATCATAATTGCGGCTGTAATGCTTGTATTGGCTTTTCTTGGTTTCTGTGAGCTTATTTACACCTTCAAATTTGTTCAAGTTTCAATTTAATTTTCTTTTATGAACTTACCTCCTACTGTGTGAATGTTCGGTGCAGTGTTATCTATTCTCGGATTGCAGTTTCTTGTTTACATGTGAGTGACATAAGGAAACACACTTGTATTCACTTCTCCCCTTTATGTTCAATATATTTGATATTAGGGTGCGTTTGATTGCAAGTATGGAATTTACATGGAAAGAAAATAAGTTCCAGGTAATTGAATTGCCTAGAATTGAGTTGCATGGAAAATGTAATTAAATGTGTTTGATTGCCTTAATTTTCTACCCGGAAAATATTGGTTGTATTGTGGCATTTTTAATGTAGAAAAAATTATGGGTATTTTTTTTTACATAATTTTATAGTCATGATGGATCTTGTTTAATTGATCTTGATGAGTAGATTTTAAATATAAAATTTTTATTAAATTTTGAATTTTGTAGTTTAAGTTATAGCATTTTTAGTGTAGAAAATGGGTAAAATGTTGTCTCGAAAACCGTGCAATTGCCTGGAAAATAAAAATTAGCCCCCCCCAAAGAAAATATTTTCCTTGTTTACAAGGAAAATGTAAGTGTGTGAGCCAAAAGTGGCAATTGAATTGCCTGAAAAAAAAAGTCAATCAAACACCTTAAGTTGTCAAATCAAGTGGAAAATGGGTATTTTCCATGGAAAATACTCCCAATCAAACACACCCTTAGTTTTATTGCAATACGTTTCATAATTAATTTTGTTTCACTTAAATGTTCTTGGCAGTCTGTTGATCATAGGGTGGATTCTCGTTACAGTTACCTTCATTTTGGGTGGCGTATTTCTCGCTCTACATAAGTATGTCTTGTTAATATTCGTTGTTCTATTTGTAACTTCCAAATTTTCTTTAATTTATTTTTTATGATGAGCATCTAACACATAATTGATAATTCTTCATCTTCATCTTCCAGTGTGGTTGGGGACACCTGTGTTGCTATGGACGAATGGGTTCAGAACCCTACGGCTTATACAGCTTTAGACGATATTCTCCCATGTGTCGATAATGCAACTGCCCAAGAAACCTTGTCTCAAAGCAAAGATGTCACCTTCCAATTGGCTCAGATGGTAAACCGGATCATAGTCAACATATCCAACATTGACTTTCCACCTCAGGCCGGACCTCTGTACTACAACCAATCTGGTCCATTGGTACCTGTCTTATGTAATCCATTCAATCCCGACAAGACTAATCGAACATGTGCAGCCGGTGAGCTGGACTTCAACAACGCTACACAAGTAAGTCGAAGAAAAAAAATTAAAAATCATAAACTAGATAATTACATAAATAATGTGTTTAGTTGGTTGAAAATTGAGTCCAAGATAAAATAATTTTCAATATAAAGAGTTTTCTAATGCAGATGAGATGTATGTCTATTTTGTTGGATAAAAATCTATTGAACCATTTTGTGATGCATAGTTGGTTTGAATTGTTGTGCCATGATGCTGTTAAAATAAGCCTCAGCACAAGTGCAGGATCAACAAGACAATTATGAGTACAATAATTAAAAAAACAAGCACTACTAATATTCAAGTAATACGAAAAACAAGAGATTAAGAAAGAAAACAACAAAGCACGCAAGTAATTAGGTGGTATCGGCAAAACAGCCATCTGGTGCTAGCTATTATTAATGAAGATAAATTCGTAGTACAACGACCAAAGCAAACTCTAATTACCAATTAAAGCTTTCAATATTAGCTCTGAAAAGCTAGAAAATAATACGATACAATTCATAAATAAAAACTTATAACGCGGGTACTATTTATAGGGTGTAAATCCAATGGATTAAGGATTGTACAATGCCAAAATTATTTAAGAATTGAAAAATTAGACAATACAAAACTAATTGGGAATATGATTCACATACATAGCCAAATCTTCAGAAATCAAAATCAAATGGAACACACTTAATTATATTTTCCTTGCAAACGAAACAATTCCTCAACATTTATAGATAATCAAACATATACATAAAACTTGAATTCACAATTATGGTTTAATGTAGGTTTGGAGGGACTATGTGTGCCAAGTTTCAGGAAGTAATATTTGCACGACTAGGGGCCGTTTGACTCCAAATATGTATGACCAGATGAATGCTGCAGTTAATGTGAGCTATGGGTTATATCGATATGGGCCATGGCTTACAGAGCTACTAGATTGCACTTTCGTACGAGATACTTTTACAGGTATCCATAATTATTATTGTTCGGGGTTGAGACGATACAGTGAGTGGATCTACATTGGGTTGGCTATGGTCTCGGCTGCAGTGATGCTTTCTTTGATCTTTTGGGTACTTCATGCAAGAGAGAGGCGGCACCGGAAATATACCAAGTTGGCCGAAGCTTCATCTGCCCAAAATTCTTTTGCGGGGAAAGGGCCATAGTGTGAATATTTGAGTTTTATGTCCCTTTTCAAAATATCAGTTATTTTTTATCTATTTTTTTTCTCGTGATAGAGTGAGTTTTTTCAGTTGGTTGTGTACATTTTTAAGGCTTCCATCTTCCGTACGAAGAGATATCATATATTTAATTTTTTGAGCTCAATAGTTAAAAGGTTTACCATGTTTATTATGATAAAGTAGAGTTCGCATGAGACACGTTAATTAGGAGCACTTTTTATGATTCATATATGGTACTCGGGCAAGGTACCACACGTGCAATCAACTGTCATGTTTACGTAAAAGATCAACTATATGACAAAAAGGAATTATCCATAATAAATCCACGTGTCTTCAACCTTTAGTTTCGTTAGTTTTTTTCCCGGATTATTAGACTTTTGACCCTTATTAATTATGAAATAATTAGTTTTAGCACTCAAAATTTAATATATTGTTGTACCTTTGATTCTTATTTTTAGATGGTTTTTGTCATTTGACTAAATTGACTGTTTAAAAAAAAAAAAAAGAATTTAAATGTCTAAATTAACCTTTGCTTTTTAATATATGAAAAGGACATATATACCCAATTTATTTATTTTTGAAACATTGTATGTGTATATACAATCCATATTATCTTCATCATCAACCTCATCTCCACTTGCACATCCGGCTTAAATCCAATGAAATTCTGGCAAGACTGCAGCAGTCCAAAAAATTGCTCAACTTTTCTATCCGGTAACTTTACCCTCAATGGACCCACACCATTATCTTCTTCCTCACACAATACCCGGTTTCTCTTTCGACATATATACCCGTAATCTACATTTTTCTTTCCCCAGCGTTTGGTCCCTCTTTGTTTTCATCCTTCACAACAACTACTACATGTCTTCGACCCTCATCCCTCTTTCTCTCCTCTTCCTTATTTTTATTCTCCTTTTCATCTCCATTTTTCCTAATCTGTAAACTCGCTGCTCCTTCAATCCATACTCAATTTTGGGCTTTCGATTTCAAAATTTGAGGTTTTTGAGTGAAAAATAACATATCAAAATCACAGATTTTAAGACAACTTTTTATTTTTTATATTTTTTCAAAAAAGGGAACTATTCAAGATTAAAACACGAACTAATTTAAGACAAAATGAGAGAACTCACTCATTAAAAAGTCAAAGCATAAACCAAAACAGTCGGTCAATCAAATTTCACCAAAATGAAGATAAATCAATGCAAATAAAGATGAAAAAACTCACCGATGATTAAAACTGAAACCAAGTTGAACTAAAACCTTGACAGATCTAAGATGTATATGATGAGATTTGTATAAGGACGGATATTCAACTATTAGTAAAGAGATCAAATGCAGTTGAAGATGGGGACGAAAATTGGAAGAAAATTGATTCCATCTCCATTAGAAAATGATGAATTTGTAGATTGATGATAACTTCACCAATTCCATGAAACCGATGAGAGAGATGCGTCATGCGTGGTAGGGTTAAACAGAAGGGTACTTTGGGACATTTGATAAAAAAAAATTAGATTCAACAAACCGTAACAATGAAAATGAAGGCCAAAGATACAATATGTTAAAGTTTAAGTACCAAAACTAATTATAATAATAACGAGGGCCAAAAACTAAATAACTCATTTGTCCCCATGTACACCACATCTTTCTTTCAATCACATCAATTCTTCTCCTCTTTTTTTTTTGGTGTCTAAAGGACAAGAAAAAAAAACGCAAAAAAACAGAACACAAACAAAAAACAAATTAAGTGCCACGGCCATAGGGCACATCGCAAAAATCACACATTATCTCTTCTATAACTTTATTCGGAGGGACTAGTATTCTCACAGCTTTCTCATTTTGTTCTGCACCCATTTTTGCAAGAACATCCGCACATCTATTAGCTTCTCATAAGATATGATTAAGAGTAGTATTTGTAGTTGCTTTGAACTCCTTGCAATCATCAATTAAAATTGGGTTTGGGTGTGTATCTTCATCTTCATTGTCTTCATTGATGAGCTTTACAGCCACAAGGCTTTCCACTTGGATTCCCTTCCAATTCATTTCTTTGCATAAATTTAACGCATGTCGAATACCCCATAGCTCAGCTTTGAGAGCATATGTGTCTCTTATGTACCCACAAAAACCTTTCACCCATTTGCCTTGGTCAGTTCGGATCAGGCCACCATAACTTCCACGGCATCCATCCGGGGTGCTACTTCCGTTCGTGTTGATTTTCACACATCCTGCCATAGGAAAGGACCATTTAATAAGATTTACATTTCGATTATAGCCTTTCTCCTCCATCAAGTTAAAGGCCTTTGACAATATCATCAACAAACAAGATGCTTGTACCAGCCACATCTTGTTCTCCGATCTTATTACCATTAAATTGAAGCTCATTTCTCATTTTCTAAAGATTCCAAATAGTGACAGCAAAGATAGTAGACCAGTCAACCTTGCTATTAGTGCTTTTAGACTTGTTACTCAAGTTGGAATCATTCCAAATTAAGAAATTAACATTCCCATAATCCCACAAATTAGTGCCCATGATGATTCATAAATTATTTTTTCTCTCAAATCACACCACCAATTATGTGTGAACGTAGTAATTTTTGGATTGTCTGCAAAATATGAAAGGAATTTTTTCCCATAACCAAAATTTGACAAGCTCGTTTAAATAATTATATAGTAGACTATAAAAAATAAGTTCGAGAATTTATTAAAATGTCTGCTATTATCATGTGTGCTTTGTTATATTCTTGAAAGTGTAACTTTGGCTAGTATTGCGCATCAGACTAAGGGCAAGATTTGAATGCCTCGATTTGGAAAAGTTTGTCACCGTTTTTTATCTTAATCATAATTATGTGAAAATTAAAATATACATCAAGTATTTAAATCAAAATTTTGTTCATTTACAAGACTCAAAATAGTTATTTTAATATATAAAATTTGAACTTGTGATATAACCTCTTAACCTAAATTGTAAAATTAAAATTAAAATTTTAAAAACAAACAAAAATACAAAACTTCCAAGCAAAGAGCAATAAAGGTCTAACTTAAATGAAAATATAATACGTTTTTTGGTTTTTTTCGGGTTCTCAAGAGAGTATTCCCACTGTCAAAAGTGATGTCACGCATTTTACAAAAAATTCTCCCAACAAAATTTGTTCCATTCACAAGTATCCAACATCAAATCCATCACGACATCTTTTCTAAACTATGTATTAAGAGCATCTCCAATAAAATAATCAAAATTGAATTATCAAAATGACTTTTAATTATCTATTTAATAAATTGTTAAAGTTAACAATAAAAGTATCTCCAATGACTATTTTTTCTCAATAACCAAATTTGTGAGGTCCATTAATATATAAAAATATACCAAAAATTGGTTACTGAACTTAATTCGTTTCGATATCGGCTTCACATTTTATCCACCAAAAAAATCAGTTTGATATTAAGTTTTAGGTTCGGTTAGCAAACCGAATCCACTCTAACTCTCCTTTGATTTTGTCCAAAGTTTGAAATGTGCATCTCCTTTGACTCACTTTGACTAGTTAGAAATTCATAGGAGGAAATTTATGGCAATGTCTGTTCACATTATATTATACATAAATAAATAAAATAAAAATTCAATTAGTCAAAGGAGTCAAATTAAAACCATCAGTATCGTACTTTAGTTATAGGGTCGACTAAGAATTTCCTAAGTTATATCCGATAATTACAAAAATATTATGGCCTACAGCGAGTGTGGTCTAAATTGTAAAAGATGATTAGTTGAAGTACGCGAAAGCTAGCCCAAATACTGTCTAGTATTAAAAAAAAAAGAAGTAAAAATAGAAAATCTATATCATACTTGGCGCTTAACATTTTTGTTGTTAGTTATGAATTTAGAGGGAAGGGAAAAATATAAAACCTATTAGTAGATTTTTCTTTTCTTTTTCTTATTGTGATTTTAGCGATAAATAGATTGTCCAAAGAGGAAGGAATATGAAAACAAGATTTTGAATATGCGCATTTAGTGTGAATATTAACATTGTCAACCACTTGAACTTAAATCCAAATCCAAATCGTTTTACTTTTTTCCCTTTTTAGTTAAGCGTGGATTTTATCATATAGATTGTTCTAAATACTTTTTGTTCTATTAGCATCTTCGGTGCCAATTATTCCAAGGTGTACGTACTGGGGACCAATGGCGGAATCTGGACTTTTACCTTGTGTTTCGATTAAGTAATTTTAATTTTAATTTTTATAAAAACTTTAAATGATAGAGCTTATAATTTCATTTAAAATTACTTGAATTGCAATTTCCTATGTTTGGATATTGTAAAATTTAATAAATTTTGTGAATTACAATTTACTTGTTTGGATAGTCATAGAATCTAATTTAAATGACAAAAAAATTTCCGCCAAAACAAGAATTAGATAATTACGACTCATCCCATGGAATTTCAACATAAAAATTTTGATTACAAAAATTCAATAGATTTTCTGCAAGCAAAATTTCAATTTCTTTGTTGATTTTCCCAAACGAAGGACTTAGATTTTTTGACGTCCCATATGCCAATTTTTATTCATCTTTCACTTAAAAATTGATTGCATAGCCACTTAATCTACTCAAGTTCTGTAGCGTGAGTTAAATTTGGAAGCTGCAAGTTCACTCACTCGCTGAACTTGCCGAGTGATTCGTAAATGGTTATGACCATTAAAAATGTGGCGGCCTCATTTATTAATTTGGAGAAAATATTTTAACAATTAAGTGATTTGAATAACTAAACCTCTTGGCCTAGTGGTATAAGATTTTCACTGGGATAATCTTGGGTCGGCTTGGAGCTCCCAACGTCGAACCCCGGCGTTATTAAAATAATGCTTAACCAGCGGCAGTCACGAACCGCAAGCGGGATTTAGTCGAGGTGCGCGAAAGCTAGTCCGAACAACCCGTGAGTAATCAAAAAAAAATTAAGTGATTTGAATTTATGAGCTAGCACAATTTTAACCATAGAGTAAAAATTACTTGTATAACTAAATTTGCATGTAAAAAAATCAACAATATTTTTATGTCTAAATATTTTATTTTGCACGCTCATACTCGTACGCCTGTTTCTATGTTTAATACATAAAATTTAATGACTCTTTTTATATGGTAATAATTATGATAAATAGTAAGAAACGAGAATCTGTAGTAAATGAATTAATGTGACCATACAATATAATTCGATGGCACGCATGTGAGAGAGACTAACAAGTACGTACTAACTAGGCGGGCCCCATCCACTCAGGCATCACATGTGAATCATCATAAAGGATCTTTCCAATTGATTTATACACCACATGTGACGTGTTAAAGAAGAGCACGCATTAACATTTTCTATCAAATAAATTAATAGTTCTTTTTTTTTTCCGTTTTTTTTTCATTAGAAAGAAGATAAGAATTCATCAATATTAATTGGTGCACAAACTCTAGCAACTATATAAAATTTCATAATAAATTTGTTTCATACCAATTGAGCTTATATAACCTTTTTATTTTACCTTTAATATTTGGAATGAAATTGAACATACAAATTTATTTATGCACCCACTCATTATAAGCTAAGTCGTTCATTACATAGTTATGAGATAATTATGTAATCATTTCTATATATTAATTTATTTATGAAAATATATATATATATATATATATATTTAATTTACCCACTCAATAAGCTAAGTCATTCATTATGGAGTTATGAGATAATTATGTAATCATTTCCATATGTTAATTTGTCATCTGTGAAGGAAAATTATGGTTATTAATTTAGATAGTAAGAATGGAAAATTATGCTTATTGATTTAGATAATTTTCCTTAGATAGTAAGCATAATAATCATTATGGAGTATTTTGCAAGAATAGTGACAAGTGCGAGCTAAAGCAACTTAGTTTAAAAACAAAAATTATACTCGAATAATTCATCCTAAACAAGGACAACATCGTGTGTACAATTTAGTCTTGTCAAATGAAATCATGAATGGTTCATCGTAAATAAATTGAAAATTACAATCCCAAATAATTAGATTAAACACATCAACTTACCAAAATGGATATTTGCTATGAAACAAAACTATATATATTGAATTAAAATCACAACGTAAATACTCAATTTGTGTGCAAGAATAAAGAAATATGTAAAAATTATTTACAAAAGTTACAACATAATTCTAAGTTGTAAATTTCTCATGTTTATTTCAAAATTTGCAATTATAAACCTTCGTCCATGAGCAACTGGATTAATCTAGTTGAGAGAGGCACCGGCCACTTGAACCTGAAATAAGGTTTGAATCTCATCAAAAAAAAAATTTGTTATTTGTAATTAAATTGAGAGATTTAAGCATCCCTTTTTATTATTATTAAAAAAGAACCTCCATCCATTTAATTTCTTTAAAATGAGTACTTTGAGGGTATTTTAAAAAAATTAAATGTACATCACAAATTCTTAAAGCTTTATATATATCATATATGTATAAATAAAAACCATAGTCTTTCTTTAAGAAAAAAAAAGGACCAATAATCTTTACATAAAGCACCACACAAAATTAATTCATATTATTGTAATCTTAAAATTATACGACGTGATAAAATTGATATTGAAATTTTAACAGAAATGCACAATGCTATCTAAATTTAATAAATTATCAATGTTAGAATTTTTAAATGGTTGGTGTAAAGGGTTAAAATTATGAGTTTTATTAGATAAAAAAAAATTAGGTACCAGCATAGACATTTTATTAGAAGTGAGATTATTAATATGAAAGAATAAGTAAAATTTAAATTAAGGAGTTGACTAATGCAGCTAACAAATGGCAGACATTGGGCCACTTGAGCGGAACAAAGCAAGAGATGGAAGGAAGACCCTTCCAGTTCTAGTCTTGGTCTAAAGCCGGCACTTACGTCAAAACAGTCGACGATCCACAATTGAAGTTTGTACCCACCAAATTATAAATAAATATTATTGTTTTTGTTACGACGATGCACCTAGTCTAGTCCAACAAACGCGCGTCTGCTTGCGCCGCATTGTTGTCAATATTACACAATGTGCCCCATTCTTTTCCTAAAATAACTTCGTCTTTTGTCAAGGGTTGTAAACAAATTCCACCTCTATTTTGAAATCAAGGGTTCGATTCATGAAATAAGATGAAAGAGTTTTTTTTTATTTGTAAGATTAAGGGAGAGACTTAAACTTCTCTTAATTTAAAAAGAAATAAAATAAAAGAGCTTTAAAATTATCTATTATCTCTATAAATAAATAAATAAATCTTTCATTTTCCATTAATTGAACCCTTATCTTTAATATAAAGGTGAGAATTATTTACCACTAGGCCGACCTCAACAAATCTATTTTAACATAACTTTGAAATTTGAAGGAGATCTTACTTTTCTCTTTCTTTCCTTTTTCCCTCATTTTTCGTAGAGCATTCACATCGTAATTGTGAAATTCAGATCCAAATTTAGAAATTGCTTAATAGGTTTTGAGACTATACACAGCGGGTATGGCATAAAAAAACTCATACGGGTGTACTTTCCGGTATCAATTTTGAGCTAAAAAAATAAATAAGAAAAAATTTCATACGAGTGAGCTTCACTCGTATGAAGCATTTTCTTCTTTTTCTTCTTCTTCTTCTCCTTCTCCTTCTTCTTCTTTTAACTCTTTCTTACGGCGTGTACTTCATAATTTTCATAAATTATATTTTTTAACCCTACAATTTTATAACTCATAAGAATTTTTTTAGTAGACAAAATATATTTACATGGTTCGCAAACAAATAATGACCAACGTTAGCTATATAGATGAAAAAAGAATGGTCCTTAAAAAGGAAAAAAACAAAAATTAGTTTAAAATTTAAACTTTTTACACATATTTGCAATTTCACCCCCAAAAGTTAACACCATCCAATGATTATCCAAATAGCAAACGGGCTTATGGAAGAAAATATATATATATACATATATATAATTCCATACGAGTGACCCACACCCGCGTGAATTTTTTTATTTATTTTGATACAAGTCTCACGCAGCCGTATAAATGAAATTTAGGCAAATGGTAAGTTTGCCTTCTCTTTACCGTATATCGTAATTTTGTTTATTAAGTTCCTTTATGCTATGTGAGGAGTACTGTAAATTTAACAATTTACCATACCCACTGTGGGTGCTCTTATGAAATAATCATAGCATGTTTCAAAATTCAATTTGTGAAAAAAGAATAAGTTTAATTATGCAATTAAACAAGGCATAAATTGGAACTATTCTTTCTATAGTGTTATTTTCATTTAATTTTTACAAATTATTTACGTTATATTTAATGTATATTTAAATACATATTAATATAGGGCAATTGGACATAAAGGCTCATTCTAATAATAACATAATTATAAATGACACTTATAAATTAGCTGTGTAAATTAAGAACACTGTACAAGAAAAACACTAATACCTCTTCCTTATAATATCTCACATCTCATCAGAATTGATGCTAAATCTATTTAACACTATTCCTTATAACATCTCACGTCTCATCAGAATTTGTGTTAAATTTGTTTTAGCACCATTCCTTATAACATTTCACGTTTAATCATAATTGGAGTTAAATGGTTTTAGCACCAACGGTGCTAAAACATTGGTGTTAAATGATTTTAGCACCAATAGAGAACAGATAATGATGCGGACAAAGCTAGCACATAATCAAGTACATGGGTTGAAGCGTACGTAGGCCCAATGCAAGTTTCCATGAGTTCGATTACAAGAGTTCGTGCAAGAAAATTCAAAGAATGTCATATTTTAATTACTTTTAAATTATATGACTTGTTTATTATTTTATTATTCAATTAGGATTAGGAATATTTTTCTTATTCAATTATGATTGTTTTATGAGTATTTTCTTAGTCAAATTGGATTGTTTTACTTTTCTTATTGTGTTAGGATTAGTATTTATTTTTTACACCCTATTTAAAAGGGATGATTGTATTATTTTAATTAAGAGAGTTATGGATTAGTAAAATTATGAAAGCTTTTCTCCTTTGTTCTTTTAGAACATGTTGAACAAATTCAGTTTGTTCGTAATGTTCATTCGACTTATCAATTGATTTATCATCATCAATTGTGGCGCCATTCGTGTATACCAAGGTTCACTTCTCTCTATATATGTTGGGTTGCGATGTCCATCAATCCATCTATCCTTATATACCAAAGTTCTTGCTTCTTTATAAGTAATGGGTCGCGGTGCCATTCAAATCTAATTATATAAACGGTCCAATTCATTAATTTGTTACGATTTTTGTGTGTATCTATATCGAGATTCGCACAACCAATTCATTGTGTTTGCGGGTTTCGTGCGATATCACCGTGGGTCGTATTAGATAACAACAAAATTCAAGGTACTAAAACAAATTTAGCACCCGTCTAATATTACACATCAAGGTGATTTTAGCACCAAAATAACCAATAGTGCTAAATTTGTTTTAGCACCCATCAAATATTACCCCTTCTTTATAACATCTCACGTCTCATCAAAATTGGTGCTAAATCTGTTTAACACTAATGGTGCTAAAATAGTTACTACCCCTTCCTTATAACATCTCACGTCTCATCAGAATTTGGGCTAGATGATTTTAGCACCAATGGGGTGCTAAATATGTTTTAACACGAATAGAAAACAGAGAACAACCATTTAGCACCAAAAGAAAACAAAGAACAACAAAATTCATGGTGCTAAAACAAATTTAGGACCTATCCAATATTACATATCAAGGTGATTTTAACACCAAAATCACCAATGGTGCTAAATCTGTTTTAGCACTCATCAAATACTACATATCAAGGTGATTTTAGCGCAAAAACTACCAATGGTGCTAAAATAATTTTATCACCAATACAAAACAGAGAACAACAAAATTGATGAGATCATCATCCACTCAATTTATTTATATATAAATATATATGGATCAAGGTAGGGTTCAGGAAAAAAAAAGTGCGATCATATTTTTTTTTCAAATCTTGTCGGGCTGTCGAAATTGATCGATTTCGATAGCAAAACAATCTCTGATCGTCTTAATTTTTTGCGTAATTTTTGCAACTTTGTCTTCTGAACAACATATTCAAAAATCAGTCAAATCCAACGGTTCGATCAAATGTTATATCTGTTTTACAATTGCAGGAAAAAGAAAAAAAAAAAGATGAAGAATAAAATGAGAACGGCGCTCTTCTTGACGATACGATCGAAGAGTCGGGTGGTAGTGGTGAAAGAGTTGAGATCGTTGGTGAATAGGTCGGAGAAAGAGGAAAACTGTTTAAGGGATGATAGAGAAAGATATGGGAGAGAGGGAGGAGCACTGTTTAGAGTATTTTTGTTATTCAACATTTATCATTTTATTTAAAATAAATTAATATTATGAAAAGTGTTTTTATTGTAAAACTAAATTATAAAATTAGTACTATTTTCATTTATTAAACATGAGTCCTTTCTTAGAATTATAAAACATTACGGAGCGAGACCCTATAACCTATTATCCCTATTATATTTTCTTTTCTATAATAGCTTGCACAACGTATGATAAATTGTAAAATATGATAAGACAATTTTTTATACGTACTTGCAACATTCTAAAATGATGCTGAATGAATTATACTCAAAGAAAAAAATGTTTTTTATTCAAAGTTGCTAACGATCAATTATAAATATCGTGTTCAACTTGTTTAGAATCTAAACATAACAATTGGCCAAGTGATAGACACGTAATTAGATTAAATTTTATGTTTAGTTTATATTGGATAAGATAATTTCATATTACTATGCTACAAACAAAATGAAGTGAATGTAAAAAATAATAAAAATGTGATTTAGACTTTGGGTGCCATTTATTTCTGTATATCAGATGTTGGGTGCTAAAGTTTTGCATAATAAGTGCTTGGGTGCTATTTTGAACAGAATTCTTTAATCAACATGGTCAACTGTTAATTTGTCAAAAATTATCGGATCAAACGGTTGAGCACGTTGACTATTGATTCTATCCAAAATAGCATCAAAATACTTATTATGCAAAGCTTTAACACTTAACGTCTAATATGTAAAAAAAAAAAAAGGCGCTCAAAGTCTAAATTACCCCAAAAAAATAAAAATAAAAAAAAAGCGCCAAAAATGGGACACCGCCATTAGGTAAAGAAAACGGTTTGCACTAGGCGAAGAAAGGGATCCATGCAAAGGCACCGATTTTTGTTTTTTCTTTGAAATAACAAAAAGTAACTTATATATAATGTATAAATATTTGGAAACAAAAATGGTGGTTACCAGTCAAATCATGTGGTTTGCTTTCAATATATATAGGCTGAAGGTATATGTATATTAGTATATATATATATATATATATATATTTATATATGGAGCGTGAAGCTGATCGATAGTGGCAATCATGCATGTTGGGAAGAAAGATGATGAATGTTTATGTAGTTAATCCTCAATTAATTAATTGATTAATTAGGGGTATTTTCTTTTCACAAGAAGTTCAGGGGTGTTTTTCCAAATTTTATTAACAAAATTTACATTG
This sequence comes from Lonicera japonica, assembly GCA_021464415.1. NCBI lineage: Eukaryota > Viridiplantae > Streptophyta > Magnoliopsida > Dipsacales > Caprifoliaceae > Lonicera > Lonicera japonica. The sequence goes on along the minus strand of CM038467.1, from coordinate 6,249,260 downwards.
AGAATTAATTAAGCTCCGGTAACCGAATACCTTATGCAAATTTATATGTTACTTTAAATATGTACATAGTCAAATTCGGGCTTTTATACAAAGTGTGTATGTTAACACAAAGATATCAAAGTTCGATTCCTGTCCCCAACCAACATAATTTTAATCTCTGCTTTTTTCAAATTATCCCCATTTTTATCCTTTGTAATTAGTGTTGAATTTGTTTGACACTATAACTAATTGATATTTCGGTGTAAAAATTTATCATATTTTCAACACTCGATAAATCCTCTCTCCAAAATATACTACTAGATTTCCCTTAGTCCTTGGTAGCTGAGTTTCAAAAACAAAAAACCGGGTTTTACTTTTTTAGATATCTTCTTTTCTTTTCCTTTTTTAATGTTTTAAGCTTACCATAAGCAAAAAAGAACTACACATTAAGGAAAAAAAATAATTAAAAGGTTAATGACAGAAGATTTGAAAAAGAGTAAAATTTTAGGTGGATATTTTATATGTGAGTGAATACAACATTAATTTGATGTTTCAATTAAAAGAAGAAATAAAAAAACACTTTAAATAGCTAACATTGATTAAAACCAATTATAGGGACTGTATATTAAATGACTTTTAAATTGGTGAAGTATGGTCAAACTTTGTAATCATAATGTAGATAAATACATACATACATATCTCTGGATTTGGTCGAGATACTTATCACACCGTATTCGAATTAATTTTTATATACTTCAACTAATTTTTGTTCACAGAATAATGACACCAAATAATTTTTTATCTACTATAATTCAACATGTAAACCTCCTAATTGAACGCAAAATTAATCCAAGTGCATTATATCAAAATATCTTTGAGAATAATTCAAATGAGTTAGATGGTCATATTTATATTACAAGAGAAAGAAACATTACATCGGACATCGATAATTTATCAAATTTATGGCTCACATTTAGTTACAATAAACAAGATAAATTTTGGACTATTAAATATGTTTTCAAAATATCAAATCAAAGAAATCAATAATTTTGTATCTCTTATTCTACCAATCTACTCCATTTATTTCCCTTTTCTCTCTCGTTAACTTCTTTTTAAAATTTAAATTATATTAACTTTAAATACAAAAGTTATAAATTATTAAAAATGTGCATATTTGAAATTTAGTTATCTGTACCTATAAAATAAGATCTATTATAATTATATAATTATGTGTAAAAGATAAAATTAAAGAGAAATTATTGTAATCTACTTTTTTCTCTTTAAACATATTTTTTCTTTATATAACTTATATTCAAATCACTTTACACAATAAATTTATTTCAAATCCAATTCTAACCTTATCCTTTTTTTAATTTAAAAATATAAAAAGATATATGTCTTTATTTAAATTGATAGTTAAAGAAATTATATATATAATTTTATGCTATTTAAATATTAGATTTAGGGAAATGATATTAGCACTCTACTTTTGTCTTAAGGCACTCCACTTTCATTTTTAGTGACACTTATATATGCCTTTTGAAACACTTTTTACGTCATTAAAAATAAAAGTAGAGTGCCTTAATACTAAAGTGGAGTGCTAATAGCATTTTCTTATATTTATATTTTTTATTTTTTTTTAAGTCGTGCCTGCCAGTAGACATGAGCAATACCAAATAATAATAATAACGGACCGGAAAAAGGGTAAAATATTTTTCTCCCGTTTTTCGCTTAAAACAGGTGGGACAGTCTATAAATAAAATATAATGTAAAAAAGGAAAACTCGAAGAACACAATGTAGCTACGTGTCACATTCAAGTGCAGGCACCGAAAATCTAGGGACACATGGCGCCTAAACCACATTGGCACTGACCTTCCGCCAAATAGCTACAAATAGAGCGTGGACAACACGATTCCTCACGGTAACAAATCAATTCGTAGCCCGTAACACAAAAACGGACGATAGCGCGTCAAAAAGAAAAACGAAACTTTCGTCTGACAGCACACAGCATTTGTTCTATGATGGACCCATTGGATACATCAACCCCCTGTTTCCCTAACCAATGGTCGCTTCACTGTCTCTTCTCAATTCCATAAAACTCTTCTGTAATTACTTTATTTACCCTCATGCCATTCCCTTCAAGCCCTATAAAACTCCTGCCTCAGTTTAGGTCGGTTTGCCAAATTAAAGACTCAACCGCCGCTTTTTAGAAATAAATAAAATCTTTTTTTCCTCTCTCTCTCTCAACTGGTTCAACAATGGAGTCATCGTCGTCTAAAAACAAACCGAATCAATTTCAAAGGTCAATTTCTCCTTCTGGAAGATTCTGTTCTTCGTCAATCTCATCATCCTCGTCATCAGCTTTTGCTTCATCAATGTCAAGTTTCTCCTCTCGCCCCGCCGGATTCACTACAAGATCCGAATCCCCAACCCGAGTCCACCTCCGCGGCTCCCTATCCCCGTCCGTTAAATTCTCATTCGACCGTCAATCATCCCCGGGCCGTTCGATTGCAGTGCGGCAGAGAAATCAGGGCCAAAATCGGCCGTTTTCTGGCCAGAAGAAGACGTGTATGTGCTCTCCCACGACGCATCCGGGATCGTTCCGTTGTAGTTTGCACAAGAACGTCAACAGTCGGAGTAATAATAATAATAACAATAATCATGCGACGGTGTCGTATCACTCGCATCGATTACATGCGAGGAGATCGGCGATGACGAATTCGTTGGTGAGGATTGGGACTGTGGAGGGAGATCTAGTGAAGAGAGCTTTGTCGGCTTTGATTAGGCCTTCTTCTCATCAGCAGAGAAGGAGAGGAGATTTTCAGCCTAAGCCTAGTCGGCTCTCCATTATGTCTTTAGCAGAACGTCTTTGAATTTAATGGAATCGTTTTTTTTTTGGTTAATACTTGTACAGATCCGGCCAATTTTCCGGCCAGGGTGAGTTCCGATTTAGCCTGTCGACCTGATCTGGCCGATTTGGTAGGATTTTTTTTTTCTTTGAAGATTAGGTTAAAAAGTAGATATAGCCTAAAGTTGTTCAGAGAGTGAATATCACTGCGTTTGTGTGTATTTGAGGTCACTTGTTATTCATTATTCATTCATTTTTAAGATTTTAGATCCCCGTATATATAATATATGTATTTTAATTTCAGTAAATGTTGAAAATGGTTGGCATATGTGTGGTTTGAAGTTTGGATTTGTTGATTGTTCCTGACAGTTTTCGATTTGGAAGTACGTTTGTGTTTTAATTGGAAAAAAAAAAAACCAGGGAGGCAAATTCCGTAAATGCACTTCCTTACGTACCAATGAATGCAGTCTGCACGAACTTGTTCAAGGTATTTGTTTTACAAATTGGATTGGATTCCGTCTGTCTACATCATGTTATATTACATTGAATTAATAAATACTCTTCTTTTGTTTTCCAGGCATGGCATTTGCTTTGTGAATGGAGTTTGGGGATGTATCGTTAACTGTGACTGACCTACACTATAGATCGGTGGAGGAGTAAAACAGTAAATCCAGTGGATGTGTAAATCTGAACATTTACCTAAAAATTTAGAATAAAATAATTGTTGAATTAAAAAGAAAAAGAAAAAAGAGAGGAAGTAAAAGCAACGTTTTGGAAAGAAAGAGACATTGGCTGTCAAACGGCCGGCCTGGCTGGGTAGTCATCTCAAAATTTAATTAATGATTTGTATGAGAAATTCTTCACAGGAACCTTTTTTTAATGGAAAAAGTTTATTTCATCACATTACAACTTTTTGTACTTGTCACATAAATTAATTATTTATTTTTAATATATTTTTATTTTATCATCAAACATACTAGGGGTGTTTTCGATTTCGATCGGGGTAGAAACTAGGGTATCCCAAACCCTCCCCAAATTTTATAACTCGGTTTCGATTCGGTTCGGTTCAGTTTCGGTTTTCGTACTTCTGAAACCCAAACCATCTCCAAATTATTCGGTTTTGGTCCGGTTTTGTATCATTCGATTTTTGTTTGTATTGTTAAAACTTTAGTTCAAAATTGCACTAAAAATATAAATTCACTCAAAAGGCGCTACAAAAAAATTATATAATGTATTTATTTTAATAATTACCTTAAGTAATTATTTATAAATGTAAATAATCCATAGGGTTGGGTCATTTATATAATGTAAATGTTCTTAGAAAGTTTCATTTTTTTTTCAACGTATTGTAAGACAACTTAAGTATTACATTAAGTTACCAACTATTTTTTTTTAAAAGATTCGGTTTTTTCGATCCAATTCGGGGACCCCGAATCCCCAACCCATACCAACCCAAATCAATCGGTTTCGGTTTCGATTTTTTTTTCGGTTCGGGAAATTTCGAATTGCAACGGATCGGTTCGGTTCATTCGTTCGATTTTCGAATTTCTGACAACACCCCTAAAACATACCCAAATAACATAAAAAATTAGGTTCCATGTACAACGTAAAGGGGGATTTTAACTAAGAGATCTGAACGGACCATTGAAAAACTAATGGACCTAAACGTTGACACAATACTCTCCCTTTCTGTTACGCTAATAATAAAAATAAAGAGAATGTTGCAAGTGTGGCCCAACATACACAAAAGAAGAGAGTCCGGCCCAACTGTCAGTACTGGGTTACAAACATAGGCATTTGTCTCTGTCTAATGTTGTTAAATCTTACTTATTTTTAAAGATTGTTCACGTGACTCATAAACTTAAAATAAGAAGCTAAACACATATTTAATTTGAATAGAATAAAATTGGAATAAAGACATTCGAGTTTGGCAAACTTTATAACTATTTCCTTTTGCCCTCTTTGTCCAAAACAAGAGCCATTAAATTTTATTTCCCTACATGATTATCTGGTGGGTCGACCTAAACATAGAATAGAAAATTATTAGTTAAATGGATTAAATTTTGTTAAACTTAGGTCTCGTTTGATTCACGGAAAGGAAATTAATTCCCTTATCTTTCTCATAGAGGTGAAAAAATAAATTTCTAGTCAAGTTTCATTTTTTGTATTTGGTAAAGCATGGAAAATATTTAGGTAAGGCTATTATTATCCAAATTTTTTGTAATGAATGCTTCACATGGGAAAATCAATTCCATGTGTTTTGAGAGAAATTGTTTTACCCCCTACTTTCTCCTCTCTCGAAAAAGTGTTTCCGGAATTTGTGCTTGCCAAACAAATAAAAGGAAAGACTTTTCATTTTCGAGTACTAAAATCCGTGAACCAAACGAGGCCTTAAGTTAATTTTTAATTTGTCAACAAAGTTGTAATTGAATGGCATACTTTTTACCTTTGTACAATAGGATTTCACTCCTCTCCACTACCCTAATGTTTTGGTATAATATTGTAAAATATCTTATAATTTACTTTCATATTTAGCATTATATATTTAGGCGATCTCAATATTTTATTTATGGTATAGAGAATTAGGATTTTCTCTTTACCTTATTTGTATTCATATATACCCATATATAGAGGGCTCTCCATTGTATTCATATTATTCATTAAAGATAACACACAAATTCTCCTATCTTTCTCTTATCTTTTATCTTTCTAACATGTTTAATTCTGTTTAGTAGGGTCTAGTTCAAGGTTGAACAGACGAATTTTTATCATGATGTTTGATGGAGATGATCTCTATGATGAATATATCATCTTCACAAAAGTTAATCAGAAGATTAAATCAAGAAGTATGTGACTTATCGCCTAAAATTTTAATAGTCGAAAATGATTATATGTATCAAAATTTTATTTTACCCACTTCCGATTTGAATTTATTGATAAAATTTTGTAAATATGATTTACTCATTATAGAGATCATTTCCACCATATTTTATGAAAAAATTCTTCTACATAACTCTAAATGGCGCAAATTATTAATTCAATTTATCACGCCAACTCCGAGCTGACACGTAACCGTCCACGTTAGTTATCAAGCATGCTTCATTGCCAGGAGCTCAGAGGAGCCATGTTAAGATATCGTAAGAAGGATAGAGCTCCTTCAAAAACTAGATACTAGCTCAAGATTCGATTATGTACGACAAATTGCGAGGCCCAGGCTCCATAGCTCTCTCGGCGAGCTCTAGAGCACTCTCTCGCCCAACCACTCTGCCAAAGTGATTAGCAGAAGTATGGGCGTCTGCCACCTACTCTGTAGAGCTTGCATAACTCCTTTCACTTTCATTAAATGCACACCAACTGCATTTAATGCACTGAAATCTATGGAGAAGTAAGGTCAGGGTCGGTACTGATTGAAGTATGGCCCCAGACCTGCTCTGGGATCTTTGGCCACATGTCTCCTCCAGTCATATATACAAGAAGCATTTATTTCTTCCATCAACTAAGTTCCAACTAAAAAAAATCAAGTTTCAAGTCTATAACACTCAGAGAGAAACAAGATGATCATTAAGCACTACCACACGTGTGAGATACCGAGCTTCCGCAACCCGCTTCAAAGCTCCTAAATCAGAGAGATTAAACTCTGAATGGTTTAGCCTTCATCTTATTATAACACTGTGAGGACAAAAGAGTTAGAGAGACTTTTGTGAATTTGTAATAATTGTTTTGTTTATCATCAATACAAAGCAAACCGAGCTCCTAGCTCTATTTCCACAGGGGAGGACTAACCCGTATTTTATATGAGGCCAACCTCCTCTATAAATCTTTGATTCCCTTAAGATTTGCTATAATCATTTAACTGTGTGATCTAAAATACCCTTCCAGTTTTTAGCACCAACTACTCTCGAATTAGATTTCATTGAGTATAATTAGAACGAAAGAGTAATGAAGAAAATCCAAATCCTATACAACGCGATCTTTATTTCAAACTTTCAATAATTCATGAATAAAGTTATCAATCCTTTAATAATTGTGACATAATAAAGTAAATGGTTTGTGTTCAGAGCTCTTTTTTCTTGTCCAATAAGATAGTTTGGTTACTTGTATAAAAAATATGTTTTTACTTTTATTTTTATTTATTATAAGGAGGTGTAAATAAATGAATTATGAAACATTTTGATTTCTTAAATTAGTTATTTAAATATTGCGACGTTAATTTATAAAAAAAATGTACAGAAAATAAAAAAAACTAACATATTTTTGAAGTCATGTTTCCTCCTTCTTCTCTACCCGTACCTCTTGATGTTCTTTGTCTTTATGCCCACACCATTGACAAGAAGTGTACTCTAGCTAGAGAGCGTCACAAAGTTGAGAACATTTTTTTTTATGAAAATCGTATCACTATATTTCCCTTTTCGAGTAGTGACATTTTAAACTTCAAGCAATTATTGTATTTGATTGCAAGTATAGAATTTGTATAAAAAATATCAATTAAATATATTTGATTATTTTAATTTTATACTTGAAAAAGATTATACTTTTTTTTTATCTTTTAGTGTTTGATAGTCATTATTTTTCATAAAAATTGTAACTTTTTAATTTTTTTTTTGTTATTTCATAACTATTATTTTTCATAAAACTTTTACCTTTTCTCCATACAATTTGAGATGTGAAAAAAAAAGTATTTCTTTATTTTTATTTTTTTAATATTTTAAATTAACAATAAATTTGGGAGCGTAACAATTATAATAAGAAATGCAATGTAATGTAATAGTAATAAATATATATGTAGTCTAAGTCAAATAAAGTAATATTTATTGTGTACTTGTGATACATGATAAGGTAAATTTATAATTTATAACGAGGCCATTTCACCTACGGACTGGTGCATATGCAGCAAGTCCCCATACACAATTCCTGATGCAACAAATGAGACAGAAAGTTAATGTTATCAGCAAATCCATATTTTCTCATTTTAGTCAGTCAAACCCCCCACTCACTCACTCACTCACTCACTCACTCACTCGCCTCTACTCTTTCTATCTCTTTAAAACGATCACATGCTGCCTCTCTAAAATCCTTTCCGTTCGACAAACGACAAGTTCTTTCTCTCTCACGACATCAAGCTCAGGTTTTGGAGAACAAATTTTCAAAATTGTAAGTGGGTCTTCTCTCCATTTATATAAAAGTAACAACAATAGCAATTTTTGAAATTAAAAGAAGACAGAGAGAGACCCACTTACAATTTCAAGGATTTGTTCTCCAAAACCCGAGCTTAATGCTGAGAGAGAGAGAATGAGAGAGAGTTTGATGCCATGAGAGAGAGAGAGAGAGAAAGCTCATCGTTTATCGAAACAAAAAGAATTTTGGAGAGGCAGCAAGTGATAATTTTAGAAAGAGAGAGTAGAGGCGAGTGAGTGAGGGGGGTTTGACTGACTGAAGCGAGAAGAAATATGTTTGCTATTAACGTTAACTTCCTGTTTCATTTGCTACACTGGGAACCATGTAGAGGGACTGGATGCATACGCACTAGTTCGTAAGTGAAATGGCCTCGATGTATACATGTTACAAAAAAGATAAAAAGTAAAACATTTAATTAATAAGTTAAAATAGAGAGAGAGAAATATATAGAAGTGTATAATTGAACTTCCATAGGGATATGTGCAATTGCTTTTAAAATAAAACTTATCCTTCCTATAAGAAAATATTTTGTCTTTTGGAGGAAAAAAATGTCATATGAGCTTAAAGTAGAAATTCAACTACTTAGAAAAAAAGAGCTAATCAAACGCACCAAAAAATAATAACTTAACTAGAAAACTCCTATTTTTTAAAAAAATAATGCCAATCAAATACACCATTTACTTTCTGCAAATTTTAATTGATCTTTACAATGGTAAGACCAAAAAAGTTGAACTTTAAAACTCATCTCAAAAGGTAAATTTTGGTTTGAAAGGAAGATATAAATTTATTCTTTTGAAAATCTTACAAATTTTATAGGAAGGATTTGAAAATTTTCATTTAAATTATAAAAGATGAACTTGTGATCTCCTAATAATAAGGGGAATTGTAACCGATTAGGATAGGGGGAGGTGCATCGCAAAAATAAACTTGGACCACCTCATTGCATATACAATTTTGTACAAGTATTTTATTCAAAATTAACTTTTTTTAAGGTCCCTTTAATAAAAGAGTTGAAAATGATTAAAAAGGAATTAAATTTTTTAACATAATTAAAAAAAGAAAAAGAAAAAAGAAGATATGTGATGACTATTCAAAGCCATCTTTATATTCTAAAATTTGGACTTGATTCCTGATTAAGTCAAAATATTGCATTTTTACACATATTTAGATTGCTTAATATACATGAAAATTTGATTTTAATTATCCTAAATTGTTGATAATTGAGTTTTAGTAATGAAATTGGGATAATATGTTTTGTTTATAGTGTATTTTATCCTTTTTATAGGTTAAAAATGAATAAGAACGAATCTAGAAGTAAATTTTCCCCAAATTAGTCATTGTTAGTCAAATTCAGAGCTAAATTGAGTTTAAGAGGATGAATTAAAAGCAAATCTCAAATTAAAGCATAAAAGGAATGGATGGAAGCGATTAAGAGAAGCCAATAGAGCAATCCAAGTAAAGAAAAGTCATTTGAATCAAACCGAGAAATTTTCAAATGAAGAAGAGATTTAACGTGCATAATACTTATGTTCGAGCCAATTCTGGTATTTATCTGTGCAGAAGTTGTAGAGCTCTGACTTAGTTACTCGTAAACGAAAACCTTGCATCGATCGGAGTTCAAAAGCACAAAGTTATGGTAGAAATACAATTAGTGCGCCAGTTGATCAGGTTTAAGTGCAAAAGAATACATAAATTCATGGCGCAAAACTGCAAATATTTATCGAATGGAGTCCTTAGCTTAGATGGCAAATGGTCAATTCTTTACTCATGCTCAGTCCAGTATTTGAATCCCACGCACAACCAATTTGTGCTCCATTTTAATTATTATTTTTAAGCTAACCCGAGAATTTGAACCGTTTTCAAGCTGACCTGAGAATTTGAATTTGAGCATGAAATACTTAATCTAGGCTTAGTCTTTTAAGCCAATGACTTGATAGACAATAAAAGCAATTTTATAGTTTTTGAATTTTTTTTTATTAATAAATTAATTTTTTTTTTTTTTGAATTTTGAAATTTCAGCGTTATTTTTTAAGTTTTTTAAAGAGAATAGTCGACATCTTCATTAATTTTTCAATTCCAATACTTTAAAGAGAGTCTGAGATAAAGTTATTTCATTATCCCTTTTGCCTTGTATTGAAGAATAAACAGAGCTAATTAATACAATAAAATATCTCTCCTTCAATTTGAGTGCAACCCAATTGCCATCGCAACTTTTGATATTTTACATAATTGTAAGTATCTTTAAATCTTGTTCTTAATTTATTTCAATTAGTGTTCATTAATGCTTAGAGTGTTTTTTAATTATGTGTTTAAATGTGATTATTAACTAAAATTTATTCTTAATTTATAATTTTTGTTGAAATTTCCACATATAATCCCGCTTAAGATCTTTAAAAATTCGCGTTTTCGTATATTTATCATAACTTCTTTATTTTTTGGCCGATTTTGACAATCCACCTATCAAAACGGCCGTAATTAAATTTTTTACAAAACACTACTGTTTTGGAGTTTCAAATCCCAAAATTTCAGGACTAGTGGGTATATTTCGTGTCTAGCAGTGTGTTTCATTACTAAAATTCGTTCAAATCATATTTTTCATTTATTGATTGTTTCTTAATTTCATTGCCGTAAAATTGTACATGTTTATGATTTATATTTCAACTCATGAACTTTTATTCGTTATTTTTTTAATTAATTTATTCAGCATGAATTCGTTAAATATGTTTTGTTAGTTCGTTAGATAGGAGTCTGAAAGGACCGGGTATGCCGACGCGGTAATTTTTTGGATTCAAATTCAATTCTAATTAAATTTTTTATTGTTTAATAGGTCATTATAAATTTGATTTTTATTAAAATATTATCCTAATATGATAATCACATATTTTTTTAAGAAATTTAATAAATTCTTTTTGACAAAAGAACCAAACTAGTTTAAATCGTTACTTTTGCGCTAAATCCTAATTGGTCGAGTTAGAGAGCGGTCTATACTCTCTAAATTAATTGATTATGTATATTTTAAATTTTAAACTAGAGCTCGCTATTTTTTGGTATTTGTTTTAATCATTACTCTTTGATACCGAAATCGCCAATTTTGTATTTTCACCGTCCGTTTTAGTTTAAATATTATTTCAATCATGTTTTAACCTATTTAAATTAAATTGTGATTTTTAGTTAATATTGCTAAACTCACATTTAATAAAAAGATTTTGTAGTGTCATGCACTATTTAACTTTAATAAACAAGTGTTTTCAGTAAAATTAAGTAATGAAAATTGATTTTATAATTAGTATTGGTATGTATTATTTATGTCATGTATGAATTATTACGAAAGATACGAGTTTATGAAATCAATTATCTCGTGAATAGTAGACTGATTTTTAAAGAAAAATTAATTAGAAAATAATTTTCGGTCCACTGAATTACCCGTTGTATTGCCCGGAACTTATGAATACCCCTAGCACTTTTTATTCTTAATTTTATTTAAAAAAATTTTTTCACGCGTTTAATTAATTTAGTACGCTATTTTTATTATTCATTTTATTGAGTCTTTTTGCATGTTAATTCTATGTTAGTTTAGTTATCGATCTACATTCATTTCTCTCCATCTTTCATCTTTCATCTTTTCTTTATTTTTTTCATCTTCCTCTTAAAAGAAACATTCATAATTCAAAGAACTACCCTCCTCCCCATGGATTAACCTCAAACTTACTGAGTATTTATTATTTGACCGACCACTTGCACTTGGGTGTAATAACTCACGTTGTTTTCATCGAATTCGATTCCTCAAGAGTTGCAGAAAGAGAGTTGTAATATAAATCATTAATTTAAAAATTAAATAATTCAAATATTTAAATTTATTAGTAGTCGTTATGTGTGACAATATATTCATTTTAAATAAAAAATATTGTCAAAATTTGAGTTTTTATATTTTTAAATCAATTGTCAAAATTATATTATAAATTGAGTCCGACAATATTTGAATTCGTGTTGCTTCTTCTCCATCCAAATTTCTATCACAACTAAGGGTGTTTAGAAATTGAACTAGACCGAAAAATTGACTGATTTGGATTGGACCGTTTGAATTTGGTCTGGTCCGGTCCAAATTTTAAAGGACCGAAACGGTTCGGTCCAATCTTTTGTCTTAAATTTTAAAGTTTCGGTCGGACTGGACCGTACAGGTATCATGTTATGTATATATATTTAAATATATATTAATAATATATAATATTAGTATTAAGAAGACTAGTTTGCTTTTGCTTCACCCATTTCAAGAGTCAAAATACTAATTTCCTTTTAATTTTGATATTGTTTACAAATATATTAATTTTGAACTATTTATAATTTAACTTGTGTTTTATAATAAAATTTTATGCTCACCGTTTCAAAGAAGATATACAATTAATATTTTCATATATCTTAAAAAATTAAAATGCCCATGACATATTATGAAAAAACCCCAAAAAAAGCGCAAACCGAATGGACCAACCGAAGCCAGACCGATCTAGTCTGGTCTGATTCGGTCTTAACCCTCATTTCGATCCGGTTAGATCTAAGAATTTATAAGATCAATATATTCAATCCATTAGTGTTCAGTCCAGTCAACTGTACGGTGCACACCCCTAATCACAACTAATAGTGTATTAAAAAAACTATTGGCATTTAAGTTCTAAATTTGTAATTCCTGGGAAGTCATTTTTGGTGGTAATTTATAAAGGAGTTTTGTGACATTAACAAAAATAATTGAGTAGGTCTAAAGTGACAACATTTCTGGCAGTCGTAGACTCGTAGTCGATGATATTTTAAGTTGAATCCCCCGAAATCTTTCAGTCTTTCTTTTGTCACTCGTCATATATTTTATTTTTCTCCCCCAGCATTTTTTCTTGAAAATGGTAGTGCTAAAAGGAGGAAGTAGACCACCGTGGGTAGGCCTAGGAGCCGCCGTTTGGGTCCAAATCGCCGCCGGTAACGCCTACACCTTCCCTCTCTACTCCCCTTCTCTCAAATCAGTCCTTGGTTTCAATCAACAACAACTCACCATCCTCGGAGTTGCCAATGACATCGGAGAGAACGTCGGAATTCTTCCCGGAATCGCCTGTAACAAATTCCCACCTTGGGCTGTTCTTATGGTCGGTGTTTTAACTTCTTTTTTAGGTTATGGGGTTCTTTGGCTTGCTGTTAGCCAGACTGTTCAATCCATGCCTTATTGGGTTGTAAGTTTTCTAATCTTTCTTTTTAAATGATGATTTGATCTTTTTCTGTGTGCCCTTTTCGGATCTTTTATTGATGTCCTGGTGGGATCCCCATTTTTCGATTTAATTGCTTAGCATCAGTTAATTTATTGATGTCTAGTTGACATTAACTACAGTTTGCACACTTGGTTATTTTGCTTACCCCACTAATATGTTTGTCAAGTGCCCATTTTAGCATTTGATTGCTAATTGGATGGAATATATTGTATGTGTTGATCTGGACTAAATTGTTTGGATGCCTATACATTGGACTTTAAGTGGGATTAATTACCAAAGGATTCAAAGCATTGTGTGCGTTTTACCAACTTTTCTGGCATCTGTATGACAGAGGCACAGTGCTTTCTTTTCGAGCTAATAATTGTCCACTCGATCAGTGATATCCTGTGGATTCGGCTGCTCTAGAATGATTTCAATTAGAGTGATTGAACTCTAAAGTAGAGTTGTAAATCTGGCCGTTTGATACAAGTTTCCAATTTGTAATATTTGTTACGTGCCATGAAAACTAGTTTAGAATTAGGTGAACTTCTGCCTTGTACGGTTTTCAAATTTATTACTTGGCTGGTTGCTTCACAATTTGTGAATTATAGTGAATGATACGCCATGCAACTGAGAATTATCAAGTGAAAAAGTACAGATTAGGTTGTCGTTGAAGTTACTAAATTGATTCTATAGAGAATCAAGACCTTGGGAAAAAGGATCATTGGGACTTAGACCTGTCAAAATTGAACACGACACGATAACATGAAACGATCCGACACAAAATTATCAGTTAATGGGTAGACCCTTATTGGGTTTGGGTAGTTATCGGGTGGACCCGATAAGACATGCCAAATTAACAAATGGGCTGGCACTGATCCGTTTGACCCATTAGTCACCCGTTAATATTTCTGGTCATTTCGTGTCGGGTCCACCCGATAACCCAATAACCCGTTAATATGACTTAAAATATTATTATATTAACATTGTAAATAACTTAAAGGTTGAAGGCTATTGTAGACAATTTAGCGAGTCTTAACGAGTGAAACAAGTCTTAACGGGTGAAACAAGTCAGCGGATTCGAGTCACCTGAATTCACCCGATTGCTTAATGGGTGAAACGGGTCGTGTCGAGTGACCTGTTAATTTAACGAATCGATTTTGTGTTTTAAAATTTCACCTGTTAAGCTCACGGGTCGTGTTCGGTTTTTGGGGGTGTGTCATCCGACACGAAACTGAACCGGCACGACCTGTTGCCAGGTCATTTGAGGTTGTATATTTAGGTTTGCTGCACATATTTCTTCTATTGAAATCACTTGCTGTTCGAACAAAAAAATTCATAATAATCACTTACTATGTAATGATTCCTTATTACTTCTGTATCATGAAGAGATCTGTTTTCCTTTACACTTCCATTTTGTCTAGATGCATACACTCTTTCAATTCTTTTCACCACATTAGACGCCTCCAATTCAATAAATATATATATATATATATATATTAACCTAACCATCACCCATATATAATATTTTACCTTAATCCTAATTTTATTTTTTTTAATGCTTTGGCAGTTGTTTCTTGCGCTTTGTGTTGCCACTAATAGCAGTGCATGGCTTGGCACAGCCGTACTCGTTACCAACATGAGGAATTTCCCTCTCAGTAGGGGGGCAGTTGCTGGAATCCTCAAAGGCTACGTCGGGCTTAGTGCTGCCGTATTTACGGAAGTCTACAGTATGGTTCTCAACGGGTCGGCTTCAAAGCTTTTACTGTTGTTAACATTGGGTATCCCATTTATAGGTTTGGCCATGATGTACTTTGTTCGGCCTTGTACCGCCGCTTCAGGCGAAGATTCGTCAGTCCATATCCATTTTCTTTTCACTCAAGCTGCAAGTCTCTTACTTGCAATCTATCTTCTCACGACGACTATATTAAAAGACACATTATCTTTAAATAACACAATCTCCTATATATTGGTTGCCATAATGGTTATTCTTCTAATGTCACCCCTTTTGATTCCTATTAAAATGACGTTATTCCCTTCTCGTAAGAAGCTTGGCAGGCCCATTAGTTCTTCGGACAATTTGGTTATAGGAGAAGGCGGATCAAACCTAAAAGATCCTTTGTTAACACCGTCTTCATCAGCAACAAATCTTGGGAGTTTTCTTGAAAGTGAAGATCTATCTGATGTGGATATGCTTTTGGCCGAGGGGGAGGGGGCAGTGAAGAAGAAAAGAAAACCCAGAAGAGGGGAGGATTTTTCGTTCCGTGAAGCTATAATTAAGGCTGATTTTTGGCTTCTTTGGGTAGTTTATTTCTTTGGGGTTGGTTCTGGAGTAACTGTTCTTAATAATTTGGCACAGATTGGAGTTTCACTTGGTGTTAATGATACAACTATATTGCTGAGTCTCTTCAGCTTTTGCAATTTTCTCGGTCGCCTTGGATCTGGTGTTGTTTCTGAACACTTTGTGAGGTACAAATTGTGAACCCTCTGATTTAGATTGCAAGTAACTTTTCAAAATTATTTTTTGTTATAAGAACTGTAGTTGGCTGCCTGATTTCATATCAGATTGTATACATTATTCGAAATTCAAGAGAATTTTAATCTATTAAACCTCATATTTTCTCTCTATATACTTCATTGATTTCTCCTTGTACATTCTTGATATGTGGGTTATGTTCGTTGCAGAACAAAAACAATTCCTCGCACATTTTGGATGACAGTCACGCAAGTAATAATGATTGTAACATATCTTCTATATGCTTCAGCTCTAAGCAGTACGCTTTATGCCGCAACAGCGTTACTTGGAATCTGCTTCGGCTTTCAGTTTGGTATAATGATTCCAACTGCCTCGGAGCTTTTTGGTTTGAAGAATTTCGGTGTAATATTCAACTTTATGCAGCTTGGTAATCCTCTTGGTGCACTTCTCTTCTCGGGTATTGTTGCTGGTTATGTTTACGACGCGGAAGCGGCTAAGCAGCAAGGGTCCTCTTGCTTGGGTCCTAATTGCTTTAGGCTCACATTCTTTTTCCTAGCTGGAGTCTGTGGTTTGAGCACTATCTTGAGCATAATTCTCACAGTCAGAATTAGACCAGTTTACCAAATGCTTTATGCTGGGGGTTCCTTTCGTATTGCTACGAGTTCGAACACCTGAATATGGTGATCATTTCAAGCAGCTTATATAATTCGACGAGTGAGCACTGATATATGTTCTGTATAAGTACATGTTTTGCAGTTCACTATATTTCTATTTTTGACGGTTTATTTTGTTTCTTTTTTTAAACAATTTTAAATTTTTGTTCAATACTTGACCCGATTCAGACTCAATTAAGGATTTATTAAATTCTAGGGGTGTAAATGGATGAGATACGGAGCGGACACCACACTATCCATAATCTTTATCCTTTTTTGAATATGATATCCAAATTCTTATCCGTATCCCTTTATATAATAGGTTCAACTATTTTTATCCTTATCCTATCGAATTTCTTGGATTCGGATAATTATCGTTATCCTTTTTATTATATAACTATGGATATGTTCTTGAATAAAAGAATTATAACTTTTGCCTTTATTCTTGCACAAGGGAAAAAGGCAAAAAAGGTCAATTTTAAATCGCTGGTCTTTTTTTACATGAAATTCTCAACCGGTCAAGTGATTGACTATCTTTGTTTTTATTTATGCAGTATCTGGATTTAAGTCGAAGAGTTATTGGAGTGATTACTGATTTTTGCTCTTCATTTTTGGAGCGGAGATTCCACATGCAATGTGGTATTAGATTAGTCATCACGTATTTACTGAATAATTATGCTATTTTTCTCTTCTCTTATTGTGCTTCTGCTCATATGTTTTGTTAGTGTAAAAATTTAAAGTAATCTTAAAAATATATTTAACTATTTGATTTATTAATTAAGACGAAACATTTTACAAGCTATAACTCGAGAAGTAAAACGATGAATTTCAAAACTTGTTAAAATTAAGAGTTGCGTTTTATAATAAATTTTGACTTGAAATAACCCATAAGATTCATATTATATTATAAGATAACAACTATATAAATGCAAATAATAAATTCAAATTGAATATCATTGCCATTTAAATTTGATACGGTCTCAAACATTTCATTCAAAAAATCACATACATATATATATATATATATATATGTTGTAAATACAATTTAAATCATTCTTTTTCCTTTTTTTCTTTTTTTTTTCTTTCTATTCTTTTCTAATTTGTTTTTTGTTTTGTTTAAAAGACTTTGGTCAGTTTGGTGAATTTGAGCAACTTAAGAATACCAAACTAAACATGGCCAATTTTTTTAAAAGTGAGAAAATATATATGTATATAGACATAACATATACTAAATTATAACGGATATGGATATTCGGTAAAGAGGATATCTGTAGATATGGATAATCCCTTTTGGATACCGATTATCCAGGTCGAATACTATCAGTATCCATATCTTTGGATATTTAAAAACACTATCCAAATCATCTTTTTTTAATATCCATTCGGATAACTATCCACAAAATTCGAATTTGAATACGGATTGGATTAGGATTTTCGGACATTCATTTACACCCCTATTAAATTCTAAAAGGTACATATAGTTTGGCTTGAAATTTCATTCAGGCTTGGAATTTGTTCACAATACTTAATTAGCTCAGCTCAAACTCAATTAAGATTTTGTCCAAAATTTAGCAGACCGCCTATCTAGGAAATTTGTTTAATGGGGTCAGCCCCAAACAACACAATTCAATAACAACTCTAAATACAATTGTATTGTTCAAAATGCATTTGGAATACAATTTTTGGACATTTTTTGAAAGAGTTTGGCATGAAATTGTGATTAAACCATTTACTTTTTATTTCTTTTATAATTTGAACCTACTATTAATTATTTTTTTCAAAACTTGAGTTGTGTTGATAATGCACACCAACTCAAATTTATCCAAAATATGTTATATTTATACGCACGTATATTTAAAAAATTAAGGTCGGTCACTAGATCTCACAATATCAAGAATAGCCACGCCTTTGATCGAGTGGCTAGGCTTGGGGCCGATTAATAGGCCTACATATATACTTGGGATCCAGTTGATCATAAAACCACGTCTAATTTTGATATATCGACTGTCCATTTATAGATTGACATTTCAGTTTTCATCATGTAATCAGAAATGATATTAAATAGCTAGGATTATAATACATGATGGATAACTTTTTTGGAAATTGGCGGAATGAAGAAAAAACATAAAACTAAAGAAAGGGAGAAGCTACGTGATTAAAAACTGTATAAGATAATAAAGGACACTAACACTACTAGATCATCATGCATGCTTGTATACTGACTTTGGTTGGTAGTTGCTTTCATTTTGGTCGTTATTATGATCTAATTTAATTAAAGAGATTTCCTGGTGAAGATCATCTTTTCTCACCTAATAACCATTTCTTTAACTGAGGGGAAATACTGATGACGTATGATGAGACTCGACTTTGGACCTTCTGAATATTTGAGGAGAATAATAAAACTTTGATACTTGAGAGAGTTCTTGCAATTAATCGGGAAAGACAGAAGATAATATGATTAAATGAATACTTAGTAACCAAGTAATTTGGAAATTGAGAAACTAGCAATTGTTTTTGGGTGTCATACCCAAAGACCAAAGTAATTATTTATATTATCAAAATAACGTACGACTTTAAAAATATACAATACAATTTTTTAAAACAGTACTATATATGTTTTGTCAAAGAGAATATTATTTTAACAATATAGATAATCGGTTCTAGGGACTCACTCCGTAACATTTTATAACTTTAAAGATAGACTCATGTTTAATAAAGAGAAGTAAAACTAATTTCATAATTTGGTTTTACAATAAGGACACTTTTCATAATATTAATTTATTTTAAGAAAAATGATAAATGTTGATCGACAAATATACCCCTAATATAAACATCTTTTAAACCTTTTTATGAACAATACTCTTTTGTACACAATTACATGACCAAAATTCTCTACTCTCTATAATTCTCTACACAATTAATTAATCTATACGTACACCAACTATTTTCACATTCCATCGCATAATCGTCAACTTTAAGCCATTGCATATACATATAAACAGAGACATATGTATGTTTATAATTGTATCGCATCGCATGTGTGTGTGTGTGTATGTTTAAATTGTTCTGTTTTTTTCCTTTTGAAATGATTTAAATTGCTCTGTTGCTGATGTATTTTGTCTTTAAATCATCGATGATTAATTTAAATATCAAGCTTATTACCAAGATTGCTTTTTCTTTACACTGAGATTCGAGTCTACAAAACTTTTTTAATATTCTATATATTTTGCATTAATAATTTTGAGATTTAGAATCATAAGTAGAATTATAGTTAGTGTGATTTTGAAATAAGAGCATATATATATAGTGCGAAGACTAAAGAATTGGAAAAAAATTGTTGAGTATGCATAAGTATAATCATTTTATATTTATGTATAAAATGATTATGCATTGCATTTAAACTATGGTACTTATAGTGGTAATGAGTAAACTATACTCTATTTTTATTGCGTTGAAATTGTTTGAATAGAACCCTTAATTTGTTGATGAACATGTGGTGCTAAAACTACTTTAGTACATTTAGTTTAGTTATTTGTGTTCACATGTGGTGCTAAAATATTTTTAGCACCATTCTAGTGTTGGTCAATTGGTGCTAAAATTGTTTTAGTACCATGCGATTAGTTATTATGTTCTGCACAATTGGTGTTAAATCTGTTTTAGCATCTTAAATTTAGTTATTTTATGTTTGCTATTGGTGCTATTTTTTTTAGCATATTGAATTTAGTTGTTTTATGTTTATTATTAGTATTAAATATGTTTTAGCACCTTAAATTTTGTTATTCTATGTTTTGTATTGGAGCTAAATCTGTTTTAGCACATTTGAATTTTGTTGTTCTCTGTTTTCTATTAGTGTTAAATTTATTTTAATACTTTGAATTTCGTTGTTCTCTATTTTGTATTCGTGTTAAAAAGCATTTTAGCACCATTTCAATGTTGGACAATTGGTACTAAATCTGTTTTAGCACCATGTGATTAGTTATTATATTATGGACAATTTGTGTTAACTCTGTTTTAGCACATTGAATTTCATTATTCTCTGTTTTCTATTAGTGTTAAATATATTTTAGCACCTTGAATTTCATTATTCTCTATTTTTTTATTGGTGCTAAATCTGTTTTAGCGACATGTAAATAGTTATTCTATTCTGGACAGTGTTAGACAATTGATAATCGACCGTTGTAAATTTCTTGAGAGAGAAGTTTGTTTAGATTTTGAAAGTTTTTATCGGGATCGATGGTAAATATCTTTTGGAGACGCAAGAGATGTTATATTAGGATTATTGTATTATTAGTTAAATATGGAAGGGGCATTAATTAGTGTCTTTTTTTAAAGTATCCTTAATTTACACTACTAATTTATAAGTGTTCTTTATAATTATATTGTTATTGAAATGCGTCATTATGTCCAATTGCCTCGCTGCTAAACCTTTTTTTTTTTTTTGGTAACTAGAAACTAATTTCGAAGGTGTTGTGAATATATGAAAATCAAGAGACTCGCACAAATAACCCTTTTCCATCCTTGCACGTAACTGAATGGATTTTATTTATTTATATTATTTTAATTATTTTTTAGGTAAGTGTGATAATATTTGTGTTTTGGCAGCTAGTATTTGGTTGAGTTATCCATGTCTCAAAAGAAGATTTGTTAATAGCTTTTCAATAATCCGAAATAAGTGGGCTAACTTAATTTTGAGATGTTTACGAATATGGGAAGCTAGGTCCATCATCAAGTTTGGTCATGTGGAGGAGAAAAAAGATAACAAGCATATATAGAAAAAAGTAGGGAGACAATTTCATTACTCATACAGGCTCTAATGGTGGTGGGCTTTCCAACATGACCCACCACCATTATAAAGAAAAAAAAAAATTATCCCAAGTCTTCTTTCAAACACCCAACGAAACTAAAAGTGACTAAAAAACAAAGGAAAAAAATATAAAATTGGTGGAAGAACCCAAAAAAACCCTCTCTCACCATTCATATTGCCATAACAAAATACACTTGTCTGTATCTTTCTCTATCACATTGCGTAACTAGAAAAGAAAGACATGTCTGAGTTGCAGATACAACTGTACGTAATAATGAACGATATATATTTTCTCTAAGTGGGTTTTAGATTTTGAAACATGGTATCCCACCTGATCTCCTCGACACCATTCGACCAATAGTACCCATCATCTTCTTCATCATCGCCGTCCATTTTTTCATCGTAACCAAGATCACGGACCATCGGACTCGAAAAGCTACGACCTCGAGCACCGGCGATAAACAAATGAGGACTATCACCATTTGTGAGCAATAGTCTCCCTTGTTTTGCCATAATCAACCTCTTGTTTCTTTTCATCATAGCACCCTTCCATCTCGAACTATAACTACGCCTTGGCACAAGAACAAGAGCTGATTCCTCCCGATGGGCCCACGTCCGAATATACTTAGCCAAACATCTCTTTGTTCGCTTGATCGCGATCAAAACCCTTGCCATAGGACGTATTCCACCAGATCCCTTCTCTTTCCTAGCAAGCTTGAGAATCTCTAGCCTGTGTTTGGCTATAGCGATACCCATGCTTTGAAGAAACTCATGATTGAAGTAAGCGATGTCATCCTCTTCAAGCTCGTTGTGAGAGAAAGCTAGGCCATACTCATAAACAAGGGAAGGGTCAAGGCTAGTTTTTGATAGCCAAGAGAACCAGTCCATGGCGCGGCTTTGTGTGATATGGGTGTGTACTTGTGAAACTCAGAGACACAAATGGGGGTGCATATGGTATTTATATAAAGTTTTAGGGGGAAAAAAAAGAGGGGTATTTACTTGGCTTTGTTTCTTTGTGATGTTTTAAGAGGATGGTGGTTGAAACTTGAGAGTGACTAAAGGGCAAAAGAAAAGAATTGGGGTTGTGGGGTCTTTATGGTCATGTTCCCTCCAAAAAAAATAGGGGCAAAGTGTGATAAATAAAAATCCTAGAGTCAGTGGTGAGAAATATAATGCCATCAATCACGGATTGGGGAAAAAGTTGGTCCATGGTTCACCCACCATACTTCTTTTTGTTGAAGGAGGTGGGGAAAAAGTGGATCAATGGTCTCAACACACTCAAAATTTCAACTGAAGTGCCATTTCTTTTTGTTATATTAGATATGACTATGGGTTGGTTAATTGGTCCAAAAGCAAGGCTGGTTTTCTTCCTTCTCGTGACAAATATATTTTGCAGTGGGGATGGACAAAATTTAAATAGCGGGTGGCTTAATTTACTAATCACTTTCATTTGAAGTTAATACAAATATATATATATATATATATATGTATTACTTACTCTATATATCCAAAAATCCTCATAATATAATTTATTAGATTTAAGGCTTTATTTAGAATCACCAACCAACTTTCTGTCATTTTGATCACTACTGATATAAATAACAATCTTGTTCAACTTAGGAATGAAATGTTTTCATATCGACAAAGTCAAAAGATTATAATAAATGCATAACAAAATCAAGCCTACTATATTTATATTTTAATTAGCAGAAATTTGAAAATACTTCTTTAAGTATATGAAATTAATAATCCTTAATATTAATTTTGAGAAATACAATAATATATATATGTATAATAATAATAATAAATTAACAATAACTTTAGAAACTACTCGTATTTTATATATATATATTCAGCCATTTGTTTACTTTCTATTTCTTGTACTTTTTTATTAAATAAGTTGCATTATGGATCTGACTGAGGATCAACTTCAACAAAGCAATACAATACGAGGGTTGCCGGGCAAATATAAAAAGATAATATAAATTTTTGTTTGACTAACTTTCTCCCAATCTATATTATAAAACATCAAGTTTGACCAAATTTATTTTCACAAAGTATAAAAATCTAATGGTTAAAAATATACATGTTATGGTGTGCATTAACTCTACACCATTGGATGAATTTTATACACACATTAAGATGTCACATCAAAGTTAAAACACTCATACCAATAATATACACACAATAAATTCTCACACACTAATAATTTTTTCTATATTAAAAATGCCATAACTTAAAATAAAAAATTCAAAATTTAATAAAAACTTAATATTTAAAATCTACTAATCAAGATCAATTAAACAAGATCCATCATGACTATAAAATTATGTAAAAATAATAATAAAAATTATTCAATAACATTTAACACCAATAATAAACACAAAGTAAACTCTCTCACACAAATAATTTTGTTTACATTAAAAATGCCATAACTTAAAATAAAAAATTCAAAATTTAATATTTAAACTCTACTAATCAAAAAATTTAATATTTAAATATACTAATCAAGATTAATTAAACAAAATTCATCTTAAATAAAAAAAATTAATATTTAATATTTAAATATACTAATCAAGATTAATTAAACATGATCCATCATGACTATAGAATTATGTGAAAAAAAAAAAGAAAAATTATTGAGTAACATTTAACACCAGTAATATAGACAGAATAAACTCTCACACACCAGTCATTTTTTCTACATTAAAAATGTTATAACTTAAAATAAAATATTCAAAATTTAATATTTAATATTTAATACTTAAAATCTACTAATCAAGATCAATTAAACGACATCCATCATGTCGTTTATGTGTTCGTATATTATTAGTTATCTCAGTATGTTGTTTTTAGGAGCATTCACAATATATCAGTCAAATTTTCGAATTATTTTCAAATCATACCAACAGACGTGATTGAATTATTTTCACATACGGCCTTGAGTTTAATTTGTTAAAAATTTATTTTGCCGAGATCAAAATAAGATCAAAAAATATGATTAAAATATTCTTTAAAAATTAAAAACAAGTCGGTCCAATCCGGTCTACTTTTAGTTTTTCTAGCATGAAAATATATTGAACCTAAGTTTGTCGATTTAAATTCATCACACGTTACTCCTTTTTATTTTATTATTAGATCTTATTTAATATACCGTGCCGGATGGCACGGGTATACCCTAATTTAATTATATATCTACCGCCACTTAACTGCTTTTTCAATGCACGGAAACTGTCAGCAGATATACATGCCTACATTTCCCACATAATACATCCCCCCCCTCTTCTCGCCCTTTTTTTTTTTCTCTTCGCAATAATTTGTAAATAATTAAATGTAAGCATCTTGACTTACTTAACTGCTACGTTTGATCATGGAATGCTTTTAGTAAAAGAAGTTTCATCTCGTGTATGATATGTACTAATTTTTTTATTCTTTTTTGACAGAATATCAACTAATTTTTAAATAATAACACAAACAGTAGTTCTACCTCTATTTTAAATATAGAGATAATATGGTACATAGCTTATTTTTACAAAGAATGTGACTCGAATTAATATATTAAATTAGGTAATAATTCTCATACAAAACTTATTTTATTTTCATTCACGATATGTCTAATGAATATCATCAACAAATTACATTTAAGACAACAGTAAACATAAAGACATAATTAGCTCATCCGTGAGATATTATTAATCTTTTCGTTTCGATTTTTTTTTTAACATTTAATTAAGATGTATTTCTTTTGGAATATATCAAAATAACAAATCATCTTTTATCTTTGAAGCATCCCAAATCTAGAGTCATATTTTGTTTTAATCAACTAACACGTGACTTAATTCAAGACGAAATGAGTCACAATAAAATATACTCTTCAAATTATTACATAGATTCACATGCTACAAATAAAAAATTAAAAAAAACCTTGGTACTTCCCTTTGGAGATGCTATTTAATCAAGCATTAAACAAAATATTTAATTTTCCAAGTAATTAATATATATATATATATATATATATAACAGGTGTTTGGTAGTGACGTAGTTTGTTGAGGACATCATGATTAAAAACCAAGAGTTCAATATATAGTAAAAACATCATCATCCTCCCACTCCCACTCCCACTGTCACACCTAATTCTTTAATTGTTTAACTTATGCCTAGTAGATCCAAACAAGAATGATGCTTAACACTATAATAACAATTTTGTTTTTGTTATGCATGCGCATGCTCATGCTAGCTAGGAATCTAGGATCACAGGGGAGAAAGATAAGATCCTAAGGTCTCGTTTGATTCACGGATTTTAGTATTCGAGAAAGGAAAGTCGTTTTTTTTTGTTTGGTAAGCACAAATTTCGGAAACACTTTCCCGAGAGAGGGAAAAGTAGGGGGTAAAATCATTCCTCCCAAAACACATGGAATTGATATTCCCATGTATTTTCAAGCATTTATTACACAAATTTTATATAATAAAACTCTTACCTAAATACTTTCCATGGTTTACCAAACACAATAAAAAAAAATTGACAGGAAATTTACTTTCCCATCTCCATAGGAAAGATAGGGGAACTAATTTCCTTTCCGTGAACCAAACGAGGCCTAAGAGCATTTTCAATAGAGCTGTATAAAATTATTTTATATGATAAATGAGTTTTATACAAAAAATTTACATAAACATATTTACTCTTTAATAGCCAATATTAATACTTATGTGTAAAAAAAATGGTACAATAAAAAATAATCACCTAAAGAACGTACAAGAAACTACACAAATGTAGAGAGAGAATGAGTGGATAAAAAGAGAATATGAGTGGTGTAACTGAGTTAATGAAAAAAGAGAATGAGTGTGTGGAGAGAGAATTATACTTAGCTGTGTAAATTGGATGTGCAAAATAAACAATCATTATACACAAGAACTTAGTTGACATTGATTTTACACAACTATTAAAACAACAAAAAATTTACACCGATAAATTTTACACATTACTAAATTAGTTATTTTTACACGGTCCTATTAAAAATGCTTTAACTAGCAAAATTAAACTATGAATATAATATGCCCCATGCCATTAATTACTACCCATTGGAAAGAGCAAAATCATTCTTCTGGGAGGCCTGGTGCACGTGAGGCACGTGACCTGACTCTTTTTTTTCTTCTGGACCAAAAGCCAATGAGCTACTACTTCATATATATAATTGATGGCAATTATTGAAAGGTATTTAATTCTTTTTTTTGTTTAACATCCCACAGACGAAGTATTTTTTAAATTTCACTCCATCACTACAAAAAAATCCAAGGCCAGACAGAACTGGCCTATCATGCCTGCTCATTTACAACATCATCGATGTCAAAAGGAATTCAAGTTCACCCGTCCTTCAATTTCTTCTTCCAATATTAATTCTTAAAGGCAACTGTCTAAACACTTTTAGATTGTTGATTGCGTTTTGACTTTTGAGGATATATTATGTTAGCTTTGACACAAAGGTTATTTATGCTTGGAAATGTAACTATCCTTAATTTCCCCTAAACAAATTTGTTTAGAGGATTTTCTTACACACTCCCATGTACAAATTCTCTATAGCTAGACCAGTTGCATGGTCAAATGTGCGAGTGGAGATTAGTCTCACATCCAGCACGATGTGGAGATACTTCGTAAAAAAAAAAAAAAGAGGAAGCTCTTACACTGACGAGCAATCAACGCTTGACAAATCTTTTTGATGGACCACTTGCTTGCTATTGTATGATTGTTAAAATAACAAACATATGCACACAGAAGTACTGTCCAAGATGCTCTAAGATGATAAAGGCTATCACACATTACTCCAAATATCTTTTCCAGGCTCTCTGCCTCAAATTAAGAGTCAATTCTCCCTTCGGAGTAAAAATTTCCTTCCCAATTAAGGTTGCAAAAGTCCAAAACTAGTAATAATAAACAAATTTTATTCTTAACCATTGATTATATCAACATTAATATAAGTTTAAAAGAATTGTAAAAGTCAAAATACGAAATTTATGGCATAAGACCATCTCCAGTGCGTGTGTTAAAATTGCAAAGTTACCATTTTTTGACATGCAGCGCAGAGGGTATTTGTTAAAAAGGGATGGTAAAATGGTAGAGAAATGGTAAAAGTGGAGAGAGACAAACATTTCTGACCCACGACGGACTGATTGTCGCGAGCACCTGACACTACCACGCGCGATGTTCTGTACATCGCGTGATGCACAGTCAGCATCACACGTTGGAGGTGGGAGACCTCACGACATTCAGAATGTCATGAGAGGAGGATGACATGGATGGCACGATGGACACTCCATCGTGAGGCTTTTTTTTTTGGTTTTTTCCCCTACGCGCTGCGGAGAGAGACTTGGTAAATAGCTAAATTTGGTTACCATTTTAGCTTATCGATTGCAGAAGGTCTAAGGGGTATCAGGGTGGGTGAGAACTCAAGTACTCAACCCAGATCCCTATATTGTATCTTATACTAAGACATTACGTATCATAAACAAGTTAACTACATAATCAAAAGAATTCTACACTAACGTCAAACATTTGCCTGGGGTAAAAAAGATCATCTCTGACACACTATTATACTTGAGCTTTTCAAACTTACATAGTATAACTATCTTAGATGATTCGTAAAGTAGTACCATATTCGACTTCCAAATGTCATCTTAAAGTTATCTACTCGTGTGCAAACCACGCGTACAAGATAACCTAAATCAACACTTAATAGGCCTGTATGTATAACCTAAGTGCTCTGGTCCATATATAAAGTTACGCCTGCCCATTACAAACTTCTTTCTTTACATAGTATAAATCAGAATTGATAAAAATATGAAAAATAAAAATAAAAAAATAGTTTATTTTTGTGATAAGTTAAAAAATAAGTTGAAATATGTTGTGACATGTTTTCTTGCTTTATGATTTTTTCAATGAAATTTTTTTCTTTGGTGGTTAAGGAAGAAAATTTTTCTGCAAAAAATAATAAAAGATAGAACAAATCTACTCAAAAAAATGAGCATGAGACGAAGATCATCTCATCACATGCCTCAACTTTTCTACACAAATCAAGTATTTTTCTTTAACATTTTCCATGTTGTAATCAAACGGAGCCTAAGATGATAAGATTTTCTGCAATCTAATAAAAATCTACAAAACTGGAGTTTTGACCATTTTAAAGCCAAGCACAATACAGTAACCATAAAAGAACATATGTCGAAACACAACCTCTACCCAACAAAAAAAATTGAGAAAAGGGAAAGAAAACTGTCATGTCTAATTAGATAAACGTGTACCATGATGAAGAAAAAAAAATTTGCTGTATCATACAGTCCGAGGGACTCCTTAGGGTGGGGGTGGGAGGGAAGAAAAATGTCGAGGCTGAGCAGAATGATTGAAAGAGCAAATTCTTGCATTCATCTATAAATTCATCAGCAACTTGCACTTGGAACTGCTGTGATGAACCCAGCCCTCAATCACTGTGACCATCCATCATACTTCCTCTTCAATATAGGCCAATGATAGACAATAATCTAAACACGAACCAACCCCTCAAATTTTTTTATTTTATTTCTTTTGTGAACACACTTTGTCTACACTTTCTATCGTAATCACCAATCAACTGAGTGAATTATCCCAGCAGCACATCAACATTTCAACGTAAAAGTATTTTCACATTCAGCAACACTTTTCACCACTTCGATACCTACAAAAAAAACTCTGAAGTTGAACAAACAGGATCATCCGGATTTGCTTTCCATACCATAGAGGTTGCCAACCACTCCAACAACGCTGACTATGATTGCCAATATCAACATGAACCAAGATAAAAGCTTCTCTCCATGGGTCAAACCACTCCCTTGGGGACCTAGCCTTAAAGCAATAAGAGCTGGGAAAGTAAAACCCAATGCGACCGCTGTTGTTGCCCCCGTAAACTTGAAAGCTGTCCAAATATTTGGAATCATAGTAGATCCAAAATAAATAAGTCCCAACAATACCACAGTTAAGGTCAAACACCTCTTCCTGCTCTCCGAGAGTGGAGCTGATCCTTCAAACACCAAAGCATCCACTGTTTGACGCAGAGAAAAATGAATAACTGGAAAAACGAGAATCAAATGAAAAATGTATCCAACACGGACAATATAATTTAAAGCCGTGCTGAAACGAATCCCAAGGTCCTTATCAAAGTTGGTTAGAATGTCAGATTCGGTATCTTTTCCGAAGAGTAAATAACCTGCTATGGCAGTGGAAGCATAAACTACAACACAAAGGAGAGTTGTGATCCTTCCCACCCGGTTCATCTTTTGAGGTGAGCGGTTTTCGAGCTCATTATAAATTGGCTGAACATTAAAATGACAAACATAAGCATTTGACATTATCGGGATCACCACAAGCAAATCAAGAATTGTATTCTTCGAACTAAAATCCGGGGTCAGCCTTGGGGCTTCAATCTTTCCTTCAACGAGCTTGATAAATGCTATAGCAAAAGAAACCATAACGAAGACAACTGCAAGAGCTACCGAAGCAGCTGAGGTCAAGCTCAAAGAATCGATCTTATCCAAAGCACAAAGTGGATAAAGAAAAAGCACCACCACAATCAAAATCAAGAGCTTCCTATGATCCCAAAACCCATTGCCTAACCATTGATCGAAAACGCCGACATGATGGAACGAACCCGACATAACATCACCCATGATAATCAAATAAACTATCAAAACACCCGCATTATTCAAAATCACACAAATTTCTGACAAAATCCTAGCTGGCCTACCCAATGCAAATTGAACAACCTCCCCATACGAAGAAGCCTTGCATTGAACTGCGAACCTAACAAGAAATTCGACGCTGATTTCTGACAAAACACCCATAAAAATGATCAACACAAGCCCTACAATCAAACCCAAAACTTTCATTGTGGCCGGTAGGGCCATAATGCCGGCCCCAACAACCGTGGTTGTGAGATTAAACACCGCCCCATACATCCCAGAACCGGGGTTGTTGGCCCCAAATACAAGAGGCAAATTATCAAAATCAATATCATCATCATCGTCAACATCATCAATATCTAAACTTTCAACCTTTTGTGGCTTCACGTATCCATGATCATCCTCAAAAGAAAGCAATTTGATGCTTTCTTTGTTTGAAGATCTAGGGTTTTCAGATCTAAATTTATCATCTTGAACTTGCAATTCTACGAATGAGTTTGAATTGTTAGAGAGAGGCGAATAATTGGTACCCATCTGCTCTCCTCTCTTCTTTCTATATTAAATTAAGTTAAATATATCTATTGGGTAATATATATACAAGCAAACCTGCATTCGATTGTACACGAGTAGTATTAATGGAGATAAAAAAAAAGACTTACAGGGATCAAAGGAGGCAACTTGAGAGAATTTATTCGATTCAATTCAAGTTTCTGTAAAGAAAAGAAGAAAAATGTTGGGATTGGAATTGAGATCGAAAGAGTAAGCAACTAGATCTTGGGGGGTCAACGGCTCAAACTCTCCGGTGCCCAATGAGAGGAAGTGAGAGAAGAGAGAGAAAGAGGAGTAGAATACGGAGGCCTTTTCTTGTTGGGTTTGGCTTGGGTTGACTGGATGCAGAATTCTGCGCCGTCGATCTGGAAGACTAATTTTACTTCTTGTTTAGATACAGGGTGCTTTTGATTCGCCGTATTTTTATGGAAAATATGGCTTTTTCATTTAAGTTTTTATTTTTATGTTGTTTGATTGTAAAATTTTTTTGACGGTCAAACTCTCACTTTTTACATTATTCATATATTTTTCTTTGTAAACAAGTAAAATATTTTCTTTGGGGAGTTGTTTTTATTTTCCAGGCAATTGCACATTTTTTGAGACAAATTTACTCATTTTTTACAATAAAAATGCTATAACTTAAACTACAAAATTCAAAATTTAATATTTAAAATTCACTAATCAAGATCAATTAAACAATATTCATCATGACTATAAAATTATGTAAAAAAATACCCATAATTTTTTCTACATTAAAAATGCCACAATACAACCAATATTTTTCCGGTAGAAAATTAAAGCAATCAAACACATTTAATTGACATTTTCCAGGCAACTCAATTCTAGGCAATTCAATTACCTGGAACTTCTTTTCTTTTCATGTAAATTCCATACTTGCAATCAAACGCAACCTTAGATTATTTCTCTTTCTTTCTGTAACTTTTAGGTCTCGTCTGCTTTACGAATTTTAATAATCGAAAAAAGAAAGTTGTTCGTTTCTTTTACTTAATAAGTATAAATTTTGAAAATATTTTTTTGAGAGAAGGAAAAGTAGAGATAAAATTATTTGCTTCAAAATATATGGGATTGATTTTTCTATATGATTTTCAAGCATTTATTACAAAAAATTTAGATAATAATGCCTTTACTTAAATACTTTTCATATTTTACCAAATACAAGAAAAAAGATTTAACAGAAAATTTAGTTTTTCACATCCATATAAAAGATAAGGGAATTGATTTTCCTTCCGTAAACCAAACGAGACCTTAAGGTTTGATTTCACTATTTATTTTTTTCCTAGTAGTATTTATTTTCCAAATCAAGTTTCATCAACATCAGTATTATTATATTCCCCCAAAAAACAGCATTATTTAACAGGATCCTTAGGATGGTGCACATATATACTTGTAAAAACAAGTATAAAATTCAAACATAATTTAGAAGCCCGTTTGATAATAAGATATAAAACGTAAATAAAAATAATTTATCTTTGTAAAAAGTTGAAATATGTGATAAAATATCATCTTACTTTTTGGCTTTTTTCATAAAAAAAAATCTTTGAGTTGGAGAAGAAAAAAAATCACAAAAAATAATGAAAAAAATATGACATTTACTCATAAAATTTAGTATGAAATGAGAAGTACCTCATCAGATAGCTTAACTTATTTGTCATCTCCTTGCATAAATAAAATATGTTTCTTATCCTTTTTTTATGTTGTTAATAACATGAAAAATGATAAAAAAAAAATCACTAATTTAAGTGAGAAGATGAAAAATAAGTTAGGGGATGTAATAAAATATTCTCTATCTCATACTTATTTTTATAAATATACCTCGTCCATCATTCTTCTATGTTTTGTGGGAAAAAAAATCTTGAAAGAAACCAAAAGGCAAAAATAAATCTTATAACATCCCTCGATTTATTTTATTTCTTCTCGCAAAAATATATTGTTTTTTTTTACTATTTTACATCTTACTATTAAATGAAGTCTAAGAATTTTAATTTTGATATGGTAATATAATAACGTTAGTTATTTCTCAATCTTATACATAACGAAAACTTTAAGAGGATAAAAAAATAAAAAATTAAGAAGTCTTTAACTTATTGTTTAAGCACTACATTCGAGAGCCTTTCCCGCAACTGCACAAAACCGGCCCAAACACAAGTTGGTCAAGAAAATTCTACATCAAAATTAGGGGTGGAAAAAAATACCATTTGTACCGTACCAATCCGTACCAAACCAAACCAATACCAAATTGTACCAAAAATTTGGTAATGGTACAATACCGATTGGTATTGTACCATACCGAATTACTTTGGTACGGCACTGGTATTTATATTCATTACCATGGTATACCGTACCGTACCGATTTTTTGGTACGGTATGGTATACCGTACTGTACCATACCAATACCTAATGTGCCATTATACCAAATATTAAATAAATACCCAATTACCAATATTTCACAATTAGATATAGATGCAGTTAGATGAACGGTCCAGATTATCAACAATCCCATTCTCTCTTTAGACCCATTTCAACCCTAAATCAGGTAACAATTCTCGTTCCATATAAATATTCCATTGAAACAAATTTTGTCGGTTCATTTAAGTCGTTTCACTGAGTATGCACTCGAACTTTGACATATATAATATCTATCGATGATGAGAAGATGTTGGTTTGTTTTCTTTCACAATAAGTAATGACAGTCTATAATCTCAACAGATGATGTCAAGTAAAATAAATAAATTAGAGCATCATAAGTTTTATTCTGAATTTGGGAACCTAGTTGGTTGAGTGAGACTAAGATATATAAATTATAGATATGTATGTATATATTCTGCAATTCTGCTTAGTTGCAGGTGTTCTAAGTTCTTCATCTTCCTTTTAATTCTACAAAAATTGTCCCAATTCATTTAATATATTTGAATTATAATGCCTCAATTTACTTAATCGATTTACATTATGATAAATATGAGCCATCATAATAATAACACATTCTTATCTGTTTAGTGATTTAGTCTATTTTTTTAGGCAATAATGTAAAGATGTAAATATTAACAAATCATGTATAATTCTTTTTCAAAAAAATTTAGTTAAATTTAGGTTTGAGCTAAGTTAGCCTATGTTTTACGTTAATTAATAATAATCAATTATTTTGTGAATCAATTAAATTCAAAAAATTCATTTAAATTGAAAAAAATATTTTTTATTTACATGATTGATTTTTTGGTAATATACCGTACCAACCCGTACCATACCAATATTTCGGTATACCGAAAGTTTGGTATGGTAATGGTAATGAATTTTGGTGTACCAAAATTTCGGTACGATATTCGGTATAATCGGTATGGTACGGTATTGTACCAAATCCACCCCTAATGAAAATGCACGATTTTTATGGTTTAGTATTTATAATTTAAAACAATAAATCTAGCCATTAAGGAGAGTTTAATTAAGGAAAGTTTATGGTAATTCGGCCTTAATGGGAGAGGCTTTAGCCATTAAGGAGTAAGGATGCTTGTGTGTTGCTCAAGGCCCCAGGCATTTTTGGGGTCCTCCATCGTTAGCGATAGGCCTGGCAATTCGGGTTCACGTGTCGTGTTCGGGTCGTGTCAACACACAAGTATTATAGTATTAGTGTCAACCCGAACACGACCCGTTTAACTAATCGTGTCATTTATATTAACTCAAACACGACCTGTTTGTTTTACAGGTTACACGACACAACCCGACTAACCCGTTTAATAAATAGGTCGTGTTAAACCTGCAACTCGACACGATACGATTAATTTTTTAAGATTATAATGATAATTAAGTCTAATGTGAAAAAAATTAACTTATTTTATAATAGTTTTAAATTTTTAATAAATAATAATAAGTATCACCCAATACCAAAATTCAATATTAATAATCTAGAGTCAAAATATATAATATTCCATCACCGGAGTATAAACATAAAAAAATAGTAATTTATTCATCATAAAAACATAATAACTATCATCTATTATCAATACTCAAAATAAGAATATAATTGTTCAAGCAAGATGGCAAAATAATATATATATATATATAGCTGGAAAAAAATTAATAATAATCGTGTTAATTGCGGGTCAAATTTGAGTTAGCGGGTTAACCCGAACACGACCTGTTTAATTTGCGGGTTAAGCGTGTCTGACCCGAAATTGATCCGAACTCGTTTATGCTTAACCCAAACCCGCTAATTCCGTGTCGAGTTTGTGTCAGGTTAGCGTGTCGTGCCAAATATTGCCAGCCCTAATTAGCGATGCTAGAGCTGTTTATTTCTTTCGAGTAAGAGCATTTATGTTATTATATTTATTAGTGTCACCTGCTTGTTTAATCCTTCAAATATTATTTTAATGCATTTAGGCTCTGATTAATGGCAAAAATAAAAACAAAAATTAGTTAATTTGTGTAAAAAAATATAAAATAAGTGAAAGATGTTGCTCATTTTATGACTATCATCTTTCATCCTTCTATATTTTCTGGTGAAATTTTTTTCCTCACAATCAAACAAAAAAAAATATTCATAGAAAACTTAAAGATTAAGAGGAATAAGTGGATAACACCCATACCACTCGACCAATTTTTCATATTTTCACCAAACTTAACTCAATTTATTTTATTTTTTCATCTTGCAATCAAATAGAGCCTTATTAAAAGAATGTTATTTGACCAAAAAAAAAGAGAAAAGGTTGTAGCTGCTAACTGTGTCGCTAATTGCAACGAGTGATTTAGCCGGCCACTTCACATTGCTTTGTATTTTTGATGTCCTTTTCATTTATTCATTTATTTAAGTAGGGCCATAAAAGGTAAATAGCTATTTTATAGCGTGTAGATATATATTAGACTCAGTGAGCGATAGTGTTAGAACTATTAGAATGTAAAAATGTGCATTAGCTAGCGATTAAATATGTGTAAGTTAACGAGTAAAAACTAGTGATATGACACAAGAAAAAACCTTCTCTATTGGAGATGCTCTAAGTTGTCTAGGAGGTTTTTTTGTCCATCATTGTTTCTTTTTTTAGTTGTTGTTTGTCTTTACCCACAAAAAAAATTAATAAATAAATATAGCCTAGTACCGAAAAATATAAGTGAAACCTTATATATGAATTTAAATTTATTAACCCCCACTTATGTGGGGTCACCTTTTAATTGGTTGAGTTGATAAAGTATTTCTAAAATAACTCAAATGAATACTAAACTTTCGATTTAGTATCACTTTGGCCATCAAACTTTAAAACGAATCACTTTGCCCATCCAACTTGGAGTGAGTATCACTTTGGTCATTTATTCCAATTTGACTGATAAATTGAATAAAATGAAACCATGTGCATGACACATTACTTTATTTAAGCTTATTTTAATCATTTTAGTTTTAAAATTGCCTAAATTGCACTGTTTATTGAAAATATTGCTATTTTTTTATATGTCATGTGTTTTATTTTGGCAAAAATTATCATAGAAAAATGTCGTTTTAGCAATATGACCAAAATGATCTTATATGAAATCTTGTGCCATGCAAATACATTAAATTTAATATTCAAATTAGACAGAATGGTTAAAGTGGTATTTTCTCCAAAGTTGAATGACCAAAGAATTTGACAAAATGATCAAAGCAATACTCACTCAAAAGTTGGATGACCAAAGTGATTCGTTTTGATGTTTAATGATAAAAGTGATACAAGATTAAAAATTTAGTAGTCATTTGAACTGTTTACTCTTCTAACTCTATTTTAGATTACGTGATATTCACGTAAATATATATTAATCAATTCGCTTGAACTACTTTCAAAGAATAAAAGAATAATTTTAGAAATACTCAATATTGTGACTTCTTTAGTAATACATTAGTTGATAAATGAGTTACACCGAGAAAGGACTAATGTATTAATGCTACATCTAAGGAGTTAATTTTTAATTCTCAATAGTGGTCCTTATAAAATTATTCAAGTCAATAACCACGTTTATGTTTTTATTTATTAATATTTTTATTTTTATTTTTTCACTTTGGACTCGGTAATTATGTTTTAATTCATTTACTTCAAACCAAGTCTCATTCATAAGTGCAATTTTTTACTTAATCATTATAAATTTAGAATGGTGATTTTTAGAA
The DNA here is from genome assembly GCA_021464415.1 of Lonicera japonica. Lineage (NCBI taxonomy): Eukaryota > Viridiplantae > Streptophyta > Magnoliopsida > Dipsacales > Caprifoliaceae > Lonicera > Lonicera japonica. The sequence goes on along the minus strand of CM038467.1, from coordinate 6,212,708 downwards.
ACAATACTATACGTTGAGAGATTACGAAAAAATCGAAATTGAGGGATATTATATAACATTTCCTAAAAAAATAGTTACATGGAAAACTTGATTTCAACCTGCCACAGAAAGCCAAATGGTTATCCTCACAAACACCGATCGAAACAGCAACAAACCTTGTAAAAAAAATGGTTCTTTACCTTTTCCCCATTAAAATATTATTTTGTACTTATATTTTTTTTCTTTTATAATTATTTATAATCTATGTAATATAGACTTAATTATTTATGTCCGACTGTCCGAGTGGTTCTTGTGCTCCGTCCGCACTGAAAGCTAGTTTCTGATAAAGCGCATAAAGCCATAATTGACAACAATAATACAATATCATTAAAAAAAGAGAGGGAACATTATATTACATACAGATAGAGGACTCAGAGTCAGCCCAACTATACAAAGAATCTAAACAATTGCTTAGAGCCTTATAATAATTGGGGGTGGGGGCTCACTCTGGTTGTCGAGGCAATTGTTATTCGTGTAGCGTGTTCTATCATCCATGTTATAGGGATTTCAGAGGCTTGGATCTACAGTTAAAGCTCTCATTCATGCTATCTCTTCCGAAACAGAGCCTCCTTAGGAGATTATGTCTTTAGTCCATGATATTTAGGTGGCGTTTAGTTAAAAAACTGAAAACTGAAACTAAAATTGAAAACTGAAAACTGAAAAAACTATTTGTTTAGTTTTAAAAATTGTATCTGAACAAATATTGTTTGTTTGAATATAACATATCTGAAAACTGAAAAAAAATCAGTATGACAATTTTGCCCTCATCTTGAGGGTCTAAATTTTTTTGAATCAATCCAATCACTAACTGCGGACCACTGTGTGTGCGTGTGTGAGTGAGAGAGAGAGAGAGATCAAATGGCAGTCTCCATGGCCACTGTGTTTGCGTGTTAGAGAGAGAGAGATCAAATACAATCTCCATGGCCGCTCTGTGTGTGTGCGCACGTGTGTGTGAGAGAGAGATCACCTAAAGAGATAGAGGTGCAGTGGAGGAGGATGGTTGCGTATGTGTGTAGGTAGAAGATAGTTGTGTAATTTTGTTAAAAGAAAGATGATAAAATAGATATTTTACACTCTTTAAAATTAAGTTTTAGATTTAAGTGGCAAAGTTGTTATTTAAAATTTTGGATGAAAATTTTAAGTTTTAAGTGGCCACTTAATTTTTTGAGTTACTGAACAATTTTTTATACTACTTAAATTTAAAAAAAAATAATTTTTAAATTTAAATAACAAATTAAATGACAAGCGAACAACATCTTAGTCGCTTGCGGCGGGTTGTTTTGTTTTTTTGGACTTTTTCCCTCGTAATATGAATAGATTAGCTCATTGGGTTGCTATGGAGGTCCCGCGTGGCTCATTTCTTTTAAATTGGGGTGCCACTCCGCACGTGGAGTTGGCCAACCTTCTTCCTTCTGCTTTGTGGTTTGTTTGGTTTATTTTATTTGTTTGTTTATTTTTTTTCTTCTTTAAAAAAAGAAGAAGTTATTTCTCTTGTTCGTTTAGATCGAGATAATAAAAATAAAATGTAAGAAAAAGAGGATGAATGATTATATTTCACTCGTTTAAATAAATTTATGAAAAGTAGTTGAAAGGAAACGGAAGGAATGTCAATCATCTCTATTTATTTATTTTGTTTCCTTTTAATATTGGGAGGATCAGGAGGAAAAATAAATTTTTGTAATGAATTGTTCACCTTACTCAAAATTCAAATTTATTAATAATATATTAAATCACATTCATTTTCTTTCTTCTTTCTCTTGGTCCGCTCTATTTCTTTATTTTGTTTCCTTCCAATATTAGAAGGATTTAAAATAAAGGGATTTTTTTTAATGAATTATTTACCTTATTTGAAATTTAACCTTAATTTGTTAACAATATATTAAATCATATTTCTTTTATTTATCTTTTTATTTCTATGCGAACAAGATTTATTTTTATTTCATTTTTTATTTTTATTTTAAAATTAAAAGATGTTTAAGTCTCTCTTTAACCCTGACCTCAAGATAAAAGGGAGATGTTACTTACCACTAGGTAATATAGCCTTCACTTTAATTATCATAAATTTATTTTAGTGTATTAAAATAAATATATCTTGTCCTCGTGTGTGTTTCTCCTTTTTTCCATCATAATTTAATAAGCAACTATTGTTGACCTTACAATTATAATAATTAAAATTAAAATTAGATTTTTGTATATAAATAGATTTTGTCAAGATAATAAATGATAACATATAGAATTTGCTTTAACAAAATTAATACTAAACTACTCTTAAATTAAGATTTACTATATGAAAGATTAAAACTTCAAAACACACAACAGCACAATGAGAAATGTCAAAACTCACTTAATTTTCCCGGTATTTGTATATTATTTTTTAATACTCTAAGGCCTCGTTTGATTCGGGTATTAAAAAGTGGGATGGAATTATTAATACCACTTTTTTTATAATACCTTGTTTGATTCGCACAAATGTGCTGGGATTACTAATACCGGTACTAACTTAATACCACTCTTTGTGCTATAATTTAATACCAGGGGGGAGGTGGTATTGTTTATCCAGGATTAATAAAAATAAACCATATATTTTCAAAAATACCATTACTACTACTATATTATTATTATTTAAAAAAAAATTAATTTTTTTTTCAATTTTTTTTTTAAACTTTTTTTTAAAAAAAAAATTAAAAATTTTTTTTTTACAAATCTTTTTAAATTTTTTTTTTAAAAAAAATGTTAGTCCAAAATATAATTCCGTATACAAGTTACAGAACCAAACATGGTATTAATATTAGCATGAGATATCCCAGTATTAATACTACATGAATCAAACAGGGTATTGGTATTAAATTAATACCATGATTAATAGTCCAGTACTATTAATACTGGTATTATTAATACCACTGATCCTAATACTTGAATCAAACGAGGCCTAAGGTTAATGCTGCTTTCTTCAAAAAAACATATATTTAATTTATCACCCCAAAATTTATCTATTTTTCCTTCTTGCTTTACTATGAGTTCGTGGTACTTATTTTAAAACGAAGGACCAAAAAGAAATAATTTATTTTAAAATACAGGTACTTAAAATAATTGGACATTCTAATAATGCAAACCACCAACAACAAATGAAAATTGGGCTTTTCTTTCAAAAAAGAAAAAAACGAAAATTGTGCTTTGAATTCCAGTGTAAAGCTAACAGTTGAATATTACTCTAATATGGAATTTATAGTCCGAATTTTATTTTATTTTTGGAATGTATTAAATTTATAGCCTTGTTTTATTTTGAGACAATGAATTTTCCGAGTTTCACACTAAAAATATATTAGAGTATTTCTAATGGAATAACTAAAATTGAATAATCAAAATAATTTTTGATTATCCATTTAGTAAATTGTTAAAGTTAACAATGTAGGCCTTCCCAATGACTATTTTTTCTCAATAATAAAATTTTTAGGGCTCATTATATTGACTGGCCATAAATTAATCAATTTGAATTTTATTTTAAAAAATTGATAGAAATATTATTTAAATTTGAAAATATTATCTTTTAACCAATAGAATTAATGAGCCCCTCATTTTGGTCATTCGGAATGTTGTTGACTTTGATTATAAAGGGAGTATATTTGTTGATTATTGGTTAAAATGTTGCTAAAATTTGATTATGCCATTAGGTAGTATTTTTAGCTAACATTGTTTAATTTGATTATAATTAATATTTTATTGTTTAAATTGATTATAATTAATATTTTGATTATACCATTGGAGATACTCTTATATCCTTGACATCAAAAAAGGTGAAATTGTGTTTTTCTTATAAAGTACTCAAGTTGTCTTAAATTGATAGTTCTATTTTGATTTTGAATTTTTTTAAAAAGAAATATCGATTTCAAATAGAGTGATTTTTAAAAAATAAGTGAAAATAATATATTAAAGCAATTGAAAGAAACTCTAGTAAAAAGTAATATTAGTTGGAGTTTCTTTAGGAGCTTTCCAACTCCAAGGATAATTGGCAATGGACATTATTAATCAAGTTAAGAAAATTAAGTAACGCTCCCTAAAAATATAAATAATAAGTCGCGTATTGTTAAAGTTTTGGTATTAATATAAATTAGAACAAAAAAATATTTTTGTGGTAAAATTGTTAGCAATATAGAGTAAGAGGGATGAAAATATGTTATATATTTCTTGGATGATAAAACAATACATAAAAGAACCTTTTTATATAGGATGAAAGAATGATACAAAGAAGGAAATAATAAATCCTTAATCTCTATACACAAGTCAAAAGATATGGAATCATTAAATATGGACATGAATCTCTAAAAGTCAACTGTATAATATATCGATAATATTCTAGCATCCCTCATCAAACTCAAGATAATAAATGAGAAACCATTTCGAGTTTAAAGAACAAATCTTGAAAATGGCTCGACAAATGAACTTTAGTAAATATATTAGCATGTTAATTTTCGGATGAGATCAAAATTAGGCGTATGGAATTGTTAGACACATATTGTCGAACAAAATGACAATCAATCTCGATATGCTTTGTCAGTTGATAAAACACATCATTATGAGCAATTTGAATATCACTCTAATTATCACATCGAATGGAGATTGAAAGACATTGAGAAACTCCCATGTCTAAGAAAAGCCAACGTAACCAGATAAGTTCTTCAGTGGTGACAGCAAGAACACGAATTATGTTTATGTACTTGAATGAGAGACAATTAATTGTTTCTTGATGCGCCAAGATATGAGTGAGTCTCTCGAGAAAATGTTGTATCATATAATAGAACGTCAATTAATTAAGTCACCAACCTAGTCGGAGTCAGAATAAGCACGAAGTTCTAGAGAATATGTAAACAAAAAATGGAGGCTATAAAACAGAGTCCCTTTGATGTATCGAATAATACATAGAACGGCTTCATAATGAGTTGCAGCGGGCTAACATGAACTGACTAACGATGTGAACAGCATATGTAATATCAGGATGAATGACAGTGAAATAAACTAAGCTAAAAACATTATGCCGATACAAAGTAGCATCACTGAGAGTGGTACCATCGAGATGAGTAAGTTGAAGATTTGTTTATAGCAGAGTAACAGCGGTTTTATAATCGGTGAGACCAGCACGAGTAAGAATATCATAAGTATACTTAGCTTGAGATAGATAATAACTGGCAAAATTAGAGAGAACTTAAAGCCCCAAAAAGTAATTCAGACGGCCAAGATCTTTCATCTCGAAATGACGATTGGGAGATTATGTTATCAAAAATATTAGTAACATCATCTCCAGTGATAATCATGTCATCCACATAAATAATAAGAAGTGTAATGCCTACTTCCCTTTTTTTAAACAAGAGCCCATAGTCATGTGAACTAAAAGTGAAATCCAATTTTTGAATTGTGGAGCTGAACTTCTCAAACCAGACACGGGCGGCTTGTTTAAGACCATCTAAAGCTCGACGGAGCTTACTTGAGGCGTGGAATGAGATAACCCTGGAAAACGTTTCATGTAAACTTGTTTTGAAAGATCGCCATTTAAAAAAGCATTCTTAACACTCATCTGAAAAAGTTCTTATTTACGAACGACTGTTACGACAAGAAGGCTTTTAACAGAGGTTACGCGAGCAACTAGGGCAAAAAATTTCTCATAATCAATACCATATTCTTGGTTAAAGCCTTGTATTAAAAATCGAGCTTTGTATCAATCAATGGACCTATCTGATTAGTCTTGATTTTGTAAACCCGTTTACATCCTATTGTTGTAAAACCTTAAACTCGAGTTTAAGGTTTTTCAAGAGCCTATAATTCCTCAAACATAACTTACTGCCATAGTGGGTTAAAACTGGTATCTTTATAAGAAAAGGGTTCATGGTCGAAAAATATTGTAAAATAACAATGATATTCACGAAGATGATGAGAAAATTGTCTTACCCTAGTGGATTGACGAAGTGGGTTGACTTGATTGACATGATAGTTGGATGTGTCAGTATCACCAAGATAGTCCGGGGTTAGTGTAGAAGATGGAGTACTAGTCGTGGAAGACAAATTAGGGTATGGGGAGAGTGATTCAGGTCCGGTAGATATGTCTTTAGTGGGTGACTCATGATTGGAGGTGATATTTGGTTATGGGACGGGTGAGGGGGGAAGGGTCGAGATCGGCTGTGGATTTGGTAAAAAGGGAAGACTGGTATATATAGAGACTTAGAACTTGAAAGTTGAGGATAACATTTTGTGTTCTAAAAATATAACATACGGAGAAACCCGAAGACGTTTAGAAATAAGATCCTAATATCTATAACATTTTTGTTTTATCCCATATCCCAAGAAACAGTAAAGGCGGGAGCGGGATTCGGGTTTAGAATTCTCATAAGGCTGAAGTAAGATAAAGCAAACACACCCAAATATTTTTAAAAGGTTATAATTAGGTAGGGTACCATACTGTCTTTCATATGGTGATTGCTTGTTAAAAGTAGGAACAATATGTCAATTAATAGTGTAGACAGTAGTAAGAGCTACTTCCCCCTAAAAGGGTTCGGGACATTCGTTAGATATGAGAAGGGTTCAAATAGTGTCCAGGATATGACAATATTTGCATTCGGCACCATCATTTTGTTGGGATGTACTGAGGCATATACTAAGAAACAATTCCTTGCTGACGTAAGAATTTGATAAAGCTAGATTGTTTGTATTATATAGCATTATCGACACGAAATATTTGATTGGTTTGGAGAACTAGGTTTGAATCATTTGAGTAAAGTTATAATATATCTGAAGTAGTTCAGAACGATTTTTTATAAAATATATCTAGGTAAAGTGAGTATAATCATTTATAAAAACAATAAAGTATTTAAACATCCCTATGGTGTTGTAATGTGAGGATCCCCGCACATTAAAATGAATGAGATCGAAGGGTGCAAAAGAAATATAATCAGTTTTATTGAAAGATAATGCAGGTTGTTTTTCAAGTTGACATGACAAACAAGAGATATATTTTGACTTAACTGTTCCTAGTTTACCAGTTGATATAAGGGACCGAAGCATATCAATGGACACATGTCCTAACCAAGAATGCCAAATTTCCAAAGTCGAAGTAGAAAAAGCGGGAGCAATGGAGAGGGTAGGTGATGGTTTCTGATGGTAGACGAAAGTGAATAATGGTCAATGGTTTAATAATGAGATATTATGGTAATGTCAAAAGAGATAAACAATGAATTTTGATGATGATGTTTTCTAACTCATAGAGGTAGTAATTTTGAATTTGACAAAATCAATATAAGAGTAATCAAAGATGGACGCACCAAGGGACAAAAGAGGTTGGACGGCCCCTTAGAAAGCCAAGTTTAAAGAAAAAAAAACATAACACATCATCTGCATCAACTATTTGCCCAATTTCATTCTCATCTCAAAAAACAGAACACAGCACAACACCCCAAACCCTTCGTTCGCAATTTCACAGCTCATCTTCCCAACCTCTAAAATCCTAACCTTTCTTAACCTTGGAAAATCCGAAGTTATATTTGGCTGTGTGTATCCCGAAATTTGTTGTGAGGTTTTTAGATCTGTTTTGTACACTCGGTTGTGCTATGGTGCTATACTCAGTGGTGTTCACGGTGGTGCCGTGGCTATATGTACATGATCTGAGCTATGTATTTGTATTTGGAAGTTTTTTTTCCCCAAATCTTGGGCCTATTTTTCTGAATCTGCTTGGTTAATTTTCTTCAAATCGGGTACTATCATTTCTCCTTAATCTAATTATGTGAGTTGATTATTGATGTTGAATCGGTCAATTTTACTAATGCAAAAATTTGCTTATATTACTTTTATACTCAATTAAACGTGGCTGCTGCATTATATATATGATTTGATCTTTAATCTTTTAGGCTATTTGAATATTCTTGATCACGGAATTTGTTATTATTGCTGCATTGTTATTGTTTCTATTGCTAAGAAATCTGTTTTAAATTATATGCCATTGCTGATCCAAAATTTGTTTGTATTGCTACTGAATTTGTTATTGCTGAATTTGTTGTTATTGCTGAGAATTTTACTACTGTGAATAAATTGTTTTTGCTGATTTTGTTAAGTTGTTTTTTTTGCTGGAAAATCTGTTTATAATCCTTGTTGTTGCTGATCAAAAAAATCTATTTTAAGGGTTGTTTATTAAATACTTGTATTGATAACGAAACTATAATGCAACGTTTTCAGAATATGAAAATTCGTCGTGGACAATTGTAACTTGTATTATTGGTTTTGTTATGAATTATAAATGGAAATACTATATTTTTATCTTTTTAGCATTATTTTCTTTATAAAAAAAATTTGAAAGTTTTATACTAAGCCTCTTTGGCCACGTAATCTTGGATCCGCTACTAAGAGTAATGAGTATGAATCAAGGCTGCACAATAGGTTTATTCACTGGCCAAAAGATGAATGGTGATTGGTTTGATTTAATGAAAGGCTTTGGTAGTTGGTTTGGTTTAATGCTGGTTAAAAATGATGAGTTTTTGATTTGGCAATGGTGAAAATCCATAAACTCCTTCTAATACCACGTTAGCAATATATAGTGAGAGATGAAGATATGTTATATATTTCTTGGATGATAAAACAATACATAAGATAACCTTTTACATAGGGTGAGAAAAGGAAATAATAAATCCCTAGTCTCTATACACAAATTAAGAGATATGAAATCATTACATATGGATATGAATCTTTAAAACTTGACTGTAGAATATCTTGTAATATTATAACAAAAATGTTTAAGAAAAAAATATTTTTTTCTCTAAACATAAACAATTATGTTATAAATCAATAATAGTAAATATTTTTTGCCACTAAATATTTAATATAGACATGTAATTTAAAAATTAAAAAACTACCGCTAAAACAATTAATTAAAAATAACATTCGAATCAAACAATAATATTTTTATTACAAGTTATATATATTACCCACAAAAATAAAATCTCGACTCCTGTTATCAAAGTCCCTTTCACATTCTTTAATTTTGTAAGTTGTCGTAATCAAAGTTCAGCCCAATTAATATTTTTATTATTTAATTCTACTAAAAGCCCGAATAAGTTGTCTTTTCCAAAAAAGGTTCCAGGGAAATAATTGAAGCAAGTGACATTTAAAATATACTTAAAATTTTGTATTTTTTTTATTTGTACTTAAATATTCTGTACTAGAATATACATGTGCCAAAATGTACATTAAAATGAACAAAAATTAATAATTTGATAAAATATAATCATATAAAAATGTGAGGATTGCATAGGTTACCTAGGGATGACAATGCGTTAGGTCTCACAAAAATTAAACACCGTCCATCTAAAAATATACTTGACTTCACTTGAAACGTGTTTTGAATTCAATTGAAATTTGGAACATGCCCCTCTTCCTCATACAATTTGATCTAAAACCGCCACGATCCTTTATAAAGGAATGTTGTTATAAGGATACTTAAAAGAAAAAAATTATATTCAAGCCCTGTTAGACACTTGTAGAAATTATTCTCACCTCACTTGGGTCGGTTCATATTAAAAACCCACCCGGTCGACTTATTTTAATATTTCTAATTAATTAGAAATATATTAGGTATGCCATTATAGTTGTAATGCTTTATAAGTTTTCTTCAAATTCTTATATACATAATTTAATAATCACAGTTGATTTTATTTTGTAGATCTTGATGAACATGTTTCCAATATATAAATCTTATTAAAATTGGGTTTGTGGATTTAAAGTTGTGGCATTTGAAAAAAAAATTAAAAATTGATGAAAGAGAAGGGTTGTAGAAAAGTAGACCGATGTAAGAGTTATGTTTAGTGTGTGACTAAATGTTTTTAATACAAGTATAAAAGTGATCCAATTGTCTAAACAGATTAAAAATCAAAATTAGACCTTGCATTGATTTATTATTTTATTGTAAAAATCTTATTTTTTAATATAGATATATGTGATGTATGATATTACAAAGCATCGAACCATCGGTTGCCAACCAATCACCTTTGTTTTCTATTTTTAAATTAAGGCCTCGTTTGGTTCACGGAAGGAAATCAATTCCCTTGTCTTTCATATAGAGGTAGGAAACTAAAGTTCATATCAAGTTTATTTTATTTTATTTGGTAAAGCATGGACAGTATTTAGGTAGGAGTATTATTGTTCAAAATTTTTGTAATAAATGCTAAGAAATCACAAGAGGAAATCAATACCATGAGTTTTAAGAGGAATAACTTTACGCCTTATTTTTCCCTTTGTTAGAAATGTGTTTCCAAAATTTATGCTTACCAAACAAATAAAAGGAAAGACTTTTCTTTCCTGAGTGATCAAATCCATGAACCAAATGAGGCCTAATGGATGTTAGTATCTAATCATCAGTTATCAACCAATCACCTATCGGTTTAATTATTAATCAATTTTTATCAATTTATAATATACAATTCAAAAATGTCACCCCTATTTTTTAGCATACACTTAGTCAAACGAGGCTCAATACTTTTGGACGCATAACTTTTTATTCGGAATTTCAAATCATGTGATTTTTGAGCCTAAATTGAAGAGAATTCCGAGAGCTACAGTTTTTAAGTTCAAAACTTTTTCAAATTCAGACATCTTGGAGTCCAAAATTGCGACGCAAAATTCTGCAATTTATTATGAGGAAAATTGATTTGTATTCAAATTAATGGGCTAAGCCTTACTAGCACTCAACCAAGCAAGGAAAGCCTAGCAACCTAATTTAACTAAGGAGCAGCCCATTAATCTTTAAAGATCTAAAGCCCAATTACACATTAATTAAATAAGCCAAGCCCATCTATTACTCCTAGACCCATTATGATTTTAATATTATAAAAGCACGCAATTGTGCAATTCATGGAGCAGCCAGCAGCACAAGGCAGCAGTGCAAAGAGCCTTTGGATGCCGTGCACCTCTCTTCTCCTCTATTTTATTTGTTTTTCTTTTATTTTCCTTTTGCTTTGAAGACTTTGAAGATTTACTTTTAGTTCTTAATTTAATTCAATGCCAAGTAAGTTTTCTTTCAATTATGTTTGTTATTTAATTTTTATTATGCTAGCGTAAATTTGTGCTAGGGTTAGGATTAATATATTTAATTAATTCACTTGCACGTATTCATGCCAATTGACTCTACCACTTTAATGCTTTAATGTTAAACACAATTCTTTCTATTGAATGCATATTTTAATTGATAAAAAAGAAAGTTGGATTCTCGTTATTTTTTGTTGAATTCACCTTATGATTTAATAAGAGCGAATATATGGTGTGTTTTGACGGATATAGTGAGTCTTTTGATTTTATACATTAGTTTGGCTATGGAAGAATTACAATTGGATTTTATAAATTAGAAGAATTACAATTGGATTTTATAAATTACTTGAACTTGAATGATTTTATTTTTTGCATCTAGTAGAGTCGAGAGACCAAATTAGTGCGAGATAAGAGTAGAGTTTATGCGCATGAATACTCAGGAAGATAATATTAAATATATGACTCCGAAACTCTAGTCAATTAATTCATTAATTTTATTATCTTGCTTCGTATTATTTAATTTAGTTCCATTGCTTTAATTTATTTTCTTTGCTTTGCTTTATTTAATTTGATTTATTTTATTAGTTTGATTCTCATCAATTATTCTTGGCTAAATTAGGGATTAGTGAAAGATTAACAAGACAAAATTTAAATATATTGTGTGAGTCTCTGTGGAATCAACCTCGCTTATACGCTACATTATAAATTGACTCGTGCACTTGCAAGTATTAAAATTTATGACAACACAAAACACAATACAATTTAAGAAAAACGTAATAAAATATAAGCACCAAACTCAAACAAAAACCATGATTTCAATCAGTTTCCATTTACAACTACGTATATGGAGTCGTTATTTTTTCAGTATTGTATTCAATACCTGTGTTCAACGACTCTGCTTTTCATATGACAGTTTGACATACAATATTCAACAAATCCTTTGGGTTGTGTCCGTGCAAAAATCCATTTGCATTGATTACTCATTCGAACTGATTTGGCTTATGACTGCCGTTGTCTATTAGAGGCTTATTAAAATTGAACTTTGCTATTAAAATGACATGTTTATCAATTGGCTCAGTCAATTGATGTAGTGAGCTTTGTTCGGATGTAACCACCCTCTAATTTTCACTAAACACTTCAAACCAAAACTTCTCAAATAGAATGTAGTCATATTATACCCACTTATTCTATGTAATGTACAAATGTGGTTAGAAAATAATAAGTAAGTGATAAGTATTTAGCAAGTACTATAAATAAACATAAAATAAACGTGCCTATGAGTGCAAAGGCATGAATGCAAGTGGTGAACGATAGGGGGATTCGAGATTAGGCCATTGATACATAAAATCTCTTGGCCTCAAATGAGGAGATGGAGTTCGTAACAACCCTTGACACATTGATATGATTATATGAGCTCAATTTCGCAATAATTGATATCGTATTTCCCTTTGAATTTCAAATGGACGGAAGGGAATCAAATCATCAATTCTGGAGGAGTTGGCCAAGTTTTGTTTATATTAAAATGGGAGTAAGATGATAGTTAAATCTTTGTAATGAGATTGGAGTGAGATGAGAAATGAGCCTATGAATATGATTTTTATATAAGAGTATATCTGTTTGTTTACATGTGTTGTAAAATCACTCATTGATTTAATTGTTGTAAAATCACTAACGTTTTCAGTGATAAATACTGTTTAATCTCAGCTGCTGACAATATTGTAAAAGTATGCGAGTATTGTTAATCACGCATTTATGTATGTGTTGTAAAATCACGCATTGATGTATAAAGTCATAAAATAATTTACGACTTTATAAAGTTAATAATCAATGCTTTATACAATGAGTGGTCATATCATGTCCTATAAATTCAGTGACTGGTCCAATCTCATTTATATTTTAAGTGATTCGTCAAATCACTTATTTATATTTTATGTGTTTAAACTTTAAGTAGATAACACACATTTAGTTGACAACATAGATATTTTTTTATTAATTAAGCTTAATACATAACTAAACACGAAAACTTCTATAGAAGTATCTGTAGTTACAAGTTTTATCAAATTAAAACATTACACATGAAAAAGACTAAAATAAAAAAAGACATTAGCTTAAACATTACATAGCATGAACTAAATATTAATTAAGAGATCTCTTAAGGAATCTTCAGTACATCTTGTAGGGAAACTTTACGCCTTCTTCCACCAAATATATGAGATCGGCGTGTTCTTCCTGTATGAATGAAAGTTTAAATCATTCAGTGTTAAAGTAGTAAAAATAAATATCAACTAAATTTGAATAAAATATAATTACTAAAATAAACTTTTAACATATTTTTCTCAATTTCGCTGTAAAATTTTGTGAGATATTGGGCCATACTGTTGGGATAATTAATTAAAAAATTTGGATGAATAGTAGGCCTTTCATTCTCATTATAAAAGCGGTCAAATTTTACAACCGATGGTTCAACCTTTGCTCACAATTGAGCAAGTTCTTCAGGGGTCACAACCCTGTCCTTACATAAAGAGCAGTATTTATTAGGTTATGCATTAAAAAATGCAGCCATTCGCTCATATGTTTGAGGGTTATCCCGTTCACACCAGGTACCACCACGGGTCACTTGTTTCCAAGCAACACACAGCTTAATTTCGTCATTGTACGAGAAGCCATAAAGGTTGTTGTTTTATCTCGAAGATGCCATTGTTGTTATGAGTGATATGAAAAATTGTAAGTTAAAAAAATATTATAGCTACTGCTTATATAATATCTACATATATATACATTGCTACAGTTGTACGATATGACAACGCACTGCAAAGTGATAGTGATTTGATATTTCACTGATATTTCCAGTCATTACAATAGGTGCATTAATAAGGTAAGGCTTAAGGTTACTGGTGTATTCATTGATTGCTACAGTAGCACGATATGACAACATATTGCAAACTGATAATAATTTGACCTTTCACCGATATTTCTAGTCATTGGTATAAGTGCATGGATAGGTTTAGGCTTAAAGTTAGTGATATTTTTTGCAAACTTAAACAAAAATCGTTTGACAAAGATAGAATTTTTATTTCTCCCCCTTAATCCAAATAATTCAAACATTTATTTATTTGCCCCTTAATATATACATGAAATACTGGGGTTTCTACAAATTATCTTCAAAGTGGACGATGTGCGGTCAAAACCCATAATTAAATAAATTTTACAGAGTAATTGTTCATAAGTAGTCCATTTAATGAACCTAATGCCCTTTTTTAGTCCTCCAAAATAACTCAAACCCTCGACCCAGTAATCATCTCACCACCATAATACACCAACAAATTAAGATGATTTATACTCTCCATTATCCACATTCATAATGGTAATCGAAGTTTAGTCCAAATTCAATAATACTGATTTCAAACAATAAGAATCTATCATTTAATAATAACTTAAAAAAAATTAAAAAAAAGACCATGAATCCAAGAAAATATCTTATTATTAAAGGGATCACCTATTCATTAGAAGCATAAAACCTTCCATAGCTTCAACACTTGAGATATATATAAATGTAGTGGCTATAGAAAGTCATATTGTGAACACCTCATTTTGTGATCCTCGCAAAAATTTCGATCTTCAAGGAAATGAACACGCATGTATGCACGAGCATTCCTAGATACATACATACTATCTTCATGTGATACAGGTCAAATAAGGAAGTCAAAAGAACGTCTGAACGAGAAGTTACGAGAATTACAGGAAACTGCTGAAACAAAAAATCGTTAAAACTCTTAGAAACTTGTGAAAGATGAGTTACACATTTCTAGTCATCCTTAAACTTTTAGGGTTGTTAAAAATTTCCATAAGGAGCAACATACCCGAAAATCAACTCGATCTGATGGCTGGATCTCCGAAAATTCAGAAAATTAGGAGTTTAATTCAGGTAATCAAAAGGCAAACTTCATGAAGTCTAAATGAGCTCAAATTTGATCAGTAAATATGGTATATAATGAGGAATAACATACTAACAAAATTTGATAAATTCGATAAGCCGTTTGACGGAAATTAAAAAAATCGTCCACAGACAAACACCCCACCGTCCACACGATATATAAGGTGTGTGTAGTGTGTGATGTGGACACACTCCATTTGATAATCTTCATCCTTGTTCTTCATTCTATTTGTCTTTCAATTTTACTTTGGCATCTCTTTCTTTCTTTTTATCTGTATTTTTGTTGGTCGCCAGATTATACTATGTTTGCTTGAGTTTGCGTTATGTAAAGTTCATAGTCGGTAGTCATTTGCCCGTAGCTTTGGCTATCACCCCCATTAAATTTCATATAAAGACGTAATACGAGACAGATCTATACGAGAAGAAGAAGAGACAGAAGAAGCAGAATTATACCAAATGGGTTTTCTTGGAAGATTATGGCTTGCAATCACATGATTTTTCAAACTTATATTTGATTTTCAACAAATCTTTATTACAAGCTGAATAAAGCATCTTTCATGCTTTTGTGATATATTCGAAAAGCTTCTTTTGGTTACATATACGCTCTACATAATCCATTAGATGTTCGTAGACATTGGGAGTGTGTCCACACGACACACACCTGAGTGTGTCATGGGGACATAAACCTAGGGGTTTATGTTTGCGGACAAACCCATCCTAGCCGATTTTTTCGTTTTTCGCGTATTGATACTTTTCGACTTCTTAAAATCATAAAATTTTGTGGATAGTTAAAAAATAGTACATGGAATAACATATTATAAAATCAATTTGATCCGACGGTTGGATCTCCGGGAATTAAGAAAACTAAAAATTCGGCTCGAAAAATCAAATGGAGGCCTTCCTGATGTCCAAAATTTTTAAAATTTGGATAGTAGATAGGTTTTAACATGTGTAACGACATGTTAAAAAATTAGATCAATCCAATATTTCGTTTGGCCATAATTGTAAAAATCGTCGCTCGTTAGACATGAGTTTGTTCGCGAACGAAAATGAGATGCTTGTGCGCAGACACAAATCCAGGCCCAACCCATTAATTATTCTACATATAAATACACCTGCACTGACCTTATTTGAAGCATCAGTCAATCCTGGGATTTCAGTCCGATTTTTTTATATCAGTCCGGTTTTAATTTTTATCTTTCTTTATTTTAGCAGTTATAATTGATCAATCGTATGTAAAAATTGTTGTTTATTTTAAAATCAGTCAAGATTTTATATTTAAGCTCCATTTTTAAAACCAAGGGCGTAAAACTAGATGAATCCATTTTAAACATATTTTTATCAGTTAATTTTACAAAATTTCGGTTTTATCAGTCTCAATTTACGAAGTAATCAATATACGTTTGTACCCGGTTTAATCTATAAATTGCGGTGCTTGCTTAAATATCCAATATGAGAGTATTGAATTCGTCAATGTCAGTTTAAATTGTTAAACCATGGTACACTATTGATGAACGAATCTCGAGGATTGCCGGTTATCCGATTTTAAATAGAATTAGCTTCCAAAAAGCCTTAAATCTTTCCAAAAGCACCTGTGTTTGTTATCTATGATTATTAAAATCGTTTTCCAAATTACACACATATACTAATTTCTAAAATCGAATGGCGAATTACGAATCACATGCTTTTCATCCCCACCCCAAAATCATGCTTTCCTAAGATTATGGGCTGATACGCCATTACATCAATAAACATGTGAATTTTCAATTATAATTACATGCATATCCTACCCAGAGACCGAAATGGATAATTGGGTGCCTAACACTTTTCCAATTCGTAACTTAATCCCCGAACCTTTGAATCAATCGATTTTCCATTAATTGTGTTTAAGAGGTCGTTTAATCCATAAATGTTCCTATTTTACACAGACTTTTGTTTATTTAGTAAAACAAACTGGCAACTCAGATTTCTTTTACCAACCGTCACCTTTTCTTTATAATAAAATGAACCGTTTTTCAAAAATTAAAAGGAAAACCAGAGGAATTGCCGCCAACGGGATCCGGCGTCGAAAATGTGGGTTCTCACACATATACGTGCATTCAATTTGTTTACCACAAATTTATACATAACACATATGTATATGTATAACTATATATATTTCTATATAAATTTTGTCTGTTTTTCGCACCTTAAATTATGGCAATATTATTTTTTTTCTTGTATCTTAAGAGTTTTACAACATAAATGTAGTATTCAAGCATTACAAGAACCAAAATGAGGACATTTTACAAAACAACAAAATTAGGGCCAATATTTAAAATAATTATCTTATAGTTAGAAACGAAAAAATTAGGGTAATGTTACAAAATAGTTATACACCTCGCAAAGCAGGGACTATGACATAGAGAATCACGGGTGGGTTGTTGAAGTTGGTGGAGAAATTAGTGCAGCCAAAGTCGTCAATGGTAACATGTCCAACGTGGTGAATAAACGACCACTAGCGAGTGTTTAAGAGATTAGGGATACAGAGAATAACGAGTGGGTCTCCCGGCCAATGGTAGACGAAAGTTATGATTGGTGATGATGGTAGATAATGGTGGAGGTCGGTGATGGAAGGTGTAGATGGAGGAGCGTAGTGAGTTAGGGCTTTTTTCTTAAAAACGAAGTGAAAATGGAGGAGCGTGATTTGGTTTAAAATAATTATTTTATTTCATAATTTAAACTTAAAATAGTGAATTTTTTAGGGGTGTTGTCATAAATTCGAAAACTGAACGATCGAACGAATAGAACCAAACCGAACTGTTGCGATCGAAAAAAAGATCGAAATCGAAATCAAAATAAAAAACTAAAACTGATTAATTTGGGTCAGTTCGGGTTCGGGTACACGAAGTGGACTGAATTCAACTGAATATCTTTTAAATAGTAATGGAGATAAATTTGAACTAACCTTATATATTTTAGATTTGTTGGGTCAACTTATATATTTTAGACTTTAGGTTTGCCTGTAGTAACTTTGCTCTAGTATAGATTATGTTGTAAGGCGGTCTAAATTGTTGTTCACAAATCAACAATAGCTTTTGGAAACTTTTGTGTAATTTTTTTGTACTACTTATTTTTGTAATTTAATTATTTGTATTTTCTTGATTTTAGTTTATGGGATGCAAGTAGCCTTGTTAAATTTTATCCTTTGATCAATAGCTTTCCCAAAATTTGCTTTAATAATATACTTGATTGCATTCCCTAAATACTTTTCAAGCAGACAAATATTACTTAAATTTTAACTAAAGTTTTAGCAATAAAAAAAAATCGAATGAGACCGAACCGAATCAAAACCGAATAATTTGGGGAGGGTTTAGGTTCCATAATTATGAAAATCGAAACCGAACCGAATCGAACCGAAACCGAACTATGAAATTTGGGAAGGGTTTGGGTACCCCAATCTCTACCCCGACCAAAACCGAAAATACCCCTAATTCTTTCTCACTATTTCTATTTATCTGAAGTGCAAAATAAATTTGTAGTTTACTTAAAATAGTGATTCTTTCTCACTATTTTAACTTAAAATAATGATTATTTTTCACTATTTCTATTTATCCGAAGCGCAAAATAAATTTGTAATTTACTTTTAAATAGTGATTTTATATTACTATTCTTATGTTAAAATAGTTATCTGCTTTTACTATTTATTGTTTATCACGAAATTTTGTGAATAGTGATTTTTATAAAATTAGTGACTTACTCTCACTATTTTTATCAAAAAGTGTAATTTCAAATCATTATTTGAAAATTTTCAAATCGACTTAAAATAGTGATTCGAAATCACTATTTTTAAAAATGTACTAATTTAATAAATGTATTAAAAAATAACTTAATTTGAGTTTATTTTAGCAAAAAACTCTCACACTTCCGTATTCTCTCCGTATTTTTTAGCTTACGCTTGGTTGAAGTATTATAAATAATTTTATAATTATTCCTAAGTCACGCTTTCATATTCTCTCGTAGACTAGTATGTTTCAGTGCTTCATCTCATTTCAACTTCCAAACTCCAAAGACTCGTGGAAATGGCAAGTTCAGTAATATATTGCATCAAGTTGACCAAAGTTTATGAGAGAGAAACCTTTGTTCCTTTTTCTCACAAGCAGCTACTCAGTCCTATGATTACCTTAACAATCAACCGTTCAACATCTCTAACTTTGACTTCAAACGGGACCCCACAACTCATCTACGGTTTAAAATTTACAGTAAAAGTATGTGAAGTAGTAGGTTAGTATCTCCTCAATCCAGTTCTGAACCAAGCCGAAAGAACGAGCCGATGAGCTAGACAAAAGGTAGCCGGCTTAGCGGGCCCCACATTCGGTGGACCTTATTTATGAAGCTGAGTTCTTATTGATCAGTAGTTGCACCTATACGTTGATAAGTTAGATAAGTGCATGAGCTTATCTTCAACTCTCGGTGCCCTCATTTTATCAGAAAAAATAAAATAGAAATAGCAGCACGATAGAGTAGAGAGAGAAAGTGGAGAGAGAAACAGAGACGTATTGAGGGGAAAGAGAGAGAGAGAGAGAGAGGCGATTTATGCCTGTTGCTCGTCGTTTGGCTATCTCTGTGTGTGTACATATATATAATTCTTTTGTGTGTTGTGTAGTATACTGCTCTCTCTTCAATCGATCTCTTTGTTCGGTTTCTAAGTAAGCTTCCTTAAAGCTTTCAATCTCGAATATTTTACTTTCAACTGTTTGCTTTTTTTTTTCCTCTCTCTACATATGTTTATCTCTTGACTTTGCTTTTTCTCTATTTGCCCCCTTTTCCTTTGCATCTTCGATTCCAATAGATTAAAGCTGCTTTCACGTCTCTGATACTCTAATCTAAAGGAGCCCTTATTTTCTGTGTTTGCACACCTTTTTCTCCTGATTTTAAGTTCATATTTGTCGGTGCATGCTCAAAATTCTTATGCGAATGGTGTTCTGTGAGTTAGATTGAAGATCAGTTTTCAATAGTTTCTGTTTTTTCCTTTTTTTTTCTTTCTATTTTTAATTGTTTTTCTTTTCAATTTCGAAGTTTGTTCCTGCAATAAACTAAAGATCTAATCATTAATTCAAGCTTGCTGATGACTATTTAGTTACATTTATTTTTGATTTTAACAGATCTGCTTGTATTCTAGCCTGATTTGCTTTTCCTGGATTTGAAGACGGCGGAGTTACAATGTCTTCTCTCAGCAGAGAGCTTGTGTTTTTGATATTACAGTTTTTAGATGAGGAAAAGTTCAAGGAGACCGTTCACAAGTAAGAGGATTTATTGTCCAAATTAATAGTAATAATAATAATAATAATGATAATAATAGTAATATTATTATTTATAATATAAATAATAATAATATTATTATTATTATTATTATTATTATTATTATTATTATTATTATTATTATTATTATTATACAATGGTGCGTGTCCCTGTATATATTTTATTTTTCTAAATATCGTTCATTAATTGGGATTTTCTGATAATAGGCTTGAACAAGAATCTGGCTTTTACTTTAACATGAAATACTTTGAGGAAGAAGTGCATAATGGGAATTGGGATGAGGTGGAGAGGTACCTCTCTGGCTTCACAAAAGTGGACGACAATCGGTATTCAATGAAGATATTTTTTGAAATAAGGAAGCAGAAGTATCTCGAGGCATTGGATAAGTAAGCTTGTAAATTATTTGTTGATGCTTATTTATCTGTACAAAAGTATGTCCTTTGGTGCTGATACTCTTGTTGCCTTTTGACCAATTTAAATTTGAATTGTAGGCATGATCGGTCCAAGGCTGTAGATATCCTCGTAAAGGATCTCAAAGTTTTTGCATCATTCAATGAAGAGCTTTTCAAGGAGATAACTCAGCTGTTGACACTGGAGAATTTCAGGTATTAAAGTATTATTGTCAAACTTCACTTTGAAAAGACTGTAGAAAAAAAATCTATTCATGACGGGCTCTTGTATTGTAGGGAGAATGAACAGCTGTCCAAATATGGTGATACAAAATCAGCAAGAGCCATTATGTTGGTAGAGCTCAAGAAGCTTATTGAAGCAAATCCCTTGTTCCGCGACAAATTGCAGTTTCCTAATCTGAAAAATTCAAGGTTACGGACTCTCATTAACCAAAGGTAACATCACTAGAAACATTTTTACATTCAAGTCAAATGTGTGGCTGCACAGCTTTGTAGCAACAACTAAATTTCTCCTGAGAAATGAAATTTCCGTGTGCAATTACATCATTCGAAATGGGTGTATCAGTCGTCCTTGGCATTTAGGGAGGTTATTTTGTTGCATTAAAAGGCTTCTCTAGGGTTTCATATATTTATGTGGCTTAAAACTGGTCGGTGAGAGATAAGTCCAATTTATGTTTTCATTTGGGATGTACAAACAGCTTTTCTTTTGGCTGTGGGCTGCAGAGTATATTCTTGAATCTTGACATATTGGTAGAGAGTAATCAGTTTAGAAACCTACATAATATTATGACTTTGCATTACATTATTGGCGGTGATTCTCTACAAACATTTCTGCAAAGCTTTGTTTACAAAGAGAAAACTGACAACTTAATTGTCCTGCAGTTTGAACTGGCAGCACCAACTTTGTAAAAACCCAAGACCAAATCCAGATATCAAAACTCTGTTTGTGGATCATTCATGTGGTCAACCAAATGGTGCACGTGCTCCTTCACCTGCAAATAATCCACTGCTAGGATCCTTACCTAAAGCTGGAGTTTTTCCTCCTTTGGGTGCACATGGGGTTTGTATTTGGCACAACTGAGTTATCTTATTAACTTTGTTTTGCTATGGTTATTTAGCTTCATTATTTTGTCCTGTTTTATATTTTCAGCCTTTCCAACCTACACCAGCACCTGTTCCAACTCAGCTTGCTGGCTGGATGTCTAATCCTCCTACAGTGACTCATCCTGCAGTGTCTGATGGAGTTATTGGTCTTGGTGGGCCGTCCATCACAGGTGGTAATTCTTGTTAAATTGCTGTTTACTATTCTGGTCTGAACCTTGCAAATTGAGGATTCATGTTTGTACCTAATTTCTTTTCTAACAAGTCTATTGTTTTATTGTGCCATATAGCTGCTTTGAAGCATCCTAGGACTCAACCAACTAACCCATCACTAGATTATCCATCTGGAGATTCTGATCATATAAGCAAAAGAACAAGGCCCATGGGGATATCTGACGAGGTTACTTGATTTGGTTCACTCGTACATTAGCTTTGTTAACATATATAATATATATTTACTATTTGTCATTTATATAGTTGCCATTTATAAGAGTTCACTAGCAATATCTAAATCTTTAGATTGATTAGATTTTTATATTTTCCTTTTTTATATCATTCTCATAACCCTATATAAAGGGTCTTCATTGTAATAGTTTTATATCAATCAATTCAATAATATTTATCTCTTTTCTATATCTTTACATGGTATCAAAGCAATTAGATCCTCATATTTTGAGTTCTAAATTATAGTTCTGCTATCACCGGCGGGCGATACTTATTGTCGCCTGCCGGACCACCTTCGGCGCTAATCCACCATTCTCTTTTACCGTCGTCAAAACCACAATCGCTACTCAACCAATCTACCATCATCCTCTAGCCTCACCTCATCCTCTTGCTTTGTCTCTCAACCTAAACCATCAATCAAATTCTACCATATCTTGGTGGCCTTGTTTCTTTTTCTTTCCATCATCTATTTTCAAACTCAAGTTAATGATATCAAACCCTAGCCGCTGTGTTTCCATCCCAGCACGTAAACCCTAGCCGCTGTGTTTTCATCCCAGCGCGTAAAACTCTAGTCGCTGTGTTTCTATTCCAGCGTGTAAGTCCTAGCCGTCGCCATTCTCTTCCATTAAAACCCTAGCTGCTGTGTTTTCATCCCAGTGCATAAAACCCTAGCCGCTGTGTTTCTATTCCAGCGTGTAAACCCTAGCCGTCGCCATTCCCTTCCATTAAAACCCTAGCCGCTGTGTTTCTGTTCCAGCGTGTAAACCCTAGCCGTCGCCATTCTCTTCCATTAAAACCCTAGCCACTGTGTTTGTTCATCGGCTTCATCTACTTTCAAGACATACTTTCCAAACTCAAGTTGGTATATTACCATATTGAGTTTGAGGGGGATGTTAACATATATAATATATATTTACTATTTGTCATTTATATAGTTGCCATTTATAAGAGTTCACTAGCAATATCTAAATCTTTAGATTGATTAGATTTTTATATTTTCCTTTTTTATATCATTCTCATAACCCTATATAAAGGGTCTTCATTGTAATAGTTTTATATCAATCAATTCAATAATATTTATCTCTTTTCTATATCTTTACATGGTATCAAAGCAATTAGATCCTCATATTTTGAGTTCTAAATTATAGTTCTGCTATCACCGGCGGGCGATACTTATTGTCGCCTGCCGGACCACCTTCGGCGCTAATCCACCATTCTCTTTTACCGTCGTCAAAACCACAATCGCTACTCAACCAATCTACCATCATCCTCTAGCCTCACCTCATCCTCTTGCTTTGTCTCTCAACCTAAACCATCAATCAAATTCTACCATATCTTGGTGGCCTTGTTTCTTTTTCTTTCCATCATCTATTTTCAAACTCAAGTTAATGATATCAAACCCTAGCCGCTGTGTTTCCATCCCAGCACGTAAACCCTAGCCGCTGTGTTTTCATCCCAGCGCGTAAAACTCTAGTCGCTGTGTTTCTATTCCAGCGTGTAAGTCCTAGCCGTCGCCATTCTCTTCCATTAAAACCCTAGCTGCTGTGTTTTCATCCCAGTGCATAAAACCCTAGCCGCTGTGTTTCTATTCCAGCGTGTAAACCCTAGCCGTCGCCATTCCCTTCCATTAAAACCCTAGCCGCTGTGTTTCTGTTCCAGCGTGTAAACCCTAGCCGTCGCCATTCTCTTCCATTAAAACCCTAGCCACTGTGTTTGTTCATCGGCTTCATCTACTTTCAAGACATACTTTCCAAACTCAAGTTGGTATATTACCATATTGAGTTTGAGGGGGATGTTAACATATATAATATATATTTACTATTTGTCATTTATATAGTTGCCATTTATAAGAGTTCACTAGCAATATCTAAATCTTTAGATTGATTAGATTTTTATATTTTCCTTTTTTATATCATTCTCATAACCCTATATAAAGGGTCTTCATTGTAATAGTTTTATATCAATCAATTCAATAATATTTATCTCTTTTCTATATCTTTACATGGTATCAAAGCAATTAGATCCTCATATTTTGAGTTCTAAATTATAGTTCTGCTATCACCGGCGGGCGATACTTATTGTCGCCTGCCGGACCACCTTCGGCGCTAATCCACCATTCTCTTTTACCGTCGTCAAAACCACAATCGCTACTCAACCAATCTACCATCATCCTCTAGCCTCACCTCATCCTCTTGCTTTGTCTCTCAACCTAAACCATCAATCAAATTCTACCATATCTTGGTGGCCTTGTTTCTTTTTCTTTCCATCATCTATTTTCAAACTCAAGTTAATGATATCAAACCCTAGCCGCTGTGTTTCCATCCCAGCACGTAAACCCTAGCCGCTGTGTTTTCATCCCAGCGCGTAAAACTCTAGTCGCTGTGTTTCTATTCCAGCGTGTAAGTCCTAGCCGTCGCCATTCTCTTCCATTAAAACCCTAGCTGCTGTGTTTTCATCCCAGTGCATAAAACCCTAGCCGCTGTGTTTCTATTCCAGCGTGTAAACCCTAGCCGTCGCCATTCCCTTCCATTAAAACCCTAGCCGCTGTGTTTCTGTTCCAGCGTGTAAACCCTAGCCGTCGCCATTCTCTTCCATTAAAACCCTAGCCACTGTGTTTGTTCATCGGCTTCATCTACTTTCAAGACATACTTTCCAAACTCAAGTTGGTATATTACCATATTGAGTTTGAGGGGGATGTTAACATATATAATATATATTTACTATTTGTCATTTATATAGTTGCCATTTATAAGAGTTCACTAGCAATATCTAAATCTTTAGATTGATTAGATTTTTATATTTTCCTTTTTTATATCATTCTCATAACCCTATATAAAGGGTCTTCATTGTAATAGTTTTATATCAATCAATTCAATAATATTTATCTCTTTTCTATATCTTTACATGGTATCAAAGCAATTAGATCCTCATATTTTGAGTTCTAAATTATAGTTCTGCTATCACCGGCGGGCGATACTTATTGTCGCCTGCCGGACCACCTTCGGCGCTAATCCACCATTCTCTTTTACCGTCGTCAAAACCACAATCGCTACTCAACCAATCTACCATCATCCTCTAGCCTCACCTCATCCTCTTGCTTTGTCTCTCAACCTAAACCATCAATCAAATTCTACCATATCTTGGTGGCCTTGTTTCTTTTTCTTTCCATCATCTATTTTCAAACTCAAGTTAATGATATCAAACCCTAGCCGCTGTGTTTCCATCCCAGCACGTAAACCCTAGCCGCTGTGTTTTCATCCCAGCGCGTAAAACTCTAGTCGCTGTGTTTCTATTCCAGCGTGTAAGTCCTAGCCGTCGCCATTCTCTTCCATTAAAACCCTAGCTGCTGTGTTTT
This sequence comes from Lonicera japonica, assembly GCA_021464415.1. Lineage (NCBI taxonomy): Eukaryota > Viridiplantae > Streptophyta > Magnoliopsida > Dipsacales > Caprifoliaceae > Lonicera > Lonicera japonica. The sequence goes on along the minus strand of CM038467.1, from coordinate 6,187,069 downwards.
CATCCCAGTGCATAAAACCCTAGCCGCTGTGTTTCTATTCCAGCGTGTAAACCCTAGCCGTCGCCATTCCCTTCCATTAAAACCCTAGCCGCTGTGTTTCTGTTCCAGCGTGTAAACCCTAGCCGTCGCCATTCTCTTCCATTAAAACCCTAGCCACTGTGTTTGTTCATCGGCTTCATCTACTTTCAAGACATACTTTCCAAACTCAAGTTGGTATATTACCATATTGAGTTTGAGGGGGATGTTAACATATATAATATATATTTACTATTTGTCATTTATATAGTTGCCATTTATAAGAGTTCACTAGCAATATCTAAATCTTTAGATTGATTAGATTTTTATATTTTCCTTTTTTATATCATTCTCATAACCCTATATAAAGGGTCTTCATTGTAATAGTTTTATATCAATCAATTCAATAATATTTATCTCTTTTCTATATCTTTACATGGTATCAAAGCAATTAGATCCTCATATTTTGAGTTCTAAATTATAGTTCTGCTATCACCGGCGGGCGATACTTATTGTCGCCTGCCGGACCACCTTCGGCGCTAATCCACCATTCTCTTTTACCGTCGTCAAAACCACAATCGCTACTCAACCAATCTACCATCATCCTCTAGCCTCACCTCATCCTCTTGCTTTGTCTCTCAACCTAAACCATCAATCAAATTCTACCATATCTTGGTGGCCTTGTTTCTTTTTCTTTCCATCATCTATTTTCAAACTCAAGTTAATGATATCAAACCCTAGCCGCTGTGTTTCCATCCCAGCACGTAAACCCTAGCCGCTGTGTTTTCATCCCAGCGCGTAAAACTCTAGTCGCTGTGTTTCTATTCCAGCGTGTAAGTCCTAGCCGTCGCCATTCTCTTCCATTAAAACCCTAGCTGCTGTGTTTTCATCCCAGTGCATAAAACCCTAGCCGCTGTGTTTCTATTCCAGCGTGTAAACCCTAGCCGTCGCCATTCCCTTCCATTAAAACCCTAGCCGCTGTGTTTCTGTTCCAGCGTGTAAACCCTAGCCGTCGCCATTCTCTTCCATTAAAACCCTAGCCACTGTGTTTGTTCATCGGCTTCATCTACTTTCAAGACATACTTTCCAAACTCAAGTTGGTATATTACCATATTGAGTTTGAGGGGGATGTTAACATATATAATATATATTTACTATTTGTCATTTATATAGTTGCCATTTATAAGAGTTCACTAGCAATATCTAAATCTTTAGATTGATTAGATTTTTATATTTTCCTTTTTTATATCATTCTCATAACCCTATATAAAGGGTCTTCATTGTAATAGTTTTATATCAATCAATTCAATAATATTTATCTCTTTTCTATATCTTTACATGGTATCAAAGCAATTAGATCCTCATATTTTGAGTTCTAAATTATAGTTCTGCTATCACCGGCGGGCGATACTTATTGTCGCCTGCCGGACCACCTTCGGCGCTAATCCACCATTCTCTTTTACCGTCGTCAAAACCACAATCGCTACTCAACCAATCTACCATCATCCTCTAGCCTCACCTCATCCTCTTGCTTTGTCTCTCAACCTAAACCATCAATCAAATTCTACCATATCTTGGTGGCCTTGTTTCTTTTTCTTTCCATCATCTATTTTCAAACTCAAGTTAATGATATCAAACCCTAGCCGCTGTGTTTCCATCCCAGCACGTAAACCCTAGCCGCTGTGTTTTCATCCCAGCGCGTAAAACTCTAGTCGCTGTGTTTCTATTCCAGCGTGTAAGTCCTAGCCGTCGCCATTCTCTTCCATTAAAACCCTAGCTGCTGTGTTTTCATCCCAGTGCATAAAACCCTAGCCGCTGTGTTTCTATTCCAGCGTGTAAACCCTAGCCGTCGCCATTCCCTTCCATTAAAACCCTAGCCGCTGTGTTTCTGTTCCAGCGTGTAAACCCTAGCCGTCGCCATTCTCTTCCATTAAAACCCTAGCCACTGTGTTTGTTCATCGGCTTCATCTACTTTCAAGACATACTTTCCAAACTCAAGTTGGTATATTACCATATTGAGTTTGAGGGGGATGTTAACATATATAATATATATTTACTATTTGTCATTTATATAGTTGCCATTTATAAGAGTTCACTAGCAATATCTAAATCTTTAGATTGATTAGATTTTTATATTTTCCTTTTTTATATCATTCTCATAACCCTATATAAAGGGTCTTCATTGTAATAGTTTTATATCAATCAATTCAATAATATTTATCTCTTTTCTATATCTTTACATGGTATCAAAGCAATTAGATCCTCATATTTTGAGTTCTAAATTATAGTTCTGCTATCACCGGCGGGCGATACTTATTGTCGCCTGCCGGACCACCTTCGGCGCTAATCCACCATTCTCTTTTACCGTCGTCAAAACCACAATCGCTACTCAACCAATCTACCATCATCCTCTAGCCTCACCTCATCCTCTTGCTTTGTCTCTCAACCTAAACCATCAATCAAATTCTACCATATCTTGGTGGCCTTGTTTCTTTTTCTTTCCATCATCTATTTTCAAACTCAAGTTAATGATATCAAACCCTAGCCGCTGTGTTTCCATCCCAGCACGTAAACCCTAGCCGCTGTGTTTTCATCCCAGCGCGTAAAACTCTAGTCGCTGTGTTTCTATTCCAGCGTGTAAGTCCTAGCCGTCGCCATTCTCTTCCATTAAAACCCTAGCTGCTGTGTTTTCATCCCAGTGCATAAAACCCTAGCCGCTGTGTTTCTATTCCAGCGTGTAAACCCTAGCCGTCGCCATTCCCTTCCATTAAAACCCTAGCCGCTGTGTTTCTGTTCCAGCGTGTAAACCCTAGCCGTCGCCATTCTCTTCCATTAAAACCCTAGCCACTGTGTTTGTTCATCGGCTTCATCTACTTTCAAGACATACTTTCCAAACTCAAGTTGGTATATTACCATATTGAGTTTGAGGGGGATGTTAACATATATAATATATATTTACTATTTGTCATTTATATAGTTGCCATTTATAAGAGTTCACTAGCAATATCTAAATCTTTAGATTGATTAGATTTTTATATTTTCCTTTTTTATATCATTCTCATAACCCTATATAAAGGGTCTTCATTGTAATAGTTTTATATCAATCAATTCAATAATATTTATCTCTTTTCTATATCTTTACATGGTATCAAAGCAATTAGATCCTCATATTTTGAGTTCTAAATTATAGTTCTGCTATCACCGGCGGGCGATACTTATTGTCGCCTGCCGGACCACCTTCGGCGCTAATCCACCATTCTCTTTTACCGTCGTCAAAACCACAATCGCTACTCAACCAATCTACCATCATCCTCTAGCCTCACCTCATCCTCTTGCTTTGTCTCTCAACCTAAACCATCAATCAAATTCTACCATATCTTGGTGGCCTTGTTTCTTTTTCTTTCCATCATCTATTTTCAAACTCAAGTTAATGATATCAAACCCTAGCCGCTGTGTTTCCATCCCAGCACGTAAACCCTAGCCGCTGTGTTTTCATCCCAGCGCGTAAAACTCTAGTCGCTGTGTTTCTATTCCAGCGTGTAAGTCCTAGCCGTCGCCATTCTCTTCCATTAAAACCCTAGCTGCTGTGTTTTCATCCCAGTGCATAAAACCCTAGCCGCTGTGTTTCTATTCCAGCGTGTAAACCCTAGCCGTCGCCATTCCCTTCCATTAAAACCCTAGCCGCTGTGTTTCTGTTCCAGCGTGTAAACCCTAGCCGTCGCCATTCTCTTCCATTAAAACCCTAGCCACTGTGTTTGTTCATCGGCTTCATCTACTTTCAAGACATACTTTCCAAACTCAAGTTGGTATATTACCATATTGAGTTTGAGGGGGATGTTAACATATATAATATATATTTACTATTTGTCATTTATATAGTTGCCATTTATAAGAGTTCACTAGCAATATCTAAATCTTTAGATTGATTAGATTTTTATATTTTCCTTTTTTATATCATTCTCATAACCCTATATAAAGGGTCTTCATTGTAATAGTTTTATATCAATCAATTCAATAATATTTATCTCTTTTCTATATCTTTACATGGTATCAAAGCAATTAGATCCTCATATTTTGAGTTCTAAATTATAGTTCTGCTATCACCGGCGGGCGATACTTATTGTCGCCTGCCGGACCACCTTCGGCGCTAATCCACCATTCTCTTTTACCGTCGTCAAAACCACAATCGCTACTCAACCAATCTACCATCATCCTCTAGCCTCACCTCATCCTCTTGCTTTGTCTCTCAACCTAAACCATCAATCAAATTCTACCATATCTTGGTGGCCTTGTTTCTTTTTCTTTCCATCATCTATTTTCAAACTCAAGTTAATGATATCAAACCCTAGCCGCTGTGTTTCCATCCCAGCACGTAAACCCTAGCCGCTGTGTTTTCATCCCAGCGCGTAAAACTCTAGTCGCTGTGTTTCTATTCCAGCGTGTAAGTCCTAGCCGTCGCCATTCTCTTCCATTAAAACCCTAGCTGCTGTGTTTTCATCCCAGTGCATAAAACCCTAGCCGCTGTGTTTCTATTCCAGCGTGTAAACCCTAGCCGTCGCCATTCCCTTCCATTAAAACCCTAGCCGCTGTGTTTCTGTTCCAGCGTGTAAACCCTAGCCGTCGCCATTCTCTTCCATTAAAACCCTAGCCACTGTGTTTGTTCATCGGCTTCATCTACTTTCAAGACATACTTTCCAAACTCAAGTTGGTATATTACCATATTGAGTTTGAGGGGGATGTTAACATATATAATATATATTTACTATTTGTCATTTATATAGTTGCCATTTATAAGAGTTCACTAGCAATATCTAAATCTTTAGATTGATTAGATTTTTATATTTTCCTTTTTTATATCATTCTCATAACCCTATATAAAGGGTCTTCATTGTAATAGTTTTATATCAATCAATTCAATAATATTTATCTCTTTTCTATATCTTTACATGGTATCAAAGCAATTAGATCCTCATATTTTGAGTTCTAAATTATAGTTCTGCTATCACCGGCGGGCGATACTTATTGTCGCCTGCCGGACCACCTTCGGCGCTAATCCACCATTCTCTTTTACCGTCGTCAAAACCACAATCGCTACTCAACCAATCTACCATCATCCTCTAGCCTCACCTCATCCTCTTGCTTTGTCTCTCAACCTAAACCATCAATCAAATTCTACCATATCTTGGTGGCCTTGTTTCTTTTTCTTTCCATCATCTATTTTCAAACTCAAGTTAATGATATCAAACCCTAGCCGCTGTGTTTCCATCCCAGCACGTAAACCCTAGCCGCTGTGTTTTCATCCCAGCGCGTAAAACTCTAGTCGCTGTGTTTCTATTCCAGCGTGTAAGTCCTAGCCGTCGCCATTCTCTTCCATTAAAACCCTAGCTGCTGTGTTTTCATCCCAGTGCATAAAACCCTAGCCGCTGTGTTTCTATTCCAGCGTGTAAACCCTAGCCGTCGCCATTCCCTTCCATTAAAACCCTAGCCGCTGTGTTTCTGTTCCAGCGTGTAAACCCTAGCCGTCGCCATTCTCTTCCATTAAAACCCTAGCCACTGTGTTTGTTCATCGGCTTCATCTACTTTCAAGACATACTTTCCAAACTCAAGTTGGTATATTACCATATTGAGTTTGAGGGGGATGTTAACATATATAATATATATTTACTATTTGTCATTTATATAGTTGCCATTTATAAGAGTTCACTAGCAATATCTAAATCTTTAGATTGATTAGATTTTTATATTTTCCTTTTTTATATCATTCTCATAACCCTATATAAAGGGTCTTCATTGTAATAGTTTTATATCAATCAATTCAATAATATTTATCTTTTTTCTATATCTTCACAAGCTTCTTCGTCCTTATCTTCTGAATTCATGATATGGTAAATATGTTATTTCCCTTATCTTTTGTTCACTGCATACAGATAAGTCTTCCGGTTAATGTGATGGCTATGTCCTTCCCGGGGCATAGTCATGGTCAGGCTTTTAGCCCCCCCGATGACTTGCCCAAGACCGTTGCACGAACGCTGAATCAGGGTTCATCTCCAATGAGCATGGATTTTCATCCAATTCAGCAGACACTACTCCTAGGTGTGCTATTCTTGATCTTTTTAATGTATATACTTGTGTTATTTTAATCTGCATGTTGTGTTGTGTCTGTTTTAAGTGGCTCTTGACTTTCTGCTTTTGAAATGCAATGCATCAGTTGGTACCAATGTGGGAGACACTGGATTGTGGGAAGTTGGCTCTAGAGAGAGATTGGTTCTTAGAAACTTTAAAGTGTGGGATCTTAGTTCTTGTACGATGCCTCTGCAGGTGCATTCCTGTTCATTGATGTGTAAAGATGATGCCAATTATTACGTGGCCTATTGCTCAATCTTAAGGATTTATTTGGAACTGTTACTTTTCCTGATTATTTCAGGCTGCTCTAGCTAAAGATCCTGTCGTCTCTGTTAACCGTGTAATTTGGAGCCCGGATGGTTCTTTGTTTGGTATGCTTTCTTCGCAAAAGTCACCAATCCATTGTGGATATAATTAGCAATGAAGATATGTTATTGATGCACATAAACATCATTTCATATAAACAGGAGTTGCATATTCAAGGCACATTGTACAAATATATTCTCATCATGGGGGCGGTGATGTACGGCAGCATCTAGAGGTGTGCCTTTTGCCTTGTTTACTAACTTTTCATTCTCCTTTCTTCTTCTTCAGTGATTATATTTTGTTCTAGATTGATGCTCATATTGGATTTTATTTCTTTCTAGATTGATGCTCATATTGGAGGAGTAAATGATCTTGCATTCTCTCATCCCAATAAGCAACTTTGTGTGATAACCTGCGGTGATGACAAGACCATCAAGGTTGGCAAATAAAATGTTTCCTAGTGTTACCCAACGTTGTGAATGACCAGTTACTGTTTGATAGTGGTCAAGTTGCAAAGTCCCCATATGATACTTTGTGGTTTCAGGTTTGGGATGCTGCAACTGGTGCAAGACAACACATTTTTGAAGGTCATGAAGCTCCTGTCTATTCTGTATGCCCTCACTATAAAGAGAACATTCAGGTTACATTTCTGTTATTTCACCTTCTGGCTTATTTTGTTGATATTTTAAGCTTTACATATTTTTTTCTTGTAGACTGGGTTGGTTCATGATGATGTGATTAACCTTTTTGTTTCAGTTTATATTTTCAACAGCTCTAGATGGAAAGATAAAAGCATGGTTATATGACAACCTAGGATCTCGAGTAGATTATGATGCCCCCGGTCGGTGGTGCACAACAATGGCATACAGTGCTGATGGAACGAGGTTGGTTCATCTGACCCTATGTGCCAATGCTACTTTTCATTTGCTAGTGCATAGTCAGACTCAAATTTTATAATGTTATTATGTATATATATACATAGATTCTTTTATGGTTTTTTGGTCTTCAATAATTGGGTTTGGCGGGTGGATATTGCAGGCTTTTTTCATGCGGGACCAGTAAAGAAGGGGAATCACACATTGTTGAATGGAACGAAAGCGAAGGGGCAGTGAAAAGGACCTATCAAGGGTTCCGAAAGTTATCTTTGGGTGTTGTGCAATTTGATACAACTAAAAACCGGTTTTTGGCAGCTGGTGATGATTACACCATTAAATTTTGGGATATGGATAATGTTCAACTTTTGACAAGCATCGACGCAGATGGAGGTCTTCCGGTAAGTGTTTCATAATGTTTAATATCCATTTGAAAGCCATTTCATAACATTTTTTTTTTTTTTAACAAAGTCTCAAATTTCACTGTCCTGTATTCAAGGCAAGCCCGCGAATCCGCTTCAACAAGGACGGTGCTCTGTTAGCCGTTTCTGCTAATGAAAATGGGATTAAAATTCTAGCAAATTCTGATGGTCTGCGATTGCTACGGACATTTGAAAATCTTTCTTTTGATGCTTCAAGAGCTTCTGAAGCTGTGAAGGTAGCCTCAATTTGGATAATTGACTTCTTATCTGACATTGTACAGACATGTACTGAACCTACCTCATGTTATTTTTGTTGTACTTTTACTTTATGCAGCCATCGGTACACCCAATATCTGCTGCTGCTGCTAGTAGTGCTGGACATGCAGACAGAGTTGCCTCTGCTGTTGCAATCTCTGGAGTGGTTAGTGTTAATATACATATTTATAAAAAAAAAGTGTCTTAAGTTATTATTTCAATTTTTTGTACCTTGTGAACTAGTGCGTGGATATATGCTCAAATAACAAGCAGTTTATTTTAGAATGGGGACTCCAGAAACATGGGGGACGTCAAACCTAGAATAACTGAAGAATCCAATGACAAATCGAAGATTTGGAAGCTCACTGAAATTGGGGAACCTTCTCAGTGTCGATCACTGAAGCTACCTGAAAATTTGAGAGTAACTAAGGTATTTTTTTTTATCATCTCTCTTTTACATATATTGATGTCTCCTTCGTCATAATGCCCATTTAACTGAATGCAAATAACAGATGGGGACAAGTTACCCCCTTTATTTCTGTTTATCTATGTGATTCCTGTAGAAATTTAGCTGAACTTTGTTAATGTAATAATCTATTAATAGTTTTCAGTGATCTAATTATATAATTAGTTTGTAGAGTCATAATGTATTTTTGCCCCATCTTCACTTGATTCATTGTTGATAATCACAGATATCGAGGTTGATTTATACAAATTCAGGTAATGCTATATTGGCATTAGCGTCAAATGCTATTCATCTGTTATGGAAATGGCAGAGAAGTGACCGTAATTCAAGTGGGAAGGCAACAGCCAATGTTTCACCTCAATTGTGGCAACCATCAAGCGGTATTTTAATGACCAATGATGTGACCGACATTAACCCCGAGGAGGCTGTCCCCTGCTTTGCCTTGTCCAAAAACGATTCTTATGTAATGTCAGCATCAGGAGGAAAGATCTCATTATTCAACATGATGACTTTCAAGGTAAAGCACGAATGGAGAATTTTTTCTATTACAAACACCTTGTTTCCGTGGTCAACATTCATTTGACTGAAATCTCAATTAACTTCTGGGCAAGTGCAGACAATGACGACTTTTATGCCTCCACCACCAGCAGCAACATTTCTTGCATTCCATCCTCAAGACAATAATATCATTGCTATTGGTATGGACGACTCCACAATTCAGATATATAATGTCCGCGTGGATGAGGTATTACGTGTTCTTTTAGGATAATTTTATAAAATGTACAAGTGATTATTAAAGTATTAATTACAACTATCCTGGTGCAGGTCAAAAGCAAGCTTAAAGGTCACTCCAAAAGGATCACAGGCCTTGCCTTTTCTCATGTACTGAATGTGCTAGTTTCCTCTGGAGCAGATGCTCAGGTTCAAAACAATTTCATTTTGTATGTGTGCAAGCACCTAGTTTGTTATATTAAATTAAAGTACCAATTTGATGCTATCAATTGGGCTGCATCTTCGTGCAAAAGGTCATATGAATATTTGCGAACACACTTGCTTTACTGCAATTCTTTCTTTGCTGAGCAGTCTGACCTTGATACAGTTCAAGACCATTGGAATGAATTCACATGTCTGTCATCAACAATTGCTTATTTCAGAATTCAGATCCTTGTTGCGATTTTAATGTGATCTCTTCTCAATTGCTTTGTTTCTTCATATTTTTTTGCTGTATTTTTCTTCTCCAGCTCTGTGTATGGAGTTCTGATGGATGGGAAAAGCAGAGGGCGAGGTACTTGCAAGTTCCAGCCGGGAGGACACCAACAGCACAGTCGGACACTCGTGTACAATTTCATCAGGACCAGATCCACTTCCTGGTTGTACATGAGACGCAACTTGCCATCTATGAAACTACAAAATTAGACTCTGTAAAGCAGGTAGATACAGTCTTCATATAAATGCACTTTGTTGTAAAAGTAACAGGTCCCCGTCAGTCTTTTAATATGTAACCTTTTTTTTTATTTCAGTGGGTCCCACGTGAATCTGCTGCCCCAATCTCTCACGCAACATTTTCGTGTGATAGTCAGCTGGTATATGCCAGTTTTTTGGATGCAACTCTATGCGTATTCAGTGCTTCACACCTCCGCCTTAGATGTCGAATTAATCCTTTGGCTTATCTTTCACCTAATGTCAGGTACTTCCTTTGCTTCTCGTGGAGATAATCTTGATTTAAAATTTATTATTTTCAACTCATATGTACATGAAAAGGGTTGATACTTGACCGTATATATTGTATAGACAAGTAGTATCCAAACTCTTGAAGTGATTTTTTATGTGATATAGCCATAGTAATATAATCAACAATTTCTGATTCTTCTGTGTAGCAATTCAAATGTGCACCCACTAGTGGTTGCTGCACATCCACAAGAACCAAATCAATTTGCACTGGGATTATCAGATGGTGGGGTCTATGTATTCGAGCCCCTTGAATCTGATGGCAAATGGGGGGTACCCCCACCAGTCGAAAATGGGGCAGCGAGCAGTGTACCAACTACTGCACCTTCAGTTGGAGCTTCAGGCTCAGATCAACCACAGAGATGATCAAGTGGTTGCCCTGAGCACAAGTTCTTTTAAATGCTTTGCTATATCAGTAACTTCAAGTTTAGGTACGCCTAACATTGCATTTTGCATCCTATTTTTGTCAAAAACTTATATTTGAAACAAGCCAGGTAACCCGAGCCCATCAGCCAAACCCTTGGCATGTTGGTTCACGCCAAGGTAAGGTTGCGTTCTATATGTCCCAAATTCAGAGTTCACGTTTGACTTGCACACTTTCTCTTATGGATAACAAAAGTTTCAAAAAATAAAATGAAAATTATGATCATGCTATTTGGTACATTAATGTCATAAAAGGCAAACTGGACTTAATTTGGTTCAGTTGGGTTATACTGGTTTCCAGTTGTTTTGATATTTTATATGTCCTTTCCTTACACGTGTTTGTTGCTTTTTCTCGCCGCTGCAGGTTTCTGGGTACATGATATGTAATTTAGTCGGCGGATGACTAGGAAACTAGTAGGTCTAACATCATGTTGTGTAAGATATTTTGTGTTCAAGGTTATAAAATGTTTTAGGGTGAAAGGTATTTAACAGTGAAATGCGTTTTCTTTTCTTTCCCTGGAAAGAATTTTTCAAGGAAATTGTGTCTCCTTCCCTCACCTGGTTGGAAGTTTCATTATTTATCTTTATGCAAATTTCAGCAAAAAATACCTTCTATAACAAAATAGTTGTTTCCTAGACGAAACAAGATTAAATAGCAGAGCGCCTAGCTGCATAGGCTCACTCAGGGATCGAGATTATAGATACAGTAAACTTTTATGGCTTGTGTTTAGTTAATTCTACTCGAATAGTTATTCGTATCTGTTAATTGGATCGAATAATTATAGCCGTTACTCGTATCCATTGCTTGCGAGTAATGCTAATCTAATGCTCCAAAAAATACTATCTCCGTCCCAATTTAATTGTCACACTTTGAAAAACTAAAAATTAAGGAGACATAATGATTATTCTAAGAGAAAATGCTTATTTTCAAAAATGATTTTTACTTTTCTCATAATAAAAAAGGGTGACGGGACTCACAATAAACAAAGTGGTGAGAGCTTAAAAGGTAATATTGAAAATAATAAAAAGTATTTTAATTAATGACTTGCTAAATATAAAAAGTGGATAATTATTTTAAAATATTCAAAAATATAATAGTGGATAATTAAATTAGGACGGAGAGAGTAATAATTAACTATACTGGGGGGGGGGGGGGGGGGGGGGTTTGGGTAATTACTGTTTACCAAAGTGACCGTTGCACGATACTACATATGGTCCGCAAAAAATGAAACAAACTTGAATAAATGTAATAACAATCACAGAATATCACGATAATTAACTCTATTTAGTTTTCTTGGGCTCACTTTGTTCCATCTCTTTGCACAATTTTTTATATTAACTATAACATATATTTTTCTAACAATTTCATAACCAGTTGGCATTCTCCTTGACTCGTAACAAGGATGTTGGGAGTTTGACTTGCATGAACATAATTGTTAAACTCTTTATTGTGGTGATTGTATGCTACTTTGGTTCTATTGTATATAAAAAGTTGTATTGATAAATTATTGCTTTGTATCTTGAAAAAAAGAAGAAGAAAAGAACCATACAATAACATTTCTCTTCCATCTCAAACATTGAATCCATGTCCAACATTTATTTGATTCGTTTCACATTATTTTATAGAGAAACATTTGTTTACAAAACATTGAAATCCATGTCCAAACGTTTATTTGATTCGCTTCACATTATTTTATAGAGAAAAATTTGAGATAATATTGTCAGAGCAATATTTCTCTGCCAAAAGAAATCAATTTATCTTTCTTGCTTTTTTATTGAGATCAAATTACTCTAGCAAGGAATTATAGCTTTGACAATAATTTCTTTTTTTTAACATCTTAAATTAAGAATCTTGTTTTATTTCTTCTTATTATAATTGTTGTATTATATATCTCACATCTGTAAATTGATTGTATTGATAGAGAGCAAAAAATATTGATTGATACTGTAAAATGCCCAATATTTGTTAACCAAGTTATTTTAAAATACACCGAACTGAAAGTTCCTTTTTATAACCATAACAATGAGAACGGAATTTTTTCCTTACTAATCCTAATCTTTATGCTAGCAAGTATTACTACAATGCTATTAGCTTGAATGGGAAGTATATATTTTAATTGTAGAATTTCTTAAATGAATATTGGAATAGTAACGGCTAGAACAAAATACTATTGCAAACTATGATAAAAATTGATATCGTACATATACCTTTCACTCTACTTGTCTTTGTCATGGAATTTGTCTTTTAAGTTGATAGAAACTTTCTTCTTTTCAACTTCAAGTGCGTATAATCCAGTGGTAAATAATTATTTTTTTCTTTAGTAAGGATTGAGATTTAAAGTCTATTACAAATGTAGACAATATTTTGAGACAATGATTATAAGATAGAAATTGTAAATTATAAATGTGAAAACTTAAATGAATATATATGTAACTAACTTCCGGATCGGAGTACACTATACGTGTATGTAACAGATGTAATAAATAAATTAAAAAAATAGTATGTATTACAATACCAACTTTGTAATAAAGAAACAAATTATTTACATGTCCTCATTGATTAGTTTGGTTTATATTACATATTATAAAAAATAATCCCTAATTATAGGATATGTAAATACATGTTTAGCTATCTTAAAATAGTAATTTTTCTTCCATTATCTCTCTCTAGATATATATATATATATATGTGTGTGTGTGTGTGAATGTTAAAACATAATCTTTTGATTAAATAAACATTATCTAATTCCCGTAGATTTGATTGTCATTATTATATTTTTATTAAAAAGAAAATTTAGGTTAAACCTAATTTTTCGGTTGTTAGTAGGGATGGCAATGGGTAGAGTAGATTGGCATGATCCAAACTAGACCATTCTAAAGCATGTTCAACCTAACCTCTTCCTGGCCTGAGCGGGTGGGTGCGGCAACAATTTTTGGAATGAAATTATACGAAATTGACAAATTGGCTTAAGAATTCATGTTCGTGTACAAATTTTGAAACTAAATAAGGAGATATATTGTGTTAATTGTCTCTTGTCATAGTCTTGCCATGTTTAAATTAGAGAAAACCTATGGTTCGACTCATGTTATAACGTATTTATTAGGACCCTAAAACTATAATCATATAATCATCTCGTAACATGTTTTAAGCGGGTTGCGTTTCTATTTTGTAAAAATAACGCGACTTGTGACGTCCCATATTATTCTTTGTCGCGTAGCGCGAATTGACACCCATACTTAGACCCAAATTTGTCTGGGTTCGAATACGCTTTGATTAGTTGTACACACGCATTGCATGTGTAGTGAATTTTAGTATAATTGAAAAAAAAATAGTATAAGATTTCACACATGCCTTAAAAAGTACAACAAAAATAGTTGATAAATGGTGTAGAGAGAAAAATGGGAGAATTCATGCAAGTAGTATAGAGAAGTTTCATAATACAATAAAAGTCAGGTAAGGCAATTTATTAAATTATTATGGATAGGAAAGAGGAAAAAAGAATGGGAAATGCATTTTAGTAATTGTATAGAAACGGTAAAAAAAAAAAGGTATCTGATCAAGTTATAATACTTTTCTAACATATTATTGTGTTTGCTTAAGTGGTAAAGTAAATTATATTATATTTCTAAGGTCTTGGGCTTGAATCCCTTAATTGATTATTATTTATTCTCCTAGCACATAGGGGTATTTTATTCGGGTTTGGTCAAGTTTGTAACACTTTTGTGACATATTATTATATTTATTTAAGTGTTAAAGTAAATTAAGCATTTTATATTTGTTAGGTCTAGGGTTTAAATCGCTTAGTCAATTTTTCTTTATTCTCATAGTATAGATAATTGTAAAGTAAATTAACCTTCTTCGCTTTATTAATAATATAGATAATTGTATAGAGACGCCAACAAATGAGTTAAGCTAAGTTGCGACACTTTTATAACAAATAATTGTGTTTCAACAGTAAAGTAACTTTTCTCTTATGTAAGGTCACTGGTTTACGCTTTATTAATAGTATAGATACAATGAGAAAAACAACCCTTTAAAAATCAAACCACAGAATGGCCTTTAATTAATTTTCCATATACTTTATAATATTTTGTTTTTTTCTCCTAACATATTTACAGAATCCAATTGTAAATTATAAATGTGACCACTTAAATGAATATATATGTAATATTAAACAAAAGCACGTACCATATAATTTAGAGATTATCTTTTACTCCATTTTATTTTTTTTTTAAAAGTTTTTAAATTAATTAATTTGTACTCAATACTAAATTTAATATATTCCTAGTTTTTGTGATAAATTGATAATCTTATTTTATCTTATAAAATTTGATAAATTAATTATGTCTCTCTTCAAAATGTAAGAAATTTTCAAATTAAGACATGGAGAAAACTTGCTGTTATCCCTTTTTTTTTGATTAATCATTCATATCAAAGACAATTACATGGAGTCAGACATAGAATTCTGTCGCCCTAGTTAATTATGAACTACATAATTCGCTGATCAAAGAGATGAATAAGTAAGCTTTGCTTCCCTCATGAGAGTCTCTCAACCGAACCGAACCGAGAGAGCAGCTTCAGCTTCCTTCTGCGTCACCAACCACATGAACTACACGAACCATACCATATGCATCAACAACCACCCACATAAGAGGTGGACATATATCCAACCACCCACAAAGGGTGGACAAACCACTTTATTAAGTACCACTTTATTTAGTTTGAATACCGTATCCATGAGTTTCGAACTTATGACCTCTCTAATACTAAGACTAGAGAGGATGTCACTAGGTTACAAGGACTATAATTTTTTATTTTTTTTTTTTGGTGTCCGGGGTCGGAGATATTTTGGTAAGTTTTGCAAGTTGCAATGTGTTAGAAGTTACATCGGACAAAGACCCAAATTGGACGGCCAAAAAGTAAAGTAAAAGCCAGAAACCAACCCAAACGGAATTCCTGTTTCCTCGCCCTTAATTAATTAATCACTCAAATCTCTCTCGATCTGTTTTTGAGGTATCAAGCATTCTCTGTACGTATAACAATGGAAGTGGAGACACTTTGCTCTGCTACTATTACACTTCCACTACTTGAAAGAGCAGCTCTCACTGCTCACAAATCTCTTCTCTCCCTTCTCTTTCTGGTACATTTTTACTTTCATTTGTGTTTTTTACTGACACTGACCAACATTTGACGATGTTTTACGTTGAAAACGATGTCGTTGTTGTACAATTCCTGTGCTGTTTTGTTTTGTTTTGTTTTTCTGGATCAGTGTTTGTCTACTGATGCTAGCTAGCTAGGGTTTTCGTTTCTCTCCATTTGAATTTAGAATCAGTTCTCAGGGGCTTAACATATGTATATAGGTTTTCAACACTAGCTAGGTTTTTCTGACTTAGCTGATAGGCGGTTTGAAGTAGTGAAGGGACCAGTGAGTGACCCTTTCAATATATTCTAGGCTTTTCCTATGCGCTTGAGTTCAAAAGGAATCTATCTTTCTAGTTTTCTAGTAAAATCTTTCTGCATGCCTTGGCATTACTCAACTACTGTGTAGGGATTAATTTCTTTCTTCCTATACCAAGAAAATCATATTATATATATATATATATATTCGAACAAAAACAAATACGATGTTTTAGCAATTCATTGCGAGGTAATGCTTGGTTTCATTTATGAAATTAAGTAGCTGCTAGAAAGTTCATATGTCATCGAGTGTTTTATTGTTGAAGACGTACTCTTTTGATGGATTTGCTCTGTGAACCTTTGTACAAATTGATTTGCTTCTAGAAACATTTAATTGGTACATGTATTAAAAGAATTTGCACTCTTTCAGCTGAGCGAATGAAGGCTTGAAAACTAATAAAACAACTTGGGTTCTTTACGAGTTAAAGATCTGGTGTTTTTAGGATGCAATGGGTTTTCTCCTGGTTTTAGTACACCTACCTTAGGTTCTTGAGTTTTGCTGGTTGGCAGCTAGCTAAAGCCGAAGGCAATTCAGAGGATGAGGGTTTTCATCTGGATAATATATTCAACACATGAAATTAATATAAAAACAGCTGGCTTTATTTCCCTCAGTACACATATCTCCGTTTTGATTGATCTTCTTCTTCCTTTTTTTTTTTTTTTTTTTTTTTCAGACTGGAAGGCCTAATGATATTTTGAGCATACTTGATGAAGAGAAGAGGTGAGAGTTGTTTTTCTTCTTTCCTATTTCAGTTTCGTTACTTTGTTAACTATATGGAGGGTGAAAAACTCAATTTTATCGTGAATGTACAATTCCATTACAGGTTTCCTTTCAGTGAACTTAATAGAATAGAAGAGCCTGCTGCTGAGAACAAGGATGCCGATGAAACTGAACATGATGACGATGATACCGATGATGATGATGCTGAGGATGATGAAGATGATGATGATTTTTCAGGAGAAGAAGGTAGCGATGACGATGATGATGTTGTAGCTAACGGTAATGGAGGAAGTGATGATGATGATGATGACAGCGACGAAGATGAAGATGAAGATGAAGATGACGATGAGGATGACGATGATGGAGAGGAAGATGACGAGGAAGAGAACAATCAGCCACCAACTAAGAAGAAAAAGTGAGAAAAACGGTATTCTTCTTCCATTTATTCTTGATATTCCGTTTTCACTTTATTCTTCGTTCAGTTAGGTTTTATGGAGTTACAACTTGGAAGGGGCATTTATTTATGGCCAAGAAGATGGACTTGGGTCTCTCTTTTAAAGGAGAGATACTTTCCATTCCTTTATGTGAATGTTGTAATTCTTTTAGGTATTTTTAAGTTAGATTGAATTTATGTTAAACTTGGCATCCTCAAATGATGATTGGCTATTTTATTAAAGAGAATGTTTCACTTTTTTTTTATAAATGTTTATCTTCTCCCTTTAGCCGGTGGGCTCCAAAATTTGTGGAAAGGCCAGCTGTAATTTTTGCAAGGCGTCCACTTTCTTTGATTAAGGCCATCAGATCAAAATGAGGTAAATATGTGACTTTTATCTTCGAAATTATGATTCTTGAGTTTATCTTCAATTGCTTATGTTCTCTGCGTTGTCAATAAACAAGCAGTCGTGCAAACAGAGAAACCGAGTGTTGTACTCCAGAAAGGAAATAGTACTTAAAACTATACAAATGAGATGAAAACATATATAGATACAAGGAAACACGATCGACTTCATTTATATCAATGAGATGAAAAGAGACTCTCATTATGTTGTTTGGATCTTAAAGGCTATTAATTAATCCAATATATTTCTTAATTTAAAGCAAATATTGTAACAATATGGGGTTCTTCAACAAATACATTACTGCAAGAAGTGTGTTGAAATGATCTGACAGAATTAGATTAGAGAAAGTATCTGGAATTTACGTTTTTAGTGCCCTCAATCTATATCGTCTAACAATGCAGCAACAATAATATAATAATAATAATAGTTGAGTTTACAAAAACAAATCAGGCAAAACGAGAGAGAGAGAGAGAGAGATAGTTAGCAGAAGCAGTAATCGATCTACGTATTCATACAGCACTTCAGTAGTATCCTGGAATGCTGATTGATCTGCTCTTAAATCTTTGATGACAATTGATGGATTGGATTCTAGGTATAGAAGAACTTGTGATAGACCAGCAGCTCCACTCCTTCCCCCCAATTATACATTCTTTTTTTTAAGGGATTCAAATAAAAAAAAAAAAAAAAAACGCAATACCATTACATATTACTACTCAAACTTAAAAAAATGCAGTAGCCCCGCCCAAATCTGCAACTGGGCGGAAACCTGACACCCTTGGCCCGTAATTATAAGTTAATAGGTTATAAGCAGTGTTATAAAAAGCGTCAGGATGCGCGCCTCAAAGAGCGCTTTAGGGCGCCTTTTACCAAAAATGCCTTAAAACTTGAAGAGAACAACGAAATGCATGTTAGATGAGGCTTACGCATTTTTGAAAAAGCTTATGCTTTTTTATGCCTTTTGTGTGTGTGTGTGTTTTTTTTTGATACAAAAGCCCCAAACAAAATTTCGAAACAGAGAAAGAAAGAGAGAGGAGGAAGAAGTGAAGAACTACAAACGATTCAACGACTGAAACAGAGGGTGGAACTCGAGGGTCGATGATTGAAGCAAAGAGTGGGGCGGAACTTGGAAGAATAGAGAAGGAGATGTCGAAGCCGAGGAGGATGAGGAAGACGAAGATTGGACTGTGGAGTGTAAGAGTTGCTGAGGAAATGAAAATGGAGGCTAGAGTGGTTGAGGAGATGAAAATGGAGGCTAATTTAAACGGAGGCCGGGAGAGGAGATTAAAGCTAGGGTTTTGTAGCCAAAGGCATTTTGAAGGACGATTTTATCTCTGGAGGGAGTATTGAAGGATAACATTGTCCTCAATTTAAAATTGAAAACTTAAATAAAATTGGCATTTGGACCCCTTAAACCACTGCATCTTTTATTTTGACTCCTTAAAACTATAACAGATCTCTAAATTATTTTTATTTAACACTTTTACCCTTTAAATTAAAAAATCTGACAATAAGATGACTTAGAAAAAACTATTTATATGCTTCTATTAATTATTTTTTATTTTTTTAATATAAAAAAGTATTGCACAAAAGGCTTACGCCTGGTCGCATTAAAACTTACACCTCGCCTTTGAACAGATAAATACTTAGACTTATGCTTTCGCCTTTCAAAACATTGGTTATAAGTTCTTGAAAATGGTTTGGCTATGATATTGATTAAATTGCGTGCCGTGAGATGTTAACTCAACTAAGTGGGTACATGCTTTAATGAAAAATGTTATATACATTTGTGTGTATGTTTGATTGATAATGAGTTATAGTTAGCTTTATATGCAACTTTTATAAAAAAATAAATCAATTGGTAATTTTTATTTTATTTTTTTGTTTTAATTAGATAAAAACTAACCAGTTATTCTAGATATTTCTATTTCCTTAGAAAATTGAAAAGCTACTATGTCCTTTTTTTTATTATTAAATAAAAAATAATTACAGTAACGGTCAGTTTGAAGCTTGGAACATTCACTTGCTTTAAGTGACGGGAAAAAAAATAAGAATGGACTTATTAAAAAAATAAAATTTACACTTCCAAAATCAGCTACTGAAAATATTAGGTCGTTGTTGCTTCTATAATTAAATAAAAGCGAGATTTTGGGTAAAAAAATTTATGTTACTAGGCTCCATTAACAATACGAAAAAAGAAAACAAAAATATTTCATTTGAGTAAGAAGTTAAAAAATAAGTTGAGTTATTTAATGAGATACACTTAATCTCATAATCATTTTATGAGTAAATGTCTTTCATCTTTTATAATTTTTTGTAATTTTTTTTCTTCTTCAACTACAAAAAAAAAATTCTCTATAAAAAAAAGTAACAAAGTAAAAAAACCTCTCATCATATATTTCAATATATTTTTTTATATCTCAAAAAAATCAACTATTTTTTTTTATATTATTATTAAACTGACCCTAATTTATTACATAAATTCCTTTCTTTTTCTCATTCGAAAAGAGCAACTATTTGGCCACAAATTATTCTCACGAAAGGAGACAAACTCCTGATGTGAGAACCCTATCTTTAAAGAAATAATATAACCATCAGAGTTCGGTACAATTGCACTAAATTTGGCTGCATCTCTCTGGATGAGGTAAGGACCTCTCAAGATTTCAGCCACAATTATAAGTCTGATTTTTTTGTGTTGGAAGATTCTACTTACATCCCCGAAAAAATCTTAATACGACCGCACAAAAAAATAAAATACAAATTTTTTTTTTTTGCATACCACACTTTATTTTGTGATAAAATTAAGAAAAATATTTAGTATTTTAAGTTGAAAATATAATATTTATTTTGTGATAAAAATAAGAAAATTTTTGTGGTGTACCAAGTGCAAATAAATTAAAAAGTAAAAAACGTATAGTGATCATATAATTGTTTTTTTTCTATCGGCTACACAATACTAAATTTGGTATAACAATTCGGTGAATAGTTGCCGAATCCAATATGATATTTTAGTAAG
This sequence comes from Lonicera japonica, assembly GCA_021464415.1. Lineage (NCBI taxonomy): Eukaryota > Viridiplantae > Streptophyta > Magnoliopsida > Dipsacales > Caprifoliaceae > Lonicera > Lonicera japonica. Next base: position 6,166,428 of record CM038467.1, on the reverse strand, counting down.
GGCAATCTTTGCTGAATTATATATCTCAAAATTGGCAACTTGTTGCCGAAAAATTGTACTATATTTGGCATCTCGTCAACGCATTATTGTACAAAATTTGACACTGTGCAGTGGATCAAAAAAAAGTGAAAGCATATGGAGTTTTTTTCTACTTTTGATTTTTGAATAATATACAACAAAATAATCAAATTATATGTACAAGTATCAATATTTTTCTTATAAACAATCTTAAAACATGATGCATGTAGTATATGTAAATATATGATTTGGGATTTTCTGTTGGTGTAAATGAAAGAGAGAGAGAGAGGGCGGGAAAATGAAAATTTTGATTTTGGTAAAAGGTGATATGGTGTATGCAGTGGTCATTAAGACTTTTAGGCCTCGTTTGATTCGAGTATTAAAAAGTGGGATTGTATTATTAATACCTATTTTTTTTATAATACCTTGTTTAATTCGCACAAATGTGCTGGGATTACTAATACTGGTACTAACTTAATACCACTTTTTGTGGCATAATTTAATAGCAGGGGAGGTGGTATTGTTTATCCAGGATTAAAAAAAAACTATATATTTTCAAAAATGTCACTACTACTACTATTAGGGTGCGTTTGATTGCAAGCATGGAATTTGCATGGAAAGAAAATAAGTTCCAGGCAATTGAATTGTCTAGAATTGAGTTGCATGGAAAATGTCAATTAAATGTGTTTGATTGCCTTAATTTTCTACCCGAAAAATAGTGTACTTTTCCATCTTTTGGTGTTTGATAGACATTATTTTCTATGGTAATTGTAACTTTTTCTAACTTTTGTTGTTTGATAGTTATTATTTTCTATAGAACTTGTATCTTTTTTACATGGAACTTACCTAAAAAATCAGATTTTTTAAAAACAGTTTCTTTTTTTTTTTTTACAATTTTACTTCATCAAAAAACAATTTTTTTTGAACAATTTTACTTCATCGAAAACCAGTTTTTTTTAAAACAGTTTTTTTATTTTTTTAACAATTTTACTTCATTGAAAAACTGTTTTTTTGAAAACAGTTTTTTTTTTTTTTTAACAATTTTAGTTCATCGAAAAGCAGTTTTTTTTTAAAACAGTTTTTTTTTTTTTTTAACAATTTTACTTCATCAAAAAACAGTTTTTTTATTTTTCTGAACAATTTTACTTCATTGAAAAACAGTTTTTTTATTTTTTTAATAATTTTACTTCATCAAAAAACAGTTTTTTTTTAAGACCACGCATGATGTCATTGAATTGCCTCAACCCTTGTGCGAATTGCCTGGAAAAACTAAAACCACCACCCCCCCCCCCCCCCCCCCAAAGAAAATATTTTCCACCTTTACAAGGAAAATGAGATGAATAGTAGAAAAAGTGGCAGTTTGACTCCATGAAAAATATTTGCAATCAAACACTACAAAAGTGAGAATTTTGGTGGAAAAGCCATATTTTTCATGGAAAATATGGCCTATCAAACTCACCCTTATATTATTATTATTATTTTAATTTTTTTAAAAAAAAATTTAAAACTTTTTTTATTTTGTTAGTCCAAAATATAATCTTGTATATGAGTTACAAAATCAAACATAGTATTAATATTAGCATAAAATATCACAGTATTAATACTACATAAATCAAATAAGGTATTGGTATTAAATTAATACCAGAATTAATAGTCCAGTACTATTAATACTAGTATTGTTAATCCCACTAACCTTAATACATGAATCAAATGAGGCCTTAGTGTACTTTTATGGTTGTTTTAAGTATGTAGTAGTTTTAAGTAATTTTCATGGTGTAAATAGAATTTTCCTTTATTTTTACCTCTTTGGTAGTAGTATTATTGACAAAACAACGATGTACAATTACATAAGTACAATACAATTTCTCAAAATAATACTATACTTGGGCAAAGATATAATTACTTTGACAATATGGATATCCTTCTTTTATATACTAGCAAAGAAGCACGTGTGTTACACGTAATCAAAGAGAAAATTTTAATATATTAAACGGGATATTGAAAAATGGAGTTTGTTTGAACAAAATTTATACAAAAGAACTATAAAATAATATTTTTGTAAATTAAGAGCATATATTTTCCCAAACTCCAAAAGGAGTGCAATGTTAAATTTTGCAGTAGATTTTTAAATTATAATTTTTTATGTTATCGTACAAAATTAAGTTTGTATTACATGTTTTTTAACATAATATTGTATACAAGTGTTTAATTGATAGTGCTTTAGAATTATTTCAACAAGTTACAAATTTATAACCCATTTATGAATAAAACATACATGATAATTTTTGGGAGTTATGTTTTCACTCCTTATTTTCTAATACATTACTATGTATTATACTCCATCCGTCCCAAATTGCTGGTCTCTCTTTCCTTTTTTGGATGTTTCAAAATAAATATTAACTTTCTATAAAAGATAAATACATACCTATTTTGCCTTTTGTACTTTCGCTTTTCAAGTAAAAGTTTTGAATAAAGAAAATGATAAAAAGGGAAAGTCAATATAAATTAAGGAAAAAGTATAATGATAATATTAGGTCCTTAATAAGTTGGATTTCCCAAAAGATGCCAGCAATTTGGGACGGAGGGAGTAATTTATTTGACATTACTTTAGAGTTACATGAGTGAAACATAAATACTTGTTCAAAAAATAAACACATCATGCAAAACAAATTTACATTTCATTTTTTAAATTGCAAAGTTAAGTTTGCACAAAACACAATTTCAGTCAAAGTTTTCATTTTAAAATGCAGTTGATAAACAAATCCTTGTTTCAAAAAAAATAAATTAAAACTAGGCTCTTATTTTATATATATATATATATATATATATATATATTACTTTTCTACGAAAAATATTGTCATAGAAACTTCTGCCCCATTTTCAAATAAATCTAACTAATATCGAGAAAGCTGAAAGGGAAAGAAGATTTCAACCACCATTCAAATAATTCAAAGGCTCAAAGCAGGACGATCAAACGAGTTGTTGTTACTATCAACAATTTCTACCTATATTTGAATCCTAACTATTTGAAACATCCCAATTCGATTCCTACTATTCAACCTTTAATTAAATGGAGTAACCAACAAATTTAATAAAATTGAGTTAAACTCTAAATATAATTTGTTATGAACTTCTACAATTGGACTTTTAATCAAATTGAGTGGATTCTTATGATTGATTTTTTTTTTAAACTAGATTGACTTCAACCGTTGAATTTTTAATCAAATTGGGCTGACTCTAAATCTAATTTAATGTGGACTAGATTCCTACTATTGAATTTTTTTATTAAAGTGAGTTGATTCCAAATCTAATTTAATGTGAATTTTCTATCCAAAAAAAAAGGAAAAAACTCTTTTAGGTTATTCATATTTTTATATAAAGTTCTAAATCATTTAAGATCTGGATTTTAGACTAATTGATTGAAAAATTGCGAATTCACACAAGCACTCGCCACTAAGAGGAAATAATTGGAGGCAAGACAAAGACATAATTGTTAGTTGAAATTTCAACGGTTAAATAAATAAATAAAAATATGACTACCAACATGAAATTCTAATAAAAGGGCATATTCAATAGCCAAAGCTTATATAGTCTCATTCATATGGCCCACGGAGTGAGTAAAAGCTCCACACAGAGCCTCCAAATATGCTCCCATCATAATTCATATACCTATTATCACCAATCTCTTTTAAACTTACTGTATACAACATTGACAAGTTCATCCTCAATTTGTCACAACAAAAGCAAAAGATAAACTTGCAAGTTTCATCCCGACAACGTTAACCCTCGATTCCTACTAGATACCTGAAGATATATGGCCGAGGTTTCAGTCCCCTCTGCAGAGGTATTGCTATCAAAGCGCGTCCAAGAAATGGTACTCCATGGCGAGGAGCCACCGGCACCATATATTTGTAGAGACGGTGATGATACTACCGAAGATGATTCTTCTACTACATCTCCAATACCCATCATTGATCTAAGCCTTCTCTCTTCTTCAGCACCATGTACTAAACAGAAGGAAGAAGAATTACAAAAGCTTAAGTCAGCTCTATCCTCGTGGGGTTGCTTTCAGGTATTTGTATAAACACAAGAATTCCATGTTTTATAGGGTTGAGAGTAAATGGAACAACCACATATTTCATAGTGCAACATAGCACATATGTAACACCTCAGTTTACCGCACCTAGGTAGTAGTGAGATAAACTCTCTATAGTTTGTAGTCTGATGACACTTGCTACAGCAACACAAGACGTACATAAAGAAAGACACATTATTATTAGGGTCTTTACTTATATGCTAGATGTAGATCTAACACCATATATGACACGCAAGAGTGCGAGTTATTATTTGAGTTTAATCTATGCATTCTAAATCAAGTGTTTTTATTTTCCTTTTCGTGTTGTTATCAAAAAGAAAAAATCTAAAAGATCAATATCATATCTCAAGGACTAATTGTGGATGTTCAGGCAATAGGTCACGGGATTTCAAGTTCTTTGCTAGATAAAATACGCAAGGTCACAAAAGAATTCTTTGAACAGCCAATGGACGAGAAGAAAAAGTGCGCTAAAACAGTGTTAGAGTTTGAGGGTTATGGGGCCGACCCTGTTCCTGAAGAAGGCCAACCACTTGATTGGTCCGATCGCCTCATGCTTGAAGTATACCCTAAAGATAAAAGGAACCTCAAATTCTGGCCCGAAAATCCATCTTCTTTCAGGTTCTTCCATTAATAAACAAATAAATTTATTGATAGACCCATTTGATCAAATTTAATCGATTTTACTAGGTAAGATTTGTTCTCATGTTGTGTAGAGAAACTTTAGAAGAGTACACGGATGGTATTAATATGGTGATTGAGGTCACCTCCAAAGGCATGGCAATGTCACTGAATCTAGAAGAGAACTGCTTTTTGAATCAATTCGGTGAAAGACCAATGCTGCAAACACGGTTCAACTACTACTCACGCTGCTCGATGCCTGATCTTGTGCTTGGCTTGAAACCTCACTCAGATGGATCGGGATATACCATTATATTACAAGATGAAGTAGGCCTTCAAATCCTCAAAGATGATAAATGGTTTACAGTTCCCAAAAACTCTGATGCTCTTCTAATACTCATGGCTGATCAAATGGAGGTAAACAGCAACATGTCCAATTGTCTTACAACATCTCTTTATCACAAATTTGTATTTCACAAAGTTCGTGTATTTCACTAAGTTCGTGTTGATGGTTTGTTTAGATAATGAGCAATGGGATATTTAAAAGCCCAGTGCACAGGGTATTAACCAACTCTCAGAGAGAGAGGATATCGGTGGCGGTGTTCTACACCCCGGAGCAAGGGAAAGATATCGGACCGCAAGAAGGATTGGTTAACGAAGAAAGAGAGAGGGTATTCCAGAATGTGAAAGATTACGCAGATACACACTGGGGATATTACCAAAAAGGGATGAGAGCACTTCATACAGCACGAGTCTAACTTCCTGATTAGCCCCTTTCTCTTGTGGTTTTTTAATATGGCCTAGACTCTCTCTCTCTCTCTCTCTCTCTCTCTGCTCTAAACTGCAACATATGTGAGCAAGGCTATCAACCAATAAACACGTTAGGCTTTTTTACGGGAGCTGCTGTTTCAGGCTTGTACTTTCTTTGTAAGCTGCTGTTTTTGCTCCCTCTACTCGGGTGTTTTTGCTCCCCATACACGTACCCACACAACTATTTCAAATGCGTTTAGTTAAGGGCTTGCGCTAAGGACTGCAATTTTCAAGTGCAAGCCACTAATACAACACAGAGAGTTAGTGAGAGATCACGATTAAGCACTGATTACAATTTTCAACATAACCTATATAATGTTCGATTGAATACATGACAAATACGAGTCTTAAATGAAGTGACTTGAGAACCGTGTTGCGAAAATGAACTTGGTGAAACCAAAGTATACTAATAACAACAAATGAATTAAGCAATCTCGTCAAAAACAAAAAAAACCAGCACCGGCCCAGACCACCTTACGTTTGAGCAAAAATATGACTTTCTCCTGAAGGGAAATTAATATTGCTGAAGGCTGTCTTAAGGGTCAGATCCACGTATCCTTCAAAGTTATGGTAAAAGAACATTATGAACATAAACGTCCCAATATAAAGATTGAATAGCGCATTCAAGAATTGGCGCAAGAAAGCCAAGCCAACATACTACATCCAATGCTGTCAGGATGGCTGTTGTAAACAAGAACAAAAGATAAAAATCAAAATTTGTAAAATAAAATACTATACTACTATTACTTTTCTTTCTCATATACACAAATTACTATTCTGTATTTTTATTCAAATTATGTTTGCCATTGGCAACCACCGCCTTGGCTAAAGCTCCAGGAGTGGCTACCACAATAGCCATCGATGGAGATGATTGACGAGACCTAGCTATCAGTATTCACAATCTTTGAGAAGAAAAGAACGTTAGCAAGAGTTTAATTGTCAAAAAATATAATAATAATAATTAATAACTTTGCCTCAAACCTGAGAATTTTAAATAAAAGCGTCAAGATCTGGATCCTATCATAAGCCAATATTATGTAATACTAACTTGTTTACCGAATTATCACCTATACCTTTTACCAAAAAACATAATATTATAACATAATCCATGAACCTGCAGTGAATCCCCGGTAAGATTGAAATTCAAGCATGCAATCTTAATCAAAAGATTCAAAGCAACCAAAGGAACAAGACCAAAACAAACCAGACAATACTAAATAAGGTTCCACCCTGAATTGCCAGAAGAACAATTCAATACTGTATTTTGCATCAAATGGTTACCGCAGCTGAACAAGAATTAGATATGTGCAAAAGAACTGTATAAGATATACAGACCGAGTAAGTTGGTAAAGGATGACACATGCCTGTCCGAACATAAAAGACATACAGCAGCAAGTCAGAGAGGGCGAGAATTGATGAATTTTTCACCCAAACCTGTTAAAAATAATCTTGATCAAAACTGAAATCCATAGAAGTCTATAACCTACTCCAAAAATAGACACATTCTTTCAGAGAACAAAACAATCAGCATACCTAGATAAAACATTTTAGCAACCCATGTCGCTCAGTGAATCAGTGATATGGGTAAAGCGAAAAACCAACAAGAACCGTGACTAAATAAACACTAATGCTGTCCTTGATTCAAAGGGGAATGGTGCGGTTACAAAGAAAATTTAAACTAAATTCTTCAAAAATGTCTAACAAAAAACTAATACATTCCCTTCTACGCTCTCCTCCACTAAGAATGACAATTTTCATCATCATCATCGTCGTTCTTGACATCATGACTATCAGCATCATCATATCATCAAAAATAATATTCACTAAACTAAAATCTAACTTAAAAATACCCACTTGGGTATAAAAACAGATAATTAGGAGCATAAGAATTAATGGTACAATGGAAAAAAGAGGCCAGGTGTCCCCAATTATCCCTGTGCTTCTCATTATCCTTCCCCGCTTAGAATATCTTAAAAAGCAGTCCACCGTGAGTTGCAAAGAAGGGAGCAAACACAAGAGATTCAACTGCCATGAGCTTGATAAGGATGTTGAGAGATGGGCCTGAAGTGTCCTTGAGCGGGTCCCCAATTGTGTCACCAATCACAGCTGCCTTGTGTGGGTCAGATCCCTTGGGCCCCAGGGTCCTAGCATGCTCCGATGCACCAGCCTGACAAAAAAACAGAAACGTTATTTTGAATCTTCAAATATATTTACCACATGTTCGTTCATAAACAAGTATCAACTCAAACCAAAACCATCGAAATGGGTCCCAATTAAAAAGTAAATCTTCAAACATTTATGCGTATGATTACCTCAATATACTTCTTGGCATTGTCCCAAGCTCCACCAGTGTTTGATGCAGATATTGCGATCTATAATCATAAACAGTAGAAATATATATTTAACCAACTTTTTTTATACTGAAGCAACAGGGGTTCCGTTTTATTAAAAAAAAGTAGGAAAACAAATGAAAACACTACTAAATTTATGAGAAAGAGATTTGTGGTTTGCTATGATGTTCCCCATTTTTTCTCTTTTTCTCATGGAAATCATTCTCACAATAACCCAAAGTATCAGATTCAACCAAAAATGTAATATAGGCCATCTAACTATGAAAAACTGTTGGACATTTCCGTAATTAAGCGTTACCTGGACACCAGAAACAAGAGAGCCAGCAAGAACACCGGAGAGAGTTTCCACCCCAAAGAAGGTACCAACAATAAGAGGTGTAAGCATGACAAGGGCACCAGGGGGGATCATCTCCTTGATAGATGCATCTGTAGAGATTTTGACACAAGTTGCATAGTCTGGCTTGGTAGTGCCTTCCATGAGACCGGGAATGGTGTTGAACTGTCTGCGAACTTCCTCAACCATCTTCAAAGCTGCACTGCCCACACTCTTCATGGTCATGGCTGAGAACCAATAGGGAAGCATGGCACCAACAATCAAACCGATGAAGACTTTGGGGGTCAACACATCAACAGTTGAAATTGAAGCACGGCTCACAAAGGCACCAAATAGAGCCAATGAAACAAGTGCAGCAGATCCAATCGCAAATCCCTAGCACAAACATTGAATTGGATTTCAATTACAATGGCCACCAACAATTGTGTAAAGCCTGCTTAACAGTGAAACAGTAAGAAGAATAGGCTTGTCCTAATATAGAGCAAACTACAAAAGTTTTTTGTGTCTAAAGCCATTTGCTTAACTATGAATGAAGAAGTGAAACGTATAGTAGCCGAGCAGAGGAAGTCTTAAGAATTCCAATATATACACACTATTTTATGCATGCATATAGCAGAAGTTTATCCTTCTTATCCTTTCATTCAATAAATCTCCTTGTATAACCAAAATTCGCTCTAGCTATAAACACAAGTACTAGTTTCAAAGAACCCATGATCCTTTAAAAGGCGCGAGGCGGGTTTAGTAGCCCGGGCGAGGCAGTCTGAATAATTCACTACGAATTTACAAATTAAAATTCAATACAAGCAAATAACATCACGATAAAATTTAACAATCATATATAAAAATCAAACAATACTCATATATATTAATATACATAACCATGCACAAATAACAAATAGTTAATTAAAGTCAAACTATGGGGGCATGTTAAAATAAAGAAGAAGCATGCAATCCAAACTTTATTTTATGAGCATGGTATTATACATGTACATATATATATATATATAAATAGTATTTAATACATATATATATACATATATAACTATTATGTATAAATAAATAAAAAAGCAAATAATAGTAGAAGAGAAGAAGAAGACAGAACTCATATATATTAATATATTCCAATATATAGGCAAATAATAATAGAACAAATTCTGTGGGGGCAGTGAGGTTATTTCGAGTATGTATTTAATACATATATATATACATATATAACTATTATGTATAAATAAATAAAAAAGAAGAAGAAGAAGAAGAAGAACTCATATATATTAATATATATCACATATTAATATAAGGCAGTCAAAAGTTTATCCGAGTATTTGAGCATGGTATTGAATCTTTATTTTATGAGCATATATATATGTATTACATTACATATATATATGTATAATACATATATATATATATACATATATAACTACTATGTATAAATAAAGAAAGAAGAAGAAGTTGTGGGACTAGGGTTTAATTGTAAGTACTTTAAAAAAAAAAAAAAAAAAAGAGTGCAAAACTACATAGTTTTGATAAGTTACGCCTCGAACGCCTTGAGGCCTACGCCTCACAGACGCCTCACAGTGAAGAGGCGTAAGCCTCAAAAATGACCAAAAAAAACACGCCTCAGGAGCGTTTTTCCTCCGCCTCGCCTCGAGGCGCGCGCCTCAAACGCCTCTTAAAACATTGGATGAACCCACTTCGACTTTGGTACTTTTTAAGAAAACACTCATTCTAACTTAATCAATGCCCAAGGATCCAACTTATTTCCCATTGTAAAAATCGGTAGATTGATCATCTGCCAAAAAGGAAATGGGACCACGGCGTCAAGGCTATTCTTTTTAGTGTTTATAATTATAGTTGTCCTTATCAGATGAGTTACGTAGTACAGATTCTTTTTACTTTCTATACTTATTCTAAAAACAACAGTAGAAGGAATATCGTATAGTACCTTTCCAATGGCAGCCGTGGTGTTTCCAGCAGCATCAAGGGCATCAGTTCTCTCACGGATTCTATGGCTCATGCCAGCCATCTCGGCAATGCCACCAGCATTGTCACTGATGGGACCATAAGCATCAATGGCCAATCCAGTGGCAATTGTGCTAAGCATCCCAAGGGCAGCCACTGCAATACCATACATGGCTGCAAAGCTGAAACTAACAAAAATACTGATTGCAATTGCAAATATAGGAATGATGACTGATTTGTATCCCAGGGCAAGGCCAAAAATAACATTGGTTGCAGCTCCAGTCCTGCAGGAATCAGCAACATCTTGCACGGGACTGCATAGGGAAATTTCAGCAACATAGGGGGATATAAGTGCAAAGAAAAGATAATAAAGTAATTAGCAATGAATGTCAAGGAATGAATTGACACGAATTTAGTTAAGCAACAAAGCAAGAGACCTGTAAGCATTGCTGGTGTAATACTCGGTCACAAACCCGATAATAAGTCCCGCCCAGAGCCCAACACCCACACACAAGAACAGCTCCCTGCAGAACAATTTATGGAAGTCATTGTAAATTTAAGCTTCTTTATGAATGTAAATGTCAAGCTGAGTCAGTATCAATAGAAGGGCTGGCTGGATTTTATTTATTCACTGGCCTGGGAAAGTACGAGGAGCAAAAAACTCCAAGAATTTGTAGAAATTATCTTTGAAGAACGGAACACGGAATATGCAAAGCTTACCAGTTCTTCACAACTTTCTGAACACCAAAGTTGAATATTGTGAAAGATGAAGGCAGCGCAACCCAGCTAACAATTGCGATTCCCACGGTCATAAGAACAGTGGAGATTATAAGCTGTTTCTTCAAAGCTGGTTCAATTTCCTTGACAGCCTTGATTTCAAAAAAGTCTGTTGCAAAGAGGGTAGTTATCAAGCAAACAAGTATTCCCATGGAACTGATGAGCAAGGGATATAGCATTGCAGTAAACTCATGATTGATGCCAAAAGAGGAGATGGAAGCAACAACAAGGGCTGCACAAGAGGATTCAGCATATGACCCAAAAAGATCAGAACCCATCCCAGCTATATCCCCAACATTATCACCAACATTGTCAGCAATCACCTAAAAAAAATTAGGGAACAAATAAATAAACATTACAAGTTCCCGCCAAGAAAACCACAAATATATTGGTTAAGGGGCTTACAGCAGGATTTCTAGGGTCATCTTCTGGAATGTTCCTTTCAACCTTTCCCACTAGGTCAGCACCAACATCTGCTGCCTTGGTGTAGATACCCCCACCAACTCTGCCAAACAGAGCCATTGAAGAACCACCAAGACCATATCCCGTAATTGCCTCAAAAAGGCCTTCCCAATCATCACCATAGTACAGCTGAAACAGATTGATTGTAATGTATAAAACCAAAAGACCATTTGCAGCGAGGAGAAAACCCATCACTGCACCAGACCTGAATGCAGTAATGAAAGCTTTCCCAACACCTTTTCTTGCTTCTAATGTTGTCCTTGCATTTGCGTACGTTGCAATTTTCATCCCAAGGAAACCAGAGAGGACTGAGGTCACAGCACCAAGCACGAAGGATACAGTGCTGAAGATAGCAGTGGCAAGAGCTGGCTTGCACATGTTTTTTGGGTTGTAAGTGCATGGCTGGCTCTTTGTGCTGAAGCCCTCAACCGATCCCAGGAAGAGAAAGATCAGAATTGCAAAAGCAACCATGAAAACTCCGACATACTGATATTCAGTGAACAGAAAGGATGTAGCACCTGTCACATTTGTACGCACCATAAACTTATGTAAAACTACTACAAAGCATAGTTTGAATGACAGGAAAATGCAAAGTAAACTAGTTTACATGCATATAATAGTAATTGAAATCACGGAAGACGTGCTCACAAAGTTTTATTACCAATTAACTTGTGTTTAAACTGTTTAACAAACCGTTGGAACAACAAAACTCAGAAGAAAAAAAACCGCACCCAGTGCATAACCAGGAAGTAAAGCGCAGCACTGCACACTCACATTTCTACTGATGACCACAAAACTCGTAGCTGGTGGTTGAGAGTAGGTTTTTAAACCTAAAATGAGGATACTAATTTTGACAACAGTACTGGAAAAAATAACAAGTATGCGGGTAATATCTAACGACAGAACTATGCCTCCATATATTTCTGCAAATAAATGTTACTATCTTATTTTATTTTTCAATCATATAATACAAGACATAATAAATACTAATACAGATATACAAGGAAATCCAATTGGTAAAACAATAATGATATCCGACAGAAATCACAAATCAAATTGATAGTTCCACTCTTCCTTTCGAGCTATGAAGCACGGATTCTTCAAAAGGGTCAGCGAATCCAGCTGGGTGCGAAGCGGGTGCGGCCCCGATTCGCACCCAAAGAGAATCGGAATTAATTGTTTAATTTTAATTTCTGATTCGTCAAGGATTCGGGGAAGAAACCTTTTTCTCTTTTTTTTATTAAAATTGACTTTTTAAAATATATATATATATATATTTTTTAATTGACTTTTTTAAAAAAAGGAAAGTATTTTTAACTTTTAATTTTTATCCTTTTAACTTTTAATAGATTGTTACTTTTTATTATCTTCATGTTTCATTATTGATTATAGGTAATTCTTAAACATGCAATCTAATTAACTAATGTAAATTTATATTATTATTTTATTACCAGCTGCACCCGCACCCTATGTTTTTGAAAATTCTCCAATCACAGCACTTGAATCCTGCACCCGCATCCGTGCTTCATTGGTTTTGAGGCATCTCAAAACAATAGATAATAATAAGTTGTAGGGTAATTTAGACTTTGGGTGCCGTTTATTCCTGCTATGTTCCTGCTAATCAGACGTTGGGTGTCAAAATTTACCGTAATGACTTTGGGTGCCAATTTGGACGGATTCTGTTAGTCAACATAGTCAACTATTAGCTCAATTATTGCTCTGGCGTAGGGGTAAAATGGGTAAAAATTAAATGAACTAATATTTGACTACGTTGACTAGCGAAATCCGTCCAAATTGGCACCCAATGTCTAATTACCAAGAATAAAAGCGGCACCCAAAGTTTAAATCACCCTAAGTTGTATCTTATGCCGAAATTAGTGTTTTTTTAGAAAAATCAAAGCTAAAGGTCACTATCAATTTGAAAGTATAAAGTTATTTAAAGAAGTCATTCACTAGAACACAAAATAAAAGTCTAAAAGTACACCATAACTAATTGTTTCCTCTTACAACAATAGAACGTGTCAGAAAATAGTAATCCCTCATTCCTGCCAACTGCTAAACAGAGGCAGACACCAAATCAAGCAAAAGAAAATACTTACAAACATTATTAATTAAAATCCAAAACAAATCGACATGCTTTGACAACACCATCATGTGCACTACACGTGTTTACAGATTAATATGTTTTTTTCTCCAACAGATACAGAATAATATGTTTAATTAAGAAGCACTAACGTAAAGCATAAGAACTTTATTTAAATCATTCAATGTGACAAAGATACTAACTCCCCTAGTTAAACACAAATAAGATAAATCATCATAACATAACACTCAGCTGTACTCTTTCCCAACATCCAGGGCACAGAGAAATGAATAAAATAAGTAGAGGGATTTTGTAGTTAGAACAAACAATTAAGTTTAAGCGAGAGAAGGCATTTTCCATGCACTTTGTTGATATCATTTTGACGCAATTCTTTTGCAGATGGATAGCAACAAAGGGTACATACTATGAGACATTACTAGAATAATGACCTGACGTGATTGTTTACGTAACTAAGCGACCGGGATCAATGTAGACGAACTTTCAAAACTTGTTTGAAATAAATAAAAATATTCTGACTTGGAACAGAAACTAATGTCAGATCTACAACAGAAATTGCATATACATAAACCTAAACATGAATGACCTTAATGTATCAGATCTAGAAATATTTATGAAAGATCTAGAAATTGAAGCTTTACCTTCGGAAATGGCATTTTGAATCTCGGCGCACTTGGCAACGACGTTGTGGTCATTAATACCTTCCTCCTCTTCAATCAGGCAATCGTTGTACCCATTTTTGTTGTTCCTCGGCGAGGAAGAGCTTCGCTCAGTTGAAACCTTCACGCGAGAGACTAAATACCACTGAACCAGGGAGAACACGATTCCGACCACCGCACATACCGGAATCACTATCTCCGTCGCCAGATCTGATAACAACACCGCCATGGCTCGACGGAACCCTAGAAACTCGCCCAAAAAAAATGGTCGACGAAGTTGAGGGGGTCTAATAAGAGACGGATAAAATGGAGGAGATAGGTAGAGAGGGTCTCACGACAACATTCGGGAGGGTTTTTGGTGGTGCGAAGAAGTGAGAATTTATACTGAGAAAGAGAGTGTATCCGAGGATAAGGGGAATGATGCTAACATGTGATTGGTGTCTTGGGAGTTATTTGTAAGACCTCACTTATAGTCCGCTGATTGCATGCGAAATTAAGTTTGGAATGATTGAACGGTGTGATTTTGAGGAAGGTTTTCGAGAGCGTGGGCCACGGATGACAAGTAAGGGTTTTGGGCCTTGGTCCGTAAATGGTAGGAGTAATAGATTAAAAAAAAAAAAAAAAACGGCGCTTTATTCAACGCACCAATGTCGGAATCATCATATCTTTACTTCTTTTTCGTTTTTCCCATTTTATTTATGTGATAAGGAATTTATTCTGTTTTGGATAAGACAAAATGAAATTACCTCTTCATACCAACTTTATGACTGTTTCAAAGTCACACCTAGCAGGTAAATTACTTTATGCATGTATTTTTTTATTATTATTATTTTATAATAAGATTAAATTACTGTAAAATTTTAAAATAATAAGGGAGCGATTATCCCTTGTAAATGAGCTTCTCTTTTCTCATGTTCCATCCCCCACTCCTACAAATAGGTTCACGATGGGACTATGATCCTTATCAACTAGTACCAAGATCAAATTTAAATAAGCGGACCTAATTTTATTAGTCGGAACGATAACAATCAAAACGACTTGAACTAAAATATATAATTTACACTTAATACTAAAATCAGGGTGTGACTAAATTAGAGAAATTGTTTACCAAACATATCAATCTAAGAACTCTTAATTCTTTTTCCCTTATATACGTTTGAACACTTGTTAAATTCGTGTTCATTTTACATAAAAACATTAATTATTGTATTGTAATTTATAAAACAGTGCCCAAGAAATAATAAATTGTGAACTTTTGCGTAACATTGCAAAGATTGTATAGTTTAAAAGTTAATTTAAATTTAAAAATATTATTTTTTTAATTAAGTGACGTGTTAGTGACAGATGCGAGTGAGATAATTTTAGCAATATATTTTGTTTTTTCCTTTCCTCAAGGATATGTCTAAATCATTTTCTTATATAAACTAATTTAAATTTTATGATTTAAGAGGAATATAAGTGTGTTCTTAAATGCACTCACATAATCAATTTTATTAATCCTGTGAAAAAAATATTTTCTTCTCACCCTACCAAATTTTTAAGAAATCTTGCACATCACTGCAGTGGTGAAGTGAGTTTACTAAAACAATTTAAAAACGATAATTTTTTATTCGCTAAAAATAAAAGCATTAAATAATATTATTTTTTTCATTAATATAAGACATAATAAACAAAATTTACATTGTTCTTAATAAATTTGATTAAAAATTTTGCCTAAATAGTACCTCTAAAGATACAAAATATTAATTGTGATAAATACAGTTTTAATAATTATATGATATTTCATCTAATCTTTTATTATTCATTACTCTTAAATAGTTATTATTCATATTTTAAATTTGTCTCCAAATTTTATTTTTATCAAATAAGTAAATATAAGTCTTAATTCACTGCATCAAAAATATTAAAAGACTAAAACCTCTGATCCATATATATATATAGTAGTATTTTCGATATTCAAAAGAAATTTGAAATATTTACTCTGTTTCCAATTAAATTTAGATCATCCTTTAATTTTTAAGCATTTTGAAAAAAAAAATATTAGTTATTTTCAACACAATTATTAATAAAACAAAATTAAATTAATTTTTTTATAATATAAAAATTTAAATATTAATTATAATTTAAGAAAAGCCCATAAAAGCCCTTAAGCTATTTTTTTCTTTATTAATTCTTTTTTTATATACAAATATACTTACATAAACTATCTCTATATCTCTCTAAAACGTACATGTGAGCTATATGGAAGTAATAAGTTAGGTTAAATTGTAAAGACTCGAATGAGCCGTTGAAGTTAACTAAAGTAATAATTAAGTCTTATACTATATAAATATGTCATAATTCACTACATCAAAAATATTAGAAGATCAATTTTATTTTTATCAAAAATATTAGAAGAAAGACGACGAATAAAAAAAAGTGAATAATGATGAATTTTTTCAGCTATTCTTAAATGTATTCACAAAATCAGTCTTCTCATCCCGAGTGTTCTTAAATGATTTTTTAACTACTTAAAAACACTTTTTTTCTTTCTTTTTAAAAAATGTTATATTTCGTGAAAAGGGGAAAAATGAATTGGAAAAATAAGATATTTTTCATAAAAAATAAATCATTTATTAAAATATTTTGTTACTTTTGATTTCTAAAATATTTAATTTTTTGGAGGCTCAAGAAGAATGATTTCATTGCAAAATATTAAAAGGATAGAGAAGATTGATATTGAATAACTTAACGTGAGTTTTATTGAGCTCTACATGCATGCAAAAATAAAAAGATTGAACAAATTAAGAAAAACGTTATTAATAGCGTTATCATGCTGGAGCAAGTAAAAATAAAAAGTCTAGAACTTAATATAAAAGTATAAGGATATTTATTATAAGTTTACATTTATGAGATGTATGTAATTAAGTGAAAATAATATATGCTTGTTTGTATGAAAAAATGAAGTTTTCTAATTAATTTTAAAAATTTTAAGTGTGTGAGAAGACAAATTAGTGTCGATTTTTTTAAAGTATAAAAAATGGAGTGATAAGGGGTTTTACGCTATTTTTTAAGTTTAGATTAGCATACTTTGACTTTTGGTGAAATGACAAAACAGATTATGTAAGTGCATTAAGAATTCTCAGAATATAAACATGTTTATGAGAAAAAACAAAATATCTTTAAATTCTTTTTCTATACAATTATTCAATGGAAAAAAAAATACAACCAATAAATAGTAGGGCTGGATTTAGTTCGGTAACTGAACCGAATGACCACTAACTAACTGATATTTCGGTATACTAGAAAACAGTACTGATGCCGAACTGAAATTAAGTAGGTTACCGAATTTCCGATTTGGTTCGGTAATTCTTTGGGTAATACCGAAATTTCCAAAAATGTATTAGATTCCATCAAGGAAACTGAGAAAAGAAGAGGGCAAAACAAAAAATAGCATAAACACAGCCAAAAAGACGCAAAACAATTAATAATTATCTATAAAATCATCAACAAATTTTTGAATCACAGATTTTTAACTCGAACAAAAAAGAGAGATGAGAGTATATGGGTAGAAAATCTGTTTATTGGACACAGATCTACGCAATCTACGGCATTGAAGATTGGTAAATCCCAATCTTCCTCTTAATCCATGAAACATCGAGATGAATGATCAAACTACATAGTTCACTGGTCCGTCTTTCACATAGAATTCATCGCCGATGTCACCGGATTCATCGTCGGAGGTGTAAAGGGTTCATTGTCCTTCTTCTTTCACCATGTCGACATTTCTCTCTCGTCCTACTCTTTTTGGATCTCGAGAGATGAAGTGAGTGAAGGAGAGTGATTCAAAATCTTAGCTCTTGCTGGATCTCGAGAGAGAGAATTAAGCAGGGGCATAGTGTTCTTTGATGGCACACGCGTGAACATGTCGATCATATTCTCTGCAACAACTCGTGAGCGCTACTCATTTTTACATGGATCTCGAAAGAAAGTAAGAGAGCAATGCTAAACAACGTGAGTAGGAACTCGGGTGTGAGGAGATGATATCAAAATCTTAGTCTTACAAGTTACAAGAAAACTACAAAGGAAATGCAATACTACAAAGGAAATCCTAGATCTAATTACATGGAGAGAGATGACGCTGGATCGCCTGTTGGGCCGTGCTGCGCTCGGGCGCAAGCACGGTGCTGATGAAGTGTCGTCGATGTCGGTCACGAGTGCTGTTGGAAGGCACCCCGTGACACATAGCCATTAAGGGGCTGCTCCATACTATAGCTCGGGTCTGATTTTTTTTATTCTTTTTTTATTAATAGGCTTAAATTTTATATTTAAATATATATGTATATAGTCCACTTCATTTTTTTAATATTATTATTCTACACTTATTAAAATTTTATTTATTTATTTACCATTCTCTATTTAAATAATATTAACTAAAATAAATGTCAAATACCCTTCTTCTTTTTTCACTTTTTTCGAATTTCGATTGTCTTTTTTTTTGTATTTATGGCGTACATTGCTTGATATGAGGAAAAATTATTATATTTTTTGTATATTTTTGAATATTTCATATTTACACTTCTAACGTATATAAAAAGTTTGTATCTTTTGTAGGTATTTGAATATATTATATTTGCATTTTGGTTTGTTATATTTTAACGTTGTCATTGTTTAATTCTTAACCTGGGTCATTTGTAATTCTTGACTACGCCCCTGAGAGTAAGAGAGTGAGGAGTTCAGTAAAGTGAGGAATGAAGGAGAAATCTTGAGAAAGAAAGTGAGAGTGAAGGAAAGACATTTTTAATTTAGGGGCCATAAGTCAGAATGGCTCACAGTTACACTTTTCAAGGGCTCTTAGAATATACTAGAGATATTTGAGAAACTAAAGGATTAAACACATATGAAAAAAACAGCTCGGTTTGGTAATACCGAATATTTTAAAGATGGAAACTGTTACCATACTGAAAATTGTTCGGTAACCAAAAGTCAGTTACGAATTTTAATCCATTCAGTTCGATTTTCGGGATTTTCAGTGTAAAATGCCAGCCCTAATAAGTAGCATCAAGAGTTGGTGCCTTAAAGTTCATAATTGGGTATTATATATATGTGTGTGTGTGTGTGTGTGTGTATATAGAGAGAGTAGTGAAATGGTAGGTATTTTTTATCATGAATTACTTCTCTAATTTAATTAAAATATCTTTAAGATTTGATCCAGTGATTTAAAAATGTGTTAATTTAGAGAAGTTCACATTGTAATCTATGGTGGAATGGTGGGTGCTTTTTATCATAGGTTATAGTGAACATTTCTCTAAATTAACACATCTTTATTATTTGAACTGATGATTTAACATTTTTATTATATTTACATGATGTTAAAAAGATCAACATTCAATTTGATAATTTTTTCATGATTGAAATTATTTATTTTGATTTTATAAATAATATAGAATATTCATTATGGCGTGTGTATGCATGCCACCAATTAGCAAGAAAAACAACTACTTATCATATATTAATCACCTAAATATAAAAGAAAGTACAAATTTAAAGAAATACTCACCATAATATATAATGGAAAAGTACATACCATCCTATTACTATATATATATATATATATATGTAATCAGTTATACTCCAGAAAAATCTTTTTTATTGTAACTAAAGATCAGACTATCCCCTTTGATGAGATAAATGATTGATTTTTTTTTATAAAATTTTGGTGAAGATGATGTCTATCGTGAGTAGATCAACTCCACAAAATTTTATCAAAAAATTCAATCGGGAAAATGAAGTAATCTAAAATTTCAACCTGTTGAAATGTACGAATTGAATATATATCAATCTTTAGTTCGCGTATTTCCTAATTGAATTTTTTGACAAAATTTGGTGATATTAATCTATTCATTATAGAGATTATCCCTATAAAATTTTATTAAAAAATTCAATCATTTATCCTCTCAAAAAAATCGTTCTTTAATTAAAAAAAAAAACACTCTATATATAATATACTATTAATTATGCTTCAAATTCGTTCTCGCCAACTTCCCCCATCCGTCCTGTGAAATGGAAATTATGATAAACGTGCAAGTTATATGAAACAGTGAGGTAATATTTACCATTCTTAATTAACCATTTAGATACTTTCAAATATATTTTTGTACTATTGTATATAACTATACCCATGTGATTGTATATCAAAGTTTCTGCCAAAAAAAATATGTAAGCAATTATTCGTTCGATTGACGCTACATTTGAATGTTATTCCCAATAGTTTTGACTATTGACAATGTTGTATTATGATTGATATTTTTTTTGTTACAAAAAAGTTATTGATTCAACTAATGTAAATATAAATGTGGTATCTAACTATTTATTATATTAACTTATTATGATAATAGTTGAAAGTTTATGACATGCATTCAACAAAATAAAGTCGCATCATACAATCATTTTTTGTATAAAACAAATAATAATAAAAAAAATTATTGTCAAAATAAATATTACGTTGCACATCACGCTTTAAGTATTTGTAGTACTCTAGTATGAAATAATGTGGCATGAGTATTTTTGTTTTGAGAATAGTATTATATTTTTTTGAATTGTGTATCTATTAAGAGTAAGACAACTTCTACCCCTGTTTTAAAGTTAAAAGTTGGACTCATGAGCCTCATGTGAGAGTATTTTATTTTTTATTATTAAAGGTCCTTAATTTTTTATTTTTATAAAAATGTACTTAAGAGAGAGAGAGAGAGAGAGAGAGAGAGAGAGCATCAAGCTCAATGAAGTTGAATGGCAGTGTAGAATTGCAGTAGGCCCAAAAAATGAGTTGGGAAATGGAATATGGGCGTGGGGTGTTGTTATTGGGGAGCGCTGGGTTGGGTGGTCTGGGTCTGGTGGTGTATGACGTACGCCTGCGTTGAATGGTGTGCACAACACCCCCCTCCCCCTCCGTCCTCTATGGATAACATGGAAAAAAATTTAACGGGACAAAATTAGATGGAGGCATATGATTTCAATAATAAAATGATACGTATTAATTTTTATTTATTTAAATTAAATGAAAAAAAAAAAATTAGATGAGAAGTGGACAGGTGTTATTTTATCATTGAAAACTCCATGATTCTATCCAATTTTGTCCCTATCAAAAATGGATTTGGATAACATTTCCCACTTTCTATCTATTTTCGGGGATGGCAAAATGTTGAATTTGGGTTGGATTTATAATTTTTATCCCCACTTCTATTACTATAAACCATTTTCATCTCCGCTTCCATTCTCGATTTGGGGAATTAAATAATCCCTATTTCTGTCCTCGTCGAGTATTCGATCTCTATGGGTTCTCAAAAATATTTTTTTAATAAAAAAGAAGAAGAAGAGTAAAGTTATAAATAAAATAATGTTACATAATATATATTTATATATATAAATAAAATTATATATACACAATGAATAATTAAATTTTATATACATATATACACACACATATATATCTATACATATGGATAAAGTAAAAAAAATACAAAATTAAGTATATCGGGGCAGGTACGAGGTGGAGACTCCCAACCCGAGCTTGCCCCTGATTACTTGTCCCCATACCAGTCTCCATCGGGTTGGGTAGCGGCGGGTACTCGAACCCTGCGAATATTTTTGCCATCCATATTCATTTCATAGACTCATATCATACAAGATTACGAGCACCCAGCAGCACCATTTTTCTTTTATTAAGTAGAAAAATGGGCTTTTTTTATTAAAGACAAAATTGACATTCTATTTCTACTAAAGGACAATAGTTTTATTGCCTTAGTTCGAAGGACAAAATTTTAAAAAAAACTAATTTAATTATCTGTTTATAATTACAATTAAATATTCGCAAAAGATGTATTTTTCGAATACACCCTTATCAAATAGATTTACACAATTAATTTAAAATCGTAAAATCAAGCAACATTTTTTAATAACAGATTGACCATGTATTGAAATTCAAACTTTACCAAATCTATCTATCAATACGAATTCGAATTAAAAAAATAGAAAAAGTTAACCTGGTAAAATATAGCAATTAAAACTTACCAGCTTTTGGCAGAGTAATAGCAATTTGAAGTATTAAAAACGTCAAAATATCTCCGCAACACATAATCACGTCGACAATGGTATCGGCTCACAATTCAGATATATTGTTCGGATCACGTAACTATTAGACAAGATACACGCAAAAAATGCAACAATAAAATATAAGAAATTATTATTAAAAAACAGTTTATCGAACATATTGACGAAATAAACATTATCTTGAAACCTGAGTGTAAAAGATATCACTTAGAAGAACGTAACGTACATTACTTGAAAGGGGTTGAAAGTAGATTTAGATCGTAATTCGCATAACGATTCAGTGCAAACCTAAAATGTGAAATCTCATTAATAAACTAATCAATGATTAATAACTCGGAAATAAAAATACGCATTAGACATATTGATTAGTCAAACGTAAAAAGCTCCTGTTAACCTAATAACGGAATGCATACCAGCTATCATATATCGATTTACACCCATCATATTATATACTTCATATAACTATAATAGTATTATGGAAGAAGTCTTATTCTCTCTCTTAATTAATGTTATCCAATTAATTATGCATTCATCTTTCTACTTCTTCATCTCAACTTTTCCTATCCTTAGTATCATAATATGTATATACATTCATCCATTTATGTATCTTTGCATAACCCTTCATATTACTTGATTCATTTGTCACAATAATTCATTCATACACCTATAAATCCTGCGAGCATGCAGTAAAAAGATTTGTTGCTTCATTCCAATTTCAAGATTCAAAGAAAGATTTTTCTTATAATTTATATATTAATTACTAATTAAATATTAGTTGATTGAGATTCATATGATTTCTCAAATTTAGTAGGTATCATATAAAATAGTTAATGTGTAAAGTGATATGTTAGTAAAAATTTTGTAAAATAAAATTATATAAGAAATTTTATGTTAAAATGCTCACGCATCGCGTGGGTAAAATGCATTATTCATAAAAGACCATACACGCTGCAGATTTGGGAATTTAATATAATATATTTATAACTAAGAACTACTTACAAATCCATGAAGTGATTTGATGAATGAACAAAATTGCGGCAAAAGCTCTATCTTAGTAGCAAAGTACTTCGTCTTGGACTAATTGGAATATTTTATCATCGGTAAGGTTAGATCCAAAAAAATTGAATAAAGTAGCAGTTGTTTCACATATTGGCCCGTTTAGAAAATCTTATTATTGGTCCATTACTGTTAAATATTTTGTTTTCTAAACAACTTGCAATAACAAACAAATTTAAGTAAGAATTCGAAGCCTTCTATTCCGCCTTCGGCAAGTTATGATCAGTTAAAGGGCTGGTCAAAAGCCTCCAAACTAGTACTTTAAAGTGTAACTTGGACGCAGCAATCTTCTCCGATCCAGCTGGGATGGGATTTGCAGGTGTGGTTCGTGATTGGAACGGTTCTTTTGTTGCTGCAATTCAAGGTAGAAAGGAGGGTGTCTACCAACCTTTAATGGTTGAATCTATTGGTCTTAGAGAGGTCCTCAGCTGGCTTAAAGATCGAGAGATCGGACCGGTGTTAGTTGAGACGGATGCCCAGAGTCTTGCGCAGACGATCAATAGTGCAGAAAGTTATCGTTCTAGTATTGGTGTTGTGTTCGATGATTGTAAGGCCATTATTAGTGCCATGAATCAGTGCTTTCTAAGCTTCGTGTATAGGTCAGCGAATTGTGTCGCCCATAGTTTAGCTAGGGCGTCTTTTTCTTTGTCTGATCGCCGGGAGTGGAATTTGTGCCCCCCCATTCATTGCGAATGTTTTGAGTTCAGATCTGAATTAATCTACTTTTCTTTCTGTTTAAAAAAAAAAGTAAGAATTCGAAGCGCACGCGTGGGACCAAATATAATGGACACGTAGAAACTCCAAACCCGAAAACTCCAGACCCGTTGAAAATATCATATTCCAATCATTCTTTTAAAAAGTGAAGCATCAATACAAAATGAATGAGAGATAAAACGAATCTGATAATCAGATTAAACTGAATAGTTGCAATATATATGCCTTAACAAATACTTGAGTATATGTACAAATATTAACGAGATGAATGAAGGGACCCAAATATATTTTTGTTTAAAATATAAAGGGATGCATCAACACATGTGAATGAGAGAGAAATTAATGAGTAAACTGAATGTTTGTGATATAAATGTCTTAACAAATAACCAATTATACCTACAAATATTAATGGAATGAATGAAGGGACCAAAAATGTATCTAATTAAGTTCAAAAAAACAACAAATGTGAATAACAGGTAACTAAGTCAACAATGTAAATGTAAATTCTGTAAAAAAAAAAGTCAACAATGTAAATATATCTAGACATGATAATGTATAATAATATATCTACTCATTAAATATATATATATATATATATATATATCCAAACACCAAATTAACAAGGATTCCAAAACGCAATGGAATGAAATCAACTGCCGCAAAAAACCTCTCATATACGTTACAGATCTAAATATTAGCTAAAAAAAATACGAACCTCCAAACTGACATGTTATTTATATATATACATGTCAATTATTTGATTATATCTTCATGTTATTTATATGTCTTAAGTTTTTTTCTTCTTTAATATATCTATGAATTACTATTCTTAATGTGTCTGGCAGAATATTAAAAATATATAACTTAATATGCCTAATACTAAATTGAAAAAAATGCAGTTTAATAAGTTCTGCCAAAAATTTAATTAAAAAATTGTAAGTTAATATGTCTGATTGCTATTATAGTAAAATTGTACCTCAGACATATTTACAGTTTTGGTCTCATATTATGTCTGGTTAGTTTGAAACATTTAGAGCCTGTTTGGTTGCTCACTATTTTTTTTCTTCCTAAAATTTTAAAAACTCAACTCAAAATCAACTCTACTTTCACACTTCCCAAAATTTATTTCACTATATTTTATCTCTCTAAATTTTTTTTTAAAACGCCATAACTTTAAATCCAAAAATCCAAAAATAATAAAAAATATATATTTGAAACCTACTCATCGAGATCTATAAAATAAGATCCATTGTGACTATTTTTTGAAATTTTTTATGCATTTTTTTCATTAGTTGAAAAAAAGTCAAACAAAACTAAATTCACTTTTCAAAAACTCTAACTCAAAACATTCAACCAAACACCAAATTTTTAAAAACTTATCTAGAAAAAAAAAAGAGAAGCACCAAACACCACCTTACATTCTTTAACGTTTTTTGAATAATTCATACATTAACTTTTTATTTGAAATTCTTGTGGTATATGTTTAAATTGGTTTGAATTTTTTTTCTTTTATTTAATTTCGAATTTGATAGTATATTTATTTTCTTGTATTTATCTTTAAGAATGGTAGAATTGTAATTCAACTTAATTAATTGAAATAATAAAATAATTAATATTTTGTCATTGATTAAAAAAGATTGTCCTTCATTATAAAAGTTGTTCTTTAAACTAAGTCTTTAAAAAGATGGTCATTTATTATAAGGACAAGCCCATAACTATCCTTTATAATTATTTTCTAAAAAAAAAAACTTGAATTTTATTTTATTTTATTTATTTATTTATTTTGTTGAGTTCAAGAAAATTGGATTTGACACTTAATTTATTTTTTATAATTGTATTAGTCTAAGTTTTTAATTTAAAATAGATAATTTAAATTTAACATAAGTTGCGATGTTACTTATACAACTATCAAAATGATATCATATAACATGTTATCTAAGTTCTCCTTTTATGGTCAGATATTTTATTCTCTTTTTTGTTATATATTATCTGAACAAAAAAAAATTAAATAAAAACTACACACAATCCAAACATCTATAGTAGAATACAATCTATAATCTATAATATAATACAAAGCATATTGATGTGATTAAAAAAAAAATCCGAAGAGCCATTAATGATTCATACAAATCTAACGGATGAACTTATAGTCTTGTATAGCTATATGTCGGGAAAAAGACAAATTGGACTATGAAGTTTTGGTCAAAATTTAATTTATCTCCTGATGTTTCAAAAAATGCAATGTCTCCTTTAACGTTATATAATTGGTTTCAATTGAGACCCTGACTTTAACTCTGTTAACAATTCCGTCCAAATATTTTACACTTAACCTCCTAAAACTTTAAAAGTGACACTAAACTCCATTTAACTTATATTTTTCTACCTTTTAAAACGACCATTAATACACACACACACACACACACTTTCAGTTACTTTTACCACTGCACCACCACCACCATCTCCTACCTCTTTCTTTCTCTAAACTAATTCACCCATCTGACAACCTCCTCTATAACCATTGCGTTTCTTTATATATATAATTGTGTTTCTCTCTCCCTATATACGTATACATATATATACAAAATCGAACACCAATCAAACTCAAATTTCAATTTTAATTGAGATTAAATCAAATTTTGGTGGGTTCAAATTGAATTGAAAAATCGATTTTTCTTTTGATGGATTTAGACGAAATTGAAAACTCACCAATTTTAGATCCAAAGCCCAACACTACATATTAAATGTCTCGTTTATTGTTTGATGGATTTGAAGGTGTAATTGTGATGGATATATATATATATATATGTGTGTGTATGTGTGTCTTGTATGGAACTATATATATATATGTATATGTATGCGTGTGTTGTAGAGAGAGAATGGAAGTGATGATGGTGGTAGTGGGCGAGTGAAGGTCGCCGATGGTGGTGGCCAAAGAGGGTAGTGTTTGAGGGGGTGATTTGATGATATATATATGTCTACCTTCTTTGAATACATAACTCATCTGTATCTATTTTCTTATTAAACTATTTTTGTTTATAAAGCACCAAATCCAGGAAGTGAGTGACAATTCTCATCTTTCTCTATTTTCGACTCTACTTGGTCCTGGAAATTCGTAGGAAAAATTTGATTTCGAGCTTTGGAGATTTGTAATGGAATCATTTCTTTCATATTTTCATCATCATCGTCGTCATTCTCATACGTCCCAATTCCCAAGGTACGAGTCATCTCCATTTTTCCTCCTTGTTGTTTTCATATTCGCTAAGATAAACATATTATAATGTGCCGTACAAGCTCCTTATTGCTATATTGTTTCACATTCGCCAAATGCATAATTTTGGATCGTAGCTAGTCCACTCTAGTGTACAATGTCGAAACATGATTCAATAGAGTTTCACGCCTTTGAAGCTTAATTGAGCATGCCAACGCCTTTCTATTTGTTAAAAAATTCTTTGGCCTCAATAAAGAGGGTCGCAATATATATAGAGAAAAACGCAATTTGTCTTAGGGAGGTTGTCGGAGGGGTGAGTTGGTTTAGAGAGAGAAAGATGTGGAGATGGTGGTAGTGTTATAGTGGTAAAGGTGGTCAAAGGGGTGTGTGTATATATATATCAACGGTGGATTTAAAAGTTAAAAAAAATATGAATTAAGGAGATTTAGTGTCACTTTTAAAGTTTTAGGGGGTTAAGCGTAAAATATTTGGATAAAATTATTAACGGAGTTAGAGTCGAGTCTTAATTGAACCAATTATATATCGTTAGGAGAGATATTGCATATTTTAAAACATCAGAGGAAAAATTGAATCTAGACCCTAAACTTTATAGTATAACTTGTCCTTTTCCCTTATACGTCACTTATTTTTCGTTTTAACTTATTTTTTAAATCAAAAATTACACATAAATGTTACTTTAGCATGTTTCACTTTCTCTCCCCCATTTTTTCCTTTATCTCATCTCGTTCATCTTACATTTCCCCTCCTTTCTCTCTTTTCTTTCATGGTCACCAGATTATTAACCTCACCTACGCCTGCCTTAGCTCACCTTTAAGTACTACCTTCAAGTACTGTTGGCTCACCACTAAGATCAAATCCCTTCTATCTCTCTCATTTTGCTATCCTCTAACTCACCCTTTTTCATTCTCTAAAATCAAACTCTATTTTCTTTAATCTATCAGTCTCTCAACTTTCTACTACCATTTCTCATTATTTTCTATTTGTAGTCATTTCCGCTTTACCTCTCAATGCCAATTTGAGGTGAGATTTCGACAGGTGGTTGTGGGTGTGTTTGTAATTAAGTTTGGGTTAATTTGGAGGTGGAAGTTCCATGGTCAATTTATATTTAAATATGATTAATTTTGGAGATAAAATAAAGGGCTAGCTAGTTAGAGCGGTGTTAATTTCAACAAGAAAGAGAAATGGGTAATTTTTAGGTAGCTCACATGATCTAAGAGTATTAATTTGACCATAACTTAGCATTTGTAAATATGAGGTATTATTATCAAAACAAGTATATAATATATAACTTTAAAAGTATAAAGTGCGACTTCTCAAAATATTACTATATTATGCTAAAACCGAACAAGTAGGTTATTAAATGTGTAAAATGTGTGCATGCATTGAGCTTGCTAATTTTGTAGTTAAGAATTATGTTGTTTGACTTGAGGACCACCTCTTAGTTAGAGAAGTTAATCTCCTCAGATGTATTGAATCTGGCTTTTGTCAATTTAACGAAATGTTTACTTTACTTTGTCAAAAACTTATTCAAATATTTATAAATGAAATAAATAAAACATTGAATATATTCTACGAAATGTTCACCCGAAACTTTCAAAAGTTTATATTTATTTTGTTAATTTGAAAGTAATCATAGTGATTGGTATAATTTGTTGAGTTGATATTTGACGTTAAAGTGAGGTAGACTGGTTTTTTGACAAGTGAATTAAGGTTTAATCTTATTGGATTGATTGTCAATCTTTTTTTTTGTTTTTTGTTTTGTAAATTTTTTCACGAGTGCCGAAATGGGTACCATTTATTCTTAACATAAATTACTCTTTGTATATTATTTTAAAGTAAAGTTAATTATATTGTCACAATATATCATACAAAGGTTTAACTTTTGAGATAGCAAAATGACTCGATCCATATTGGTTTTTAACTTTACCCGACCCTAATGGGGTGGGGTGGATTTTCTTTGACCAAGGATGGCTCAAGCTTTTTAAATTAAACCCACCACGTCAAGTTTACGCAAAACAAACCCGTTTGACCAACTTTATCTAATTCGGAACGGGTATCTAATGTTCTTTTCAAATTGCACAAAATATCATTTATTATTAAAAAAATGTTCCTTTTTTGTTGTGTATTTTTTTTAATAATATTCTGTATCATTGAGCACGGGTATTAACTTAATAAGATTATAATTTTATAACATTATAAAATTTATATAATTTAAAAATTGTACCCAAGTACGCCTTTCGTAACATTTATCAATAAAGATATTAGGCAAACATAAAGTGTAAATATTAGTTCTACTGAAGAAGAATATTTTATTTTTTAAGAACAATGTCAATGTCAATATCATTAGGGGCAAGTTGGGGTTGCCACCCATTATTTATACGGTAATTAGCTTTAGCTTCCAAAATTTAGTATAATGTAGCTTTGGCCCGTATTTTGGATGTTTTGGTCTTTTGACCATGTTGACCGTTTAAAAACGTTGTTAAATGTCTAAATTACGCTTTCGTTTAAATAAATGAAATGAAATGAAATATACATCTATAACCCTTTTTTGTTTTTAGAATATTTTATTTTATCTTCTTTCTCTCTTAGTTTTGCATCCAATGGCCGCCACCATCAACGGTTGAGCTCCGCCGGAGCTGCCTATATTCCTCTCATTTATCTCTCCTCCTTTCTCTGCTGCCTACACATTCACATCCAAAAAATCAAAACTCCAAACAAACCCACCATTAATCCACCAGTTACACGGGCCCAATACATCCCCCTCACTACCACCATGGTTCGCCAAAGCTGGAGTGGCGAGCTCCACAACAATGGCAAAAAGCCCCTGCTTCATAGTTGAACCCACCCAAACCCATTTTTCCTCACTCACTCTTGTTCTCAAACCCAAATTACCGTCAGCGCCAAGCCCCACGCAAGTGAGCCCAAGGGGGTACTGTCGTACCCCTAGTAGAATGCATTTAAGCATAAATTAAGGGTGGTGCTATTACCACCCCCACAATTACTTGCATCCACTCCCACTCCCAATAACACTCTCATTAACTGAATTTTACTTATGTTTACTCCCATAAATCTTCACACCACTCCCACCTTTTAATGCATATAATTAATAATAATTTTCCTTTAATTAATTAACTAACTAAGAGTTATAACATCAAATTACTTTCTCTAAAAATTGAATCCCTAAAATTCTACTTCTCCTTCTCGTGCTCTCCCTCTCGTGCTGTGCTATCCCTTTCCGTCGCTCTCCCTCACACCACTCCGACCCCAGCTCTGTTGCCACTCCGTCGCCTTTCCGACCAAAGGTACCTCCACTCTCCTCCCAACTTTTCGATTTGGGGATTTCTTTCAGAATTTAGTGGGTTTTTTTCCTTATGCATTTGGTTTATCTGTGTTTGGTTTATTTTGCTGCAATTTTCCTTCTTCATTTGGTATGCATCAACTGGTAAATGGAGTAAACTAGCTAGTACAAGGCAGATGATTAAGGAGACAATGACTTTCAATTTTCTACCAATTTTATAAATATATTTTGAGAGAGAAAGAAAGGTTCTAAAGCTAGAACATTTTCACAGCAACGAAAATCCAAAAATAAAAATAAAACTTTAACAAACAACTTTTAGCACTCTGGGTGGTAAAGAGCCATTTGGATGGCCGAAAAGTAAAGGTGATACTCTGGGTGTTTTTTTTTTCCAAACAATTGGGTGTTTTTCTAGACCAGCTTGCTTTGGCCTCTGCTTCCATTTGTTGCAAAAGATAGTTTCTGCATTTGATTAAACGTAAAGTTACATGCAATAAATTATGAACTATCCATTGTACTTGTTGGAAATAACATATTTTTATTATTATTAGGTGTTATTAGTTGTCTTTTGTATTTTCCATAAATTAGGCATCATTTCGCCAACACTGGGCACATAATTTAATGTTGTATAACAAAAAACCAATTTGGCATTTTTAATTTGCATTTAGATCCTCAATATTCTTTCAGTCATAGCCTACCTCTCCTTGCTGAATTCACTGCCTTCTGCCCTGCTGTTGCTGCTTGCTTCAGGCTTAGTTCTCTCATACTCTGAAACCAAATGCAAAAACCATAATGCTGCGTTTCTTAGTATTCTTTGAAAATGTTCAATAATAGCTTCAAGTATACTAAAGTATAAGGAAATTATGTCCAAAATTCACATTATGCCGAAAATTAACCTAACGATGAGATGAACCTATTGTCCAAGAATTCCAAGCCAAATTTTTTTTTCTAATAAATTAGAATGAAATGAAATTTTCAACTTTCAACATCTCAAAACCTTAAATGGAACAGATAGAGCATTTGGCCTTAAATGCAGTTGATTTAAACACGTTACGAGCACTTGTAAAAAGCTAATCACAACTCTTTCAGTTACCCAAAGACTTCCTCTCTCTTAGGATAGAAAACTCAGTAACATAGCTCCACTCTTTCCTTCAGTGGATTCAACCACGTACTATACATTAGAAACTCTTAGTGCACATCTCTGTGTCCCAAAATCTTATCATAACCTAAAGCATATGCCATTCATTTTTAAAGGAGAATTTATTTTCTCTCACTTGGTCTATATAATGGTTTTATTGAGAAATTGTCTCCCAATCTGGGTAGTTGAGACTCTAGCCCTCCACTAAAAAAAGCAGTGTTCTCTTTGTTGACATCTATGAAGCGCAGATTCTTTGAAAGGGACAAAGCACTTGAATTGCACCCTAGTCGGATTCCGATGCTCACCCGATTCGCACTCATTGCATTTTTAATTATTTTATTAAATTCATGTACAGATTTTTGTTGGATTATTCTAGGATTCTCGAAGAGCCTAAAATCAACTAGGATTAGTCATAAATTTCAAAATATAAGCTAACTAGAAACCGTTAGGACTAGTTTTGTTGAGATTTTTGAGTTATAAATGTTGACCTAAAGGTCTTAATCTTATTTTGATAATAACAATAATTTAATCATGTGTAATTTAACTTATTTCTTGATATAAGTTTATAGTTCATTTATATGAAATATCAAGAATAGCATGATTGCTCAAAAGGAAGTTTGACAAGGATTATTATATCAATATCCGATCAAGTCAACAAAGCATTGGATAAGGAGTCAAAGAAGATCAATCTCATCACAATGCAAATCCATGGAGATCAAAAGAACAAGGATAAAAAGCTTCAAGACAAGAATTCAAGTGAAGAACAAAGAAACTAGCTCAAGCACTTTGAAGAATTGTAAACTTGTTACATGAGTGAGTGTTTAGCTTTTTATGTAAAGTTATTATCATTGATCACAAACTAAGCTCAAACATGATCATATATCATTCATTGCATTCAAACTCTTTCTAGATCAAAGTTTGAATTGGACATCCTTTGCAAAACTATTTCACATGAACCGGTTTTCTTGTAAAAATTATATCTAAATTATCCGGTTGTTTTTATGCTCAAAACCAACTCCAACATGCTTAAAATAACCTCTAGAACATTCCCCAAGAGTTTGGTTGATTTAAGGTTTGACTTGTGCTAAAATTCCAGAAGCATGTAGTCGACTACACATTTTATGTGTGAGTCGACTACACCATGTAGTCGACTACATGGTGTATGGGTGAGTCGACTACTTGGCCAAAATCTAGCCGTTGGAGAGTTGGTAAATGTCTAGTTTTGACCCATAACTTCTTGTAACCACTTCAAACGGCCATATTCTTTCACAAGCTATATATATGAGGTCTTAGACATGTTTTTACACACTTGAATGATCATACAAACTCATTTTTCATATATCCTCATTATTCAAGTTTTCAAGCTATTGCATTGATCATATTCATCATATTTGAGTTTAAACTTATTGATCAATCTTGATAACTCTAGTGTGAGCTTAAATTGTATTCTTCAAACACTTGAGAGTTGTTATTCATTGGTGTGAGTCACCAAACAATTTGTATTAAATTGTGAGAGGTAAATCTCATAGGAAAAACAAGAAGGTAAATTCTTGTTTAGAAATTGTGAGAGGTAATCTCACAAGGTTAGCAAGAGAGAGTTTCTTGTGTGAATATTGTGGTCTAGCAATATTTGTAAAGAGTGTGTGAGAGGATACACTTGTAGTGGTTTGATCTTCACCCAGAAGGAGATTAAGTTTAGTGGAAATTCTCGGGGAACTAACCGAGCGCGGATTATGGTTTGGTAAACCAAAACCGTGTGGACAAAAAGCTTTGGACTTCAAATCGGTTCAATCTTTCTAACTCAATCTCTTTATTTACTTGCTACATTATTGTTTGCTTGAGATTGTTTATTTGATTGCATTCCTTGATAATTTGTTTAGCAAATTTGTTTTACTTAAACGTTTTTCGAAAAGTTTTTTAAATTCCGCATTAAAGTTTTTAAACCCTATTCACCCCCCCTCTAGGGTTGAAATCCGACCAACAATAAATTTAAAATTTATTTTGAAGTTGAGTTTTTAAAAGAAGGTTTTTAAATTCGATTTGTGTTTGGTACAAAAAACTAAAACTCATGGGAGAAAGCAAAACTCAAGAAAAAAACTCTTAAAATAGTCACAATGTATTTCTGACCACATATTTTTTCTTTTTCTTATCTATATATCCCCCAATCCCCTTTTTATGTTATTGAAGTCGACTGATCCCTTTGCACATTACCTTATGCTTTAATTGATATTTTCAGGCATGACAAAGAAAAGAGTAATGACAGCACCAGAGAAAGCCCAATTGCATGATTCTAATACGACTCCATCGGGAACCACAAGACCTCTACCAAAACACAAAGGGAAGACATATGTGACTAGGAGAATGAAGAATTAACTTTTTGGATTTGGAGATATTATCAACTTGTATTAGAACTCTATGAACTTATTTAATTTTTGCTAATTGTTAAACTTAACCATGTAGTTTTTTGGTTGATGGTTATCTTCTATTTGCTAATTTTTAGTTTAGGTTGATGGATACCATATTTTTGGTTTGCTTGATGGATATCGGTTGGATATTATGTACTTGATTTGGTTATATATAGCAAGGAATTGGATATTATGTACTTGTTTTGGTTATATATAGCAAGGAGTTGAATATTATGTACTTGTTTTGGTTATATATCGCAAGGAGTTGGATATTATGTACTTTTTTTGGTTATATATCGCAAGGAGTTGGATATTATGTACTTGTTTTTGTTTATATATCACAAAGCAATTGTTGGATATTCTGGTTCATATTTTAGCACTCAGTTGCTAACCTCGGCCTCAAACAACCGAGGTGTATGAATAATTTCGATTCCTTAGGACCGAGGTTTATTAAATTCCTCGGTCTCCTTGGACCGAGGTATGCTGGTTCATTTTTTTAGCTCACGGTTACTAACCTCGGCCTCAAACAACCGAGGTTTATGAATAATTTCGATTCCTTACGACCGAGTTTTCTCAACTTCCTCGGTCTCCTTGGACCGAGGTATACTGGTTCATTTTTTTAGCTCTAGGTCACTAACCTCGGTATCATAGGACCGAAATTAATCAATATCCTCGTTATTCTAGAACCGAGGTTATCTGTAAGTTAATCAAATTACCCAAAAAAATTAAATTTAATTAAATTGCTCAAAGAAATCGAATTTACTCAAATTACTAAAAGCTGCTGTGATTCATATACAAAAAAATTACATGTTTACATCATGAAAAGCAAAAAACTACACCGTTCAAACTTTGTGAACATCAAATAACCACATGTAATAACAAACACTTTATATGCGACATATTTTGCATATTCGCATCAAAAAAAGAACAAACACTTCATCGGTTGTAAATACTGGAGTTATATCAATTTTAATTTTCTTGACATTATTCTTCGTATGACTCGAATTGTTACCCACCATCGAGAGAGATTGTTCGCAAGTGGTCAGCAGGAGATCAAATAAACAATCATCATCAGGTTTAAGCTCATAAGGTTGTTCACAACGGCCATTGGGGTCAAGACGACTTTCACCATTATCAAGATTACAATCAATGCCATTAAAATATGAATCAAGAGGCACAACTATAATCGTATCTTCGGAACTTTGGCCATCACCACCATCAATATTATTTTTGATTGAATTCGGAGGCTCTAACTCGTTAAATGTGTGAACACATTTTGGATTTTGGGATATTCCTGCAATTGAAGTGAAATCAATTGCTTGAATAAATGAACAATCTCTCCATATTGTAGAATCAAGAGAACACACATCCTGCACATAAAAAAATCTAGTAAATTTTCACATGACTAATATTCGATTTTGATTGACCAAAATCGAGTATATTATCTTAACTAGGTCCTTGGTGAACAAGTTAATACATAAATGTCAGTTCTTAAGGACTGAGGTATTTGGAGAAGAACATAATCTTTTTAGAATTTTTTTCACTATCTCGGCTCATAAGAGCCGAGTAATAGGCATATATTCGACCATTAAGGACCGAGAAAAATGATAAATGTCGGTTATATAGAACCGAAATATCATTCTCGTTCACGTCTTCATATTACACATTCGGTCACCGAAAATCGAACAAGTGCTACAATTTCGGTCCCCCGTAACCGAGGTAACCTGTTCTGATGCTATAATTCGATCTGTTGGTATAATTTTATTTTTTTCATATTAACTAAACAAACTAAACATTAAACATTATAAAAACAAACATACCTATCATTCATTAGGTTTTTCTACCTTGTCAATCTCCATTTCTCTTTTCTCTAACATTCTCTACAACTTAGGGTTTTTTGTGTTGTATCAATGGAGTTTTTGTGGGTTTTTTGTGAAATTTTGGTAACTAATATTGTTTTAACTGAATATGAAAATAAAAATTAGTTGAAAATGATCAAGAAATTTGGAGGGAAGTGCATTCAATGTGGTGTGGTAAGTTTTTTGAAATGGATTAAATGAGATGAAATGGGTTAATTATGCAAGAGGTGGGGTGTAAATGAGTTAATAGTTAATTATTAACCATTAGGTAAAAACTAATGTTAGTAAAACTAGAGAAAGTGGGAGTGAAAGCAAACAATTGTGTTCTTTTTTTAAGTGGGAGTGGAAGCAAGCAATTGTGGAGGTGGTAATAGCACCACCCTAAATTAAATATATTATACTCCTTCCACTCTTAAATTAAGACTAGATATAATACTAATTTTAATTTAATCAATACTCATAATTATAACTTATTTTTTAATTTTATTGTTAATTAATTATTAGGGACGCATGCGTGATTTCTGTTGAAGGAGTATAAACATTTTCAGTGTAGTTTAAGACACCATCCTCTAGATTTTTCAATTTTCATTATGGTATTGTTATACATAATTACATACATAGCAACCAATTAGGTGAATATTGTCAATTAGGTGAACTCTCACAAACATTTTACATTCTTCTTGACTGTACCATTACAAAGTAGTTAAGTTGATATATAATTACCGTTAGAATAAATCTTGTCACGTAAGAAATTAAAAGTATAATAAATCCTTGTTTTAAGCATTTGTTACATATATGGTCAAGGACTCGGGGGTCTAGCATAGGTGCATCAAGCTGGGGCACATGCTGACTCAAAATGTTTGAATTTTTAAACTAGAAGAGTAACTTAATCATTTTGTATACATAACAAATTTTCTCGATCTATTTATTATCTATTAATAAATTAGGTCAGTCCTTATATTTTAAAATTCTCTTAACTTATGTTTATAATTAGTGGTTCAAATTTAATGTTTTAATCCTATGGCTTACATATAACATTCACTTATCTTCTTAATAGATGGCTCAAATTTAACTTCAACCTTTATGTTTTAATCTGACGACTCATATTTAATTAGTGATAAACTAAACAAGTATTTATCTCTTAATTAATCTGTGATAAATTTTAAAACTTTCTTATGTCTCATTTCTCCTTCAAAAATCAAACATAAAATTCATACGTACTTTTGGATCTCTCCATCTATGCTTCGATTCTATTTCTTCTTATCTTATAATTAATTTCAACTTAAGTGATAAAGTAAACCAGTATTATCTCATAATATTTATCTCATAAATTGAAATTAATTCTCTTTCTCCTTCAACTTAATTTGAATTTAAATTTAGCATGCCAGCATATAAGAAATATAAAAACTCTAATTCAAAAAATTCAATAAATAGAAGAAAAAAAAAATAAAAAAATTGCATCTAACTTGCATTGCTATTGTTTAAATGTACCATTCTAGCACATATTTTTTTTTATTACACTTTCAATTTTTGTGTAAAAGTGATAGATAGGAATTACACATTATTGTACACTAATATTTGAGATCGTCTAAAAATACAATATGCAAATTATCACTCATAAAAATATTACCAGATAACAAAAATATAACTAATAAACAATATTTCCTTTGATAATCCACGCTACTAAAAGAGTTCATATGTAATTAATTAGAATTTAGAAATGCACCATACCGAACTTTTTTGTGGTAGGATATTCCATTCCACTTATGCAATTTTTTTTTCACTTATTTGAATATAAGTAAATAAAACACGAGTAAGACTTTTTATATTTATAGTACCTTTTTCTTTCATTATTTATTTCTTTCTTTTTTTTCGGCTTATACCCTACTAGCATGTGTGAGTTTGTTTTTTTTTTTTTTTTTGTAAACATATTGTCATTCATTCTAAAAATCTAAAAGCATAAAATAATTAACATTTCAATATTACGAGATTAAATTTTATTCAAAGTGTTTATGCATTTAATGAAATACAAGACAAGTATCATATGAAGTTAACCATCACGCGAATTCAATTAATTTTGATGTTTTATCTAAGGGTCTAGAGTAAAATGTTGTCACTACGGAGAAACTTGAATTTGCAACATCTAAATTCGGGTTTTTAATTTAGTATTTTTTCATGACATAACAAGGTAATTAATAAGATTAATGTTATATTAAATTTGAACACGGGACTTAATAGGTCAGGGTTGAGACATTTTTAAAATATCTTTAATGTAATAATGTAATCATATATTTTGTCTCAAAATTGTTGTGTGATTGGTGGTAATTTTAATTTATGAACAACTAAATATCTGTTATAATTTTTTGGGTTAATTACAAGAATATACAACATACTTTCACCCATTTTACAGTTTGGTCATTGTACAATTTTTTTGATAAAACTGATAGTGTACTTTGTATTTATTTTCATGAGTCTGCAATAACGGTCTTATGCGGCATCCATATTAGATTATTTTTATATAAAAAATTAAATCTATTTAAAAAAAAGAAAAAGAAAAAAATTATGTCTTCTTCATCTGAAAACCTTAAGATTGATGAGCCTGCATAACTATTATCCTTGCAATTACTATCTTGTATGATTATTTGATTGATAAAGTATGTGCAAGGTTAAAAATTTTAAATCTACTTAAGTTCATTTCTACCAATAAAAAGGCCGATGCTCATCATTTTCTTCTTCTTCTCTCTCACCTCCTTCTATTTCTCTTCAATTTCATCTCCTCCAAAACATAAACTCGATGGTGGTGGTTAATGACGGAAATAGATGTGGTGATGGTGTTGCTGGTGTGAAGATAGGATGTGGGTATAAATTTTTTGGTGACCACTAGAATGGTTGGTCGGTTGGGGTTTTGAGGAAAGAGGACAGTTGCGTATATATATATATATATATAAAACCATGTGTTTTCTTTTTCGTGTGAATGGTGATGGTTAATGCCCGAAATAGAGGTGGTGATAGTGCTACCGACGTGAAAATGGAAGGTGGGTATAAATTTTCTGGTGACCACCGGAATTGTTGGCTAGTTGGGGTTTTGAGGAAGATGGATGGTGGATATTTTATTTTTTTTAAATGAATTTAATTTTTTATATAAAAACAATTTGATGTGGATGCCACATAGGATGTCACGTAAGACCGTTATTGCCAAATTAGCTTGCCGTTAACGGAGTTACTAATCCTAATACATGGAATAACTAAAATGAAAACAAACATAAAGTACACTATTAATTTGTCGAAATAATTGTACATTGACCAAAATGTAAAATGGGTAGAAGTACGATGTATATTCTTGTAATTAACCCTAATTTGTTGGGTTATATAAATTTACTATGGAATTTTTATGCTTCCTTTTAAGTTATCAATTAAAAAAAATTGTAAAAGAATTTTGAGTTACCCTTTGTTTGTTAAAGAGTAGTTAAAATATGATAGTAAAATTATTTTTGTCAAAAGAAAAAGTCTTGAATAACGCAAAAAGAAAGAATTAATTTAAGAATAAGACTCAAACTTTTTAGATTGGCGAAGTTAAAACTAAAGTATTAAAGGGAGGGTATAAGTAACTTACAGAGCATATAATTTAATGATCTTCAAAGTTAATTTTTTACAGGGACGTTAATTTAGTTATTATTTCCTTTTACTTTTATAAATGATATATACAAAAATAGATTAATATTCACAAGGTTGTTGAAGTTAAAATTGAGGCATTGAAGGGAGGATATAAGTATTTTTTTCAAGGAGCGTATAATTTAATAATCTTCAAAGTTCATTTTTCTAGGGAAATTAATTTAGTTATTTTTTAATTTAAAAATGATATATACAAAAATTGATTAATATTCTCAAGGTTGGTGAAGTTAAAAATGAGGCATTAAAGAGAGGATATAACTAAAAATTTTCTTTTCTTTTTTATATAAGGAGCGTATAATATAATAATCTTTAAAATTCATTTTTATAGGGACATTAATTTAGTTATTATTTTTTTATATTTTTAATTTACAAATGATATATGCAAAAATAGATTTATATTATTGTGAAAGAAAACAGATTTATATTATTGTGAAAGAAAAAAGAGTTATTTTAAAGTAATTCATCACCCTTAAGCATAATTAATAAATTATAAATTTGGTTGCCTTTAAAAAAACTAAAAATTTGGTTTTATAAAAAAACAAAACTACTTTCACGGTAGCAATCAAAATTTAGAATAACAAAAATATCCATTCCAACAAGTTTTTGACCAACCATTACCCTAAGGGCTGATTTTTTTAATTTTTTATTGTGTTACGCATGGGTAGGTTCTAAATACAAATACGATTTGGGGTATGTCTAACTTAAGTTCATGTAAATTTAACCCGTTGAACTTAAACCAACTAATAT
This sequence comes from Lonicera japonica, assembly GCA_021464415.1. NCBI lineage: Eukaryota > Viridiplantae > Streptophyta > Magnoliopsida > Dipsacales > Caprifoliaceae > Lonicera > Lonicera japonica. The sequence continues at coordinate 6,126,037 of CM038467.1, read as the reverse complement.
ATAATATTTTTTTCCTTTCAATACCGTAATAATATGTGCATGTCAAGGTTGGATAAGTTCTGCAATATAATAAATGAGATATCTTTGAGTTTTCATAGTTAAACTCTTTTCGGTCTTGGATTGAGGTTGGATTCATTATATTTTTAGACGGGTCTAAGTTGAATTTAGCATAACTCGCCTTAAACCCGGCCACTAACCATTGCTATGCGAACAATTCTTTCTAAAGTAAACTTAATTAATTTTTTTTTTTGTGTCGAAAACACGGACACTACTAATATATATATATACAGGGGGGTTCAAGTGCGGATTACTGTTCACGGACCATCCGTACGGATTGGTCCGTTTGGCACGCTTCCCGATGAAATTTTTTGATGAAATTTTTTGGGGATGTTCTTCATCGTGTGTAGAACATCTCCACCAAATTTCATCAAAAAATTCAATCGGGAAGTGGGTTAACTACTTGATTGAAAAATATTGGTCCAGAAATAGATATATAAAATCAAATATTTTTCAATCAAGTAGTTAACCCACTTCCCGGTTGAATTTTTTGATGAAATTTGGTGGAGATGTTCTACACACGATGAAGAACATCCCCAAAAAATTTCATAAAAAAATTCCATCGGGAAGCGTGCCAAACGGACCAATCCATACGGATGGTCCGTGAACAGTAATCCACACTTGAACCCCCTGTATATATATATATATATATATTATGAAACATATCAATTATAGGCCTAGGTTAAAATTGGCTGGGCTGGGCTGGGCAAGACCACCCAGTGTTTGAATAAGTGGTCCACGGGCTTCATGGTTGTTAACCAGCACCATCCTAAAACTCTCTTAATTTTTTTAATATAGTTTTAAATGCCTGGGGTTGTTTGCCAACCACGATTTATCGACCTCACTTTAGCTCAATGGTTATCTAATACAATTTTATTTTATTTTTACTTGATTGGGATATAAATGTTCCTTCAACTGCGGTAAATCGTTATATTCGGACAACAAAAAAGAAGAAGAAAAAAAAGTAAATCATTATATTCTTCTGACGGTACAACACAATTGACGCCCAAAATATAATGGTTGGAGATCGTGATATTTCAAAAAATATTTAGTAATGCTCACTTTTATTTGATCATTTTCAATCAAGTAAAGTATATGTTATTCAATTTTTGAAGATCAAGCATAAACTTATATACTTGATTTTTGATAACTGAATAAGGTATTGTCAAGTTTATACTTGATCATTTGCAACCAAGTAATATACGCCTTACTTGGTTGTCAAAGAACGAATGAAATGTGATAGTGTTTTCAAGAAATATTGGGAGTGCCAATATCTCCACCTAATATAATAAATTTTTTTACAATTCTAGTTAAATAACTTAGTGTAACTTTGTAGTATAGCAAGTATGAGCATTGTTAAAGCAATATTCTATGGGTGCTATTAGCTTATTATTGTTAGAGTAATATATAATTTTGGAAGAATATTGTATAATTTTTCAAACAATATTATAATCTAACAAAAAAAAATTTGTTTTAACAATATAACTACTTATTTAATTGTAAAAATATGTGGTTTAATTTTTAGAACGATGACATGTTAAGTTTATGGTGCAATTTTCATACTGACACTATCCTTTAACGTGATATAATTAACTTGAAAATAAATATAGTCGTAATTTAATATATTAAGATATATTTTACGAAAGGTGTTTGGTGATTTTATTTGCGACTTACTTAAATTAATTTACATGTCTGTCGCATTACTTTAGAACGACCAAATTTGAAACAATCAGCTCTAATACACATGGTTGAATTTCTTTTCGTAAAGGCAAGATAAATCAAATTGACCATCTTTTTTGATATAGAAAAAAAAAGGAGGGAGAGGAGAGTCTAATTTATAATGGGCGATTTTAAATGCACCTATTTAATTAATCTTTTTATTCCACTTAAAAAAATTACTTCAATAATTTTAACCTTAAAGAATTTTAAATAAAATATGTAAACTCATCACTCCGTCGTTCTTGATCTCCCGTTCTCCTTTCCTAACCTCACTCTCATTTTGTTTTTTCTCTCACTCTCTTCTCAACCTTAGTATGAATTTGGACTTTCAATTTTTTTTTTTTAAAATTAAGGGAGGTCTAAGTCTCTCCCTTAATCCTACAAATAAAGAAAAACCCTCCCCTCCCACCCCATGAGTCGAACCCTTGACCTCAAGGCAAGGGTGGAGGTTGCCTACCACTGGGCCAACCCCTCTCCTCATAGAAGTTGAAATCAATTTGGACTTTCAATTATTATGGCCTTTTTTTTAATTAAAAACATTAATTTTAGGCTTTGTTAAGATTTAGAACACCAATTGGAATTTTTTAATGTTCATTGCTCTTGCTTTTCTCATCTAGATGTCTCCAATTAAATGTCCTAATTTTTTTAGAGCAAAATTAATGATTAAATCTCACAAAATGATAAACAAGTTATCGTGTTAATTGACTGATTGTGTTGAAATTATTGTTCTAAACAAATAATAAAATTAAAGCGGTCTCTAAATTTGAAACAACTTAGTTCGTAAATTTATTTATAATAAAACTGAAGATAATAATTATTCTTCCTGATATCAACAGGTGCTATAACTCTCTATCTATATATGTGCAAGTGTGAATGAGCAATGCGCTCATATTAGCTATAATATATCTACTTTTTATGGATTGTGTTTTGTTTTGAAGTTTTTTGTGAATTCCGGCTTTCAAATGGCTGTGAATTGATTTTTAGGATTGAATTGAATCAAATAACTTTTGTAAATGTGGACAATTACTTATGCGTTTTTAACAAATCGTAACTAACTTTTTGATAAGTGGTTTGCAACCTTTAATTTGTTACCAGAAGATTCAAAATATACTTACTCTTATTATTTTGGACTCGTGTTATTATATCATTTGGTACGATTTTAAGTTAAAAAAAAATTACGGTCTTAATTAGTTTTATTTCTAAAACTAAGACTCGTGTGGTGTTCATTTACTTAATATTAAAATGAAACTTCCAACATATTTTTTTTTAAAGCCAAATTGCGAATCACAAAATCAAAATATAAAGCATGTGCTAATATTTTACTTTGGTCGGAAAATATCCCTTTATTAATCTATATGATTTTATTTTTTCATGCATATTTTAATAAATTATTTATGTTATTGAAAAAATTGTTAAGATTATTTTAATTAGCAATGAAATGTTTTATCACCGGAGGCTTTGTATCTAGTCATAAAGAGTTTAATTTATGTTATTGTGGGTGCATTTAAAATTACTTTTTATAATTTACTCAATTTAAAAATAACTCTTTTTTTTTTTTAATCCAAAACAGGACAAAAAAAGGCCTAAACTAACTTATTATTTAAAAGAGTATTTACAATGTTTTGCAGAGGTATCTTAAACCAAACAATACATTCCTTATTACAGACTGTATGCCCCAGTATAGCAAGATCGTGAGCACAACAAATAAAATTTCGGGAAACATGAGTAATATAATATTGTAACTCCGCATACTCTTATGGAGCTTTTTACAATCCAAAACAAGACTCAACAAATGGTACGTGACATTCATCAGGGAAGTTGTGGATAAGATTCATTGCTCGGAAGGAGTTCGTTTCAATCATAATTCTAATTAAACCCTTGTCCAATATAGCTTGCAAACCCACTTTAATGGCCATCAATTTAGTTTTGAGGGAGCTTTGGTCATCATTGACACAGCGCCCGGAGAAACCCTATTTCCGTTTACCTTCGTCATCCCTAAGAAATCCTCCAAATGTTCTTTGGGCGTAACGGAAATTGCCATCCGCATTAAGCTTAAAACAACCCAGAGGTGGTTTGGCTCATCTACTGTTAACATGATCATTATGAAGAAAGGAAATTCGGCCATTTTTTGTAAAGTCATTTCTTCCCTTCCAAATACGCCATAAAATTACAAGAAAGTAACCCACCCAATCCGAATCCAGAGACCCACCTACTCTTTTAGAATTTGATGTAGCGAAATTCACCAAAGGTTCAGATGAATGTGAGGGATCGCCATGAGGCTCGTGTACCCCACCACCTCGAGACTTAGTTTTTATGTTTTTAATATGTTTACTTTCATATTAGTTTTTACGTTTTAATAGGTTTACTTTCTTATTAGGACTTTATTTTTATTTATGTTCTGCTTTTTTTATTGTTTTAGGATTATTTTCCTTATGGTTTCCTTATTATCTTAGGATGACTTTATATATTTTTTAAGATTGTTTGCTTTATTTAAAAGGTTTGATACATTGTTTAATTCATCCAAGTTATTATCAATTCAATTACTCTTTAAGAGTTTTCTTTTCTCTTTACCGGAATACTACGTAGTTAATTTTTGCTTTTTATCTCCGCTGTGTTAGTATCTTTCAAATTTGCCATCATCCAATCTTAGAAAAAAAAATAAAATTCAAAAAGTCAATCCCAGTGATGTTGGGGAATAAAAGTTTGCCAAACTTCCCTAGAATTGGTGCAATGTCTGAGAAGGTGATCTCCAGAGATTTCACAGAGTTTTGACATGATTCACATTAATCCACAATTTCCATACCAATCCTGTGGTGATATTCATTGGTGGGAAAGGTGATTGTGCACCACAAGCGATATAAAGAAACACAATTTTTGAGGGCACTCTATCTTACAAATACCCAGCCACTCAATCCTAGAACTTTCTTCATTTTTCCTAGATAGAAACATGAAAAACAATTCAGATGAAATAATTCTGTTGCAAGAGCCTTTCCAATGAATTTGTTCATCCGTATTAGTAATATCCGTCAACCAAATATTTTGAATTATATTTGTAACCTAAAGAGGGATGAGAGTTTGAATCATATGCAGGTTCCACTCTCCTATAGGTGTGATGACATCAACAATAGTCGATATACCTTTTTGAGGTTTAATATCATCAACCAAAAGGCGAAGGCTTTATTCTCAAACCAAGTATCGAACCAAAAGGACATTTGATTTTTGTTTCAAATCTTTAATTCGAAACCACAATTCACCATATTGAAACTTTTCCAAATACCCTTCCAAGTGGGGGAGTCCGTAGGTTTCACCATGTAGTCTATATTGTTTTGATCTTCACATATTTTCCTCGCAGCACCTTCGCCCACATAGAATCAATTCCATAAACCATTTCTCCTCCAAGTTTCGCCAGCCGTGCTTGAGGAAGCCACGCCATTAACATAACATAAGTTGGAATGCCCGCTGGCACCGATTGAACGATAGTACATCTTCCAGCCAAGCTAAGGCGTGTCACCTTCCAGCCCTTGAGTCTTATTAGAACTTTCTTTAAAACACTCATATGCAAATGATTGGAAACTCTTTCTTGAAGTAACTGTATTTCAAGATAATTACTAATATTTTCAGTGAAATGAATACTAGTGATGCTTTGAGTTTGCTGCTTTGTCTTTCTAGAAACTTTTTTGCTAGCATAATCAACCGACTTTTCAATGCTATTGGTTTATCCCGATAGTAAGCAGGATTCTTCAATAATACCTCGTAACCAGCTCCGCTTGGCCTCTATTTTCCTTAGCAAAAATGAGCAGATCATCTGCAAAAATGAAATGAGGTATACTCGGCCCTCCTCTAAAAATATCAAAAGTTTTTCATTTTCCTCTATTGAACAGCCTGAAAGATAAGAAGGAATAATAGTTCGAGAAAGATCACGAACAGGAAAGGGGATAACGGATCTCCTTGGCACATACCACGACTGGGATTAAAAATTTCCAGCTTTTCACGATTCCACATCACTGATAAAGTAGAGGTTGAAATACAAGCACGAATCAACCAGTCTTATTAAGGAAGTTGAAGAATGCTAGAGTTTGAAGAAGAAAATCCCCGTCAACTTTGTCATAGGTCTTCTCCAAGTCGATTTTAAACATTGTCCCTCTATTTTTCAATGTCGATAAAAGAGTGAATGAACTCTCCTGCGCTATAAGAACATTATCTGTCACTTGGTGACTCTGGCACGAAACTAGCTTTAAGGAGATTTATAATTTTATCCATGAATGACTTTAATTGGAACTCCAACATTTTAGTCATACCATTGTAAATAACATTACATAAAGAAATCAGACGAAAATTGCTTAGAGACTCAGGCGGTCCACCTTCGGAATAAGAACAATAAACATTTCACTAATACGTGGCTCAAAAACTCCAATTTTAAAAGCATTAGCACAACATCCCGATGAACACAGCCAGTCACACGATGTGCCAATATTTTTGGAAAAGTAAGGGATGAAAACCGTCCGGACCCGGAGCCATGTGAGGTTTCATAGACTTTATCGTGTGCGTGGTTTCCTATAATTCAACTTTCCTAGTGAGATAATTACCATCTTTATTAGACAAGGTGGAGTGGGGAATTCTAAGCGGAGGCAGAAGGGGCAAATCAACAGGCATATTTTCAAACAAACTTTTATAAAATTGTTTTGCATGGGATTTCAAATTTTCAGCACCAGTACACCACTAGACAATTTTCAACTTAAGGCATTCCACCTTGTTTATTCACGTAGGAGTGATAGTCGATATATGAAAGAAACTTGTGTTTCTGTCCCCCAGGTTCAACCAGTTAGTTCTCAATTTTTTAAACCAAAATAATTCATCCCGTTTGAGAATTTTGTGGTATTCCACTTAAAGAGCAATTTCCAGATTAGATAACAACGTAACCAGGTTTGCATGAGCTTCAATACCAGGATTCCAAGCTTTTTTAACAAGGTTTTCAAAATTTTCACGAGTTACCCATCTGGCGAAAAAAAAAACTGGTTTGTGGAAATGGCTAATCAAACTGCGCTGCATCAAAGATCAATATTAATTAATAGGGTGGTGATCAGATAAAACCCGCAGAGATTTTTCACAACTGTATTCGAAAACTTCAAGCACTATATATATATATATATCATTTGCAAGAGCTCTATCCAGTCTTTCATTCACCAAAACCCCGACACGTCTTGTAAATGGGCTACTATGCCACCCAGGTCAATAAAATTGCAATCATTTATCCTCCGGCTGAAGACTTTCGCCTTATAAAAATTGAACAGACCTTCACCTTACTTTTCCAAAGAGGTTGAAACGTCATTTAGGTCACCTGCAACAAGCCACGTATTGGACTCCTTGGTACTATTGTCAAGGGGCAGGTAAGAGTGCTTTCCTAGTCCATTAATTATTGAGGTTTAAAACATTCCTACCACCCACATATTACGGTGTTAATGGAAACTAGCTGGTTTTATGAGGGGAGGGCTGATCGAGAGGATCATTCCCACGCTTGGGTTTTCTAACCACATTAAAGTCCCTTCTAAAGGTTTTACTGGTGGTATATGGATTCTTTGGGATGCAAATATATATAGTGACGGTGGAGATTCTGGCAAGCTTAACCCAAGTTGTGCATGCTATTATATTATTTCTTTTAATAACTTTTGGAGGTAGATATTTTCCTCGGCTTACGCTAGCCTTAACAATTCATAGAAAACTATAAATTTTATGGATTTTATATGGGTGACATTATTACCAAAACAATTATCTATATTGTCAGTGCAATATATAATTTTAAAAGTATATTGTACAACTTTTCAAAACAATACTGTATTTTGACAAAAATAATATTATTTTTGTAATTGTGCTGCCCCTAGCTTTTATATATCTAATTCTATTTTTAACTCAAATTAACTTCTTTACAAAGATTGATATTTTTTAATCCATCAACCTTCACACATATGACATAATTCATCTATTCAAAATTAAAATGGGTTTCACCGTGCTGTATAGTAGTGACAATATCTAGTATATATATAAAGAATAATTATAAATTGTCAAAAAGAAACTCTGCTCTACTATATATATTATAAAATTAAGATTTATTTTAATCGCTTGAAGCTATGCAATATTTTTAATTTTTACTGTGATTTTTTTCAACTAATATCTATCATCATTATTATTAAATTTACTGTTCTTTTTCTAAAATTAAATATACAAATCACAATCATATATCGTATACATCATGTGATGCAGAATAATTTATTTTATATTCAAAAGAAAGGTGGCTAACTATAATAAGGTAGTCCGGTGGAAATTTACTTATAGTTTCCAATTGAGTCGTGGGAGATGTAAAATATCTTATAGCAAACGGTTAACAATTTCAAATTAGTCGAATTACTCGGAAATTGGCATGAACATTTCTGCCACAAAAAAGAAAGAGTAAGGTTGGCTCGTGATCAGTGGTTGCCGAGTAATTAATACACACAAGAAAAGCGTGTGGGGGTGAGTGACCTCAGAAGGTCAAAAGTAGAACCAGTGAACAAAACAAACGCAGAGTGCCAGCAAATCACCTAATTATTTTTTTTCCAATAACAATAACTCACCGCAAAAATAGGCTCAATATCCGCTTTTGGCGGTTCTGTTTTAAGCAATATAAATATATAATTAATAATTAATGTCTAAGAGTATCTCTTATAATAATATAAAATTATACAGGTCAATTAACTTTTGCAAAATATTGCATATTAAAAATATATGTTCTATATATTACTTTTTTAAGCTTTTATATAAATTTTGAAATAACTGACAAGATTCCAATATATATTAAATATCAATTTAAGCAATTTTTAGAATTTTTTTTGATAAATAATCTTATAACCACAATAGATATTGATTTATAGGTATTGACGGATAGCTATAATTCTTATTAAAAATCTATATTTTATATTTAAAATAATTACATTTTAAAATTGGGAAGTAAAGAGAAAGAAAACTCACTTGCCATTGTAAATTGGGAGCGTATTTTACACAAATTTCAATTTTAAAACATTGCTAGAGACAAAAAAATTTACAAGTTGTATATATTTTACACAAAACAAAGATATAAAAAAGTAAAAAATTGTTAGAGATGCTTTAAGATCTTTACATTTCATTTTTAACACGGAAAAGTTTGTGTTGTTAAAACTTAAAATTTCAAATGTAATGTCTCTAATACTAAAGTTCCCAAAAATAAATTAAATAACACTTCCTTTGATAACAAGATGATAATATATTAAAAATAATTATTTTTGCAAGAAGTTGGAAAAATAAGTTTAATGATGTGATAACACACTCTCTTATTTCTATGAATATATGTCTTATATTATTTTTTATATTTCATTTTTTGAATTTTTTTGTGTTCTCACTAAAAAAAATCTATGAAAAAACATTAAAAAAATAAGAGAACATCTGATTACATCAATTAATTTATTTTCCAACTCATCTTACAAGTCAAAATTTTCTTTACTATAATTTTTTATCTTATTATCAAACAGACTTTTAATATCATCTTTTTTTTATTTTTTAGTTTTTTTATTTACAATGAATATGATTCAAAGTTTCAAACCCTTTCTCAGCCTTTTTAATTTTGGGCCAACCGTACTTATACATAAGGTCAATAGTCAACTAACATCAAACAATGGGTTGTAACATGCGAAAGAAATTATATACAAAAAAAATTTCAATCTCAACCAAATCATTCTTTATCTTTTATATATTTTTAAATTCAAAAACTATTTTCTTTTATTGTATATTATGTATTAATTTTGAAAAACTTAAATAACTTTAATACGTCTCTGTATTTTTCCTACCACAAACAGAAAAGATGGAGGGAGAGACTTTTTTTAAAAAAAGTTATGTAAATTTAAATACGGCTATTAGAAATTTAAAGTCTGACATACGTAAATTAAAGAATAATTTCTTTTCCTGGCCTCTGAATATTGAGTCCAAAACTTTGGATGCTTGATGTTAAACAAAATTCTAGAAAGCGTATTGGATTTTAGTTGAACCAAAATGATGAACAAATGAAATTAATTGATCATTTGCAAATAATATTCATTCATTTATTATTATGTCAAGTAACCGTATCTCTTCAATGTAATATTTAGTAATAGTTTTTATATATTTTGTGTCCATGACTTATAATATTTTTTGAAAAGAAAAATATAGGATTGCTTATTTTTATACAAATTAATGCCACACTATTTAAATGTACTGTAAATACACATTTATCGTGTTGTGTGTTTCTTTTTATGTAATTGTGTTTTTACTGTTTCTATAAAACTTTGCAAAAAAATAAATAAATTATAATAATTATTAAAAGGAATTATAATAATTATTAAATTAATATATAATTTCAAAGTATATATTAAAACTGGTCAAAATAATATTACTAAAGTATAATAAAACTTGTTAAAATAATATGATATTCCGATAAATATATAATTTCGCCAATAACATTAGAGTATTTCTAACAGTCTTTTATAATTTTGTTTTGTATAAAATTTACACAACTCATGATTTTTTTTTTTCTCCAACAATGTTTTAAAATACAAGTTTTTGTAAAATGCACTCTCATTTTACGAGAGTAGTGTTATTTACACGCCCAAATTTGTCACAAATACCCCTCCAAAATTTAACTAAAAACACATTTTAACACCACCTTATTTGTCATAAATACCCTCTCCATTGTCTTATATTAGGTGAGTGCTTAGCAACACACTTTTCTCATGTAATTCGGGTTTATTTAAGTGCACTTACCTCCCATTAGACGAGCCTTATTTGAAAAACACTGTAGTAATTCATTACACAATGTTAAACGAGTTATTACAAACAAACTTTCCCCAAGTGAAGCGAGTGTATGCATTTGCACTTACCTTTGATTAACGAGTCTCAGGAGGTGTTAGTGATTAGTAATTTACTGATCATTTTCCTCTCCTTTTATTTTTTTAATAAAATTAAAAAATATAATAACTTTAAATATAAAATGTGCATTTTAATAAAAACCATATATTTGAAATATACTCATCAATATTTACGAATTAAGAACCATTGTGACTATAGAATTATTTATAAATAAATTCAACAAAAAAATAATAATAAATTATTTAAATTAATAGTTGACAAGTGTTGTAATTTCATTAATTATTTTAAAATTTACACAAAATTTTATAATAGTACTATTGAAGTATATATATATTTTTTAATATTCAAATGTTTTGTAAAAATAAATTGATACATATAATTTATAAATTAATTTTTGGATGCTCTTAATATTCTATGAAAAACGGAAAAAACAAATAAGCCCAAAATTTAATGTTATCTTTAGAACAGATAGGCGTATCCATAGCTGTCTACATTCCCGATAAAGTATAATTTATAATTTTCCAAAACCTAATCCAGTCATTGTTTTCTTCACCTCTTCTGTTTTATACGTGCTGTGCGCAATAGAGACTGTTTTTTATTCTCTTGCCATTTTGTCAACCCTGGAGAAAACACATCGATCAAACTAAGGGATTGATAGAGAATAGAACAGAATAGAGAATGTCGAAAGGGGAAGAAGAGGTGTTCATAGGATCAATCGATCAAGGAACCACCAGCACCAGATTCATAATCTACGATCGATTCGCTCGGCCCATTGGATCTCACCAGGTCGAGTTCACTCAGTTCTATCCAGAAGCAGGGTAATAATAATTATATATCTTTTTGAAATTACTTTTTTTTTTTTTATTTGATTGAATTGAATTGATTGATGGTGGGTAAAAAAAAAAAGATGGGTGGAGCACAATCCAATGGAAATATTGGAGAGCGTGAGGATATGTATTGCAAAGGCTCTTGACAAGGCGACAGCGAATGGTCACAACGTAGACAGTGGGCTGAAGGCGATTGGCCTGACGAATCAGAGAGAGACGACGCTCGTATGGAGCAAATCAAGTGGCTGCCCTCTGTATAACGCCATTGTTTGGATGGATGTTCGTACCAGTGCTGTTTGCAGGTTCGTATATTCATATTCATATTTATGTTTATTTTTATATATTTGGTTGAACGTTTTTTTTTTTTTTAACATCTGCATTTTTCTTGTTTCATCGTCAATCAAGCATTTCATTTCATAGAAACGACATAGGACATAAAATGTCCGGAGCCAGAAATTATACACAGGATGAGTTAAATAAATAGATTTTTAAGAATTTTTTGTATATTTTGTAATATAATAAGGTTAAAAATAAAATATTATATTAAAGTAATTAATATCATATTAGACAAAAATCAAAATCACATATTTAATTATAATAATTCATTCTAGAGTTCATATTTTGAAAACTAAGTCCTTGTTTGGTTGGTGTTTTTAAAATCTAGTTTTTAAAATTTCAAAATTTACTTCACTTTAATTTCTTTCTGATAATTTTTTTTAAATATCATAACTTTAAATCTAAGAATCGGAATTAGATAAAAAAAATATATTTGAAACATACTCATCGAGAACTATAAAATAAGATCCATTGTGACTATTTTTTGAGTTTTTTGGAATTGGTTGAAAAAAATTCCAACAAAAACTAAATTTACTTTTCAACGTATTTTCACACTTTCCAAAAACTTAACTTAAAACATCAACCAAACACACCCTAAGCAATCATTCATAAAATCATATCTCAATCAATTCTAGAAATTGGAGCAATTTGATAATTGATAATTGAGAGTTGTAAACAAAAATTGAAAAATGAATGAAAAATTGTAGATATAGAACAAAAAAACGAATGACAAATACTGTAAATAAATAATAAAAACATAAAATGACCCTCACCTAAGTAAATAACATAACATTACAAACCTTTACCCTAGACTTTTAGTTTTTATTGCATATAACCCCCTCCAAAACTTTCAATATTTGCCCCTTAATTCCAACACCCGCCCCAATATTTACACACCTATTACCTTGCAAACCCTGAACACCCCATAACTAATCAAAAGACCTAAAATCTTTTTTTCTTTTGAGGGGGGGGGGGGGGGGTTCTCCATGTGCCTCCGCCCCTGCCCTTCCATATATGTCACAAACACTTCTAAAGGTAAATTTATAATCATTAACACATCCTTAAGACTCACCTCACCTCCCTAAGACTCGCCTAGCCTAATGAGAGGTGAGTGTAGATGCACACATTCGTCCCACTTGAGGAGAGTTTGCTTGTAATGACTCGCCTAAAATTAGAGAATGGATTATTGGAGTATTTTCCAAATAAGGCCCGCTTAATGAGAGGTGAGTGTACTTACATAAATTCGGCTTACATGAGGGGAGTGTGTTGCTAAGTACTCACCTAATATCAGGCAATGGAAGGGAGTGCTTGTGACAAATATGGTGATGTTAAAATGTGCTCTTAGTTAAATTTTGGAGGGGGTGTTTGTGATAGATTTGGGGATGTAAATAGCACCAACCCCTTAAAATGAATACACAAAAACTAAAAAAATATCTCAAATTCAATGTAACCATCAATAATAACCATTAAACCTGTGTGGGAAAATGCGAATAGACAATATTTAAAGTCACATCATCAATTTTTGGCTATCTAATTTTATTTTTTATGTTTTTTAATATATTTAACTTTTATTTTAAAAAAAATATATTATCGAAAGCTCTATTTGATAACAAGATGAAAATAATAGGAAAAATAATGTATTTTTTATGAAAAGTTAGAAAATAAGTTGAGTGATGCTGCTTTTACCTTTTGGCTTCTTCTATTGAATTTTTTTTCTTTTGATGATGATGAATAAATTTTTTCTATGAAACATAAAGGAGGATGGATGACATGTAATCACAAAAATAAAAAAATGATAGGAAGCATCTAATCATATTTCTCAACTTATTTTTTCAGTTTTTCACCAAAGTTTTTCTTATCATTTTCTTGCTATCAAACGGAACCAAAAAGTATATATGAATCAAGACTTACCAAATAAGATACGTATTGCAAATTGCATATTACATATAAAATATTAATTTTAATTTTATGAATTCCTTGATAGGCAATCGCTTGTCCAATCCCATTAGAGATGTTTTTCTTAAGAGTTGTCCATCCAAAAATATTTTTGTGCCATATAAAAAAGACATGTTTACATATTCATAGTTTGAAAATATCAAACCCATTCTTATGTAGGAGATGCTCTTAAGGATCTTTGGGCAGTAATTCAATTCTGGGTTTTCATTCTTCGGCTATTTAAATTAGTTATTTATTCTAATACAAAATGATGGTACACTGATAAAACATGGGTTTCGATTTAAGGTAGAGGAAAGTGGTTGGCGAATCCAACGAGGGACTCTTCCCTAATTTAAAAAAATTCTTTTGGATGGGCTTATCATGGATAAATACTGAGTACAAAGTTATTTCCATGTTATCCTTCCCCCCAACAAACCAATAAAAACAATTTAGAACCAGTCAAAGTGGAAAAACATGTGGAATAAATAGGAAAGTGTATTATTTTGGAAATGAATTTTCTTGTACTTTGGATTTTAATTTTCACTACATTTTCCCTTAAGATTAGTTATTAATATTTTTAAGGATTCCATTGTTGTGGCAATGATGTCGACTTCAATTCAGGAAACTGGAGAAAGAATTACCTGGGGGCAGAACCCACTTTGTCGAGTCGTGTGGATTGCCCATAAGCACTTACTTCAGTGCATTGAAGCTGCTATGGTTGATAGACAATGTGGACGCCGTTAAAAAGGCTGTGGATTCAGGGGACGCTTTATTTGGTACTATAGACTCGTGGTTGGTCTGGAACTTAACTGGAGGAATCCATAACGGTTTACATATAACTGATGTCTCAAATGCGTCAAGAACTATGCTGATGAATCTCAAAACCCTTGATTGGGACAAAAAAACATTGGATATACTAGGAATCCCAGCCGAAATTCTCCCCAAAATAGTAAGCAACTCCGAGATTATTGGAAACATAGCAAAGGGCTGGCCGATTCCTGGAATCCCAATTGCCGGTTGTTTAGGTGATCAACATGCAGCAATGCTTGGGCAAGTGTGCAAAAAAGGCGAGGCCAAAAGCACTTATGGAACCGGGGCTTTCATTCTTCTTAACACTGGCGAAGAGATAATTAAGTCAAATCATGGTCTGTTAAGTACTATTGCATTTAAGCTAGGTTCTAATGCACCGGCAAACTACGCTTTAGAGGGCTCGATTGCCATTGCCGGGGCCGCGGTTCAGTGGCTTAGAGACAGTCTTGGGATAATTAGTAGTGCTAGTGAAATAGAGGAGTTGGCCTTGCAAGTTGATAACACCGGTGGGGTTTACTTTGTGCCAGCGTTTAATGGGCTTTTTGCTCCGTGGTGGAGGGATGATGCTCGTGGAGTTTGTATTGGCATTACGAGGTTCACTAATAAGTCTCATATTGCTCGGGCTGTTCTTGAGAGTATGTGTTTTCAGGTGAAAGATGTGTTGGATTCGATGCATAAGGATGCTGGGGAGAAAGGGGAAGCTAAAAATGAGAAGGGGGAGTTCTTGCTTAGGGTGGATGGTGGTGCTACTGTTAATAATCTTCTGATGCAAATTCAGGTTTGTTTTTTATGCTCGAGTAATGTTTTTTCGTTTTCAATTCTTCATGCTTGTATGAGTTCCCTTAACAACTGTGACGTTCTTGTAAGTTTTCTTCCCCAACATCCCGACCTTTTTGGTTCCAGTTTCGGTTCTGTTTGATTCAATGAAATTATTATTGTAAGGAGTTTCCATGCAAATGAAATGTCTGCAAGTGTTTGCTTGGTATCTGAAGTGATGAAAAGTCATCCTACCACTTTATGGCAAACTGTCATAACAATGTAACAGTAAATATCAACCAAATAAATTGAAAATTTCTTGTTGCAAATTAGATCGTCCTGCAACATTTACAGGTAACCAATGTAACACATTCATGTCTTACGTAAGGTGCTCGCAATTGTTTATTGACCCTGATATCCAGTATTTAGTTGAACCTGATGCAGCCTTCTTTTTTTTTTTTTAGCATTAAAGAACTTGTAATTCTTTAGTGCTGCTATCGATCAATCCACTTATCAGTGTCTCTTCACCTCAACGATTAGTTAACATCTACAAATAGTTATACAACTTCTTATTAAATATATATATGTATGAAAATTGCAGGCGGACTTGTTAGGTACCCCGGTGGTAAGACCAGCGGACATAGAAACGACAGCTCTAGGAGCGGCCTATGCAGCTGGGTTAGCCATTGGGATGTGGACAGAAGCAGATCTTTTCAATTCAGGTGAGAAGATGAAGAAAGCTACCACTTTTAATCCTGTTTTACGCGAGGAACTCAGGAAGAAGAAGGTCGAGTCCTGGTGCAAAGCTGTTTCCAGAACTTTCGACTTGGCTGATTTGTCCCTGTGATCCCTCCTTCGTTATTCTTTTCTTTCTTTCTTATCACCCGGAAAAATAGCAAAATTTCACTGTAGATTTATGTGAATGAAAAGGCACTCGCATGGCCATATTTTCTTTTCTTTGGTTGAATTGATGAGAGAAGACTACATATTTTCTTAGAAATAAATGTTGGCTAATGCTGTTATAGGTATTATTAACGCTCTTCTGTCCTGTTTAATTTCATTTAGTATCTTAGTAATAAATGATGTATCATTGATGATTGGTCACGTTGAAATTAATGTTTATTTAGCTCCATCTTCATTTCTTTATTTTACATTATATATATATGCAGATATTGTTGTCTAAGCAATAACTAAATCACAAGCTGTGCGATGCAAGGGGAGTTAAAACTTTCAAATAGTCCTTTATTATGTTTTACAATTCTAATTTTTTTTACATACGTATATTAGTACAAAGATATTTAAATTTATTTAAAATGGATGAATATGATCTCTTGAGAAACATTTATTCAAACTATCTATATTAATTTAATACTTCAATTAAAAAACAAAGAAGAAAAGATTTACTTTTGTATAACGAATTGTTAATACCTAATTAGGGGTGTAAACATATGGGATATAGACACTAGGTTTAACTATCCTTATCCTATCGTACTTCTCAAATTCGGATAATTATCCTATCTATTTTTCTATATAACAATAGATATGTTATTGAATAATAAAATTCTATTTTTACCCTCACTCTTGCACGAAAGAAAAAGACAAAAAGGTCAATTTTAAATCGTTGGTCATTTTTTATAAAAAATTATCGACCACTTAATGGATTGACTATCTCTCTCTTTATTTATGCAATATCTTTATTTAAGTCGAAGAGCGATTACTAATTTTTGTTCTTTCTTTTTGGAGCTGAGATTCCACATGCAATGTCAGTGATCTGGATAATTGGGTTAAGCACCGGGTAAACAAATATCAGATTGGCCAGCACGTCTTTCTTGAACAAATATATTATGTTTTTTCTCCCTTATTGTGCGTTCTCTCCTATGTTTTGTTAGTACAAAAATTTAAAGCAATCTTAAAAATATATGTAACTATTTAATTTATTAATTAAGAGGAAATCTTTTACAAGTTATAACTTAAGAAGTAAAACCAAACATTTTCAAAACTTATTAAAATAAAAAGTTGCATTTTATAGTAAATTTTGACCTAATATAACCCAATAAGATTCATATTATAAATTTTGAATATCCATTCGGATAAATATTCACAAAATTCAAATTTGAATACAGATCGTATTCCGATTTTCGGACATCCATTTACACCCTTATACCTAATGAAAGAAAAAAAAAGTAATTAATGATTATAATTCACAAAAATAATAATAATAATAATAACAGAAATAGTAATAAAAAAAGGTATCACTTAACAAAATGTTTGTGGCTTTCATTTTTTCTTGAATTCTAGTGAGAAAAAAATAAAGGAAATTAACAAAGACAAATTAGAACAATCTAAGTTATGAAATTATATCTACACACAGAATAATATAATCATGAAATTGTAACATATCTTCTTATATCTTATAATAATTAATTAATATAACAAATTTTGATAGGCAAAGGAGATACACACTAATATTCCGTTCCTATACTAGCTTAAGCAACAGGCACTCTTTTCATCCAAATCTCCCAAATATTAATATAAAATGTTATTTTGAGGAGAGACTTATTTTAATTTTTTTGATGCATGTCACCTAGCTTTTCCTTCCTTCTTCCACTTTATATTTTCATACACAAACCAGCAAGGCCATAAAAATAGAAAAATGCAATATAAGAAAAGAATTATAATAGCATAGTTGTATTTTTTTTTGCCTTGTGGACTTTTATACAATATAAATTAATTACACATATATAATAAGAATTTACTCTTTCTTCGAGTTGCTATAATATTGGTGACTATAATAATGAATATCAATTGTGGAAAGATTTTCAAACTCGTATTTACATTGGTGAGGGCCCAAAGACAATATCTTCACTTGAGAAATGTGTTATAAAAAAAGGACTGGCAAAAACTGATGAATTACAATAAGAAGAAAATTATGGAAAGCTGGATAAAAAACGTAATAAGAAGGTGTGTATTTATACAAATGGAGAATTTGGCATTTGAACTTACATATATATATATATATATATATTTATGAGATTAAATGTTAGAGATCTAATTAGACGCAATAAAGACTATTAAAAGAGTATAACATAATTTAAGAAGAAAGAGTGAAAGACAATTATGGAAGACATTTGACGGATGTGCAGTAACTTAATATTATAGAGCAACTAATAAGGAGGAACGGCAATTTTAAATATAAATAAATTGGGAAAGCCACGTTTATAACCGAGAGAATGAAACAGAAAGAAATGAATATCTATAACTGCCACTTAAAAGTAATTGAGCTACCATTTAAATGCAATTAATGGGAGAATTGGGAGACCTATGTTTATAATTAAACAATTATATAAATAAATTTAATTGGGCTTCCATTAAAATGCAATTAATGGGAGACGAAAAAAATTATATATAAAGTAATTGTTGTTACATGTCAACAGCATATAACATTTTACTATCTATAATATTAGATTAGATTGGGAGAGTCCAAAAAAGGGAAAATGAATTAGATTTTGGATTTTTTTTAAAAAAAAAAATATGGGAGAGCCAAAAATAATTATTGGGAGGAAAAAGATGAGCAATAATTATAAACAAAAAAATTAGATAAGAGAGTGGAGTAACAGAAAGTCAAGAAAATATCCTATCCACTCTTGTGCTAAATACATAATAGGATCATTTCTGATAACAACACCAGATATGATTAATTAATCCAATCTTACATCTAATCTCGCTCGACAAATACACCCATATAGTATTTGTTATGACATAGTACAACATGAAAACAAAAAATTCATAAAAACCACCAGGAATCAAGAACTCAAGTCCGTACAACCAAGTAAACCGCGTGGATCTTAACTTTAGCCCAAACGGCTTTACATATAGGGCTCGTTTGGTTTGAGTTTTGAGAATGGAATGAGCATACTTGATTCCTGAAAAAAAGTTTTTTTCCTAGCATCTAAGATGCCATGCCGATATTTGGTTAAACCGGGAATATGAATGGAATGAAGTATCAATTAGAAGAATACCATTCTTTTTATAAGATGATAAGACATCTCCTACTAATTTTTCAAAAAAGACAATTACTATAATAAATTACAAAAATTGCACATGCCTAGCTAATAACTATCTTACAAAAATTACAATTTTGTAATTAAAAAAAAATTACAACAAGAAAAAAGAAAAGACAAAAGTTCCAAATTTTTTTTTTGTACAGCAGCTTAACTAAAAAAAAAAGTTTCAAACAATATTTTCATACACGGATAGAAAAAAGAATTATTATTCATAAGGAAAAGAGTTATTTTAGTCATAACATGAAAAATTAAAATGAATGCCTATTAGTAATGGTTTATTCTTATGATTTAAATGAGAGAACTTGGGGAGAAAAGTTTGTTCCTGGAATCATTTATTCCGAACTTAAAACTTGAACCAAACGCAAGAATCGTTTCGAAATAGAATTTAACATTTTTAAATTTTGAATCAAACGAGCCAATAGAGTAGACCACCGGCCCAATCAATACAAATCCCTAAGGCCCCTATTGGAAAGTAAGAAAGGAAAAGAAAAGTGAAGAAAAGTATGTTTTCAGGCATTTGTTGTGTGTTTAGTTTGCGAGAAAATGTCTTCATAATTTTCTGGCAATTTTCTCAAAAGAAATTTTTTCCTTCAAAATGCATCATACGAAAATAGCAGGATTTTGCAGAAATACAGGAGAAACTAATGCAATTATATATGCATATAATTATTTAAAAAGGAAGAAAATATTTCTTTTGACACCAAATTAGGTACAAAACAAATTATTATTAAATATGTGTAATGTTTTTTTTTTTTTAAATACTGGTTGTTGGAAAATTACAGTTCTGATATCAAACTATTTATAAATATTAATTTATAGATTAGCATTCATTTTCTTTATAAAAAATATAAATTTACTTATCATATTTATGTCAATAATTTACTTTTAAAAGATGTGCAATTACAAATATATTCAAAATAATTATAGTTGCTGTAAACAATAATTTATCTTAATGTCCGTTACAGCATTTTATTTTCTTATAATTTGAATAAACATATCTTGTTTTAGTTAATATCATATTTATAATAATATCTTGTTTTAGATACATGTAATATACATTTCAATTTTATTGCAAGTATAGAAAAATGACTTTCTTTTTCTCTTCAGTCTTCACTACACTTTTCCGGCGAATTATTTTCTTGAGAACCATACGGTACCCACCCTAGTTGTTTCTCTCATGCTCTCAGCTAGTCCTAAGATTCAATCACGGCTCGGTAAAGCCCTAGCTTTGATCGGTAAACATGATTTCCCCAAATCTTGGCCGGCTTTGCTTCCGGAACTTTGTTTGAGTCTAGATGTTGTTAGTAAGGCTTTGGATTATGGTTCTGTTAATGGAATCCTTGCTACTTTAAATTCTTTGTTTAACATGTTTCGTTATGGGTTTAAAAACCAATGAGTTGTTTTTTTGATCTCAAGTGTTGTTTGGACCATTTTGCACAATCGCTATTGGAAGTTTATGACCGGACTGTTGGAGTGATTAAATCGGTGGTGACATCAGGTGGGGCGGCTGCTAATATCAGACCGCTTATTGAGTCTCAAAGGTTGTGTTGTAGGATATTTTATTCTTTGATTTTTCAGGATTTGCTTGAATTTTTTGAGAATAATATGGATACGTGGATAACTGAGTTCAGAGACATTCTTACTGCCAAGTACCCTGTTCTTGAAGATGGTGGCGGCGATGGTCTGACACTAGTTGATGGGATGGGAGCTACGGTTTGTGAGAATATTATAAGCCTTTACATGAAGGAGGAGGATTAGTTGTTTCAGAACTAATTGAGTGGTTTTGTGAGTCTCCTTGTGGTTGCATCTGTATCAGCTAGTCGAGGCAGGTAAACTGTACGTGATTGCTATCAAGTTCTTGACCACGGTAAGCATGCGTGTTCACTACGCATTGTTTGCTAGGGATGATATTTTGCAGTAGATTTGCCAGAATATTATTATCCCAAATGTGAATGTTGAGGGATATTGAGGATGAGGAGTCGTTTGATATGAATTATGTGGAGTTCATTAGGAGGGACATGGAAGGGAGTGATCTCGACAAGATCTTTACAACTTCTTGAGTTAAGAGGGCGGGATGTTAATAGGTATTTGATGTTGAAAGCGGGTGTGCATTGAAGTTGTTCATCCCTATATTTACAGTTCATATTAATTTCAAAACATGTTGCATTAGCACTATTTCCTGATGTTGCGAGTTGCATTACGACGTGACCGAGTTCTTTATTTATGCATTCCAGTTGTTGGCTCAGGTCACGGAGTTGAACAGAACCCCAATCTGACCAGACTACATGCAAATGTTTGAGATTCTCGTCAACTGGAACATGGAAGAAATCTGCAAATGGTTGCTTTGGTATTTCCTTCAGAAGGAAGCTCATGAGCTTAATCGAGACCGGAGGTTAACCTATGTGCTTGATGTATTCGATAAGCACGTTTCATCCCTTACCACAAAGGAACACGGGTTTTATGTGCTTAACAGTTAACACAGTTATTGAGAAACTGTGTTAACTGTTTCTCAATTTAAATGGCTACATAATAGCAGAACAGTTTAAGTTTGTAAAGTCGCTTTTGTTCCTTTTTTTTGGTCAAGTATGGACCCCATATACTTCTTGTGATCTTGAAGCAATTTTGGGTACCTAATCTCAATTAGCTAGTCACATCTTACATTGAGCTTAAACTAACTTGGGTTGCTCAACTAGGCTTATCAGTGAATATCCAACAATACTCCTGGATCCTGCCGCCGATAGACTTTGGGGGAAGATGGTCGACATTATCGTTACCCTTCTTTCTCGGCCAGTAACATGAGGAGGAACCAGATTTTGGGGAGACTGTTGGTTACAATGGTTCAACTCTAAAAGAAATTAATGATCCGAAGCACTTTTTGGTCGCTTCATTAGCAAATCTTTCTGCTCATAGCCCTGGGCGATATCCCCAAGTTATCAGTGAAAATCTTGGACCTGCTAGTAAACTAATCTCTCTAGACTATGATCATATTACTATTGTGATTTTTCTCATATGTGTTTGCATTTTATTGCTATTGAATTTATTTTTTTCCCCTGAACGTTAAATTCATATTGTTAATTTTTTTTTACCATATGATTATTTGTCAAAACCAACAAACAGTTGGGAACTGATGCTTACTTGCCGTATTACGAAGTATCCATTGCAAATCTAAGTATCAAAAACTTTTTTTCCCGCTAACAATAGGCGATGAAAAACAAAAGTTTCCATAACTGGGGAACTTTATGGGAAACTGCATGCCAGCATGTTTTATTTGTGCTAGGTAAAGAACTAGTAAAAGAATAAGAAAAGAGTAAATAATAGAAGATGTATTTCTGGACTTTGATCTGTGAACTCCATTTGTGTCAATTGAACCCTAGTACCCTACTAACGTTAGTTTTGCAGCATGTTGGGCTCTAAACCACAATTCGCCTCAAATACATTATTTAATAATTTCACGTAAAAGTATGGTGGGCCCTAAACCACAATATATCCCTTCCAACCATTTTCACGTGATAAATTTTTTGTGGTGCTTTTATGCGTTTATTATGAAAAAACTTAAACAGAGGCCAACTTTATAAGAATTTTTTGTTGTAAAAGAATATTTTTCATATCCATCCCCCTTTTTGCTCCCTTTTTGTTTGGGAAAGATTTGGAGTTTGCCTCTCAATATGTATGAAATAATTAAAAATAAAAATTAGACCCTCATTTGAATTTCTCTCTTCAATCAATTGTAACAAATAGATGGAGTGGACGTGATATCTAATCATTTGTAACGACTAATGTTCCCCCACTTTGAAAATGAGAAGAAAGCAAACAAAAAGGAAACGCCTTTAACCATACTACTGTTATGCAAATTGACATTTTAATAATCATTAAAAGACATTTTTATGTGCTTTTGAAGATGATATCCATATTTCATCTATTAAGATCGAGTTGAAAAAATAAAATAAAAACCAATTTAACCGCTAAATCAATCCAAACATAGTGGTACATTATAATTAATGATATTGTCCTCCACAGATGACCTTAAATGATTAAGTGAGGCGGAGGCCTCCTCTTCTCTGGGCATGTATGCCATATTTTATCTAAATTCAAACAATGTTATATCTATTTCCGACCCTAATTAAAATTTTATGTTTATTTTTCTTTTTCTTTTTCTTTTTTTTTAAAAAAAATGTTTTCTAATATTTGTTTCATACCTTTGACCAGTAATAAAATTGAAATTTAAAATATTTTAAAAATAAATAATGACTATTAATATAATATAGGTAGACAAAAAGGCTTTGTTTTTAGGGATTCTTATTACCGAACGAAAACAAGAAAAAGTGAAAATAGGACCACCACCACCCAACCCAATAGGATTTAAGTAACCATATTAGGATCGAGGGTTATGAATGAGCCACGTGGGAGGTGCACGGTAGCGCATCATTGACTTCTGAAGAAATGTGAGGGAATCACTCGATGGAAATTTGAAAACACTACTACTACAAGGGGGGATTTATTCTCATTTTTAATGAACACACTTTTTGCTTTTACTAAATTCATATAGCATCAAGTGTGCAAGCATTGAAGCATATATTCATGGCACCGCGTTAATGTCAATGGAATGTATGCTATGTAAAACATATCCTTATACATAATGTACAAAATATATGATATTGATTATTTTTAACAATATTATAATTTAATTAAATCTATTTAATTAATACAGTGCTACATTTATTCTTGCACATAAACGAAAATGGGATAATAGTTTCAAATTAATGAAATATTATAAGAGATATATAGTTATAATATTCCAACAAGAAAATATGAAAATTTATAAACTTACCGAGAATTGAAGGACAATGCCGAGAATTGTGACATTGTTTATCAATACTTAAAATAAAATAATTTTGGGTTCTCACACAAGTTTTACCCCAACTTGTATGTTCTTTTTAATTTCTAGTTGTACGTTTTAAAATAGTAATATAATTTCTAAAATTTGTGTACCAAAGTTAAAATCTTGTGAGATATTTTTGGTTCGACGGTTATCCTTTAGGGTAGGGTGTCTATGCTAACTTTCGCGTAACTTAACTAATTTTTACTCGCGGTGCATGATTAACTTTGAGATCTTCGAGTTGACTTTAAAGTTATTGCAGTGACAGTCTTATATTATTAAACCAAGAAGCTTGGTTAAATCTTGTGATAATACATTTTGATTTTTGATCATTAGTTAGGGTTTTAAATTAAATAAATTGTATGTATGAAATAGGGATAACATTTGGCGGTGAAGTTGAAAAACAAAAAAGTGAAATTAATTATTAAGATAAAGGAAAAAAAAAGGAAAGAAAAGAAAAGAAAGCTCCCATGAAGAAGAAAGTCAACAATAGAGAAGAAGGCATGTCAGCAAAGCAAGGCAAAAGAAAAGAAGAAATGTAAAAGCAAAAGAAAGTGAGGGAGAGAGAGAAAGAGTAGTAAAGGAAAGAACTTATATTACATTCCAAACAAAACAAAAAGACAGGAATGGAAGGATAAAACTGAAAGTCTATCTCTCTCCTCCTATTTTTTCTTTGCTAATTAATTAATGTCAAATTTCGTTAC
Organism: Lonicera japonica; assembly: GCA_021464415.1. Taxonomy (NCBI): domain Eukaryota; kingdom Viridiplantae; phylum Streptophyta; class Magnoliopsida; order Dipsacales; family Caprifoliaceae; genus Lonicera; species Lonicera japonica. The sequence goes on along the minus strand of CM038467.1, from coordinate 6,101,046 downwards.
TTAATTTCTCTCACGCAAACTAAGGGCGAGGGTGGTGGTGGTACTCTGGTTGTGTTGCTGCTGCTGCTGCTGTTACGTCCTTTCTTTCCCTCGTTTCCCGTTCCAAATAATACTGTATAATATATCATCCCTCATTTTCAACCACACTTTTGCAATTTATATTTTAACAAATTATATTTACACTTTTTGTTAAATTCAATTTCAACCATAAATAATGATACTTGTACTAAAATCAAATTTATAGTTCATCTGGTGATTCAGAAAATATATTAATCATGCAGCAGCATGAGCACTTTCTACTATGATTATTGGTATTTTTGAATAAATTTTAGTTTAAGTGGTCAACTCTTTTAAATTTTTGAACAACTTGAGTTCGGATCTTTAGCATATATATTTGTATAATTTTATCTTATTGAATATAATATTATAACATAATAATCTTTATTTTCATTTGAAAAAAGAAAAAACATACCATTGTACAAAGTTCACGGGAGGATATTGATTTATTTTATTTTATTTTTTACTTTTATTTTTTTTTTTCGAAAAGTTTTGAACTTTTTCAAACATCCCGCTATACTACTGTATTCAATACAATATAATTTGTTGGCCCACTTGGCAGAGGAAAACTGTTCCCTTCCACCAAGTCCCAAAATTTAGTTTACTGGTGATTTGGTCCATTTGGTGGTTCTGTCCCAACCAAATTCTTAACATTATTATTTCAAATCGAAGTTTGACAAAAAAATAAAAACAAAAAAATAAATCTTAAAGAGTAAAAGAATACAATGATTCAAATATATATATATATATATATATATATTATAATATGTCTTAGATTATTTTTAATGATATAATTCAAAACAGTAATTTTAATTAATTTTAATAATGTTTTCTAAAAACACTACTCTAATGACATATTAACAATCTTTTAACCAAAAGCTAAGATGTCAAATCAAAATTAAAACGATAAACTCTTAAACCAATAATATACATACAAAACTCTTACACATAAATAATTTTGTTTACATTAAAAATGTTATAACTTTAAATAAAAAATAAAAAAATTAATATTTGAAATATAATAAACAAGATCCATCATGACTGTAAAATTATGTAATAAAAAATTCAAGAAAAAATATTTAATAACATTTAAGGATATATTTTACATGTTCATAAATTATTAGTCGTCTTGGTCTATCATTTATAGGAGTGTTCATAGTACATTAGTCTAATTTTCAGACTATTTTCAAAGAGTGACGTTATTTACATGCCTATATTTGTCGCAAATGCCTCTCGAAATTAAATTTATTATCACTAACACACCCCTAACACTCGCCTAATGAAAGGTGAGTGCAGTCACAAACACTTAACATGAACTTGCCTAACATCAAATAATAAAGTGTTGTAGTGTTTTCCAAATAAGGTTCATCTAATGAAATGTGAGAGCATTTACATCAGACAATTGAAGGGATATTTGTAACAGATTTTGGGAAATGTATATAACATTGTCATTTTCAAATCATACCGACAGATGTAATTAGTTCAAAACTTTATATTATAGTAGACAGTTGACTCAAAACAAAATAATTGATAAAAATTTGTCAGTTTATATTTGTTATGTGTTATTTTTTTATCCTATTATTAGATCGTATTTATTTACCGTGACATATCCTAATCTCTCTCTATATATATATATTAAGATGACTAATCTATTTAATACTATGGCACGAGACTATTTTTTTTTCTTATTATTAATTCCCCTATTTCGTATATTATAAATTACATAAATTACATAGATAAATTATTTTAGTCAGTTTAATTATCTGTATATAGTAATCAGTTAATAGAGGGATTATGTTTCACGTGACATTTTAGTCCTTCAATTGGTTTTAAAATAATTTTAAATTTAGAAAATGAGAAAGTTTTCATTTTTCCGAGTGAGTCTGTATAATTACAACATGAGAAAATTAATGCTATACTTATTTATAAATTCTAGTGAACTGTTTTTTTTTAATATAATATATTTAATAAACCGGTGCTCGATTATGGGTAGAGAAATGCACAAAAGTAGTAAAACTATAGTTTTTTAATTAGGACATTGTCCGAAACTTTTGCAAAAAGAGTAATACTACTCCCAAAGAACGTGCTAAAAAATTTATATAGGATAGGATAAATTGTCACTTTACTATTGGAAAAAGAGTTTAAATGATCTCTGTAAGGGTGAATTTATGTGGTTAAAGCCCTTCAAGGTAACAGGATTTTTTTTTTGTTTGAAGTATAGATGATGCCATTTTATTTAAAAATGTGATACGGGCGGCTACAGAAATATAAATAATTTCACATTTTAAATAATCAACCGGATTAAACTCTAGCCTATAATAGGACTGCTAAAATAATTACACCGCTATATTTACAAGTGTATGAAAATATAGCGTAAAATAAGAGGCCGAAGTCTTCTTTTAACCAAAAAAAAAAAAAAAAACAGAGGCGGAATGTGAAACAACTTTCTCTTCTCAGTCGCTTCTCGTAGAATCTGACATTTACAAAAGATCGATGGCATTAAAGCACAGTAAGCACTAACCCAATCTCTCTCTCTCTCTCTCTCTCTCTCTCTACAAATAACACTCTCTCTCTCTATAAAGCAGAATAAAAGGCCCACGTTTCGTGCTCCCTCTTCCCGCTTTCACTTTCACACACTCTCTCTCTAAACTCCCCAATCTCTATCATGGCTTCTTCTAACCCTAACAACCTCTCACCATCAGTTCCCGGATCCTTCGACCCGACAAACCCTTACTCCACCAACACCACTTTTGTCCAAGCTGATCCCTCCACCTTCCGGTCCGTGGTCCAGAGACTCACCGGAGCCACCCACGACCCCACTATCCAAAAACTCCCCGTCACAGCCACCTCCCGCTCCTCCTCCGCAAGACCAATCTCTGCCGATATGGGTCCACGTAGACCGGCGTTCAAGCTTCAGGAACGAAGACAAGGCGCCAGAAATCTCGAGATCAAGCTCAACACAGGGTTTGGACCCGTGTCCGGATCATTCGGGTCGGGGGGGTCACCTTCAGCTAGGCAGAGGACCTTTCGCGGGTTCGGGTCGGAGATGGTAATGGTATCGCCCGTTTCGCCTCTGGATCTGTTCGGATATGGGAGCCCGAGGACTCCCATGTCGCCATTGGAGGAAGAAGAGAAGGCCATTGCTGAGAAAGGTTTCTATTTGCACCCGAGTCCTCTTAGTACACCCAGAGGATCCGGATCCGAACCCGAACTCTTGCCTTTGTTTCCTCTTCACTCCCCAAGATAATAATAATAATAATAATAATAATCCGTCCCCCAACTAATAATAAAATATATTTACTATTTTCCAATTAATTTGTATGTATGTATCCTTATTTCATTATTATTTTGTTCCTTTAGAGTAATTTTATTTTTTGTTCAACTTTACAACAAAAAAATACATTTGTGTACAGCATAATTTTAACCAATGCCAGAAGCATCAAAATCAGCCTTCAGCGTATTTCGATATTCACAAATTGTGTAAAAAAATATATTTAAAATATGCACAAAATCAAGTGTTGTCTAAGCCTTCATCCGATTTTGAGTTTAATACTTTATTTTGTGCATATATAGAAATATATTTAAAAGTATTAATTAATTTTTTCGAGTGAGCGTGTATATGACGCGTGGTGCGGCGGGTAGGGGATAGAAGTTTCACTGGTGTGTCAACCCAAAGAGGGCCCAAATGTCCGTGTGGACGTTTTACTGGGCTTAATTTAATTAATTGCATATATGGTTTGTCTATCTATATAAAACACGAGCGTTTAGCTTAGGGTTATGATGATATTGGAAAAAAAAAATTGATAATATTTTTATTTGTATTCGGTTTTTTGTAATTGAACAAAAGAGTTTAGTAAATTAATTATAAATCTATATATTTGATTCTTGATGATTAAGTAAGATTTTATTAAATTTATACTTAATTTTTTTTAACTGAATAATATATATTTTACAAAAAATGAGTGTATTTTTAAGAGTTATCGGAGATAAGTCCATATCTCCTGTCCTTAGTTTACGGGTATGATTAAATTCGGGGCCGTACGATTTATTATTATTGACAATAAAAGTTGTGTTTCAGAGAAAGCAACGGCTACAATTGGTTATTAAATGTGGTGCTGCTGGGCTCTCTGACATTAGTGTGACGACTACCATTAAATTTCGGCACTCCTATTTTCAAATTCAAAATCGACTGGCCCCATCCTTACGAATGCTCACAATTTTTATTTAATATGGGAATTTGATTATATTTAAGGTTTCCTTTGAATAATATAAAATAGTTAAAAAAATAATTAATTAATTTATATAAAAATTTGTTCCTTCTTCTTAAAAACAAAATAAGAAAGTACATAAAAAATCATTTTTAAAAAAAAATTCAATTAAACCGGTTAAAACTTCCAATCAATCCAAGTGAAAATAACAAATTTCAGTCTGAAATTGTTGGCGTAGAAACTGCAATAAAATCGTGGGAGTAAAGTTTGACTACATTAGGTTAAGTTGGTTAGGTGATGGCCTCTTTGAATGCTGGAACAGCGTGACAGTTGACTTCCCTGTCAATATAATGGGTAAATATTTATGGTAAGAAAGAGAGTGAACAATGGTGAATTTTTTTTTCAGCACCGGTGAATCTTTAGATACAAAAAATTGGAAGATAGTCAAAAACTTTGTTATTGAATTAGTTAACGTTTCATGTTCCAAGAAAAAAATAATTAGTTAACAACGAATGATTTCAACTACTATTTTTTGGTAAAAGTCTCATTACTTGATCAATAACCCTTACTCAATAATCCAACTTCATTATTAGCTAACAAATTTTGGAATAAAACAGAAATTAAGATTTCATTTGACAACATATAAAATGCTAAAAAAAAAATAATTAATTTGGGTAAGAGAGAAAATAAGTTTAGAGATGCAATAAGACACTATCTATCTCGTACTTATTTTTATGAGTATATATCATACATCCTCCTTTATATTTAGCGGAAAAAAATTCTTTACCACTATCCATTTATTTTTTTATGGAAAAAATCAACAAACAAGAGTTAAACTCACTATAATCCTAACTTATTTTTTAAATTTGGACAAAAATATATTATTTTTCTTACTATTATCAAAGGGAAATCCAATTTTATTTTGTTACATAATGTTGTCTTCAAAGTAGTAAAAATATAACTAGGCAATAAGATAATTCAGCAAAGTGAACAAACATAAAATAATTATTCTGCGCTCCATGTGTCAAAATCTGACTGGGGATTCAAATCATTGCCAAGCTTGATGATTTGGTGTAATTGCCAAATTAAGTAACAATCAAGGGATAAAATTGAACTAGTTTGGTAATGTCAAGCTTGATGACACGGGTATTGGGCAACAAACTTTTTTTTCTATCTAAAATGATTTTAGACGGCCAGTTTTAACGAAAGCTTATATTCATAGGTGCCTTGACGCTTATTTTTGTTTCATAATAAATATTTGCAAGAGCACAATCTTCTATTTAAATAGACAATAAAAAAGAAAAAAGAAAAAAAAAGGTGTCTCAAAAACTTATGGAGTGCAGTAAAATTGGCAATGGGATTAGTTTATACACACTCTATTACAGTTCAAATTTGAGAAATATATTCAGTCTCCTTCCCATTAGTGTACCAAGTCTAATGTCCCTGTAAAAAAATGATTCTCATTCGTTTTTACCACTATGGACTATTATAGAGGATAAAGAGAATTGGAATAACCTAAAGTTAATAGAAGTGGAAGCTAACGTTAGTATTGCCAATAAGGCTAACTCTGGAAATTTTCTAAAAAGTTTGCTTCAGAGACAGACCAACACATTATTAGGCGAATCTTCTTTATATATGATGCTTGTAAGGCAAAGCTGCCTATTTTTTTTATTTTTTTTTTAGTGAACTAGATTGTGCTGCACATGTAATAGGTGTGCAATTGGTATGTATATATATATATAATTTAAAAAACGTATTTTAATATTAATGATAGATGGCCTAATGATTAAATATGACATTGTATTGTTTAAGGTCAAATATTCAAATTTTATCTAAAAGTTTTAAAAAAAAATTCGCGTTGATTGAAATAGATCTTACAATTACATATTAGTATAGATATAAGCTGGAGTATTATTTATTTGAACCTATTGGGTATAAGAAAACGTGTTTCTTAAAATTTGCATGCCTTTGTGAGTTTTGTGTTGCGTACATAATTCTAACACTCTCAATCATGCTTTCCGCCTTTGTAGTTAATGACTCACATTTTTGGCTTGCTTTCTGGATCCTCTTTCATCCTTTCAATTACGCTCTCTCCCGCTTTATATATAAGATGATTTATGTGCTCACATTTTAGTAAAACCCTAAACTTTTATTTTTGTCATATGGGGTATGGTTTGTTAAGTTGTTAGCTTCTTAATATTCCTTCCTTCTCATGCTTAAATCCAATTTTTTAGGCGAAAATAAAAGAGCATTTTAAAATAGGATGATTTTGTTTACTATCCGCCATATTTTGCAGTTAATTCGCGTTGTTAAATTAATCGCATTACCCATTAAGTTAATTCACAAACGTTGATAGACTGACAAAAAAAAATATTATTAATTTAATACTAAAATATCCACTGAATTAATAAATACAACCATTTAAAAATTTTTAGGGTCTAATATTATCTATCCCATTTGCCTTGCTCTGTACTCGGTTCCTGAGGCTTTTTTCATACCAAAAGAGAATAAAATCTCTCCATGTTAGTACAATTATACCCCCAAAACTTTGTATTTCCTCTCAATCTCAAATCTCTCTACAAGTACTTCCATCAAATCATCATTGATTTGAAAAAAAAGAGAAATAAACCTTAAACCCCCATATGAAAAAGAAGAAAAAAATTTAAGAAACCTAAAATCCAAAATCTTCAAATAAGGTAAGAGCAAGAAGATAAGATAGAAGAAGGATGACGAAAAGGTGAAGTTAAGGGAAGATGAGAACGATTTGATAGATAATCAGCAAAAGCCCCATTTTGCCACCACTAATTTCAATTCCATTTTCACCAGCAATTAAGAAGATGAAAAGGTGAAGTTTGAGGCTTGATTGGGTTCCAAACTTAATGCAATTTAGTAATTTTGGACCAATACGTGTTGATCGGTCATCGAAGGATACCGTTGTAATCGTGGATTAAGAGGTAGTCGTTAATAGACAGTTGAGGGTTTTTATTTAGTCCGTGGTGTTTGTTTCTTTAAACCAGAGAACTGTAATAGGTAAAATTGCTCACTAGCAAAATTTTCGATTAAAAACCTAATTAATTAAGGGTGTTCTTAAATGCACCCACATAATCCGTTTTCTCATCCCACTAAAAGTCAAAATTACGTTAATCTTAATTTAAAAAATAGCGTAAAACCCTTTCTTCTCACCCCACTTTCTATACTTTGAAAAAATCGCCACTAATTTATCTTTTCACCCATTTAAAGTTTTAAAAATTAATAAAAAATTACATTATTTCCAACAAACAAACATCTACTATTTTCACTTAATTACATATATCTCATAAATATATGCTCATAATAAGTATTCTCATAATTTTATATAGATTACTAGACTTTTATTTTTATTTTTATTTGCACCGGCACAATAACATTTTTAATAACATTTTTTTTAATTTATTCAATCTTTTTATTTGACCATGCATGCAAGCAAAATTCAATAAAACTCATGTTAAGTTATCTAATGTTAAAGTTAAAAAAATGTAGTGTTAACGCGTGTCTAATATGTCATAAATATATATAAAATATGTATTGTATGTTGTGTTTTTATTGTTTCAATATTTAATTTCTTAAAATTAATCGTAAAAAAATATTGAAAAAGGAAATAGTTTGATGAGAAAATCTCTACCATTTTAATATTTTGTAAAGAAATCGTTTTCTTGAATCTCCGAAAAATTAAATATCATAGAAATCGAAAGTAACAAAATATGTTAATAAATGATTTATTTTTTTGAAAACTATTTTATTTTTTCAATTAATTTTTTCCATTTTCACAAAAGATAACATATATTTTCAAACAACAAATTGATCTTTTCATATTTTTGAAGTAGTGAATTAAGTATTATATTTACTTATTTGATAAAGATAAAAATAAAATTTGTAAATAAATTTGAAATATGAATAATAAACATTTAAGAAAAGATTATATAAAATATCATATAATTACTAAAACTTATTTATGACAATTAATATTTTGTATCTTGGAAGTACTATTTAGATGAAATTTTTAATAAAATTTATTAAGAACGATGTAAATTTTATTATTATGTTTTATCTTAATGAAAAATTTAATATTATTTAATATTTTTACTTTTAGCGACGAAATTTTATCGTCCCTATATTATTTCAGTAAACTCACCCTACTACTGGGGTGAAGTGCAAGATTTTTTAAAGATTTGATGGGATGAGAAGAAAGTATTCTCACACTGGTGGGGGTGATAAGACTGATTTTGTGGGTGCATTTAAGAACACTCTTAATTAATTACAAAAAGGATCCACGTTAGCCGGTAAACTATTCCGGTAAAATCAACCGGTGAAAAAGGCATTTCTCTTTTCAAATCAATCAATCCACGCGTAGAAAATGAATTATATTTGGATTATGAATCTTAACTAAATTTATACGATTATAAATTAATTTTAATTGATGGATATATACTTATTAATTTTAAAAAGGGTAATATTGTGAAACTTTGTACAAAATTTCCCACAGCGTCTTGAGATCAAAAGAACATAACTTGATCATTTGCTTAGTGTCACTTTCGATAGAAGTTTCTTCCTATTCTTTGATGGCCCAAGGTTCACTCGAAAGCACTGAAATGGCTGGCATTAATTTACCCGAGCCATCAGTAATACATCCCTCGTAATTAATATGAACTTTGGCGTTATCTAAATACTTAAGTATATTAATTGAATTAATATTAATCGTAAATGGCAAGAATTACGTAATTAGTAATCATAATACCAGTTGTCAACTGAGATGTATATCTCTCGGTAGAGTAGGATGGTCATTAATTAACAACCTAGTTAATATATAGTTGTGATAAGTCTCAAGTCTCTTTACGTACGGTTAAGCTTTGAATTTGGACTATTTATTGAACGAGTACAACCTTAATAAGCTCATATCCGTGTGTCAATAAAAAAAAGTTAAGAGAGATGCAGTGCCAACCACTACGGTGAATTTGGTTGGGAAACCAAAGTGGAAGAAGCCACCTCCACTAAAGTATCTCGAAAATCTGCAAAGGGTAAGGCAGAAAAAATGTTTAAATTTAAATGTTTTCTATAAGAAGCGTGGTCACATGAAGAAGGAATGTCCTGGCTTTAAAGTTTGGATGATTAAGAAAAGTGATTCCTTTCTTAATTTAGTCTTTTCTCTTGAAATTAATTTCGTAAATATTGGCATACATACAGATATATGTGGTCCATTCAAATATAAGACTATATGTGAAAATTTTCACTTCATCACCTTTATAGTTGATTTTTTTTAGGTACTGCTACATTGTAAGAGAAATCACAAGCTCTTCAAGCATTTGGAATTTATAAAACTGAGGTAGAATTACAACTTGAAAATATAATTAAGATAATGAGATCTGATAAGGGATGGGGGTTCTATAGAAATCATATTGAAGCAGACCAACAAAAAGGACCTTTTACCCTTTTTTTATATAGTAAAATAGCATTAAGGCTCATTATACAACTCCCCACAATCCTCAATAAAATTGAGTAGCATAAAGGAAAAATAGAACTTTATTGAATATAATGAGAAGTATGATGTGCACTACAGGGTTACCAAAGTTTTTGTGGGGTAAACCTCTTAAGACTGCAAATTATATTTGCAATAGATCACGTAGCAAATCTATAAAGAAAACACCTTATGAACTTTGGATTGGGAAACAACCAAGCTTACACCACAGCCACGTGTAGGGATGCAAAACTGAAGCAAAAATACCTAATGCATTTACACAGAAATTGGATCCAAAGATTATAAGTTGCCATTTCATAGGATATTGTGAAAAATCTATATGTTACAAATTTCTGCACTTTATAATTTTACCTGAACTTTTGAAACAAATCAAGCTTAGTTCTTAGATGAAGTATTTTGTAATACAAATTTTGAAGATTTCTCTACATAATTTGAAAAGGTTACAGAGATTGAGACTTTAGAAAATCTATTACCTTTAGTAAATAGGAAGTGAAATAACAACTAATGCAGACAATACAATTCAAAATCGTGATTTAGTATAATCAATAGACCTAAATAATCAAGCACCTATTCCAGCTCAAAATGAGCATTTAGAAAACCAAATTTTAGATGAATCTATAATAGAACAGCCTAATGCAGGAGAATATCACCTTAACAGTCCGTTTGGATTGAGAAAATGGGAAGGAAAGGAAAGGAAAAAAGGATGAGGGATTACATTTAACTCGTTTGGATTGATTTATAAGAGGGAGTGGAAAGAAAACGGAGGGATTGGGAGGGAATGCCAATTCCCTCTATTCCTTTATTTTGTTTCCTACCAATATTGGGAGGATTGGGAGGGAAAGGAAAAATTTTTAATGATTTTTTTACGTTATTCCAAATTTAACCTTAATTTGTTAATAATATATTAAATCACATTCATTTCCTTTCCTTTCTTCTTTCTATTCAAACAAGATTTATTTTCATTCCATTCTTTTCCATTTTTAGCTATCCAAACAATAATAAAATTAAACCCATTCCTTTCCATTCTATTCCATTCTTTCCCCTCCTAATTAACTATTTCCTTTCCATCCCTCCCCTTCAATCCAAACAGACTGTAAGAGATACAATAGATGGAGAAAACCAACATTCGGGGAAGATAGTGATTATGTCATCTATCTATAGGAGGTAGATGCATTGGCGGAAGAGAGTGATCCATTGAGTTTCAAACATGCAATAAAAAGTAGTGAGACTAGAGAATAGTAAAAGGCAATGGAATCTGATATTGCTTCTATAAGTCTAAACAAAGTGTGGGAACTTGTTAAACCTGATCCAAACCAAAAGGCTATCGGATGTAAATGGGTTAAAGCTACGATAATAACTAAAGGTTACATAAAAAGAAGGCGTAGATTATACAAAAACTTTTTTCCTATTTCAACTAAAGACTCCTAATAATAATGGCTTTTGTAACTCATTATAATATCGAATTACACCAAATGGATGTAAAAACAACATTAATGACAATGGTATAAAAATGTTGCTCCATATCGATGAAACTATCTATATAAAGCAGCCTGAAGGTTTTATTAAAATTGGAAAGGAAAAGTAAGTATGCAAGCTTAAAAAATCCATTTATGGACTTAAGCAAGCTTCAAGACAATGGTATAAAAAGTTTGATTCAGTAATATCTTCTTTTGGTTTTTTAGAAAATATTGTTGATGCATGTGTATATGTCAAAACAGTTAGGAATAATTTCATTTTTCTTATACTGTATATGGATGACCTTTTAGCTAGTAGCAATATTAAGCTACTTAAAGATACCAAGACCTTTATATGAAGTAATTTTGATATGTAGGATTTAGGTGAAACCTTTTATGTTTTAGGTATTAAAATTCATAGGAACATGACACATTGTTTATTGGGTCTGTCTTAATGAAATGACATTTTAAATGTTTTGAAACGGTTTGGGATGGACACTTGTGCATTTGGTGAAACACTTATGTTTAAGGGAGATAAATTGTCAAAGAATAAAAATTCTAAAAAAGGTGGGAAAAATACTAAAAATTGTTGTTTTGAAGATTGACACAAAGTCACAACTTACAGACCCTTTCACCAAGGCATTATCAGTTGCATGCTTAAAAAGGCATGCAGAGAACATAGGGATATTATTTGTGTTGAATGCTTTAGTTCAATGGGAGTTTATGACATTTTTTTATCATAAATTATGTTTTTTTTAACTATAATGCATAATTATATTATGCTATACTAGTAATTAAATACAGTTTGGGAATTTCAATATGATTTTATTTTTTCATTTTGATTACTGTAAAGTTCATGTTAACTATTCTAAAACTACATTTTGTGGGTTATCAAGTGAACTGCTATTCTTACATAGCATTATAGTTTTCAGAAAAACAATTCCAAGTTCACTGGAATTAAGAACATTGCTATGAAGATCTTTGATTCTATCAAAATCATTTACTATAAAGGGATGGCCTTACATGTAAATAAACTTGCCATGTAATTTCACCGTTATCACTATGAGCTTATATGCGTGCAATGGCTTCTGTTAGTTGTTCTTAATCGACTTATTCATTTTGAACATGCGTGATTCTGAATTTTGCATTAGCTGTTGCATCTTGACGAAGCTGAATGAGATCTGGATTTTATGTAATTCAAGTGCACGCTTTAGTTGCTATTTACTTCAGTTACAAGATTCAATTATGCAGTAAAGACAATGCCAATCCAAGTGGGAAAATGTTAGAATTAATAGGGACTTTGGCATAATCTATATACACAAGTATATTATTAGTTGAATTAATATTAAGGGTAAATGGCAAAATTACGTAATATAATCCTTATACCAGTTGTCAAGATGTATATATCTCTTGGTAGACTATGACTCTCATTAATTAACAACCTGGTTAAATATACTGTTATGATAAGCCTCAAGTCTCGTTATAGTTAAATTCTGAATTTGGACTCTTTATGTGATGAGTGCAACCTAGGGTTTAAGCCTATAATTCAGCCCCATTACTGAGCTTTTGTGTAGAATTTCAAAAAGACTCTTTTGTTCTTCATTTGTGTGGGACATTAGTGGATTCCGGGGTTTCTATGGGTGATGGAGTGCAAGGCTAAAACGCAGGTAAACACATTATACAACGCTGCGTATTTATTTAATTATATATGTGTCCTTAGATTATGAATTTGTGATTAATGTATTCTTGTGAAAGCGATCCTATATTAATCATTTAGTTACTATGTGCGTCATATTATACGCAATATTTTCATAACATACGCAATCAAAATTGAGACATTTTATGAAAAATCTAGGACCATTTGTTTGAAGCGGATACAGTTTCAACGTCCTAGATATTCAAATACTTATCTTAACTTAATGATTATTAATCAACTTTATTCAACCGTCAAATAGGGACTATAGTAAAAACCTTACGTATGGAAGCTATTCAAAATAAGCTTCTTCGTCACTTAACCATATCTAAAGAGTAAAGACATTCCTTTTTTTTCTTCTTGTTTTTCCTGACTAATAAGATTGAATATAGTGGTTTTATTATTATAAATAAATTTAGGGGTGAATTTGGTATAATACCGTACCGTACCATACCAAGTGTACTGTATACCATACCGAAAATTCGGTATGCCAAAATTCATTACCATTGCGATACCAAATTTTCGGTATACTGAAATATTGGTATAGTACGGTGTGGTACGATACATTACTAAAAAATCAATTCTAAAAAAACACTGAAAGTTGACGGTCAAAACTGAGCATTTTTTGCTAAAACAAAACAATTAAATTGTTTTTACTTACTTTTAATTAAGTTTTTACAATAGATTGTTCCAAAAATACTAAACCATGTATAAATATTGTTGCATTATAAATTATAATCTACATACACATCTATCAGATACTTGAAAACCGAATGATTGAAGTTTAATACGATTGAAAAAATGAAGTTAAATATTGGATATTTGAAGTTTAGTAAGATTAACATTTGATTGATTAAGGGAGGTCGAATGATAAGTGGATATGTTATTTAAATTGCTAATTCATTATTAGGGGTGTGCAAGACATAGCAAAAAAATGTAAGTGAATAATAAAAAATATGACCAATAACTGATATATATATATATATATATGAATGTATGATGAATGAAAGAGATATAATTAACCTTAAATGGATTGAAATAGGTCCAGTATAATTAGAAAGAGTGGGGGTAGATGAAGTGATACAAATTAGATGTTATGAGACAGTGGCAGCGGCTATGGCGAATGGTATGGGCGTTGGCGACTATAATAGTGTGGGCATATCACGTATGGCAATAACGTATGGTATAGGTTTGGTGGTAGTAGCTGTTCTCACTCTCTCAGATCTGTAGGTGTGTTGGAGAGAGAGAGAGTCCAGATCTATAGGCTGCGAGTGAAAAATGGAAATGAAAACTTAAAAGTGAAGTGACCAAGTGAGGTGGCTCATAAGTGGTATGATTAGTATTTAGTATTAAAATCTAAATGGAATACTATTTGGTATTAATGGTATAATTGACATACCATGATACGTACTAAAGTTTCAGTAGGGTACAATATATCGTCGGTATTAATTTTTAATACTAGTATTGTACTATTATATTTCGGTACACTACAAATACCAATCAATATTGTATTATTACCAAAATTTGATGCATTTTAATAATGATACGGTATGGTACATACTAGTATGATAATAATGGTATAAAAACCGACCCCTTTTATATGCATAACATTTTCTTTGCATTAAAGATGCATTACATTTTGGGTTAAGTAGCATTCAATTTATTGATTTATTCAACCAACTAAACAGGAGTGTCAGATTTTAAGCCAAATAACTGGTAAATAAATTGAAAGTCTATCTGCATTTGCTCAAGAAGATGCCAATACCACTAGTGTCAGTGGAGGAGCCATAAATGCACTATTGTTGCAGGCACAAACAGTCTTGCAAGGCATCTTTCCCTTCATACAATCTTTTTCTGCGTGTACTTCCGTTATGGTAGGTTGCCATCAATCGAGAGAGAGATCAAGATGGCAAATGAAAATTTTGGAAGCAAACATTGGATTTTATTAAACAAAATTTCTCCATATAAGAAATAATAATAATAATAACGTTCTACATATGTTACTAGAGCATCCAAAATTTCTCCATATTAGAACCGGTTCTGTTTCTTTGAACATTTCTACAGTGTTAATTTAATGGTGATGTAACATCGTGATGATCTCTCCCATACCCGCGAAACTCGAGACATGAACATTGAGAACACCCCTCATTTGCATCTTCCTCTCACTCTCTCCCCTCTCTTCAACGTACCGAAGCAGAGATAGATTGCTGATTGTACAGCCCGCTTACCCCGCTAGTAAAATTTTGCCGGTTTCTTCTTCTCTTAGTGACAACCACAAATCCTTCACCATCTCCATTTTTGTTCTTTTTCAAATCAACCATTTGTGTTTGTTTGCTATTTCCAGTGGTCCCAGGCACCAACTCGGCTCCCCTTCGTTCCCATGAAGAATTTTTATAATTGCACTGTCATTTGCAATTGCTTCACTTGGACTATTGGTAAACTTAGACTTCTTCTCACTAACTGGAGACTCACTTGAAGAATCTGAATTTTGATGAACCGACTTCACAATGAAACTAAGCAGTATCTGCCTCGCTAGCTCAGCCTTTTCAGCATCGGTGTTGCCTCTTTTCAATTTACCGTCAGTTCTGTTAGTAATATTTTCATCAAGCTTCTCTTCTGCAGAAAACTCCTTGCTCTTTTCAACCATAGAATTTGAGTCATTTGCAACTTTTAAATCCTCAGTGGCTGTATTCGTTTGCCAAACTTTTCTAGGAAAGAACTCGGGTGCATCGGGATTCATGATTCTCATAGAACCGAAACCGCCCCTTTCTGTGGCCGGTATTTGGTACTTCAAAATCCCTTGCTTCATCCGTAAAGAATGGTTCATCCTATAATATAGAGGCGATCTAGGCCCGCAAGGAACCCTAGCAGCAATCGGTGGAAATTCCACTGGTTCCTCAAGTATTCCTTGGCTAGCTATGACATCATAAACGCTTGTTACGGGAACAGGGGTCAACGGGACGGTGCCTGGCTTAAACGGTTGAGCCGCCGCTGAAAGCTTGCTTCCATTTATTTCTACAGGATTTTCCTGTTCAGTTGAAGGTGACTTCTCTTCAAGTTCCAAAGCGGGGTTTTCCAGCTGTGCTGACCCAGTTTCACAAACTTCATCTTCAACTTTAGGAGCATCTTCGTCGTCTTCTATTGCTTCAGCAACCTTGTTGCTTTCATCTTCGTTTGGTGTCTTGGTTGGACTATTGAATGCCTGCGTATCCGTTTTTCCCTCTTTTAGTTCTTCAACTTTCTCCAATAACGGCTTGAGAACCGTTCCAGGTGGTGCCACCGCAACTTCTTTGTACGACAAAGATTTAGAAGCCATGGTAGTGAGAGTAGGGGAAACCCTGGAAACTAACGTGGGAGAAACTTTAGGGACCAAAGTTCTGGGGGGCATTTTAATCATTTCTTCTCCAGCACTTGGGCCGATAAGCTTTGACTGCTTCGGAGGGGATAATTCAGTTGAATTTGTCTTGGGCATTGCTTTCTGTCCATGTGAAATCAATTCCCTTCTATGGCCGCCATCTCTAGAATAAGAGTATTCAGAATTGCCTATCTTAAGCTTAGCAAGATCGGGTCGCCTTCGGCGAGATTTCCATCCTGCACCATTTGCAGACCTAACTTTGGAATTGGCTTCTTGCCAACCTTCATCTGAGCTTGTCTCTTGTACAGCCTCTTCTGCAACTGTAGGATTATTTCTAGTGATATCAGTGACTTTTGACTCTTTCAAAAGAACCATTTCCTGCTTACCCTCCTCTGTTTTCTGTTCTACTGTAGCTACACTGGTTTCTGCATTATCCTTAATCATGGACACTTCGCTTTCTTCAATTTGCCGCATTTGGTGGGATTTATCGGGAACTGGCCACACCTAGCAAATTATTTGGAGGAAATCAGATAATATAGCCGTGACCCGTAAGGGAAAATATGAAGTTACCGAATTGACGGCTTTCTAACAACCTTAGCACGTCTTTTCCTCTGTGCCTCTCCCCCTTTTGAATCTTGATCTGGACTTATGTAATCAAGAAGATCTGATACACTGCAAAAGAAGTCAAACGGGTTTTGTTGTGCGAAGATATAAATAAACAATTTGAATTGCAGTAAAATTGGGAATACCATATTAATACCTAAGGTGACCTTTGCTGGCAATAGATGCATCTGGCCTTGGAGTGCCATTTCGTGCCACTTCTTGCTGCTCTAAAGCTTTGGATTCAAAATATTCAAGCCAGGCAGCAGCGTCCTACATTTACATAAAAAAAAAATTGGAAGGAAGATTACCCCCATTTATCTTATTTCGGTATTCTGAAGTTCAAACTACTTTAAAGATGACAATGGAAAAGAATGCATCAAAACTGAATGGTCACCTGAGTACGAAGATCTTCAGCTCCCAGTTTGGCTTGAAGAATCTGTAATGTAGTTTGTTCATGTTGCACACTCAGAGAATATGCCTCCATCAGTGAAAGGGCTATGGCTATGGCATGGTAGCTGGCAGCAGTCTGTCAGATGAAAAGACTATATTTACTCTAGTTCCTCCGAAGATTAAATATGTACACATGCGTGCATGTGTGTTACACATATATAAATAGAGAGAGAGAGACCTGTATATGATCTGCTCCTAATAATCTTTGGTTGCATTTAAGGGCTTCATGCAGGTATCTCAGAGCAACGTGAACATTCCCCATACCCTCTTCCATCATAGCCACATTAATATAAGTCGCAGCTGTGTTCGGATGAGACAGTCCACAAGTGAAATAAAGTAGGAACAGAGCGCGGTTGACATATCTGCCAAAGATTCATTCATTAATAAACTTTGACGGCAAAGAAAGTTTTAGAATAAAAATAGCATGTCTCTGGAAAATAAAACAAACAATGGTGCTTCATGGAGTCATTTAACTTACTTCAATGCCAGTTCAATGTGTTGGAGACGATAATAGAAAACTGAAAGATCCCCGTAGCTTTTCATTGTATCTGGATGGTCAAGCCCTAGTTCTCTCTCATTAATATCCAAAGCCTTTTGTTGATATATCGTTGCCTAAACAAGGATCAACCATAAAAGTTAAGACACGAAAGCAATCTAGCTACATTTACATACACCGGAGCAAAAGTTTCTAAATTCAGTTTAAATTTTTAACAGATGACTAAAAATTCATCGAAGTCTAAATGAAAATTATTCATTGTGTTACCTGATTGAAGTCTCCAGTGTGGTAAAGGACAACAGCTAGGAGACTGTATGCGCTCGCAGTTGTTCGATGATAGGGACCGCAAACAGCTATCATCTTTGCAAGTGCCTTCAAGTTCAGTTACACAAACTTACATGAATTCTAAGATGTTTAGAAATATAATCCATAAAGCTTATTATTTCAGATGTTTTAGTACCTTGGTTCCATAGTTAACAGCATCATCCAGCTTCCCTTTGTCAAGGGCAATTTTGGATGACTCTAGTAGAGTTCGCCCATCAGCAGAAGAACACCCAACATGCTGTTGTACATAATTTTTATATTAGGGTTATAGCAAATCAAGTAATTGCTATATTCTTCGTACTATTAAGATCATATTGAAAGCGAGTAATCTTACTTTACACACGGGAACCATGCTGATAATATCAGATTTCTTGAATGGGTTTGAGCTTTCCATATCATAGTCTCTTGGAACCAACTCCAATCCGACCTGGATATAGGAAGAACTATAAAAGCTATTCAAGAATCAAAATGGGATTAAAAAAAGTGCAGATGATACCTTATGGCAAAGACCTCGAAGAATTGATAATTTTCTCAAGTGCGGGAACTCATCTTTTAGCTGCCAACTAAATCTTTTAGCCACGAATGTTTTTAACCAATGCAATTTGAGAACATAATCTTCACGCAAGTTTTGGTCAGTATCTTCAACCCCAAGCAAGAAGTTCAGGGATGAGGCTATTGCTTCAGACAAGTCCGACAAATTTCCAACAGAAGCAATAACGGCTCTAAGTAAATGCTTAAAAGCACGAGTGACCATTTCATGAATACAAAGTGATTGTATATGCGGAAGCTTCTCAGCAAGCTCAACCTGATTAGTAAAAAAATTTAGATCCATAAAACAGTTTATTGCATCTTTTAAAGAGAGATAGAGAGAGAGAGAGTTTCTCTTACCACACGACCCAAGGAGCGCATCCGTAATCCTCTTAGATGCATGAAGTCAGTTAATGTGCGTCCATCGACTGGAGAAAGTTCCAGTGATCCAAAGTCTGTTACCTGAAAAAAACAAAAGGTTAACGTTTGTAGATGAACTATAATAGCAGGAATGCATTTAAATTTGATTTGGCTCAATGTTAAAATGAACAGTACCAGCTTAGGTAAAGCAATTTCATCATAATATTTGTGCGCCATCTTGGTGAGCTCATCCACTGACTGTTGTATAAGAAGCAAAGCAAACAGTTATTGTCTAACAAAGGAAAATAATCAATATCTTCAATATAAAAACATCATCAATATATGGAAATTCATTGGTAGTCGGTGAAGTAAATGATTAATGGATAATGCCAGATAAGCGACAAGTCTATTACAGACCTGAAGATGAAGGCCAGTCCCACTTTCTTTCAAACGCGAGAAGGCTTCTCCAGAAATCAATTTCTTTAAGTCTTCTTCATGGTTAGACTCCCCGTTGTTAAGGTCTTCCAAGCTGCTTTCCACATTCAGGTTACTCTCTACAGGATCAATTTCTTCACAATCATCCACACTGCCTGCACTAGTTTTCTTTTCCCTCTTCTTCAGCATTTTGAATTGTTTTCCAAGTCCTTTAACCACTGGTTCCGCTTTATTGTTTTGGGGGGTTTTAGAACTGTTATTATCGTCTGGTGTTTCTTGCTTTTGTAGATGCTGTACCCAACAAGATCCAAGTTCCCATCTGATAGGCCTTTCAGAAACCGTTTTCTCCTCTTTTAATTTACTCAAGCTCTCACTAGTTACTCTTCGAACCAGTTTAGAATCATGTAGTAAGCCTCCTCCGGATATTTCAGCATTGCTCGACTTTGGAAGCAGAACCCTTAAGCTGTAAAATATTTCATTTTTCATCAGTTGATTTTGTGGAACTATTCATTTTACTATAAAAACAATATTAATACATAACAATTTTAGTTCTACTCAATTAAACTGGAACCAAAATGAATCAATTGAGCATCACTTAATACAATCTAAAGTCTACTTGGTATATGTGCGATTTTTGTTTTTTGTGTGTGTTAGTGTGGATTATAGATCAAACCTGTTTATATTAAGTGCATTAGCTCCTCCATCTGGTTGATCGTCAATTTCAACATCTTGAGCCATGCACTTTCGCTTCTTAACATCATCAATGACCTTTACAATTGCTGTGTATCCACAATGTCTTACAACAACTATACCCAATGAAAATGTATCCTGCGTAATTTAACTGTGTTATATCATCTCCTTCAGTGCAGAGCAAAATTAAAATTATTTGAGAAAAAGAAGTTGCCATCTGTAGGAATACTCACATGTACAACGACACTCTCATCTGCGGTTATCCCTTTGAGTAAATTCCTTTGAGCAACTTCCTTGGCAGATGTACTGGATGATCCATTGCCAATATTTTTTACTTCTAATTTTGAGCTTCCATTATCAGCATCACATTTAACTGTGATCGACAAGTCCCCTACACAATCCTCGAGCAATACTGAGTCTGTTAGGGAATATTCTTTTGCGCTAACTGTGGAATCTATAACTCTGCATATGGTTGAAACAGCTTTAAATACTGAGACGTCGACAAATAGGCTATGAAGCAAGAAAGCCTTTCGGTCTCGAACCACTCTCTCTTCCTCAGTTTTACAAGGAAGGCTTGCCAAAATCGCAAAATCTGTAGCCCATGGTCTAAGTTCGTGTTGATCATAGCGGCCCTGGCCTCCACCATCACCACCCCAATTCTCATCTTCAATTGGTAAGGGCAAGAAGTGTGATTCACAATCAGCATTGGATGGAGGGACAAGCCATGTATTGGCACGAAAACCATATGGAAGATTACCAAACTGAAAAAACAAAGCAGGAGATTATTCAATTCAACTATCCATATTATGTCATTTTCAGAGTAAATTTATTTAAGTAAACAAAATGTCACCTTATTGTGTTCTACAAAAGCTTTCTTCAAGGATTCATATGCCTGCACACCATCAAATTTATTATTTATTAATCAACAGATTTGAGCTGATGTATTGAGACCAAATTGCTTCAAATTACAGGTGTCCCCAAATTTAATTCTTTATACACAGCCGGATAGCCTTAAAAATCTCAAGATCGGCCTTGATGGCAAAATTTGTTTGATAAGCAGTACGTGGAAATGATATACTAACACAAGAAAAGA
The DNA here is from genome assembly GCA_021464415.1 of Lonicera japonica. Taxonomy (NCBI): domain Eukaryota; kingdom Viridiplantae; phylum Streptophyta; class Magnoliopsida; order Dipsacales; family Caprifoliaceae; genus Lonicera; species Lonicera japonica. The sequence goes on along the minus strand of CM038467.1, from coordinate 6,079,788 downwards.
TAGGGATGTACGCAGGGATGTGATGTAGGTAAGAATGAATGTGCTAATAATTCTATTGCTTACATTGGCAAACGCTTGGCTGAGCTGTTGCAGGAGATCCACCAGGGAATGGCTTTCTACAAACTGCTTTCCCAAAGTGTAGAACCCTTTTACAGATGCAACCACTTGTATTAATTTTCCATTGCAGATCTTAATCTGTTGAGTTTATTACCGTATTAGTCTTGGTAAACATAAAAGAGGAAAAGGCAAAACCAAAAAACAAAAAATATTCATATTTTTCATCTTTAGTAGAATTAAGCGCATTAATTTTCATGGAAACAATTTACATGATACAAATTGCTATAGCCTAATTTTTCTTTTCCTCTTCCTTGAAAGTATAAAGTGATTCATTGTTGCAATATCTGCTATAGTATAAGAACTGTGGGGACTTCGTGTGGAAGCAAGTTAAATTTGCTTATTTCTATAAGCATTAATACCAATGGTGGGACATACATTCAAGCAAAGTTCCAAATTTGAAATAGATTTAAGAGAGATAGAGACCACCTGCAATTCAAAGTAGTCACCATCTTTCCTATCTTGAACATCCTTCCGGTCCACTCTTCTCAAAGCTGCAAATAATCAGAGTTAGGGTTTATTCACAAACCTGGCTAACTAAAACAATTTTATTTTATTTAAAAAAAAAAAACAAATAAAACAAATCTAAGAAAGAGAAGTTAGAACGTACATATGATAGGTGGAGAGAGGTGAGAGAAAGAAAAGAAGTCGTAAAAGTCGGAGAGCTTCGGTATCGGATGAATCGCGGCCATATCGAAGCTCTCCGAAACCGGCGAGATGGACGTCTCTGAGTCAGTAGATCCATGTACCACTTCTCCATCGGACGGCGGAGAGAACGGTGGGATGGTTGCCTGGTGGGACCGACTCTTATTGGGTCGAGATTCTGGTCCGGCGACGGCGCCAGTAACAGTGCCGGTGGTGGCTCTTCCGCCCTTGGGCTTGGAGAAGCGGGTCGTGCACGCAACGATGTCCAGTAGCCTCCGCACGTGCGACACTGCATGTGCCTCCACAGTGTAGTCCTCTGTAATCGTCAGTGGCATCCACGTAAATAACGAGGATTTGTTGGGCAATCGTAATGCGCAAAGTGAAAACAAGTAGTATCGTAATTGGGTCTAGTGCTACTTTTTGCTAATATAATATAATATATGTTATTGAAAATCGAAAAGGTGAAGTTATTTCGGGCCCAAAAAGCAAATTCTCGATTTTATTATTATCGTTATATTATTATTATATATATAGGAGGAGCATCTTGCATCGTATATTCGTATATGTTGAATGCAGTCAGAGTCAGTTTTCTTGTGGGGCTTAAATTAATTATCTCTAAACGCAAACGTTTGATGTGTTAATAACTCTTTTTTAATAATTATAGTATGTTTTTCTCTTCTTCTTAATATTATATAATAATAATAATAACAAAGTCAATTTGATGAATAAAGTATATCAATCAATATACATCTATGCCAAAAAGGAACGGTCTTTCCCATTTTTTAGAAAAATACAAATGATAGATAAACGATACTCTACCGTCAAACTAATTCATAATATTTTTATTTTATTTTTTAAAATTTTATATTACTTATATCGTTGTCGCATACGTACTAGTTATGCAATTAATTTGAATACAGTCTATCATTTTTGTGAAATACAAAAATAATTTATCTTGTTAATCAAAATCCACATTATCTCATGAAAATTGTTCTATTAGAGAGAAATTGGCTCCGCTCAATCTATTACATCTTTTATCTAATTTTGTCTAATATGATTTCGTTAGAAGCTTACATTCATAGACTTTTTACGAAATTTAGTGGACAAATAGATATATACAATTAACCGGATTTTCTAAGTACTTCGCTCTTAGCACACTAGCTAGTTTAATAAACCTATTAGTTGTGTGGCCTACTAGCTAGTTATGGGAATTTTAACTTTTTTTTAAAGGCGGATGAAAGACATACTCAAAACAAAAATTAAGAACATCTCACCGCATTATTAAATTTATTTTTGAATTTTTCACCTAAATCAATTATTTAATTTTATTTATTTTATCGGACCTTAATAAATATATATTATATGAAACATTAGTTAGTAGAAAACCAAATATCTAACATTGAAATTACCGAAACACATATGTAAATAATAACCGGACGAGGACTTGCACAAGTTTGTACTTGCATAGAGAAACATATATATATATATATATATAAGAGGTTATTATTGTATATACTACATCACCTACCTTCAACCATCCTCAGCAAACAAGGCTTTAAAGAAACAACCTCCAACCTATCATTCAAATTTTGTCCTTTTACCTGTTCACAACATATATTTAATCATCAAACCTCAACTAATACTAATAAAAAATTTATATGTATAAGTAGATGCATCATATATAATATAATATAATTAGCTCACCTCATGAGATAAAGAATAGTTTGTAAGATGACAAGTTTCAACATTGACAGCTAGTAGCTTCTTCACATCGATTATTTTGTCAGTTGAGATGCCCTGCATCAATTAGAACACAATCATATATAGACAGATTAATTTTACCGTACGTACTGATCGATAACTGTATTACATAAAAATTAGAGAAAACTCGAATTCAACTAATACCTTGAGTATAACTTGTGTTTCATAAGGTGTGATAATAATTATGTCAAGAACACTAGGTACAACTGCAAAATAAATTAAACACTAATCAATCGTGTGACAAACATAAATTTTTTTGTAAACAAAAGAAAACTACTCATAAGCAATAAATTTTGATTAATTAACCTTTCTCTTCTTTCTTCTTCTTGTCTCCTTTGGCTCTATTTCCTTTACTACCCCTGCCTGACCTTGGGGCCATTTCTTTTCCTCCTCAGTCGGCTCTGTGTTTTTTTTTGTTTTTTTTGGAACAGCTATATATATATATATAGAGAGAGAGAGAGAGGGAGGGAGGGGGATATAAAAAACCCAATTCAGAGAGGATTCAATTAAAGAGAATAGGAAAATGGTTATAGAATGATGAAGTCAGAGATGCTAAAAAGAAGAGGATAGGGAGGGGAGAAACTGCAGGGTCTGGGCTTGAAATAATTAGGATAGAAAAGTGATGAAGGAAATCTTGTGAAGGGCTTGAATAATGAAGATGAATAAGTAGATAGGATAAGGATTTTTTATTAATTTTTTTTTTCTTGTGATTTTGGGCAAATCCTGACCTTTCCTTCTTTTCTTTGCCTGTTTCTCTCTCTCTCTCTCTCTCTCTATAACATACATGTGAAGTCCATTTTAAGAGGGGGGGTGGGAGTGGGGGGAGCAGTCCATGCAGTAAGACAACAACAAAATTGGTGGGGTTAAGATTAAGGAGGTAACCGTTGGTTTGGCGCCACGTGGCATGTTGATAACGGTTGATGGACTGGCCGAGCTTGTTTTGTTTTTTCACGTGTTGGGGCCTTATTTTGCACATTCGGCTGGAGGGTGATTATTAAAACTATTAAGGGTTTGGTTAGCTAGTAACATGTAAAAAAAAAAAAAAAAAAAGTTTAAAAATTATTGATTTTGTGAGAAGTTAAAAAATAAATTAAAATATATGTTGTGACTTTTTTAATAAAAAAATTAATGAAGGATAAAAAACAACTTGTCACATACCTCAATTTATTTTTTAACTTCTTACACAAATCAAATATTTTTCATATCATTTTTCATATTGTCATTAAAGTCCCTTTTTATAACAACATAAAAAATGATAATAAAAATAATTAATTTTTATAAAAAGTTAGAAAATAAGTTAAGGCGTGTAGTGATCTGTCTTTTTACTTTTTGACTTTTTTTATTAAAAGAAATTATTCGAATGTTGAGAAATATATTTTTTTCACAAAAACTAATGAAAGATTCATGACATCTATTCATCAAAATGATCATGAGATTGAGAGTATTTCATAACATGACTCAATTTATTTTCTATCATCTCACATAAATCAAGTGTTTTAATCTTAATTTAGCTATTTTTATACTTAAAATGAAAGTTTCATTAAAAAAAATTCAAAGAGGAATATGCACTTTTGATTGTTTGTGTTAACGATAAATTTGCTTGACAGATGAATCCAGCTTTGTGACCTATTTTTTAATTGGAAAGTAGCACTTGTTTTTAATCATGATTCGGAATGCTTTACTAAAATTAAATTTTCTTCTTCTATGAACTATTTCTTTTCTTCCTCTTCTTCTTCTTTTTGGAGCTACATATACATGAACTATTTCTAAAGCAATATTAGAACATCTCCAATACAAGTATAAATTGGAAAGAAATGATGTTCCACATAGGAATCATAGATGATGAATATAAAAAATTATCTTCAATGTAATTATGAAAATTAAATGTGAATTTGACATGGTAAAAAAAGTTTGTAAAAGAGATCCTCTACAATGTTCGTCAGCTTTTTTTATTATTTCAAACTTATTTATTAAATTTAAAAATATTTTATCTTTATCTTTAATTTTAAAATTTTATTAATTATTAAAATTATGTTATAGAAAAGTATTGGGTGAGAGTTATCAAATAAGATCTATATTTAATAATGTATTTACAAAATAAAGATTGGTGAATAAGATGAAAGAGACCGTGATCAACCCTACCATCGGAGATAAATGTTTTTGAACTTGCCTATTAGGAAAACTTTCATGTCACGTTAAAAATATGATCATACACATATTTATATGTCCATATCTAAAATTATAACAATTCATATTTGTATTAGAGATACTCTTACTATTTGTTGACAAATTAGTGACATAAAGTCAAATGGCCAACAAGTTCACTAAATGTGTTCAAATGGCCAATAGTTACGACAAAACTTCATATTATTCATATACATACACATATTTATGCGCATATATATATATATATATATATGTATGTATGCATGGACTATATTTTAACTTCTAATCTATTACTGCAATTTGGGTATGACCATGCATGTTATATAGAAACCGATAATGGGCGGCACTTTGTGAACAAGTACATTAATTCACATATTTTATTTTTCTGAGATTTTGAAGACTACGTACATAACGATTAATGCTGCAAATTAACTTAACCAATTACCGAAAATTTAGGATTACTAGTTTATAATTGGTGATAAATTGTTAAAGGGGAAAAAAAAGAATTCGAGGGTTTTCATAAATTACTAGTATATGCAAACCCCACGATGTGCGGGTGGTATAAACATAAAATTGTCACATAAAATTTGAAATGTCATTAATTTGATATAATAACTAAATTTTTAAAAAGCTGGATACATGTACATATATGTATGTTTGTACATTAGTCATCTCTCAAGAGTCTTCAATTGATGACATAGATATAGGTCTGCCGTTACGGTGAATTCATAACCTCATCAACAGGGAACTTAAGAAAGGCCAAATTAAGGAGATAATACAAAGCATCAATTAAAGTAGCTTAAATGTGTTGTACGGTTTATATATGTATAGATTGAACATATATGTGCCAGCCTAGCTTTAGGTGTATATATGTTGAACAAACTCTTTTATTACTTCTTGATTTGTCATAAACTCAACTAAATACCATTAAGTAGATAGGTTCAATTGATCATCGAATTAAGTAGGCAAAACACCCACAATAATTTATGAAAATTAAGCTTCAAGATTAAAGAAAATAACAGAAAAGGAGAACGTTAAACCTCTAATCATTCAACTAAAAAGAGGAGGGGTACAAAAAAGCTTGCTCTTTACATATACCCCACTTGTGTATGAAGAAGATGAGAAAAACAGTTCAAATTCAATGGCCTTGAATTTGGCAGTTTGAAATTAATTAACCTCGTTGCATGTGTTGTGTATATAGTAGATGCTCAAGGAAGAAAATTGTCAACATCTTGCCGATCTGTATAAAATATTAATTGCACAATAATGTTAATAATATTAATGTTACTCCCTTTTTTGTAAATTAAAAGTATATGTTTAACATTCATATTTTGTATGGATAGACTAATTATAAAATGCAACGTGTACGGAAAACCATTTTTAGTAAAATAAGCACCCATGTCCTCGTATGTGCAGAATTCCTAAAACTCCTTCAATCGAAGAAAAGAAATTAACTGTATCCGTAAATCTACGGATATAATAAGTTCAGTAGACAGAAAATAAGATAAAAAAAGGAGGAGGAAATTAACAATGTCTGCTGATTAATCATCCCCAAATTAACTATATAGATTGCACAAAATTACCAAGAATCATGCTCTCTTCATCTAAACTGCTCCACTACTGCTCTGAGTGTTAATTCATGGTGATTTACAAAACAAAAGTGTACAATTCACGCGATGCGTGGATATTTAACAATTAATAGGGATCATATTCCATGTTTTATATTATACTTTAGTGTTATATATTTTGCCTTGAATTGAAAAATAAAGGAATAGTTAGAATACAGAGTTGTGGGAAGAAAGAAAAACATTTTTATATTGTTCCATAACATACTTTAATTTGATAAAAAGAATTTAAAGTTGCTTCATATATTTATTCCATAAAAGACAAATGATTTTTAAAAGTGCGAAAAAAAAAAAGGGGGGAAAAATGACAGATAACTACATCCTCCAGCCCACTTTACCCATTAACGCTTAACAAACTAAAATTTGACCACTAATTACAAAAGATTACCCCTTCTTTTTCTCATTAATACAATTTTAAAATACCATTCCGATTTTACCCTCCTATTTAAACATATGTAAAAATGATCTTAATTTGAATTGTCATTCTTGTTCAGAATTATTAAGAAATTTTCGATCTACAACGGATTTTGAAACACGAACAAGATAAAGGGTGTCGTTCACAATCATCATCTCCATTGATTTTCACAAATTTTCATTCTTCACAAACTTTCATTATTTATCTCCATCACCGTAGTTGATGCCGATATTCCTTGCACCGACGCTACTGGTGGAGAAGAGAGAGTAAGTGGAGGAGAAAGAGAGAAAGTTGAGATTTGGTAATGGGAAAGGAGATAAGAGGTTTTAAAGAGAGAAAGTAGATCTGAGAGAGATGATATCTAAGGCATCATCTCCATTGCGAACATTTTGATTTATGAGATGGATGATAATCGAGTTTCATCTTTATCTCAATTTGATTTTCTATATCATCTTTTTCATTATTTTTGCGTTTTATTGTAATCCGGGGATTATTACCCCCAGTAATCCAACAACATAGTGAAGATGGAGAAGAATATATTTTCTACTGTTATTCTTTTTGGCGTTAAGTAGGTTTATATTAGTAGTTTTGCGAATTATTGGGTGATAATTTCCAGTAATCCAATTTCAGAGTGAAGATGAAGAAGAATCATACTTCACCTTTATCTCAGTTTGATTCGTTGCTTTGGTAATTTTTTATTCAGATCTTCACATTTTTCGTGATTTTCGAATCTTCTAACTTCAATTATGATCGTCACAAATTCGTTTGTGCCATGGATGATAGTCGAACTATATTTTTCATTTCGATTTGATTTTTACAAACTTTCATTCTTTATCTCCATTCTCCATCGCTATAGTTGACATCACTGTTCTGGCGCTACTGGTGGAGAAAAAAATAGTAAGTAGAGGAGAGAGAGAGAAAGTGGATATCTTGTAATAGGGAGAGATGTGAGATTTTAGAAAGAGAAAGTGGATCTAAGAAAGAAAGTGAATATCTAATAATGGGAGGGAAAGGGTAGTTTTGACTAAAAGTTTAAAATATGAATTAGTGGTCATTTTTTAACTGGGTAGGAGTTTATGGACAATATTTATCTTGGGGTGTACTTACGGGTCAATGCCAAAAAAAAATTGCTTCATATACTAAAACAAATATAAAAAAATAAAATAAAATAATTAATTAATTAAAGTTGCAAACTAATAATATCGTAAAAAACTTATCACGTATAGTTAGTCTATTTCATAGTCAACTATTTAACACGATTCATATACGTAAGGAAAAAAATCATCTAGTTCAAGATATAAAATTTTCAAATTATTGTGTTTTTCAATTGAGACGGAGGCTGGAATTATTGATCTAGAAGGATAGAAAAAATACAAATAAAACTTAAATAAGACTTAGAAAAAAGGATATGAGAGAATGTAAATGTAAAAAATATTAAAATAGGGAAAATAAGAACATATCATTACGTACAAACATGTATTAGAAGAAAAGTAAGGGAAAAAATTACATATCTTTAATCTAATATATATATATATATATGCATATATACATACGTATATCATTCTTCTTGAGAATCAAATTTATAGAAAAGAAAATGGAAACTTTCTTGAATTAATCGATAGAAATCTATTTTCTTGCCCATCAATTATATTATCAATGATGGAAAAAAAGAGATGAGAGAATATAAATATAAAAGAAGGAGATATCATTACAAGCATGAATTAGAAGAAAAGTTAGGTGAAAATTCACATATATATAATCTATATATGCATATATATAGCACTCGTAATGAGAATAGAAATTATACGAAGAAAAAAAGGCTTTTATTCGTTAAATATGCTACTATTATAATACTCTACTAAAAATTTATATTTTCTTCCCTATGAGTTATATTCTCAATAGGAATTAATGCTATATATATATATATCTTGAGAACATTGATCTTAATGACATTAAGTATAGAGCATTGATTAAATATTTAAAAAATTAAATAGGAATGTTACAAATGAAATATTTAAAGAATTATAACTATACATATTAAAAGGAGATAATTTTAAAAGATAAAACCTACGGATATAAATAAATAATAATTGAGAATTTGAGGGTTACATTATATAATAAAATTAGAGATATTACAAGAATAGTTAACTAATATCAATAAAAGAGATTTTGAAATCTGATATTTAAATTTTTGAAGTAAGAATTAAAATTTTAGATATATAAATTATGGATTTAACATATTAGATACTACAGAAGAAAAGAAATTAATGTATTAGAAATTGTATATATACTATATTAATTCTATATATTATACTTAATATTATCTTAAGAATTAAAAGAAAAGCTTAATAAATGAAATAGAGTGTGGAAAAAAAGAAAAACATGAAAATAGGAAAACATGAAAACATGAAAATATATTTATATATATATATATATTGGAAAAAGGGAAATATTTATTTGAAATTTGAAAAACACTAATGCAGTGACACATGTCATAATATCGTGTGAAAATAGTATTTCACATCATACTAGTTTGTAGTTTGCACGATGCGCAAACGATTTATATATATATATATATATTTACAACTATGGTAAATAATTAAATGAAAAAAATCTAATGGGCGAATTTTGAAAATAATAAAAAGTGATAGGTTTATGGTCAATTCCTATTTTAAGAGAAAAAAAAAATTCTAATACACTAATTATGTTTCAACAAAGAGAATAATCTAATTACCAATACTCATATACTCAAATCTTTAGTAGTTCATTCAAATGGAACAAAGAAGTACAGTGTATTTTCAATCATTTTTCTTTGTATATTAATCTCTTGCTCAAGCTAATAATAGAAAAGTTGTAAAAAATAATTCTTTTGAGAGACAAAATGTAAGAATATACAACTAACAATTATGTGAATTTAGTGCAACCATCATACATTATAAATTCATGTGCAAACATAAGTGAATGATACCTCATACATCTAAAAATGTTCAAAATTCGAAAATAAAAAAATTAATTTGAATCAAAACATCGCTTTATACTACCATAAGACCGATAAGTTGTAAGTACCGAAAATTGCAAGAAAATAAAAAAAAATGCAAATTTGAGCTTTTCATGTCCTTTATATGCACATCTAGAAAATCATGTACAATAGTAACAAGTTCAATCACTTTGCCCCAAAAACTTGTAAAAGATGCATAAAATTCATAATAATTACAAAGAAAATATTAAAAAAATCGAGAGTAAGACAATTATTCGATAATTTTTCCCTTCATTGAGATTCTTTATATAGTAAAAAAAATTCAATGTACATTTAACCATCATAAATCCTATAATTAATCTTATAAAGCCTCATAAAATTTTACGTTACAAAATAATTAATTGTCATAAATCTATTTATAAATATACACAATTAAGTTTATAATTTATAACCTAATATATTTATTATCTTTATTAAAATTTTGAATGTAAAATAACTTTTTGTATACTACGAGAAAAAGAGTAATTATAGACCGTTTGGTAAGGGAGAAGGAGAGTAATTAGAACGAAATTATATGAGAGGAATTTTGAATCTATTATTATATAAAGTTAAAAGTCATTTTGGTGGCATTGAATTCCTGTCAGGTATAATCTTACGATCTTACCCCTTAATGCTTTAATTTCACAAAAAAAAATTATCAACGCAAGTAGTGGAGATTAAAACATTGGATATTGCAAGGATTATATAAAGCCTTCAACTGCTAGGATAGAAAAAGAAACCATCGAGAGAGAAATGAAGCAGGCTTAATTGTGAAGACGTGTTAATAGCATACTACATGTACAGTGTAATTATCCATTTTACTAACTGTATAATAAGATAAATGAAATTAGATAAGAGATATTAGATTATTAGAAAATTAAAAAAAAAAAAATTAGATAAATTAAAGTACATTTATTATGTGACACATGTCAAACTCTTATCAAAAGAGAGTATTTTACTTTTTATTATATATATGATTTATATATGATAAATGCTTATATAGAGTAGTGTAATAGTACATTTTTTCTTAAAGAATGAATGAGACAGAGAAGAGAAGAGAAACAAAAATATCATAAATAGCTTAAGATATCTATTGAAAAAATTCTTTAAATTTAGATATTATAATAAATATTTTATTAGTAATTAAATTAGATAGTATATTTGCTAAAATAAGATATTCCATACTGGATAAATTAGATATTACAATTAATATATTATATTACAAATTAAATATTAGATATTAAATTATTAAAAAATTGAGAATAACATGAATATTATAGAAATTAAATAGCATTTAGTATGTATCACATATCATGCTTCCATTAAAAGAGAGTATTTTATTTATTATATATATATATATATGATATATATGATTGTATATGATTATATATGATACTTGTAAAGCTCACAAACAACAATAAAAAAAATAGATTAATTGCTTAAAATCACCAAGAATTAGATTGCCTTAATGCATGTCAATTCAAGAGTCTCGTAGCACTTAAGGAAAAAAAAAAAAAAAATAAATATTTTTAATTTACAAATCAATTTTGGACCAACTACCTCAAATCTGTCAAAGCACGAGCCAAAGCTTGGAAAGATCTTGTTCCATAGTCTTAGTAATTCTCACGTTAACTCCAAAGAGAAGATTATAGGACCAAAATCATTATTATACAATTAAACTAAAAATTAAACCATGTATATATAAACAATAGATTTACTAGTAAAAGCATAATATATTTTATTTATTCTAATAGACAATTGTTAACTCACCCAAGACTTTTTTAAACCTGCACTCTTCAGAATTTAAAACAGATGTAGCATCTATAATGAGAGGGACAGGGATAATTAATAGACACATTTGTTCACGACATAGATTTGAAAAAAAAATGGGGAGAGGATATTGTTATTAGGTGGACCTTGCTAGCATGAAAGATGCTGTAAGTTTTTAAATTTACAGATAATTTTAAACCACAAATTTGGGAAAGATATCTACTTTTACTCAAATTCTATATTTAGTTTTGAAATAAAAATCTACAATTATTAAATTCATAATTACAAAATTAAGACTCTATTTTGTTTTTTACACAAATTCATCCATCTAACATTTGTATTAAAGTTAAATTAAATTTCTCCATTACTAATTAAAAATAGGATATGCTCATGTATATAATTTTATTTTTTTTTATATATATAGAGAGGCTTTAAAACTAAAGTTATTAAACTATTAAAATTATTAAAAGATGTTAAGGGTATGTTCTTTGGGCGTGATTTTGAGACGTGATTTGGTAAATCATGTGATTTAGATAATTCAAGAATGTTGTTATCTTGTGAAATTTTGTAGATTAGCAGATGTCATAATCCGCTCAAAGGTTGAGATTTTGAAAATTCCGCCTACTCAAAATAACGCTGCATTTAGTATTTTCGTCTTTTACATACTCTTCCTTTTTATCAAATATTTCTCCTACAAAAGATGAATTTGATTTATTTAAAACTAAACCATTAATTAGAACATTATTATATAAATATTTTATTATTAATTTAAAATATTACAATAAAAATACAGGAATTTATTGCGTTCTTTAATTTTATTAGCTTTTGTTTATGTTAAGATCATATAGGTTTTTAAAAATAAATAAATTATGTTACTACTTTATATAATTTTTCTAGTTTCAATTCTCAATGATTGCATCGACATATTATTAATGATGCTCTTCATACAAATCAAATATTTTTTTTTTCATGTTATTATCAAACGGAGCCTAGATGAAATAATTAATATTAATTCCTTAAATATTATTTAAAGTGAATGCTTCTATCTTTTAGGGGTTAAAAATATTAATAATATAAATATAGGGTAAAAGTTTGGTCATAAAAATATTGTTTAAAGTGACATTTATATTTTTAGAGGTTAAAATGTTAATAATATAAAGATATGATAAAAGTTCAAAATTAAAAAATTTGAAAGCTTACCCAGTCAAAGTATTTGACTAAATATGCGCCCATAATTCGTCTGTAAGTTTATCATAAAACTTACAAACTTTTAGATAAGCATTTTCCTTATTAGGTTTATATTTTTAATTCGCTTGATTCCAATATCAAAATCACTTTTTTTGTTGTAATTGTTTAAATTAAATTAAAATTTAAAAATGCGACAATCAATGGAAGCTCGCCAAACTTACCAGATGTATCACATATAATTCTGAACATAAGGTAAGTTAGTTATATAATTTGATTCAAAATATAAGTGGTAGGTTGACCGTTAAATTCGAAATTAAAAGTCTTTTGAGTCAAATATATTTTTAAATATTTTTATAAAGTTTTGTCGAAATTCAAAAAATCTAATCAACACAAATTGTCAAGGAAACTTATTATTTTCATATCTAACATGTTTCATAAAAAATTTTATAAAATTTGGATTGAATTAGTGCTCAAACGAATTTAATATAGCGAAAAAATTAATTTAAAATAAATATTTATTTAAAATAAATTATTTTATTAAATAAAGAAAAGGTTTGAAAAGGTCAAAGCTTATTTTGAATAAACCCACGTGCAGGTCTTTAAAGTTTGGTGCAATAAACCTTTTAATGGGCTTAGCCCATTTAGTTCACAAAGCCACGTGCAAAGCATTTAAAAAGGAATACAGCTTTCTTGGATTGATTTTTTCATGGAATTCCTTTTCCTTTTGGATCGATCCGTCGTATTTTTTTTTATTCCTTTGGATCGATCCGGCACAAAATTATTGAGCACAATTTTTTTATCGTAAACTTTTTTAAAAGAATATTTTTAACTTATTTGAAAGAAAATTTTGATTCTATATTTTTTTTATATGTATAATTATTAATTTAGGCCAAAAATACATAACTTTTGAGAATTTTGTGAAGTAAAATATCCAAACGTTAGAATCGCTTTTGAAAGTTTTGAAACATCACCTAAGTTTTGTTTATATGCCATAAAAGATCCTATTATTCTTAAAATTTAAGAATTAGGATTCCAAACGTTCACAGTCTTACAAGAGTGTCTTTGGTTGCGATTGGTTGCGGATTTAAGAATTAGGGTTTCAAACGTTCACAGTCTTGCAAGAGTATCTTTGGGAGTGAAAGATTGTGATCAAGTACATAGAAGGAGGCGACGAGTAAATTGAAAAAACAAGAAGTGCTACACCAAGCCAACTACGATTGGATTCTACGTTCAAGGGATTGACGCCAAGCAAACTACGGTTGAATTCTAAGTTCAAGGTATTGACGGGACTGTTGCGTAAATTGTGAGAAAATATTTCTTATAAGTCGTCGAATGGGTAATTCCGTTTTGTTCATAGTGAAATACTGTCGGTTAATCCCGATTATTAATCCTATGTAAGTAGAGATACCTCGTAAATTTTCATAACATGTGATTTTGACAGTACTGATTAGACCTAGATTTTTAATTCCGCTTATCAAATCTTAAATTATTTTTGATAAAAACCCTAAAATTAACCTAGGCAATACGATCCTTATTTTTTTTCAATTGTTTATTCATTATCTCTTTAAGCGTGCTGAGATTTCAATTAAAAAATAAAGATACTGCAAGCACGTGTTTTGTGTACACGATGACTGTATGCACTAATTTATTGGTAAGAGAGACCGTAAAATTCTAATTTTGTTCGTGTAGTATTGTTATTTATTGAAACATTTAAGTAAATACTAACACCAGAAACAAAAGAGAATTGTTAAAAAGGAGAACAAACAAACATGTTATTCAAAAATGATTACAAATTTATATTATAGCACCCAAGTGGAAGGAAGTACAACTACAACAACAAACAATTGAAACATAAGTTACACCAATCTAAAGAATCAACAACAACAGAAGTATATAAAATTTGAAGAAAGCCCTTTAAAATAATCAAACATACATAATAACAATGAATTTGTAATTATATTTTGCACTCAAACATTTAATCGAATACGTACGTGGAGGGAGAAAGAGATATCTTACCGATGGCTTTGTATAATAGCAGAGTAGATGCACTCAAAACCACAATGATGATGGATATAGATCAATAAGCAACAAAGTAAAAGCCTAAAAATTAACATGAGGAAGATCAACTGATATCCATCATGGTGCGAAAATGAAGACAGCTTCTATGCCAAAAGCGCCCTACTATTAAAATCAAAGAGTTGAGGAGATCTGGCTATTCTAACCGGTGGTAGAGGACTGGCAATTGAATCAATAAGCGCTGGTACGAAGGAAGTGCCGAGGGAGTTCCGGTATTTGAATTTTCCGCTGTTCGATGAGAAAAAAGCATCCGTGAACGAAAAGTACCTATATACTGTTCATAGTAATCTAGATCCCATCCCGTGAACATTTTGTTGTTCGGGTCCAGCCCCGAAAGTGCTTATAGAAACTAATGAATCGGATTTTACACAATCATCAGAAGGTGACGATGAAACCGGCCCAGGTGACAGATCACTGAGTACAACTTATTAAACGGAAACTACGAACAAGATCTTAGACTCAATCATCCACAGCTCCAGGATTAATGTTTTGTTTTTTTTGCTGGAGTCATGAATCGCCTCTTTGCACAATTTTTTTCGAATCAACCTTTTTTCCGTTTTCCTCTTTTTAGTAGAAAGCGAAATGAGAATCGTAGTAGTAGTTCCACGTCCCCTCTCGCCCCTTAAACCAACCAAAAAGGAGAAGGCGCGTTTTCGCTGAAACATGAGTTGGCTTTTCCAGTATCTATAGAATGAGCACTATGAACTAGATTCAATCGCGATCGATCAAGCACTTAATAATAATGAAAAGGCTACAACTTTATGTCATTACTCCCATAAAGAATGCGCAGGAGAGGACTCTAATTCATGCCAATGGAAGCAGTTTCAAAGAAGCAAGCTCGATAAAAGGAATTAGAGGAAGAATGCAAGCAACGGATATAAGCGTCCTAGCGTAGCGCAAAATCCGGACGGGGCGTGGTGGACCCCTAGATGCCGTAGCCTTTCATACAGTATGCTACTACGCTATCTAGCTTGCTTGAGCTTACTTTAAAAGGGCTTGCCTTATCTGCTTGAGTGCTCCAGTCCAGCGCTGGAGTTCCTTAATGCAGCTGGAGGGCTTACTGGCTATAGTTTAGTTTGAGGGGGCTTTCGTTCGCAACAAGGTAGCCGTATGGAAAACCTATGGGCTGGTTCTCCTTAGTCATTCCACGCTCAAGTCAGTCTGAGCGCGACACCAGACCAAGAACTATATCGACACATTATGCAACAGGACACACGGTGAGATATAGTAAGTAAACCCACACAGGCCACCCAAGCTGCACCCAACTAGGGAATGGAAGCATATCCATGCTACAATGCTCTGGCTCACCACCCATTTTGATACCCTCGATACCGCCGCTTCTTAGTATTAAGCGCTCGTGTCTACTATTATCGTAGATTTATTCTTCTGACTTCTGAAGATTATCCATAAGTATATGATCCTCTAACACAGTATTATCAATAACTGAATGATATTTATATCGTATCAACAACATAAAGATTTGTTTCATGCTTATGATGTATTCCGAATCTAGACACCTATAATAGTTACGACTTATATCGGTAATAAAGACAGGCAATAACCCCCACCAAAGAATGGGAATGAACGAAATAGGTACATCTCCGGGCATGAGGAAGAGGTTTTTGATGGACCAACCTACTCCATATCGAATTGAATAAGAGAGTCCTAAACTACCAGTGAATGAAGGAAGATCCAACCCAAGGAACTGCTCCCAAGCACCATAAACATCTCTTCTCTGACAACGACTTGGAAACGATATCAGAATCCTGCGGGCACTCAGGACAACCAAGTGACAAGAATGCAAACTTCCACTTTGAAAACTCAAAACCACAATGATGATGGATATAGATCAATAAGCAACAAAGTAAAAGCCTAAAAATTAACATGAGGAAGATCGACTGATATCCATCATGGTACAACTTTTAGTAAAATCATGGTAGAGAGTTTGAAAAAATATGGAAAGAGGAACATACTTGATACAATTGAATTGAAGGGTTCAACAAATGGAACACGATAACAATCACAAAATTAATATCAAGAGAAGAAAAGAAAATTTGAAAAATCTAACCAATTGAAAGACTATAAGGTTGAAAATAAAAAAAAGAAAGACTAATTAAGGTTGAGTAAAAGATTGTAAAAAGACGCCTAAATGAGTGAAGAAGAAACCTGTGGCATGAACATGGAGAAAAATCAGAGCATATGAAGAGAAGGGTAACCGTTCTCTTTCATCAGAAACCGTTCGTGAAGGGGGTGATGGATGAAAATTAAATGCCATTATTACTATTCAAAACGTGGCATACACAGGATAAATCTTTGTCACTCCTAGAGTAATATTATATACTAGTAAGTACATAGATAGATACCGAATGCCTTCTCAAGGCTGCAAATCCAATGTTGACATTAAATTCATTGGTCAATTTGTAGATTCCTCTTGTTAGATTCCATGATCAGTAACAAGTGATGAACTAGCTTAATTTCCATGGAAGTTGTGGTTCTCAAATTACCAACTAACAGTTAAAAATGGAAAGAGTACGTCTTAATTAGTTGGGCAAGTTAATTGCAAAGTCAATTAAGTTATCTGCTGCACGTACATTATTTTGTAACCTAGCTAGCTTGTTACAAGAACCAATCCATCTTAATCTCATCAGATTCCTGTACGTTTTACAGTCCTTAATCATAATAGCCAATCATCACTCTCCAATAAAATATGTGTTCAAATAAATAAAAATAAATAAAGAGATCAATAAAAGTAATCCCTTTGTTCATCATATTATATTATATTATATTATGGGAGGATATATAGTTACACAAGTTAGCTAGCAGATCATTCAATTAATTTTGTATTGAATATATTAATTAACTCATTCTTATTAGACCTGGCTTGATATATATATATATATATATCATTCAAACATCGACTAGTTACGCTATATATATATATTAGAGCGCGCTGAGGAGTCGTATGTTTAATTCATCTCGATCTCTAGCTTGAATAATTCACAATATTGAATATTACAAAGAACCTTAATTTGTTTCTCGATCGATCTTTCTAATGCTCGATCAAGTCGCCCTTGACATCTCTTCTTTAATTACTAAAGACTAACCACGTACAAATAATTAGTATAGTGCATGCTGTCTAATTTTTATCCCATTAATTCTTAATTCTTGAATGCCCTTTAATTTCTTGCTGCTGGTTCTCATAAATTAGAAGGGTACGTGCACTTTCAGATTTTAATTTTACATACATGATCATTTTGTGAAAAATAATTTTTAATATAGTATCTGAGCCCTAGTATATATGTATAAAGTTCAAATTTTGATATTTCAATTAATTTGGATGAAAATTGTCAAGTGATTTGTTATTTCCATCCTTTTTGTATGTTTATTGAAGGGCTCAATCCATTGTAGATGTCTCTGTCTAATATGCAATCAAACCAATTATCCTTCAAATTAATCTGATCAACACAAAATACATATCTATGCATGTACGACATCGTTAATACGAATTAAGGCGACGTTGCAAAAGAAACTACATATAGAAAATTTTTGGTTGACATAAATAATTTTCATGTAAAAAATGAGAATCATGCAACAAACAAGTTCATATATAGAAGAACTAAATCATGTATTTAGACCCCTTGTGAGGTTAAGGGGGTAAAGTCTTCGTGTTGTAACAGTTAATAAATGGATACCCCATACATATATATATATATATAGGGTCATATTAACATGTGTCTTAAGGGCACAAGCTAAGTACCTATTTTTTGAAATAATTAACACCCAACATACATTAAATATGACACAGATTCTCATACAAGATTTAATTATTTTTATTATAGTTTTAACATGTTCCCTTATCATTTTTCATATATATACTAGTCGTAATTCATGTTAGATATATTATCTTTGAAAAAATATCATGCAATTTCAATCATGCAATATTTTATCTTTTATATATTTATAACACTCAAAAATCTTTACCCTTTATTATATAGAATATAGATCAAACCTCCTGGCCAAGGCAGTCATTTAATAGAACAAAAAAAAAAATAAGAGCGTGTTCGATCTGTTCAATGCAAAAATAATATAATGAAATTGTTTTCAACATAAAAGGCTTATCGATCATGAAAATGAAAAACTTCATGCCTATTTTGTTGGTATAACAAATGACAGAAATTAACTACGCTGTTTTATGGTACATGTACAACTAGTTGCATAAAGATCCTGAAAACATAGCCGCAAGGGTTTGTCTAGTTGCTAAGGAAGGTGATTCCTCTCCTTATCAATTAGAGTTCAATCATTGCGGGTAGCATTCAACAAGGAGTTTAAACTCCAAAATGCACCGGACCACGAAAGACAATGAGTCCCACTAGGCCAATGTTGAGAAGTGTGCCCTTATGAGTTGAAACAAAAAAATATGAAAAATGACAAAATCTTTATGAGATTTTATTTTATAATGGCAACTAAATATATATTTTTGTATTTTCTTTACAAACTAAAACTTCTGATACCATTTAAATTTAAGTTGCGAAAAAATTGAATTTCCGTATCACTACGGACTTCCAACTCATGCATCCATAAAAGTAAGTATACTAAGGGACGTACGCACTTGAGTCCGAGGGGGTACAGTCGTAACTCCTCAATTTTTGGATTTTTTTCACATATATATATATATATATATATTTATATTAATTAAAAATATTTTATATTTGGTATTTATAATAAATAATATGATACTTTTGACCATTAATTAAACATACTATTCATTTCATCTCAAATTAAGAGTAGCACTAACACTGATTCAATTTAATCGATCAGTACTCACGATTCCAACTTATTAATTATTTTTTTATTATTGTTGATCTATTATTATGTGCAAAAAAAAATGAGACTGTAAGAATCTTCGTGTTAAAGAAAATTGTCACTCCTTATTTGAAACAAAGTGAGTAGTTTTTACGTACGTTGACAATACGATTTATTTTTGTGAATGCTGAAGCAATTAATTCTAATATTTAAACATGACATTATACTTTTAATAATTAATTAACATTTTTGTAAATGCGACACCAAAAATTGTTTTAGCAATAAGTGCAACATTCTTTATTTCTAAAATTTCTATAACTTTGTTTGAACTTTTAGGCTTGGCTTGATAACAAGAAAAACGCTTGATTTATATAAGAAGTTGGAAAATAAGTTAAAGCATGTGATGAGATGCATGTTTTCTATCTTATGCTCATTTTCATTAGTAGATGTCATACATCCTTTATTATTTTGTGTGAAAAAAAATTCTTTCTCAACCACCATAGAAAAAATTACAAAGTAAGAAAATATCTTCAACTTATTTTTCTACTTTTTACAAAAGTCAACTATTTTCTTATTTCATCATGTTATCAACCAAAACCTTAATGTTTGTCTTTGTTCTTGTGAGGTAAAGATATATGGATAAATAATTCTCAACAATTAAGTTCATGAAGATATTTTTTTTCAAATAATGTTTTTTTTAAAATGCCTATTATACATATATATGAATGTAATTTTTCATTTCACTTATATGTTTGTAATTTGCATATTCTTTGTGTGATAATTTATAAAGTAAGATTAATTTTACAACATTTTATGTATGTATTTGTTTAACAAACTTCTGCGTACGTCCCTGAGTATACTACGATACAAATTTTTAAGGGTATTTTTATTTGTACCTACGTCATTATTCAACTCACCCCACTAAAATTAATAAAAAAACACCATAAACTAAGCCAAACGAATTATTCCTCTTTTCCCCTTTTCAACTCCACCGACTTCCCCCTTTTCTCCTTTCCCACTTTTAACTCGGCCATTCACCAACTCCTCCACCTCTCTCACTTTCTCTCAACCATCATCAAGTTTTTAAGGTTTTAAAAAGGATAAATGATCATGGATATTTTAAGGCTTCCCTATAAGTCTAAGAGAAGAAATTTGGTCAACATCACATTATGTTGGCTAATTAATCCAACAGGAAAAATTTATTTATGATGTGCGTGTATATATAAAATTCATAATACTTCAACTTATCTTCTCTCGATCTATATATGATTAATTAAGTATGTTCTCCTATCTTTGTTCACTTTATTATAACCCATCCAAAACATGAAGGGGGTTTATACCATGAATATTGTATTTATTGATGATGGAATGCTATTGTTGTTTGATTAGCTCTACCCAATGGGGGAGAAGAATATTCATAATAGCTTGCAAAGATATCAGAGGAAGAAGGGTGGTGGTTCGGCTTTGATATATGGTGAAAAGATTTATTTTAATGCCTTGTTTGGCATTAGAAGAAAAGGCGGGGTGAGAAGAATATATTTAGAAAAAATTAGTGGGTGAATTGAAAGTTATCTAATAGTCCGTTTGGATTGAAAGGCGTGAGTAAAAAGGAAATGATTAATCATGAAAGAAAGGAAAGGAAATGAATGGAATTGAATGGAATAAAATGAGTTTAATTTTATTATTGTTTGGATAGTTACGGAGGAAAATGAATGGAATGAAAATAACTCTATTTAGATAGAAAGGAGGAAATGAGGGAAAATAATGTAATTTATTAAAAAGGTAAATTGTTTGTTAAAAATGTTTCATTTCTTTCACAATCTTCCCAATATTATAAAGAAAGAAAGTAAGGAGAATAGAGAGGAATGACACTCCTTCCCACTCCTTCCATTTCCATTCCATTATCTCCAAATATTATATCCAAACAAAAGAAATACAATTATTCATCCTCTTTTCCTTTCCTTTCCGTCTCATTTCTTACATCTAAACAGACTGTAAAAATAAGGTGAAGATATTATTTTAATGGGTCTATTTAAAAACTCTCATTTTTAAGTATCTAACTTAAAACTTAAAAGTAAACGCTCATATTTATTGTGACTCGTAAGAGTACAATAATTTAAATATTTAAGTAAGCTCTGTTGGACCAAAGAAAAAAAAAGTAAGCTCTGCTCGTGTGTAAATAATTGAATAAAAAAATGGACAAAGTAACTTACTTGGGTAGTAATTGATTTAATTAAAACCAAAATGGGGAAGAATTAAAATACGCAGGCAGGGATGAGTGTATTGCGCCCCTTGCCGATAGCATTTAACGACGCACGTGGTGCACGTGGACGGCCAATCGGACTGACCCATGATTTTGTTGTTTGAATGTTCGGTACTTTGATTAAGACATCTTCCATTATTAAGTTTCGTTTAGTTTTTGAAAAATAAATTAATTAATTCTCTTATTTTTTTTATAGGAATAAAAATTAAAGTTTTTATCAAATTTTTTTTTATATATTTGGTAAAATATAGAAGGGACAATTAAAAAAATGTCTTATTAGAAAAAGATTTTCACATTAAAGTCAAGGAATATTTTTTTTGTAAATAAATGGCTTATTTTTTATTTTATTGATAATATGACATGTGTCTTTTTTTTTCATTGTAAAATGGCATCCCAACCTTTAAAATAAACTAAAAAATACCAATATGTATTAAAATATGGACTGCAATATAAACTTTGCGGTCTATATTTCACTGCAATATAAACTTTGCAGTTCATATTTCACTACAATATGAACTTTGCAGTCCATATTTTTTGTGCAAAATTCATATTGCAGTCCATATTTTATTGTAATGTGAACTTTGCAGTCCATATTTCTAGTGCAAAGTTTCATATTGCAGTCCATATTACACTGCAATTTGAACTTTACGGTTCATATTTTACTGCAATATGAACTTTGCAGTCCATATTTTTTGTGCAAATTTCATAAAGAAGGTAATTTAAGTAATATATAACATGTTTTTATTAATTAAATGAGATTTAAATTTATTCAAATACATTCATTTAAAATATAAAACAAAGTAGGCATCTTACACTAATTACCAATTAAAATAGGCCCTTCATTCAAAAAAATATTAATCATTGAATTTTTGGTAAAAATCAATGTGTAATAAGACATTCTACCTAATTTCTAGAATATAGAAAGTATTTGTGAAATATTATTTAATTTTTCTTTCAATGTTTGATTGGTATATAAAAGAAAAGTAAAATTATATTAACATTTTAATAATACTCTTGCATTTTAAAATAAAAACATCATAAAATTTCAAAGGTACGCCAATGTAGGTAGATATATTGCTGTTCAAAATTTTTGTCATAAATGTTAAAAAATCAGAAGAGAAAATTAATCCCACGAGGTCTAAGTGGATTGATTTTTCCCCCTACTTTTCCTTTTGTCAGGCAATTATTTTCGAAATTTATACTTATCAAATAAAAGAAAGTAATAACTTTTCATTTCTTGAACTCTTAAATCCGCAAATCAAATGAGACCTTAGTAGTGCAAAAGTGAATAATTATTATTTTGGGTTTAGTTTTAAGATTGGCCGAGAATTTCTCAATTCTTCAAGCCAAATTTTGGTAACTATAAAAATATTATGTAGTTAATAATAAGTGTGGTTTAAATTGTAAAATAAAATTAATTGAGGTACATAAAAATTAATCCCAATACTACCCCAAAGTCCTAGGCAAGGTAGTGGATGACGGCGTTACTGTGGCTGTGTAATAAATGTTCATAAGTTTTTTTTAAAGTCTCATTAATTTTCGTTTGATTTTTACTGCGTGTTTTTTAAACCATCATACTTTTTGACGTTTAAAAGTTATTTGAAGAAATCAATAAAATAATGGCACGGGAGGATTTAAGAGGGCGCCGAGGTGGGTTGTATGTTATTTCAAGTTTTTAATTTTTTTTCTTTGATGTTAATTAGAGTATTATTGGTATAAGAATAACTCATCCCAATATATATTATTAGTTCATTAATTACAAAAAGGACTTAGGTGGTAAGTATTTCTCAATTGGGGCAATTAAAAAAAAGGTCTTATTAGAAAAATATTTTCACACTAAAGCCAAGGAATAATTTTTTTCTAAATAAAGGGCTTATTTTTTATTTTATTAATAATATAACATGTTTCTTTTTTTTTCATTGTAAAATGACATCCCAACCCTTAAAATAAACTAAAAAATACCAATAGGTATTAAAATATGGACTGCAATATGAACTTTGCAGTCCATATTTCACTGCAATGTGAACTTTGCAGTCGATATTTCACTGCAATGTGAACTTTGCAGTCGATATTTTTGGTACAAAGTTCATATTGTAGTCCATATTTTACTGCAATGTGAACTTTGCAGTCCATATTTTTAGTGCAAAGTTCATATTGCAGTCCATATTTCACTGCAATATGAACTTTGCAGTCCATATTTCACTGCAATATAAACTTTGCAGTCCATATTTCACTGCAATATAAACTTTGCAGTCCATATTTTTTGTGCAAATTTCATAAAGAAGGGTAATTTAGGTAATACATAACATGTTTTTATTAATTAAATGATATTTAAATTTATTCAAATACATTCATTTAAAATATAAAACAAAATAGGCCTCTTACATTACCAATTAAAAATAGGCCATTCATTCAAAAAAATATTATTCATTGAATTTTTGGTAAAAATCAATGTGTAATAAGTCCTTCTACCTAATTTCTAGTTCTCAATTTAATTATGAGGTTTGTGAGGTCAAATCCCTCATATAACTTTAATTTTTGTTCTAACTCCTTTTTTCTCCTTTCCTTTTTCTTTTGTGTTTCTTCTATTTTGTTCTCATTTTTTTCTTTCTATCCCTTATGTTTGGGGTTTTTTTTAAAGGACAAACGTTACACTCTTTTTTTTAGGACAGTCATTTAAATTAATTAGTTCAGAGGATAACTTTTTAATTAAGGACAAAATATTAATTATTATATTATTTCAATTAATTAAGTTGAATTTCAATACTACCTTTCTTAAAGATAAATACAAAAAAAAGTATAAAAAAATCGAAAATAAATCAATGAAAATAAATTCAAACCAATACAAATGCATATCACAAGAAATCCAAACAAGAAGACAAACACAAAAATTATTCAAAAAACTCAAAGGATGTAAATGTTCTTATAATTAATTTTTTAGCAGATATATTAAACTGCTCTTTTCAATTTTCTGTAAGACATATTACGTTGTATCTTTTAAATTTTCTACTAGACATACAAAGTTATATTTTTAAAATTTTTTAGCAGACATATTAAGTTACATTTTTTCAATTTTCTAGTAGACATAATATAAAATAAGGATAAGCATTTCACCTTGTATATAATATGTCTTGAAACAAATTCATTCCATTGGTAAATCTTGTGCAAACCACCTCACAAACATGTATTCTCTTTGACATATTATTGCATTTCTTATTTATAAAGACTTTTTGGTATTTAGTAAGGTAAAAAACAAAGACATTTGAAAATGATATATCTATACCAATAAATAGTAACAACAATACTCTTTTAACAATATCATATTTACAAATGAGCAAAAGCATTGTTGAAAATTAACTAATTGATAATCATAACACAATAAAAACTAACTTTGCAAGACATTAAGCAATACATTAAATCAAATCAATGAAAATTGTGACAAATAAAGAAATCAATAAATATTACCTATTTCTCTGAATATGACATACCGGTGGATTATGGTATGAAAACTACCGTTTGGTTCACTTCAACTTCTCATTCGATATTCATAGAGCAAATTATACGGACAAGAAAATATTAACTCTTAAGTCTTAAATGACATGGGTCTAGTTAGAGAGATAAAGAGATTGAGTTTCCTTCTCTTCATAGTATTTGATTTCATCCACTTTGATTTCTAGTCAACTTATTGAGAGAAAAAAAAAATAATACCTATAATTTGAATTCAAAATAATTAAAGGGACAAAATTGTCAAATGACCCATAAAATAAAAGTAAAAAATAATTAATCAAAATAAACAAATTTGTCCTTGAAACTAATGTTCGAAAACTATTGTCCTTTATTATAACTAGGGGTTATATAGTGTCCTTCATTATTATTTTTTATTATGATAAATTTATGAATAACTTTAAATATTGATTATGATTATATCATTATTATGCTTGAATTTTTCACCATTATTAATAAAATTTCCATGATAAATTTGAGTTTCTATTAATATATTAATTATTAAGAAGTAGTTTACTAATATAGTGTAATAATTCTTTATTTTTTTTGTATATAAAAAATTGTAATAAAATATAGTATTTTCGACAGTAAAATTTTCAATAGTTCACTTCTTCAATTAAATTTTGGCGTATCTCTTTTTACAGCCCATCCCTTATAGAACCCCTAGATCCGCCCTTGAAGAATGGTGACATACACCAACTTATTTTTGTAAGTTAAGTGTAATGGTAGTTTCTCTCATGCTTTGGTTAATGGGTAGACCATAGACAAAATCATGTGTGTCTGTTTTCTCTCCACCCCATAAGTTAATAGGATAAATACCTCTGTTTTGTTGTCCCACCGCGACATGAAATATGCCAAAAAGGTAAGGTAAACTAAAGCTAAAATTACCTACCGACAATCTTTTACAATATCCAATATATCACGTGTAAGGATAGAATTGATACCCTTCCACTGCACATGATGTGTCGAGCCATCAAAGAATTTTGAATTCCCAGACATATGATGTATCGTGAGATGCCACGGACTTGGCCAACACATCATATGTTGTGTCAAAGTAAAAAAAAAAAAATTAGCTGTTGCACTATGCTTTGGTTGACACATCATGTGTCGAGTAAATCCTTTCATTTTTCTCCTGACATATCATATGTCATAAGATGCATTTTTACATTTTCACTGGTGCAGTTTTATACACATTGATAGGCTAAATACCAATTTTTATACTATACTTTTACATTATCCATTGAAATAGCCTAAAAGCTAGATAACCCCAAAAATAATATTAGTTATTATTTAATAAAACACGAATAATGATTAAAAAGAGAAAAGTACTTTTAAAGGAAATGATAAAGGAAAAACTCACTAAAAAACTTTTTAGTGTCATTCTTTCCTTTTATAAATACCTGACCATTTTTTGTATATTTTTATCCTAATTTAATATGGTTACACTTTTTTTAAGTACAAGCAATAGATAAATTCAAGTTTTATGAAGAAGGTAGTGGGAATAACACTTAAATCTTAAAGCTTTGATTGAATACTTGCACTTTTTATCATCTAAATTTAAACCTAAATTTCGAACAGGAGCGGAATATTATATAAATCCTTTTATACAATCAACCAAAAATACCATATTATTTTATAATAAAAAAAATAAGTTTATGTTTTGTAGTTTAGTTGTTTTCTTTTCTTTTTTTGTATTACAATTTTTTTTATGTAAAGTTTTAGAGGAATATATATTTATCGAGAGGCATGGGGGAGATAGACCAAGAGAAATAGCGAGTAGAGATCGCTTTCAAAAAAAAAAAGATAGAGTTTTTTCAAAAAATAAATAGAGAGAAAAATGTGAAAATATAAAATGGGAAAAAAGGATGGAGTGAAGTTTAAACATAGATTGATGGGCTACTAAACTAAATATTTTCCTACTCATCTAGACCGTGTACATTTATTTTGGGCCTTTTTAATGTTAACAGATTCACTACAAACTTGGACATTAGGGCCTTAAAATATATAAAGGTGGGCGGGTGGCTTGAGTACAATGGTACGGGAGAGGTCTGGGGCATTTTGGGGTACTAAAATTGATTATCAATAGTATACAAAGTGAAAAATTAATAAATAGCCTCATTTTAATTAATTAAGAGTCACGTCTCCTTTAAACATTTTAGATTAGGGTGATTTTATATCTATCCACAATATTTTGTAGTTAATTCGCGTTGCCTACTAAATTAATTCGTAAATGTAGATAGACTGACAAAAAATATTATTAATTTAATTTTATAAATATTATTTTATTAATAATTTAATATTAAAAAATTCACTAGATTAATAAGTACATCCACTTTTATTAAATAAATAAAAATAGAGGCAATTAGTTTTAAAGACGAATATTCCTTTCCCTATTTATTTAAGAACAAAACTTTTATACCAACACTTTAAGGTCCAAAATTTTGTTTAAAATACAAACTTTTATGGATAAATAATTAATATAGCTACAAAACTAATTTATATTATTGTTATTCCTATAATATCACTATCATCTAATTGATTATTAAACTAATCTAAACTTTTAAAATCTTGCTAAAGATTAATATCTATAAAATCAAATTTGAAATTTAAATTTAAACAATCAAATAACTTCTAACAACTTAATTAATTACTAAAATATATAAAATCAAATAATTCAAAATTTAGATTTCAACAATCAAAAAAATTAGACAACCTAATCAATTTGATTATTAATTAAAAAGGGTGATTTTATTTCTATCAGTGAAATTTGTTAGTCTACCCTTCTTTTTGGGTTTTACTGAGATAATTTGTATTGCCCACTAAGTTTAACTACGTTGTTAGATAAACTTACAAAAAACAATATTGGAATAATTTTTATAAAATAATGATTATTTTTAATTCAATTGTAAATTATCCACTAAATTTTTACTTCTATCCACCGTCATATAAAATATCAAAGAGTAAACATAAATTGTATAATAAAATGATATTTCTAACATATATAATTTATTGTTAATTATATCAACTTTCCAGACTCGAGATTAGACTGTAGTCTATGATTCACATTTGTCTTTAGAATTGAGATTATATAATAATTCACATTAATCTTGGAATACTAATTAAACAGTAAATATAGTTTGAAACATTTGTAATACGTCTACAAAATTTAGTTCCTACCTAGAAGTAAATTAAAATTATAACTTTAATTACAGATTTATCATAGCAAACAAGAAAACAAACATATATTATAATCGAATGTTCTTCCTTTGACTTGAAAGGATTGAGATTGAAGGAAATGATGTTTGTTGCCTCCAGCCAGTAAGTCTTAATTAGTTTCTTAAGTTCTAATATTGCTTTATTTTTATTTATTTAGAGCCCTCATTGTATAGGGAAAAAAAATAGTAAACTCATTTGTTGAAAAAAATTATTCGTTAGTATTATGATGTAATAACATAAATTAATTCCACCTAGTTTTGTAGTATTGTATATTTTTTATAAATAATAAATCTATAGTACTTGTATCAATATATCTTTTAACAAATTAAGAAAATATATTATTAAGGAAGTATATTATAATTAGGAAACTAATTTTAAAAGTAAGGAAGTATATTCTAATTAGGAAACTAATTTTAAAAGTAAGGAAGTATATTCTAATTAGGAAACAAATTTTAAAAGTAAATACATTTAAAAGGATTATTAATTGGTGGATATACTTCTCAATTTTTATAAGGAAGTTTTGAGAAGTTTATTTCAATGTTAACATAAATCAAGGGTGGATAAACTGCAAAAATACGCAGATAGAAATAAAATTACCCTTTAGATTATAAGCTGGTAAATCTTATCGTACTAATAAGTTGATTTCTATTTTTTTTTATCATTAATTGAAATTAGTGTTTTTTAAAAATAAGTAAAATCAAATCATACCTTTTAGCCCGAAAATAAATTAAGAGCAGCATTTGATGTAATTTCAATCACACTTGAAATCTAATAGTACGTTCAAACTCTAAAGTTGTACTATCTCTATTTTAAATTGATAAATCTATTTTCTTCAAGATATCTCAAATTGATTGTTCCATTAATTATATTTTTTAAACATAATCGATGAACTAAATTTGTTATATTTTTGTAATTGGTGTTTTCTTTTAGGGTGCGTTTGATTGCAAGCATGCAATTTGCATACAAAGAAAATAAGTTCCAGGCATTTAAATTACCTAGAATTAAGTTGCATGGAAAATTCAATTAAATGTGTTTGATTAACTTAATTTTTTACCCGAAAAATATTTGTTGTATTGTAGCATTTTTAATATAGAAAAAATTATTGATACTTTTTTTTACATAATTTTATAGTCATGATGGATCTTGTTTAATTGATCTTGATTAATAGATTTTAAATATTAAATTTTTATTAAATTTTGAATTTTAAGTTATAGCATTTTTAATGTAAAAAATGGGTAAAATGTTATCTCGAAAACTGCACAATTGCCTGTAAAATAAATACAAGCCCCCTCCAAAGAAAATGTTTTCTTTGTTTTGGTGGAAAATGTGTGTGAGCAAAAGTGGAAAAATATTTTTTCTAGAAAAAAAAACCAATCAAACACTTTAAGTTGTCAACTCAAGTGGAAAATAGATATTTTTCATGGAAAAAAAAAGCGAATCAAACACATCCTTATAGTATGAAAGTTAAAACGAAAATAAATTTAAAATTAAATAAGGTAATTTTTTTTTTTAAATAAACCAATTTAACCCCTTCGAGCGGGAGAATCTTTGGGAACAAAGACGTAAGTAAAGTAAGATATAATTTGACAAGAACAGAGTATGATGTAGGGGTGGTCGCGGTTCGGTAACCGAACCGATTTGGTCGGTTTGTAAACCGAACCGAATTAGTCGGTATTCGTATACTCTAAACCGTAAACCGTACCGACACAGTCGGTAACCGATCTTCGGTAAACCGAACATTTCGGTCGGTTCGGTTTGTATTACCGAGAAACCGACCAGTACCAAAATCTGAGGAATGAACCAGAAAATCGAAAGAATTAAGCTATTCATCCTTACTGAACAGAGTAGTCTCGAGATAATATATATGGTTTTTTAATGGTCTCATCACATTAATTTAGTAGAGAATTTCATGGTTATATCTACCATTTCAAACTTAATATATAGGAAAGCTATCATCAAGTAACACTAAGGCCCAACTCCCAAGCATCTGAATCTGAAGCTTAGTGACAGTAGAAAGCAAATAAAAATCCTTCCAGCTCACCTGATATCAACGGCAACTGGAGGATGGAGGGGGAGGGACAGACGGACGAACATAGTGAAAAAACATAGCGTGAGGGAAAGACAGAGTGAGGAGTAGACGACGGCCTCAACAAAGCAAACCGGAAGAGACATCGCAAGGAGGGAGTGGACAGAGGAAGAGGGTTTGGTGATGGAGACTCAGCACACTCGATTGCTAAATAAATAATTGACAGTAGACTATTGGTAAATTAGTAAATTAAGTAAATTTATAAATGTATTATTTTTTTGCTAATGGTCGGTCGGTCGGTTAAAACCGCACATAGGCATAATTTAAACCGCTACCGTTACCGAGTTAGGTCGGTAACCGAGTGTTCGGTTACCGATCAAATAATGGTCGGTTCGGTCGGTTGGCGGTCGGTTTTCGATTTTCGGTATGAAATTGCCACCCCTAGTATGATGTACGAAAATGTTTGTTGCATCGTTTTTTGGGGATTTTTATTTTTTTTGAAAAAAAAAAACACCATTAACGACCTCATTATGGAACTTAAGTAAACATATGCATCAAAATTTTAAATAGTTGTTCTTAAATATATCTATATTATTCTTTTTATTTTTATAAAAGTTAAAATCTAAATTAAACGAATCTAAAGATTAGTTTAGAATACTTTCTTCTTTCCCTTCTCACAAAAAAAAAATTATATCCTAACAAAAAAACGTCACCTATTATTTTTGAACTATCTTAAATGTACACAATAATTTATTTTTTCACCTCAATTAATATTATATTTGTTGTAGGTAATGACATTAACACTTTACAAAAGTACTCTAACACATCAAAATTATTTTTAGTAACACTTTATATAAATCTTTTGAAACATTTTTTTATCACTAAAGATGATTTTGGTGTGCTATAATACTTTTTTGTGGAGTGTTAATGTGATTACCTGTTGTTTACCCTAAAATTATTTAAGCTTACCTTGATTTTATCATAACTAAATCACAGGCACACGCATCGCATGTGTTATTTAGATATATTTAGTTCAAACTAAAATATAAAATGAAGATATTAAATGGTATAGTGGTTAAGTAATAAGTTATTTTGTTAAAAGTTCAAGGAACTCTCGGCTGTTGAAGTTGGTGGCTTTATATTATAGTAGATATGCACCCCACTATTTCTCTTATTTTATTTTCTTCTTAGTCCACCCTCCACTGCAGCAAAACATAATATAAATACAGTGGTTTTGCGTTATCCTCGGAAGCAAAAGCCAAATAAACTATATACAATCAAAACCAATTATAAGAAGCAATACTTGTGTTATAACTTAATATTATTTTTACAATAATTTCTAGATTTATGAATAATGATTACTCATTGATCATTGCATTAGTTATATAGTTTGATTCAATATTAAGGATTGAAATATACTCTTCTTTTTTTTTGCATATTTTTAAAGATAAATGAAATCTAATGGATAGGTGTTTTTAACATAATTTTACTTAATGGTATATACGACACATAAATATAAAAGTTTGATGATTAGAACACGCTGTGCTAGTGATTAAACGTCATTTTTTGGCTAAAAAAAATGTTTTTATGAACCACTTTCATTGCAAAAAGTGAACTATTATGACTTGTATTTGATATTTATTTGTACGAGTTTAATTATTTTTATATTGTAGCTCAAATTTAATTGTGTTATTTTTTTATGATTAGTAAAATATGAAAAGTGAACTACTTTTGTCAAGCATGATAAATAATCCATTTGATGGTTTTAATCGTCAATGAACCATGAGTTCAGAAAAAGTTTTATCAAGACAATAATGAATTTCATGGATATGTAATAATAATAATAATAATAAAAAAAAAAAAGGTCTTATTAAATTACAAGGGGTGGCTTGAATTTTTTTGATAAAAAATGTTGGAGTAAAATGCATATTTTCTCTTATTGGGTGAAAAGAATATGTTTGTGGGTTTATATAAGATTTTTATGATTTTATTTTAGCGATGACAGAAGATAACATCTCTATAATACATTCAGTAATTTTATTTTTTTTAACATAGTGAGGCGAGGAGGAGAAAGTTTTCTTTTATTAGAGTAAGACTAATTTCATAAATTTATTTAAAAACTCCCATTTTAAATTAAGTAAATTATCACTGGAAATAAACATGGAGCTAAAGTATTCTATATAAAACATAGACATTGTGGGAGGATAGTTTTGTACATGGGCTTCAGCCCAAACCTAACGCACAAACTGTGGGCCTGCCTTAGGGTGAGAACCCTTGGTCGGCTGCATTGTCTTCTGGCCAATGAGAGAGAGAATGTTTTACTGATCGGATAAAAAGAAGATCAATCTGACCACCACCTACCAAGCTGTGGATAAGAGATAGCTGAGCTGGAGGATAGACAATATAAAATAGCCATTTCAGTTAGTGTGAACAGGGTTCTAGACACATGTAACCATGGAATATTGATTAAGCTTATCTTTTTTATAGTAATTTCATACCTTACCAAACCATATCCAAATTGTATAAATAGAACAAGATAAACCCATAGTAAAGGATCAATGGATTTACTGTTACACGGCATTCTCTTTATACTTTCTCTCGCTAAAAGCTTAACTACATCCATTGTAAGAGCATACTTTTGGCCATTAGAGCTTAGTAAAGAACAAAAACACACACACACTCAGGGATGACGTACTGTTGGATTGGGAATAACAGCCATTGGAGGAATCTACCCCCACAAACAAAAATCACTCTCTCATTACTATCAATTTACTGTTTATTATCGCCATCTTTGCTAAATCTGGTTATCAACTTTATCGATTTGGGCCAATTCAACTTTATTTGAAATTGGTAAAATTTTTACAATCTACATACATGGCATGTTTCATATATTTGAAAATTGAAAAAAGAAGATAAAATAAACGATTGAAAGATGTCCCCATTAATCACCACTAATTTCATCTACTTCTGTTATTAGGTAATGAACAGCAATATAAGAGAATATACTTTAGTTTATTTGGTGTATCGCATAATTATATGTTCATGTAGACCGAATACCGAATGCAATAATTTATTACTTTAATGGTGTGTTTGACACGCCGAATTAGAGAATCGGATAGGATTATTTAATCCCATCCGGACAGGATAAAACAATCCCACCTCTTATGCGAGATTCGTTAATCCCCCTCTTGATGGGATAAGAAACTTTAGTAGGATAAATAATCCATCCGGATATCCAATCCCGACGAACACTAAGCATGGGATAGGATAAAGTTATCATATCCCACCCTCTTATTTTACACGTCAAACGCAGCCTAACATTATTATTCTTTTACACCTCTGTTACAATAATTCTATATGGAATTTTTTTATTCACTCTAATATATATATATATATATATTAAGTATTAGTTTGATTCGAATTTTTATTTGTTTATAAGATTCAAAATAATAATTTTACATGAAAGATTTTGAGCCCATCAACTTCCAAGTTTAACTTATTGATATAAATTATAAGAAATAATTTACCAATTTTACATTTATGGGAACAAACATAAACTCTTACTAAATGAGTACTAAATGTGTACCGAATATTTCTTCTTTCAAAAAATATTTTATAGCAGTTATTCAATTTTATTTTATTTTATTACAAAAGTTTTTGTTCAAAATTAAGTACAATGAAAAAAATTGTGTCAGAAAGTCACACTTAGTCTCTATTAATGGTATGTTAACTGGTCCCTATTAAGGGCTCGTTTGGTTTGAGTTTTAAAAAACAAATTGTCATTTCTTATTCTTGGAAACCTTCTTTTCATGAATTTATGATTCCATTTCAATTTTTGGTTAATGTAACAATGCTTGCTCTTAATTAATCTATAATTACTAAAATACCCTCAACAGAGAACAAGGAACAAATAACAGACCCATAACATATATGGGTTACATACACGTCTTAAATAGAGATTCGCTCATAAGATGAGGAAAAACGACAACTAAACAAATCTGGTAAAATATAAAGCTCATGGGTGTGATCTGAAAAGTATAAAAAGGAAATATGTGGGTATTCTACATACATATATATATATATGCTTATTTATATACATATGTATACATATATATTAGTAATGCCCGAATCTACGGCACCAAAAAAAAAATTAGTTTAGAAAGGAACGGACTTGATACAAGTTTAGTTAAACTAAAACTCAACCTATCTAAAAATGAAATTAACCCAACCTAGCTTTGGCATAAAAGATGGTTAACTTTGAAAATGCGAAACTTCCGCATTTATTATATGGCTGAACTCAACATGTCTTGATATGTACCGATATATTGTAATTATATAGTGTTACAAAAGTATTTAAAGAAAAATAATTATATAGTGGTATCAACGGGTTAAATTTACATGAACCTGAACTCAACCAAATTCAAGTTGTATTTGTATTACTTATACCTACCATAATTTAAAAACAAACACCCATTAGGGTTTGTTTGAAAACTCGCTAAGTTGGATTTTTTGTTATCCTAATTACTGTATATTTTAAAGTAATTTTGACTTTTACCAAACCAAATGATATGGTTCATATTTTTCATTAGGGGTTTTTTGAGTTTGTCACCTTAATAATATCCATAATTTGAATTATCTCTGCCTTGCTAATATGGGGTATCTTAAAT
Organism: Lonicera japonica; assembly: GCA_021464415.1. Lineage (NCBI taxonomy): Eukaryota > Viridiplantae > Streptophyta > Magnoliopsida > Dipsacales > Caprifoliaceae > Lonicera > Lonicera japonica. The sequence continues at coordinate 6,044,533 of CM038467.1, read as the reverse complement.
TATGGGTATTATTAAAGGGATAACTTAAAAAAAAACTCATCATGCATTTATTGCTAAGTCTTTTTACTTTTGCATTAGGATTAATTTATTTTAAAATCTACGTATACAAAGTATCACAAATTATAAAAATAAACACCAATTAAAATTTATTTACTTTATTTATACATATTATTTCAAATTATGAAGTCTCATTCATTGTAACACAAAGTATTTAAACATTTTCTTAAAATAAATAAACATGTTTATGTGTTTTTCTAAAAAACTAAAATGATACATATATGTTATTTATTTAAATGAAAATGCTCGTTTATCTTATTACAGGAATTAATCAGATCAAATAACTTATTCAAACAAAAATATGGCCTTGCAAGTATTAAAAACATAAAAAAATAAAAGAAGCAAATAATAAATAACTATATATCCATAGTTAAATAACTTGAAAGATTATTGCATTACACTTTTCATAATTCAAAATAAGAAAAGAAAAAAAATTAATTAAGAAAAGAAAAAGATGTTATGTCCACCTTCTGTCATGGTTGTATTCCACCCATTTATATATCTTATTGTGATGGTTGGAAAATTATATAAAAAAGCAAAAGTTTTATTATTTAATCATCAATTGTATAAAAAGATAAAAAAATTTACACCCATTCTTTTATACCTCATTTTGAAATTCTATATCCTAAAATATTTTAATTTGATACGGAATTTTATATCTCTTTTTTGTCTTTTTAAAGCCCTTTTTTTTGTAAAAGAACAAAAAATAACTTACCATCATTTTTGGCTATAGCAAAACATAGGGTAACTCAAAATTTTTTTTAGTGTTCTGTAAAATTAATTTAGATGGAGGTGTAAAAATGTGCTAGTAAGTTTAAATAACTAGACAATTTATAGTGGATATTTTATTTGTTTCATAAAGTGAACATAAATTTACTGACAATTATTCAAAAAATATTATGACTTAATATATTGACAAGGGTGGTGCTAATAAGGGGAAAGAGGAATTGATCCCTCATTGATTTTCAATTTTTTTAAACTACATAGGGGTATTTTTCAAAAAATAAAAAATTACATAAGGACTTATGTATAAAACTTTATACTTTAAAATATCTAAGTGTAAATTTGACCCCAGGGAGAGGCCATATGATTCTTAGTGCATAACGGAATTTAAACTTTAGGGACCATTTAAAACTTTAAATTTCACTTAAATCTTCCCATATACTCCATTTCATTCCTCATATCATATTTCATTTTCTTTTCTGTTATCTCTTTTTTTTACTTTTTTATTTTGCTCTTCACTTGTTTTGTTGCTTTGTACCTTTACCTCCACCGGCTCCCACTGCCATTCGCCACATGCCATAGGTGAGTATATTTCTTGATCTTTCTTAATATCAGGTGTATTTCTTTATTAATATCAAGTGTATTTCTTGATTAATATTAAGTCTATTTCTTAATATTAGGTTTATCTTTTACTTAATTGCCTAGTATTGTTTCTATTCTCGATTAACCGCATAATATGAAGAAAAAATTAGTGATCGTATTGCCTAGGTTGATTTTAGAATTTTTATCAAAAACAAGTTTGGGTTTGATTAGCGAAATTAAAACCCTAAATCTAATCAAATTTTAATTATGTCAAAATCATGTTAAATCAAACAATCCCACAAAAGCAACCCACAATACAAAGAATAACAAGGTATTCAAACTTGCATATGACTAATCCATGAGATTAATCGACAGTACTTTATTATGATCAAAACGGACTTACAGACTCGATGACTTACAATAATTGCTTCCCCACAATTTATGCAACAATCTCGTCAATCCCTTTAATATATAATCCAATCGCAACTGACTTGGCGTAACGCTTCTCGCTTTTTGGGTTTACCCATCGCCTATTTCTACTCACTTTATCATAATTCTTCATCCTTTGTTCGCGATCTCCCTTATTGCAAGTTTGCCACTTCGCTCACCCAGTCTCCAATCACAACCGAAAACACTCCCACTAGATTGTGAACTTTGAAACCCTAATTCTTAAATTTGAAAAAAAATATAATCTCTATGGCATGTAAACAAAATTTAGACAGTGTCTCAAAACTCTAAAAAAATAATTATACCGTTTATATATATTTTTATCTCAAATCTCTCTAAAATCATGTATTTTTGTCACAAACCAATGAGTTATATTTATAAAAAAATATTGAGTCAAAGTTCTTTTTGAAATTGGTTTAAAACATTTAAAAATATTTTTTTGCGATAAAAAACGTGTATAGGAATTTACTGCATTTTATGACGGTTTTCTATTTTTTCTATTATACTCGTTTTTCGTCGTTTTAAGCCTGTTTGAACTCCGATTTTGCCCAAATTTCAAAAGCAACCTATGGAACATGTTATACATGTAAAAATTATTATTTTTCATTAATTTGTGTCGGCAAGACTTCTCAAATTTCGGAATTTTTTTGATAAAAACACTTAAAAATCATGTTTAACTCAAAAGACTTTTTATTTCAATTTTAACGCTCAACCACCACCTATATTTTGAATCAAGCCATATAACAAACTTACCTTGGGTCTTGAATTATATATGATACATCCGGTAATTTCGGCGAACTTCCGTTGATTTTTGTATCTTCAAATCTTTAATTCGACTTAAATAATTACAATGAAAAAAATATTTTTTGAATCGGAACCAAGCCAACTAAAAATATAAATCTAACATAATATTAAGTCTATGTTAGATTAATTGAAGAATTGACAGTAATTACTCAATATTAAGTATAATTTTCATTGTACAATGAAAAATATATTTATTTTTTTTAATTGAAGTATATTCGATGGTATTAGATTAGACTAGATTGTGAGATTTTAATTGAGATTTCATGGTCACAGGTTGGAAAATGCCAAAAATATATGGCTTGGGAAAAAAAACATAAAAAGGGTAGGAAATTTTGCTTTTTTAAATTGGCACGTTTTGGTACGACTAAAAACCGTTCCAAAAAAGTGACAAAAAATAAACTGCACGACAGGATTAATTAAAAAGGACACGTGTCAGATGACTTGGAAATTGGGCAAAAAGAAGAAACGCATCTGGCACGATTTTGGAGTGTACATACTCGATATAACTAAAATACTCTGGAAAATTCTAAAATGATTTATTTCACCTGAATCAAATTTGCAGTGTACATACTCGATACAACTAAAATACTAATTGTACGAAGTTATCCATTGTAGAAGAATGCAGTACAATCGTCGTAACAAATATTTGTTTAAGGAACGAAATATAAATAATATCATTTGCCATGTGTCTTTAAAAAAAATCCTTAAAAGGATTTTCAATATTAGCAGTGTATATGGATATATTATTAGAGACTTCTAAAGAGTTCGACGAAATTGCTAACTATTTAAAGAAGAAATTTGAAATGAAATACCTTGAAAAAATGAAAGTGTGTCTCGATTTGCAGATCAAGAGAAGTTTTAGTGGGATATTATTAATACATCAATTTAACTATAAATAATATGTTGAAACATTTTAGTACGGATAAGGCACAACCATCGAGCACTCCTATGGTTGTCTGGTCTTTACACATAAATAAAAATCCATATTGTCCTAAAGAAGAATATAAAAAAGTATTAGTCCCAAAGTGCTATACTTAAATGCAATTGGTACTTATCATAATGCATTGGCCCAGACATTTCCTTATAAGGGAAGGGCTCTTATGACTTCTCGATTCCTTTCTACTGCTAATCTTTCTACTATTATGGCTCGTTTGATTTGGGTATTAAAAAGTAGGATGGGATTGTTAATACCACTTTTTTTACAATACCTTGTTTGATTTGCACAAATGTGCTGGGATTACTAATACCGGTACTAACTTATAACACAAATGTAATGTTTACTGATTGGGTATTAAATTCCATTTGATAACTGAATAAGAAATCGAATTCCATTAGTAGGTGTGGATAGGGGATAAGATCATTTAGATACTTTATATATAGACTCACAAGGATTTCTTAATGTTCATACATTTAATCAATATTAGATTGGATTTTTAATTTACTTTAAATAAAATAGATATAGAAAAAGTGCAAAAAAAATTTCTTTTCAGCAACCTCTCGTCAAGAATATGAGATACCATCTCCCAACTGTCTCTGCGAAACATTCGGGAGATGGTATTGTTGACTTGATTAATATATAGCTTAGCACTAACGAAATGACACTGGATATATATCAAACTTATCATCAAACATTCATGAGGAACCACTTATTTAATTTGATTTTATTCACATAACTTTTATGGTTCAAATCTGATAGATTATGCTGATTTATGATATTTTTCTGATTCTCATAATGTATGATCTCAAACAGGTTAAGTAATTCTTAGTGGTAATGCTGTCATTTTTTTGTGATATAAAAGCAAATTTTAAGGGCCATTTATTATAACAGTTCCAAAATTTGAGTTATTTATTAAGCTAATTGGGAATGTATATAGTTGAAATCTTTATTTCAATATATTCGTAACTCTTGTCATTTATTTTATATTATAGTTGTTATGGGTGTTATCTATGAAGACAACACAACTTGTGTAACATATATTTAAGAAAGTTTAATCAAAGGTGACAAAAATATACACGTTTTACCAAAACTTTAGAGTTATTGGACAATTGTCCCCATTAATTATATAGAAACTGATCTTGCCCCTCAAAATTTTATATATTGCAGGTTTGGCCCTCATGTAGGATGTTTTCCATCCATTAACTAATGTACGACGCCCCTCAACTTATAAAGATATAGCTTTATCACCAATTTCAATAGATTTGCACAACATTTTACTAGTGAAATAATTTTATATCAAGAATCCGCATAACGGATGACACAACTTATAACTCCACCTTGAGAATATTTATTTTGTTTTATTTGTCAAACTAGCCTCCACTTTTCGTCATATTATTAGATTAACGGATTCATAACCTTTGTCTCATTCAAACATTTCCTCCTACCTTGTCTAAAAAAACAAAAAAAAAACATTTCCTTCTACCATTAAACACTAACATCATCTTTTAACAAAAAAAAAATAATTTTTTTTTTTTTAGTTCCTATGTCCAAATTATTAAAATTACTGTATTATTATTATTTGTAAAATATAAAGGCAAATTATTATAAAATATTTAATTTGGAACAAAGAAAGGATATTTACTTAAACTGGGCCGGGCCGGGCCAATGCATAAGCCCCGAGAAAACCTCGATAGGGTCGCGTAGGTTTGCAGCTAACCATTGAGATAAAAAGGGCGCGAAACTCCACAACTACAACGAACACGAAAGTAGAGTAGAGAAAGTGAGTGAGAGCCCCCCAGCCGACTGAATAAATGCCGGAACTTCCAGAGGTAGAAGCGGCTAGAAGAGCCATAGAGGACCACTGTATCGGAAAGAAGATCAAACGATCTCTCATCGCCGATGATTCCAAAGTCGTCGAAGGCGTTTCTCCTTCCGACTTCGAAGCGTCTCTACTTGGCAAGACCATCGTCGCCGCTCACCGCAAGGGAAAGAACATGTGGATCCAACTCAACTCTCCTCCTTTCCCTTCCTTCCAGTTCGGTAAGACACCAAACCCTATAATTTCAGTCATTCTGTATTATCCTTGTTATATACAACACTTTGTTTGGAAATTAGGTTAAATATTTAAGTAGTAGTGTGACATTTATTTTCCAAGAGAATCTATGCAAATTAACGACGGTTTCATGATCTTTTTCTGGCTCAGGGGTTTTGATTTTCCCTGGCCTACAGACCTACAACGGCGCTTGCATGAATTTTTAGTTTTATCATTGATATGTTGTGCGCGCTGCTTTACTTTCTTCTCTATCAGAACTTTTTGATTTTAGGGTTTAGCGCGAAGGTGATGATGTTTGGTCGCCGAGGAACACGTAGGAGAGAAGAATGTGCCGTTTTTAAATATTTTACTCATTTATTTTTTGTTAACTTCTTGTGCTGAAATTTCTAAAACCTTATTCCAATGAATCAAGTATAACTTAGGCAACAATTTGGCTTTATACAATAAGAAAACAAAGGTCCAATTCATATGCGTTGTATTTGATGTTTCGGTTTATTAAATATGGAAAGGTCATCTTAATTCTTAATTCCATCCAAATTGTTTTGTTGAACTCAGTTTTGTTGGCATGCGTCCTAAATTATTAGAACGGTCGGATTTGGGCTTTTAAATTATTAAGTTTTCCTATTCTTCCTCTGTTTCTTAATGGATGTAAATTTACAGGTCTTTTTTCCCCACTTAGCTATATTATTTATTTGTCCAATTGTATACACTAATGGTAACATGTGCTCTGGTTCAAGTTGACCTCTTATGCATCTTTCATCTAGACCTTCCGATCTTTTATTGCTTATACTTTGTTAGGATTGAAAAACTATTCTCCCTGATTGTACGGATTTATTGCTGTCTTTAGGAATGGCGGGGGCTATATATATTAAGGGTGTTGCAGTTACAAAATATAAGAGGTGAGGTTTTACCATCTTACCACCTGTATTTGTAGTTACTAAGATTAAAATGCATTATTTCTTAATCTGATTAAATGTGCAACACCTGATGCTTGGCTCAACCTATGTTTCTTGGTTCTCCCATTATTGCTCTTACTTGGTTGAGCGGTTGGAGTTATATACAACAACATATAATGTTTTATACTCCCTCCGTCCCACAAAGATAGACTCATTTTCCATTTTTATCCGTCCCAAATTATAGACCACTTGCTTTTTAAAGAATGCACTACAATTTCATTTTTCCTAATATACCCTTATTTAATTACATTGTTATCAACTCCAAAAGAGTAATCAACTCCAAAATTTCCCTCACATTTTCTTGGGGCATGTGATTTCAATCCAATGTATTCATTATAGAAAGAAAGTAAATGAGGGTATAATAGGAAAATTGTGAAAAAAAATTATGGTTTCAATTACATTAAATGAAGTTTCTTAATCTGTGTGAAAAAAAAATGGGTCTATCTTTGTGGGACGGAGGGAGCACTAACAAATGTTTTTTGGAAGACAGCCAAGCAATCGTTTGTTGTATGTTTTATAAGTGGGATCATGAAATTATCTCTCGACAAAATTCCCTTTTAACCTTCTGTGCCAGAGTGGTATTTTTTAGCCGCTATGTGGGCATTCGCTGTGGAAGCTTTTAGGCGCTTCAGCTCTGATCTTCACTCTTCAGTGTGATTGGAGAGCATTTCTTAAACTGTTTTATTGTGTAGGACATTGTAGGAGAGGAGTAGGATGACTGACTGGGAATAAGTTGTAGGATCTTTGTAGATGCATTATTTTGGATATCTTTTAGTTGCTTTTCTTAAATAGGAATAGAAGTATGTTCAAAGAAAATATGGTATTGACTGATATCTGGGGGAAAGAGCCTCTTTATGACCTTTTCCATCTATGCATTTCGGTGATGTGTCACTATGTCGTGTTCCTCCCCCAAAGAGAATAGAACAAAAGGTCTTCCTATCTGTGTGGGCTACTTGTTCTCCCCGTGGACTTCTCTGATATAAAAAGTTTGCTTGTTATCGTAGGAAAATAAAAGGAGAATAATACCTTACAAAAATCTGTTACTGATAAAAAAGACATTAGAGTTTGCACATCTGATTGTAATAAATTATCTCATTGCTTACAGGTCTGCCGTAAAAGACACAGACGAGTGGCCTTCCAAGTATTCAAAGTTTTTTATTGAAGTAAGAATTCCTCCCCATCATGATTTGACTGATATATTTCTTCTTTTATATATGTAGTCATGCAAACGGGTGCGCCAATGGCACATTTTAAGAACCCATAAATGGAAAGAGAATGCAGTTAATCATTAAGAACTAAAGTGAAGCTCTTGTTTATATTATATTAGTATCATTGAACAACATAAATTATAATCTTCATTCCAACACAGAAAAATAAATAAAAGCTAAAAATCAAGCCAGCTCTACTGACATAACACTGATCTCAGGGAAAAAAAACTTAAGGTAATAATCAAAGAGTGATGTAGTGATGCTGTACAGCCCTCATGCACCAGAGTTTGATCATTTCAGCCTTAAGGATGAAAGGGAAAAAACAGAGTTTGATCTGATCATTTCATCCTTAAGGATGAAAGGGCAAAGACAGGAATGGTCAAAGATAATAAAGAAGGGAGAGAACGTAGGAAAGAGGGACAGATTGATGAGTTTTTCCTCATTTGATGAAGGATGGTCAGTTTTGTCACCCTGATACTTAATAAAGAGACGATACAAAAGCCATTAAGCTCTCTATAAGTCCAAAGCCTAATCTATGAAAGTACTTGACACCTAAGGTTGCATGTCCTGTAGCCTGTCTCTTGAATTTTACAACAATGACAAAACACTATGGCGCACAGTAAAAAATCTGCTAATTTGTTCTGCATTGAGCATAAGGCAAGCATTTTAATCTTCTTTGTATCTTGTTAGTTCTCTTGGCCTTTTGTGGACTGTGGTCTGCATCAAAGAGTTGCCAAACATGGAGGCGTGCTTACTATAGCACAGGGAATGGTTTTTGGTTTGTTAGCCGTAGTTTTTTGTACAAAAAGTACTTAATATTGTTTGCACATGATACATTGATACTAGGGATTATGAATTGAGTTATTAAAGTTATTATTGCAAGTGTGCTAACATTTTATGCTTGCATTATTGATCATATTTTCCCTTCAGTGAGTTGCGTGTTTCAGTTGTGTACTTCCAAATCATCAGTAATAATATTTTAATAATATTCTGTATATCTAGAGTTAGCTTCTGAATATACACATACATGTATAGCATCATTAATAACATTTTAACAAATCAATCCTACTTTGTGCAGCTAGATGATGGGTTGGAGCTATCATTCACTGATAAGAGGCGATTTGCAAAAGTTCGCTTACTCGAAAATGTATTATGATAACATATACCCATCCCTGTGGAAGTTTATTTGTGTTTGTGCCTTGGGCAGGTATCCAATATACTGATGATTTTGTTGTTACAGCCCGCTTCTGTGCCCCCGATATCTGAGCTTGGTCCAGATGCATTATTGGAACCTATGTCAGTAGACGAGTTCGTTAACTCCTTGAGCAAGAAGAAGGTTGGGATCAAAGCTATTCTACTTGATCAGGTTGAGTACCACTTTGCTTTTCCTATCAATTTCAACATGTATTCTGCAAACCCTAGTTCTGCAAATGAAATGAAAAACCAATTCACCTTTTTTTTTACCACCGGAGAACTCCTAATTCTGTGGATAAGTTCTCTGTGATTCACAGTGTTATGTTTCTCATAAAACAAAATATTGCAAGTTTTTGTATTTGAACATTGTGCAGAGACAAGAACCACCATTTTTTTTTTTGTTTTGAAGATGTGAATCACAAGGTAGTGATTACATCAAATGCTACCATATTTCATTTTAGAGTGAACTTTGAAATTCTTAGTGCTATTCGTCTTTGCAGAGTTATATCTCAGGTATTGGCAATTGGATTGCGGATGAAGTGCTCTACCAAGTTAGTCTTTCTACACTCCATAACGGTTCTTTGAACCACATAAGTTTTTTTTTGGTTAAATGCTTTGTCTAATGCATAATTGTTGTTTAGTCTAGACAACCAAAACTTGCAAATGAGAATATGTTGTATAGTTTGCATAATTTTTACTTAACAGTTAACCTGTACTCTTTCTATCCCTTAAACTTGTTAGTTTGATGAAGGGGAGGAAACCGATTTCGTCACGTTTTCATGTTCCAATTCTGTAACAAAGAGAGAAAATTACTGAAATGAACATGGATATATGATCTGAAAATTTGTAATTATTGAAATGATATTTTTGCACCTGGCAATATTGGCTTGTTTTGGTGAAATTTGAGTTGTCAAATTTGGCCAACTTGGTAACCCCTCTCTGTGTGTATTTTGTGTTAATTTTTTTTGGTACACGTATTTGTGTTAATTAACTTGGACCTCTGCCAAGTAGAGCATCATTGGACCATTAACTCTATGACCAACCTCTGTTTCTCTCTACTCCCTTCACTGCAATGCTCACCATGAGCACCATGCACGATCTCAATCCCAGCACTTTTGATCCAACTTGAATTGACTACAAACAGATTGAAAGAAGATTTTGCATGAAGTGAGAATTTTAAGTGGGTTGAGAGAAAAATCTGAGATTTGTGATAGGTGATTTATGTACAAGATCTTTATGACTTGACTTGTTTCAATGGATCTTCACGTTACTGGGGATTTATGCATTCCCTATTCATCTGATAATCTTTGGTGAAACACTGTTATTATTGTAATAATTTTGTTTCTTTTTTTCCCCAGGCAAGAATCCATCCACAGCAAACTGCTTCCAGCCTGTCCAGAGAAAACTGTGCAACATTAAGCAAGTGTATTATAGAGGTGGGTAATTGTATCCTACTCCAGACTGCTTGGTTTCTGTCTTGTTCTGTCTGATTTAAGCAATCATTTGTTTCTTTGTTTTTTGATTTTTGAGTTAAAGCAATCATTGTTTAAGGCCAGTATAGAAGACAATACTTGTAGGTTATTCAATACGCAGTTGAAGTTGATGCGGCCTGCAGTCGATTCCCACAGGAATGGATGTTTCATTTTCGATGGGGCAAAAAAGCCGGAAAAGTTGATGGTAAGGTCGTTTTATAATATGGTTAATTTATTGACCAAAAAAATGATTTTACAGGTCATTGAAAAAGCTGTTGAAGTTGGGGCTGATAGTAATCAATTTCCTAGTAATTGGATTTTCCATTCCCGGGAAAAGAAGCCTGGCAAGGCTTTTGTTGATGGTTTGGCTCTTGACTTTAGTGATACTTTTTCATGGCATTAGTATTAAAGTGGTTACTACCCTCCACATGAGTGTTATTATTTGCCAGCATCTAAAAGAGCTTATATGTTTCTTAACTAATTACTGAGAGTGCATTTTTTGAAGACAATGCTGAGAAAAAGTACTCAAGCTGTGTGAACAACAGATTAATGCTGAGGCCTCAACTTTTTAAAACTCTATATTCTGTATGATCAGCTTTTTTTTTTTTTTTTTTTAATCAGAACTTAGAATTTATAAATCAAACAGTATACTAGAACAACCTTTTCAATGCGAATTAGGAATACTACCTTTATCAACCCTAACTATCCCCCTCAACAACTGAGGAAACTCATAAGCTAGAAAATACACATTTCTTCTGAATCCTTCATCCTCAATTTGCTTAGAAATCCACACCCTTGTTGTTTTCTATACGAGGACCAAACCCAATACATGTTTGGAATTCGGAATAAAGCCAACACATGAATAAAGAACTTGTACTTCCTCTTTAGTCCGAAGTACACAATTTATGTCTCCCTGGCATTGAAAATAGTGAGTTGATTTGTATCCATGCTTGTACATCCATTTCAAGTTCCAACTCAATTTTACATTTGCATTTTTTTACCAACCTGCCTTTTTGTTATAATCACTTTCTTCAGATAAAAAAATTTGACACTTTCCATTTTGTTGCAGGGAAGAAAATTGAATTTATCACTGCTGGCGGCAGGGTATGTTTTGTAAAAAAGTGATGCTGGGCACACAAATGGAACACAAAATTTTAGTTTACAAATGCATATGATTGGTCAAGAACTGGAACCTACAAGAAAGTAGCTTTTTGTTTTTAGGACAAAACAACAAAGTAGTTGAAGTCATTTCGATGTTGACAATTACAGTAACTGACACATCATTTTGTGTGTGTACTTTTTGCGCGCACAGCATTTGTGTTTGTAAAATGTGTCTTTATATTGTTTTTATTGCTCTATATGTTAATATGAGGATTCCTGTTGTCTTCTGTCTCAGACAACAGCTTATGTACCTGAGTTACAAAAGCTAACTGGAGGTCAAATTGCGAAAGCACCGGCTAAACCACAGAAGGGAACTAAGAAAAAGAAAGATGGAGATAGTGATGATGATATGGATGAACCAGGAAACGAGGAAGAGGAAAATGAAAAAAATGTTAAACCAAAAGGGAGGAACACTAGCAGGGGTGGTAAGAAGCCTCTTGCAAAGAGAAAGTCTGATGGAAGTGATGATGAAAGTTCAGACAATGATAACAGTGATGATGATGATGATCCAAAGGGAAAAAATAAAGGAGGTAAGAAACCTCAGAGTAAGAAAAGTAGAGGTGGTAAGAAACCTCCTGCAAAAAGGAAGTCCGAGGAAAGTGATGACAATGATGGTGATGATAGCAGTGGTGATGATGGTGATAAGAAGAACACGGCAAAGAAAAAACAACAGAATGTGGAGAATCCGCTGAAGAAAAAAGTTAAGACTAGTCAAAAGCAGCCAAAGAAGAGAGCAAAATAGGAAGGGTATGGGCCTAGTCTTTCCATGTTTTGCTAATTATGGAGGGTATGGTATGTTTGCGTAGTTTATGGTTCTCTTTTTTTCTTTTGGGATATATAATCATTCTAGGTGAATCCTTCCTTTTCTAATTAACTGGCCTTGATCATCTTGTAGACGACTTTGTAATATGTCGGCAAGTACACTTGCTATGATATTGTATCTACGTACCCACCTATGCTCCAATCTGGAAAATTTTGTACATTGAGGCCATGTGACTGTTACTTTTCTAAGGCTTGCTGTATTTTATAATTCTTGCCGTGCCTTCTTTAAGTTTCATTTCAAGGTATGATTTTTTACTGTAAATGCTGCTGGTGGTGGTGGAATGTTTCTTTGCTCGTAGGTGGTAGGTTATCGTTCTACTAGTTTCATCACAGCCTTTTGAAATAGTTACAGTGACCTTCCATAAAATGTGTTATGTGAATATTCACCTAACTTGATTCCCAACAGTTTTTCGAGGTCATAAGAGGATTAGAACTTGTCTTGAGATTGGAAGAAGCTATGTAAAGAATTCAAAACTTGTTGCTGTTCTATATACTAGGGTTTCATGACAATGAAATGCTTAATATTATTGACAACCATTCTTACCTTGTCCCAAAGAATCAAATTAAGAGTCACTACTTGATTTTTGACACTTTAGAGAACACTAATTCAAGGTAATCAATAATTAAGAATCATACTTGTTTACTATCTTGGTAATAATACATTGATTATGAACTCCAACGAAAATATGGATTGTAATTTAAGACTTTCAAGTTAGGAGCGTGACTCATTTGATGGTTTGAGTTTTCATTTGATCTAAATGGTGACTTGATTTTTGACACTTTACAGAATTCAAGGTAATCAATAATTAAGAATCATACTTGTATGCTATCTTGGTAATAATACATTGATTATGAACTCCAAAGAAAACATGGCTCATAATTTTAGACTTTCAAGTTAGGAGTGTGACTCATTTGGTGGTTTGAGTTTTCACTTTATCTAAATGGCGATTTCACAAGGAAAGCTTGAATACCATCAACTCTTGATTCAAACCTTTTGATATGAATGAGTGACTAACAATTTAGGAATTAAGGAAAGAACTAAAACTCAAACCAAACAAGCAATAAATTTGGAACGGAGTAATTGATAGTTTTGCAATGCTGATATTGACCATCTTTTGATGCTAGTACACAAGAAGATGAACCTATTCCTTTCATGTGGTCTTCAGAGAAGCAAATCGCTGAGAAATCACATATTCCAGATGAAACTCAACTGTTCAAATACTAGATATACACATTTCATTCGAAATTCACAAATAATTATAAGTTGATTTTTTTACTGTCTTCAAATAGCTGAAGGAAAATTGCAAGGGTAAAGCAGATTTATGTTTCCAGGAGGAGAAATGAATACACTATTTACCTTTGATTAACACATAAAAAAAATGACAGTTACCGTACACATATCAGAAAAAGAACATTCTCAGAGCATCAACGACTTTCTCGGGCCTGTGGAAATAATATAGAGTCAGAGTTAGAAATTGTGCAGTACTCCATCTGTCGCTAATTAAAAAGTTCATGTTTTACTTTCACTTTTTTTAGGATTAAATTTCATTACAATTGATGGTTTAGAATTAAAACTTGTATCTTATCATGCATTTTGGCATGCTTATTATGTTTTGAAGAAGTACATCCCAAAACATAATAGTGGACTCTTAATTTGTGACAAAAGGAGTATAGATATCTGTTAATATATCGTGTTGGGAACTAGTTACCAGTCCTCTTGTGGCATATGACCAGCACCTTCAATTAATTTAAGCTTCACTGCACCAGGGTTACCATTTTTAAACTCTTCAGCAATTGATTGAGGAAGATATTTGTCCGACATCCCCCAGGCAACTAACACTTCTGTATCCCACCTGAAACCAAGAATCCAGTTTTTTCATAAAGCTGGTCAGTAGAAGAATTGCAACCAAAAAATTGGCTAAAAACTGGATTGTTTCGAGTTTCCGTTCATTACTGGAATTCTAAATTGGTAATTTCACACTAAGAGTCTCTTATCCTTCATGTCAAGTGGTTGAATCATAAGTTGACCAGGCTCAAACTTTCCATGGGAAATTACCATTTTAGATTTCAATCACGAACAAAAAGTCGAACCGAACGAGCGCTAAGGGGCTTGGAACCAAAAAATTAACAAGAAATTATGTATGTACCATTGTACCACCAAAATAGTCCATTTTTAACCAAAGAAAGTTAGGAGAAATAAAAATAAAAACATCAGTGACTATTCCACCTTTCATTTCAACCTTTAGGTCTGTTTGATAACAACCTGAAAAAATTTTCTTCTTAAACTACCAAAGAAAATATCTTCATGGAAAAAGTCACAATGTAAAAAGACATCTCACCACATGCCTCAACTTATTTTTCAACTTTTCAAAAATCAACTGTTTGATATTTTCTTTGGAAAATATTAAAAATATCTTCATGGAAAATAAAAACATCAGTGACTATTCCACCTTTCCATGTCAACATGGAAAAGGAAAATAAAAACAGTTGATTTTTGAAAAGTTGAAAAATAAGTTGAGGCATGTGGTGAGATGTCTTTTTACTTTGTGACTTTTTCTGAAGATATTTTCTTTGGTAGTTTAAGAAGAAAATTTTTTCACAAAAAATAATAAAGGATGGAGTACATCTACTCACAAAAATGAGCATGAAATGGAGAGCATTTCATCACATGCCAACTTATTTTCCATCTTTTTACTCAAATCAAGTATTTTTACTTTCCTTTTCCATGTTATCAAACGGAGCCTTAGTATCATAAAAATTCCTACGGGGAAACTTGCCAAATCTTTCCCGTCCATTACATCCAACCAAGAGCTACAAAAAGCTACCGGGATACACAAGTAACCTTTCAAAATAGACATTTAGGTACCAACGGTCCTTTATCTAGTGTATTGCTTTTATCAAGAATTTCTGTGCTCATTTTGTCACTTTACCCCCTACGTGCATGTCATTAAGGGATAATAATACCTTCTGGATGAAAAGCCATCCGCTATTTGGCTGGATATATCTCTGAAGTTGATTTTTCTTGCAGCTTCAAGCAAAGCTGAAACACGGAGATAAAATGACTTCAATACATAAGAGCACCCAATACTGCCTATAACACTTCTATTTGTGGTTAAGTGTATCAAAGTTTTATAAAAACATGCATATGAAGGTCAGTTTTTAGCCACCACTCAATGAACATATAAAAATTAGCTTTGTTGAATAATGAAATTTTAAATAAAAAGTTGTAGTCAAGAAAATTCAGTCACATTCAATGATATAAGTGCATAATGAAGATTTAAAGAAAGCTAATTAGAACTAAAAGTCGCTTAGGTTTGTTTTCATGTATGTGCACTTTATAAATGAAACTTAACGCTTCAAATTGATTTAACATGTCTCTCACTTTTTTTTACTTATCATGGTAATATTATGGGGAGGTAGTACTACAAACCAAATCCTGGTCCACTGCTTGACAAATATGGTAATCGATACACATCTGCCTTCTCCAGCTTCAAGACATAACTGCCAAAAGAATAATAATTTATCAGATTGTTTTACTTAATCAAAATAACTCAATCTCATCTAATTCAATAAAATAATTATCAAGTGTACACAACATTAAAGAAGTGTAACAAATATCAATGATACATGAATCTAGACTATACAGATTGTTTTTAGTAATTTATGAGGAGTTTGACATAGAACTTCATTAGAAATCCTCTTATTTCGAATTAGAATGAGAGACAAATAAGAAATTGATCAAGGACAGATAAATCCGAAACTCAGAAATCCAATTAAAACTAGTAATTTCTTACAGTAAAAGATGCAGGATACATACGCGCTACCTGCTTCAATAAAGCGCTCGGCCATTACGGCATTCTGGCACGTAAATTCACCAAAGAGTGGAATTCTGGGGGCAAAAAGAAGGTGAAGAAAACATAAACCCATGCAAATAAATACCAAAATATTTATGACAATTTCAAATAAAAAATAAGATTCATCATCATGTTTTGAAATAATATATTCATTGGTACTTTTATAACCTCAGTTGCTGAAACAATCCAGGAATGGGAGATGAAACTGTCAATGGACTGTTCATAATTGCGAGCTTCAATATCTTGCCTTCGTTTTTCAAGGCCCAAGTTAGTCCATACGAACCTACAAGGAATCCCTACATGAATGTGCAAAAACGGTTAGATTTATGGAGCTAGCGTGATATCATTTCTGAAAAGGAATCTAGGTGTATTACATAAGAATGAAAAAAATACGAGTTAAAACACTCATAACCAAATGCAATAGAATGCCTTGTTGATGTAAAATTACCCCTTACAGTATATGGATATGGACTGAGAATATATTCAGCACAATCACTAATTATAAATCTTCCGTCTCGGTTAGATTAGTTCAAACCTGAACTACCAGATAGAAAGGAGATTTAACTCCCAGCACGCCTAATAAATTATCCAGTTCTTCATGGAACTCTTTTTCTGCCACAATAATGTTGTTAAGAAGATTTTAGAGACTAAAAAACATAGAGCTCCAAAAGACAATAAAATGTGATAATTTATTGAGATCTCCTTGGGAAACAACAAAACAAACCGGTGTAGTCAAAACCATATCCAGGTTGTGGTTTGTCACTGAAACCAAATCCTATCCAATCTGGTGCAAAGCAATGGAACCCAGCATCTGCCATCTACTCAATCAAAAAAAAGGTTCTAATGAGCAAAGCAATTAAGCAACAAACATTAAAGAACAGATAAAGTTATTACGCATACAATGCCCACTGCCTAGATAAAGTTCATATTACATTCTTGGGTTTTTAACAACCATGTTTTTTTTTAAAGTGAGCACCATGGTACTGTAATTAATAGAATTCCACCAGATATATTTATGATGATTATAAGTGCAATCAGCAACATAACCTGAGACATAACAACTCGATAGCTGTAAGACTGGGTCGGAGCTCCATGAAGGAAGACAACTGTTCCACGACGGCTGTCGAACGATCCTGCAGTGTCAAATTTAATTGTTGATTGTGCTAAGGAAAAAGTATGTTACAACAAAAGAAAGTTTACCTGTTTCTCTAACAAACCATCTAAGCTTCCCAGATCTGATGTAAGAGCCATATTCCTTTCCCTTGTCTTCTGTTCTCTAGAATTCAATAATTGTGCAGGTTAAAAGGATAGGAAAAAAAAATCTTAAAACAATTTGGCAATATAAGCATGCGGATAATGCTATATAATTGAAAACAACACCAAATGAAATATAATATATATATATATATAGACAGTTGAGAAAAATGCTCTTGAATGAGCATCCGAATTGCATCAGAGGTTTGAAAACCAACACAACTGAGGCCAGCAGAAGAATAACAACCAACAATTGACAAAAATCTTGGAAGTTTTGTTGTGTATTCTTCTCAAAAAGGGAGAATATAAATTTAGGAGTCTAGCTTTAAAATAAGAAACGACAGCTCTGTAAAACCTATTAATTAGTTAAATTACTGCATACAAGAAGCTTAACACATATACACTAAACATATGATCTAAATTGGATTAAAAAACTAGTCCTCGTCAAACTAAGTTCGAGACTGGGAGAAAACAAAATAGGAAGAGACATCTGTCTTTATTCTTTACTATCTTCACTCAAGTTAATTTTGGTGTTTCACTAATAGCCTCACACCGTCGGAGGTGGTTTGGTTCAAGTTTTTGCTTGTCCTTGAAATTCTAAATTGGTAAATTCACGATAGGAGTTGAATCATAAGTTGATGAAACTTAATCTTTCCGTATGAAATTACCATTTTAGATTTCAGGAAGGAACAAAAACTCGAACCAAACCAACACTCAAATGTAGAACTTGCTGCTCACTTGACATTGCTAATAAAAGTAAAAAATAAATAAATTCTTACACCTCAATACTACAATTCCTTTGGAAACTACAAAGAACAGTAGGAATTGGGAAATTTTCAAGTGAAAAGCTGTATGAATTTTAAGATAGAGATAGAGATATACGTAAAGCATTTGGCCGACGTTTCCATCCTCAGCGGGTGATTCGGGGAGCTGAATGGAGCTTCTGCTCGAGGGATTATCGGTAACGAAGCCAAAAGGGTTGAATGCTGCTGGTGTATCCTCCTCGTCTTTCTCCGTAGCTTTAGCAATAATTGTGGCTGCTCTTCTCTTTCTACAATAATAATTATTTCTGACGGTGGTAGTGGTGATCTTGTTCTTTATCGTGTAATTTGTTGATGATGATGATGATGAATTTGAAGGAGAAGAAGAAGAGGAGGAGGAGGTTGGGAAATTCAGAGGAGAAAGGAGAGAGAAAGCCATTTGTTTGGTTTCAGAGGTGGAGGAACTCGTTTCAGACCCAACCAACACCACTAGTACTAGCTCGAGTGAACAGGGGCGGTCCTACACTAGGGCAAATGGGGGCAATTGCCCCCAGTTGGCATAAGGACTTATGTGTGAGGGTACCTAAGTGTAATAACAACAAAATTATCAAACCCCGCCCACTTGCCAGTTTCCACTGCCGAGATCAGATTTCATTTAATTATCAGACTTCTTTTACTCGTCTTCAATAATATTAATAAGAAGCACGTGCTATAATACTTTCAAAATATAAAATCTCGTAAAATTTTATTGTAATTTGTAAGTATTAAGTATTTTAAGACTTTTAATTGTATCAAATATTATTATTAATGCGATTATGTTTGTGGTTAAATTTTTTCTTGGTTATTGATGTGTTTTAAATATATTTTTGTTTGTTTTGAATTTCGCCCCCAGTTGATTAAATTTCTGGGTCCGCCACTGCGAGTGAATCTTCGTAATTTGGACTTTTCTACATTTTCACCCTTAGGATCATTTTGTTTTGTCCACTTGAGATTTTAGATTTAAGCGGCGTAAATGTTATTTACTTAGTAAAAAATTTAAGGACATGTTTGGTGGCTTTTTATTTTATTTTTTATTTTTTTAAATTTTAAAAATTTAATTTAAAATTAAATCTATTTTCACACTTTTCGAAATTTATTTCACTTTATTTTCTCTTTTTAAATTTTTTTTTAAAATACCATAACTTTAAATTCAAAAATCAAAATTAAATAAAAAATATATATTTAAAACATACTCGCCTAGATTTATAAAATAAGATCCATTGTGACTATTTTTTGAAAATTTTTTATAAAATTTTTAGTTGATTGAAAAAAACTCAAAAATAAATACAAATCCACTTTTCAACATACTTCAAAATTCTACCAAATACCATATTTTAAAAACTCAACTCAAAACATACACCAAACATCACCTAAGTGTTTATCGTTTAAATTTAAAAATTTACATTCAAAATTTAATGGGGATAAATTAAAAAAAAACAACTTGAAATATGACTTTATGTGTAATATTTTTCTTGATATTTCAATTTTTTTAATTTTATCCCTAAAGTATATTAAGTGAAGTATTTTAAACCCTGGTGTTAACACCGTTAATGATTCCATCTAATTTTTTTACATTTAAACCCCTAAACTTTAAAAATTGATATTAAACCCCTTTAATTTATATTTTGTTAACACTTAACCCAATTTTTATTAATCTTTATCACCACCTTCTTCAACTCACTTCCATCCACCTTTTCTCTCTCCTCCCAATCCCAAAGACAAGAAGATTTCTTTTGGTAGAAAAGAATATTTCTAAATGAATTTGATATTTATACGAGGACCTTAAAATCGACCACAACTCATCGAAAAGTAAAATCATCTAAGGTCATTAGAGTTTTGAGTACCTTAAAATTTAAATTCTTAATTGAATACCTCAAGATTTTAATAGACTTTCTAAAATTTTAACGGAAGACCCATAGACTCTAAAAATTCAAAAGAATCTTATAGTATCTAATTTGAATACGCCCTACTAAGATGACAAAATTTATAATTAATGAGAATTGATAAATTAAAAAAATTAAAATATCTTATTTTCGATAATATCCATACATGAACAACATATTTCATTTCGAGAGGGAAGGACGGAAAGGGCGAGTATAATGGGTGTTAAAAAAAAGTAATTAATTTGGAGAGAAATAGTTAATAAGTGAAATTGGAGGATGAAGGAAAATAAAAGTTTCATAAAATTTAAATTCTTTAATTTAACGTAAGACTTTAAATTACATTAGTTTTATGAGATTTTAACAATTGCATGATTTTAAAATCTCACATAATTTTAAAATGTCAGAAGAAAATTGAAAAGAACAATTTAAATTTAGAAACACAAAAATCTTTAAATTTCAACGGCAAAATTACGTAAAAGGAAACACACACCAAACTTTTGGATTTTATTTAGACCGTTTGTGTTTGAGATTGGGAGGAGAGAGAGAAGGTGGACGCAAGTGGGTTGAAGAAGGTGGTGACAAATATTAATAAAAATGGGGTTAAATGTTAACAAAATATAAATTAAAGGGGTTTAGTATCAATTTTAAAAGTTTAGGGGGTTAAATGTAAAAAAAAAACTGGATGGAATCATTAACGGTGTTAGCGCCAGGGTTTAAAATGCTACACTTAATGAACTTTAGGGGTAAAATTTAGAAAATTGAAACATTAGGGGAAACATTGAACATAAGGTCATACTTCAGGTTTTTTTTTTTGTATTTATCCCAAATTTTAAGTGACAAATTTGTCACTTAAATTTGAAAACTTAAAATTTCTCATTACAAAATACTTATTTTACCCCCATTTAAGCTTTAATCAAGTGATTTAAATATACTAATTGTTAACACCTCATTTTGCGACCCCCGCAAGAATCATGATAAATAAGCACGCATGCATGCACGAGCATTCTTATATGCATATATTATGTACATGTGATACAGGTCAAAGAAGAAAGCCGAAAGGACCCCGTATGAGAAGTTACAGAATCATCGAAAATTGCCGGAATCGAAAACCGTCAAAACTCCTGGAAACTTGTGAAATGAGAGCTACGCATTTTGGATCATCCTCAAACTTTGAGAGTTGTTAGACATTACCAAAATGAGTAGTATACTCAAAAATCAGCTCAATCCGACGGTCGGATCTTCGAAAATTCAGAAAATCATGAGTTTGTTTCGGGTTATAAAATGGAGGTATTCTCGAAGTTAAAATGGTCTAAAGTTTGGTCAGTAGATAGGTCTTATCATAGGGAAGAACATATTCAAAGTTCAGCTTTGTCGGACATGAGATCCTCAAGAATCAATATGTCTATCGTGCAATTCTAGTCGAAATGTCCTTCGTAGCAAATTAAAATAAATATAGGCCTTCCCGAATTCTGATCGACCTCAAATTTGTACACAAGCTAAAAACTATTTTAAGGGAAAACATAACCAAAATTCAGAATAATCCAACGGCTAGAAGTTCAGTTGTCGAGGTTGTTGTACGCAAGTACGTTTCATATGCGGGAACATATTCTTTGTACCAATCCGAGGAGACTGAGTCCTTCCCGAACTCCGATCGTCTTCAAATTTTTATAGTGTCTAAAAGAATTATATTGGTAATACGTATCCAAAAATAAGAATGATCCAACGGTTAGAACTTGACTTTTCGTGCAAACAAGTGATCTTGTCTACAACAAGTACCTTTCCTTCGCGGAAACAAACTCTTCATACCAATCAGAACAAAAGGAGATCTTCCCGAACTCTGATCAACCTGAAATTTTGATAAAATCTAGAAAACTTATATTCCCAACACATATCCAAAAATCAAGATGATCCAACGGTGGGAAGGCTTCACGATATGTTCCAAGAGTCCTAGTTGCAATCTCTTTTCTTGCTCTCCAAGTATTTTTTCAACTATAAATAAACCCCTCTTCCATTCATATTTTTCATCAACAATTAAGGGGATTTCGTGGTACACACCAAGAGATCATTATTCTCTCCTTTCAAGGAGGCTCAGGTATAATTTTCTCTTTCTTCTTTTATTTATTCATCAGTCTTATAATTCATATTCTTGTCTGCATAATTTCTATCACTTGATAGCTTTTCAAAACTTTTTTTCAAATTATTTTTCAAAACCAAAGGCATATAATAAACCCTAATCCAATTCCAAAATAGTATTATTACTTTATTACTTTTTCAAAAGTCTGGATTAGCGGTATTATTATACGAAGGAATCGATAATCGCTATATATTCAATCTAACTTATAGATTGCGGTGTGATGTGATAAATACTCAATTATGAGAGCACTAGTGCCATCTATACCGATTTAATCAACAGACTATGGTATACGATCGGTCAACTCCTCTCATATAATATCGAATATAAGATTTCACATTGAATTAGTTTCCGAAAAGCCTAATGCTTTACAAAATCACTTGTTTCATTACATATATTATTATTAAACTATATTTTTCAAATCACACACATACACATTTATTTTCAAAATCATGGGCAAACTAGGAAACACGTCGTTTTTATCCCAACCCCAAAATCCCGATTTCTAAAGTAAGCACAAAAAGCTGTAAAGTAATAGCAATAGCATGCAAGAACTGAATTATAACACGCGCATATCCTACTTAAGAGACCGAAAGGGCAAATTGGGTGCCTAACACCTTCCCGATTCGTAACTTAATCCCTGAACCTTCGAATCAACTGGTTTCGCATATATTGTGTATAAGAGGATATTTAGTCCATAAATACGTCTCTTTTACACAAACTTTTTGTTTGTTTAGTAAAACAAACTGACGACTCTTATTTTTTTCAAAACCCGATTTTCAAAACAATAACGGAATCTCCGTCCACGAGGACCCCCGGGCGTCGAGAATGCGGTTTCTCACACTAATAAAGGACAAATAGTCATTTAAAAAAATAGTTTTCAGATGTGTTATATTTAAATAAACAATTTTTTTCATATGCAATTTTCAAAAGTAAACAAACAATTTTTTCAATTTCAGTTTTCAGATGTTTTATCAAACCCCACCTTAATCTTTTGTATACTAACTTTATTTTGGTCCTCAAATTTTCTAGTTTATCCCAATTAGACCTTACATGGTTCTACAAATTTATTTTATTTTGTGTATAGGACAATAGTAATTTGTTTATAGTTTTAGTCCCTACTTTTTGTATAGCACCCCCCTTTTTCAGTAAATATTTATAATATATATGTGTCGATATGTTATTTGTTGAAAAAGATAATTTTTTTTGGTAATTACATCTCAAGGGATTCGAACACAAAGGTGATGTTTGGTTGATGTTTTGAGTTGAGTTTTTAAAATATGGTGTTTGGTAGAACTTGGAAGTATGTTGAAAAGTGAATTTGATTTTTGTTTGAGTTTTTTTCAATCATTTAAAAAATCTCATAAAAAAATTTCAAAAAATAATCACACTGGATCTTAATGGTGCAAATTTATAATTTAATTTACCTCGCCAACCTCGAGTTGACACGTGGCCGTCCACGCGTCAGCCACCCTGCCTGTTTTTGTGCAAGGAGCTCGGAGAAAATCTATTATGTCCTGGTAAGAAGAACGGATCCCCTCGAGGTCTGGGTATTCATTCGAAGGTCAATTGCGGACGACGTATTGCGAGGCCCAAGCTCCGGAGCCCTTTCAACGAGCTTCGAAGTTGTCTCTCTCCTTTCATCACCTAACCACTCTGCCAGAATGGTTAGCGAGAGCATGAGCGACTGTCACATGCTCTGCAGAGTGTGCAGAGCTCCCCTTACCTTCATTAAATGCACACCAACCGCATTTAATGCACCGAAATTCATGGAGAAGTAAGGTCAAAATCGGTACTGATAGAAGCATGGCTCCAGACTTACTCTGAGAGCCCTGGCCACACGTTTCCTCAAATTATATATATACAAGAGACACTTACTCCTCCCAAAGGACCAAGCGATCATCAGATTTTGAATTAAGAGGAATCAGAGAGAGACAAAAACACACCACTAACAAGCACAAAAAGACATAAGCATGGCTCGATAGTCAGCTTCAGAGCTCATCTGTTTGAGAGACTAAACTGTTGTTAGCTCCCCCCCATCCAACTATAATATTAAGAAATATAACAGCTAGGAAGACTTTTGTGAGTTTGTAACACTTGTTAATCTATTATTAATACAAGGCAAACTGAGCTCCTAACTCTATTCCACATGGAGGATTAACCCGTATCTTCATATGAGGCCAACCTCCTCTATAAATCATTGACTCTCTTAAATTCAGCACCTTCACCTTTACTACTCTAATTATTGGGTATGATCAATTGATCATGTGGTACTGAAAACAATCTTATAGTTTTTAGCACCAATAGATCTTATTTTATAAATCTCGACGAGTTGGTTTTAAATATATATTTTTTATCTAATTTTTATTTTTGGATTTATAGTTATGGTGTTTTAAAAAAGAAATTTAGAGAGAGATAGTAAAGTGAAATAAATTTTGAAAAGTGTAAAAGTAAAGTTGTTTTAGGTTGAGTTTTTAAAATTTAAAAAAAAAACACCACCAAACAGGTTAGGAATCTCCTATTAAATAAATCGTTCTTCACCTAATGAACCATTAAACTAATCCCAATGGGATTGTTGAAAAAGATATACTAAAACCATTAAAGAAAAAAATACTCGTAAACACTTAAACATTAGACATAAATTATGGTTGCATTTATCATTTTTACCCCTTTTGGCAATAGCCAAATTACAATTTTAACATTATTCACTAAAAAATTGAGATAGCCCAAAAATTATAGAACATAGATTGTGCTTAATTGACTATGCAACTTACTATTAAGATAGGCCCAAGACTAAAGATTATCAGAAGTCCAAGTGCAGTAACTACTATGCAACTTTAGTAAGGTGGTTAGTTAATCGTCGATATGGTTATACTATAGAGAGAAAGCTCGTTACTTATGTGTAACTAGGGGTGGATTTTTATACTATTATTACCGTACCAGCTTATACCATACTATACTATTACTAAAGTGTATCGAATTTTGGTAATGGTATAGTACATCAATACCAATCTGTATTGTACCGTACATAAATAATATGATACAATATTGGTACAATAAATTAATACTAATAATATACCATACCATATCAAAATTTTGGTCCGTACCATGGTATACCGTACCGTATCTTACCTAACTATACTATTAATACTAAATAGTATTTTGTTTAGATTTTAATACCAAAAAATACTAATATACAACAATATTTACCAATAACATTTAGATTAAGAGTTCAGATTTAAGTTAATCAAGGTTTTACTTTTACAATATCTTAGAATTTCACTGTCTTACTCACAAACACGTGACTCCCTCTTTCTTCTACACTTTTCCCTTTATTATTCTCTTTAGATCTGAAACCACCAAATATCTACGCGGCACTACCACCCCACGACCGTTATACACAATATATAATTTCAGTCACTTTATCTATCACCACCCTTTCCAATTCTACCATACCTATTTCAATCCGTTTAAGGTCAATTTCTCATATATCTCTTTCATATTCTCTTATATTTTTTTTACCATATTCTGCACACCCATGATCATGAATTAGCAATTTAAATAATATATCCACTTATCATTTAGCTTCCCTTAATTAATCAAAGGCTAATCTTATTAAACTTTAAATATCAAATTTTTATTTTTATTTTTTTAATCGTGTTAAATTTCAATTATTCGGTTTCCAAGTATTTGATAGATGTGTATGTGTTGATTATAATTTATAATGCAATAATATTTATACATTATTTAGTATTTTTGGAACAATTGATTGCAAAAACTTAATTAAAGGCAAATAAAAATAACTTAATTGTTTTGTTTTAGCAAAAAATGGTTATTTTTGATCGTCCACTTTCAGTTTTAATTTCAGGATTAATATTTTTAATAATGTATCGTACCATACCGTACTATTCCAATATTTTGGTATACTAAAAATTTGGTATGGTAATTGTAATGAATTTTAGTGTACCAATTTTTTGGTATAATACACGATATACTCGGTATGGTACAGTATTGTACCAAAGCCACCCATATATATAGCATTCTTTTTACTGAATTCATTTGAGCTAATATACAATCACACACGCATAAATGAGAATGTATTGCCAAATTATCATTGAACTTACCTTACAACTCAAAAATCTTCGTTGCTATTGTTTCTTTTCAATTATCATACAAGTAAATATGATTTGAACTTGTCTTGTAAGAAGATCCAAAATTTTTGACACCCATAAAACTAAGAACTAAAATTATAAAGCAATAATTGTTTTTATTTTATTCTTTATTTAATCAAATCTAGTACAATTTGAATTTCATGCTCTTAATAAGAAATTAATATAAGTGTTGAGACTTAAAATAATTCAAGGGTGAGACTATTTACAACCTCCATTTATCTCATTAACACCCCATTTAATTTTGAATAGATATACTTTTAAACACCCCTTTATATCTCACAAACACTCCCCTCAATTAACATATTTACTCTAAGGTAAAAAAATTAATCTATCAATTTATCCATGGGTAATAAGTTAATCACACACTTTAAAACACCCCCCTTATATCTCACTATCTCCCCGCTTTAGTCGAATTTATTCCATTTACTCTTCTTACATCAGGAGAGTAAATAAGCATATGTTCTCCCCACATGAAGAGAGTTTAACTTTAAAATTTTTCAGTGGATTTAAAAGCCAGTCTCCTCACTTTAGGCGAATTTATTTCATTTACTCTCCCCACACCAGGAGAGTAAATATCATATGTTCTCCCCACATCAAGAGAGTTTAAGATTAATTTATTACCCATGGATAAATTGATAGATTAATTTTTTTAGTTAAGGTTAATTATATTTTTAAAGTGTGTGATTAATTTTAGTTAAGGTTAATTATATTTTTAATTACATATTTTATATAAATTACTTAAAGTAAATAGGAGAGATAAATAGAAGGGTGTTAGTGAGCAAAAAATTAAATTTAGAAAGTATTTGTAAGATGAGAGGTGTTAGTGAGAGAAATAAAAGTTGTAAATAGTTTTGCCCTAATTCAAGCATCAGCGTTACACTGGCAATACGTCAGCTATAAACCGCAACGGTTTCAACTTTCATATATCCATCACCCCCTTCTTTAATAATTTCCACGTACTTAACCCCTGCCAGTCGATGCATGGTCATTTAATAAATACAACAAAGTACAAGGACCGCAAGGAAAGGATATACGTAGTGCTAGTTAGGGTAAAACTAACATCTCAGACTTTGACACAACCCCATCAAAATTTGCACCCAACCACGACAGACGCCTAACAAGACATTTTCTCCGGCGGGAAAAGCTTCATAGCCGAACGTAGATCTCCATATCACCGTAATTAATTCTCCTCTCTTCTTTTATTTCTGTAATTTGTTTACTCATATCTCTCTGAGGTTATCCTTGTTTATTTTATTTTATCTTTACAATTTATTATAGGGTTTCTTTTGGCTTTAATAATTTGGAACGCCCTGCGTTTGTTTCTCGAGAAAATTGAAGAAAGAGTAATTATTTTGGGAAATCAACTCTACCGGTTAACTATTTCCGTTGAGTTTATTCTGTTGTTGGCATTAACTGCATTGAAGATTATAAAAAATTGAACCTTTTCCAATCTCTTGAGTAGCTCAATGAAGTACGTGGAATTCAATCAACTACTCTATTTCCTGAAGAAAACAGTAATTTTGGGACTCAATCAACCATTCTTTAGGGTTTTACTGTAATATAGAAAATCCTAGTTGCTGAATTCTATGATTACTATTTAATTCTACGCCGTATGACATTAAATGGAAGAACAAAAAACAAGCAACTTTGCACTTGGAACTTTTGATTGTATGCAATTTTTTTTTAAGTTCAATGTATCACAGTTGTACAACTTGTACTGCATTCCAGGAATAATACCACGTAATGCAAATTAAATTACATAAGATATGCTGCGGATGTGATTATGTGACTAGAGAGTTGATACACGGAATATCTTTATTTGGAACAAAATAACCTAATTCTTTTGTTACTTAGTGATATGTTCGTTTGTTGTTGCGTTTAAAATCTTACCCATTGTAAATTGTGTAACACCAAATGGTCCATTACTTCTTCTGTTTCAGCTTCTTTGTTTTTGTTTTAGTTCGGTCTCTCTTTTCCTTGGGGTGGGTGGGGGGTATAAGGTTGGTATTCATGGTCATTGGTATCCAAGCATGTTAACGTTTAGGCCAAATCATGAGAATAGAATCATCATGAATGTTTGTAGTTCATAACGTAACAATGATACCAATACTTATGATCTTTTTTAGCAACCTGTTACTCAATACATGTTTGGCTGGAGAGGTGCCACTGTATATCAGTTATTCCAAAAGTATGGGTAGCAGCAGGTCAAAAATGGTGGCTAAATGTTTTTTTCCCCCCTACCGTGTTATGTCTTCAGTTGTTGTATCATATTATTAGGGTGTTGATCTGTATTTCAGATGGAAGAAGTTACTGTTAGCAGTGAGCAAGTGACTGGGGATCTAGACAGTGAGACCCTGCAAGAAAAAAACGCGGAGAGAACAGAGTTAAATGTTCCAAACGGTATTCCTGAAGAAAGGAAGGAGTTTGTTGCACCAGCAGTTGGTATGGAGTTCGAGTCATATGATGATGCTTACAACTATTATAATTGCTACGCTAGAGAAGCAGGTTTTCGTGTAAGAGTCAAAAATTCATGGTTCAAGCGTAATAGCAGAGAGAAATACGGTGCAGTACTTTGTTGCAGTAGCCAAGGTTTCAAAAGGATTAAAGATGTTAACCGCCTACGAAAGGAAACCAGAACCGGTTGCCCTGCAATGGTAAGGATGAGATTGGTTGACTCTAAAAGATGGAGGGTGCTTGAAGTTTCACTTGAACATAACCACTTGTTGGGTACAAAAATCTACAAGTCAATCAAGAAAATGGCCACTGGAACCAAGAAGAGGTTGCATTCAAACTCCAATGCAGAGGTTCGAACAATAAAGTTGTACCGTGCACTTGTGATTGACACCGGAGATAATGGGAACCCTAATTCTAGTGCAAGAGAAGCCAAAAGTTGTTCTGATCATCCTGATCATTTGAACTTGAAGAAAGGTGACACTCAAGCCATTTATAATTACCTGTGCCGTATGCAACTAATGAACTCTAACTTCTTTTACTTGATGGATCTTAATGACGAAGGGCGTGTGAGGAACGTATTTTGGGTGGATGCGAGGTCTAGGGCTGCAGTTGGTTACTTTAGTGACGTAATTTTTTTCGACAATACGTATTTGTCGAACAAATACGAGATCCCACTTGTGGCTTTTGCTGGGATGAATCATCACGGTCAATTGGTGCTACTTGGATGTGGTCTGCTTGCAGGAGAAACAACAGAGTCTTATGCTTGGCTATTCAAAGCATGGCTTGCTTCCACGTCATCGCGGTCCCCACAAACCATTATTACAGACAGATGCAAGATTTTGCAGAGTGTTGTTGCTGAAGTGTTCCCGAGGTCTAACCATCGTTATGGTTTGTCACACATAATGAAAAAAGTTCCAGAGAAATTAGGAGGTTTACGCAATTATGATGCTATCAGAAAGGCATTGAATAAAGCAGTTTATGAGACTTTGAAACCCTTTGATTTCGAAGCGTCATGGGGATTTATAGTCCAACGGTTTGGAGTTGGCGATCATGAGTGGCTCCGGTCTTTATACGAAGATCGAGTTCGGTGGGCTCCGGTCTATTTAAAAGACACATTTTTTGCTGGAATGGCGGCGGCACGGCCTGGTGAGATCCCGAGTGCGATTTTCGATAGATATGTCCACAAGCAAACTCCATTGAAAGAGTTTCTTGATAAGTATGAATTGGCTCTACAAAAGAAGCACAAGGAAGAAACAATTGCAGATATGGAGTCGAGAAACTCGACGCCCACTTTAAAAACAAGATGTTCCTTCGAATTACAGCTTTCTAAAGTGTATACAAGAGAAATTTTCAAGAAGTTTCAATTGGAGGTGGAGGAGATGTATTCTTGTTTCAGTACTACCCAATTACACATCGACGGACCAATCATTATTTTCTTGGTGAAGGAGCGGGTTTTGGCCGAGGGGAACAGGAGAGAGATTAGGGACTACGAAGTTCTGTACAACAGAGCAGCAGCCGAAGTTCGGTGTATTTGTAGCTGCTTTAACTTCTACGGATATTTATGCCGGCACACATTATGTGTGCTTAATTTCAATGGGGTGGAAGAGATTCCATCTAAGTACATTTTATCGCGATGGAAAAAGGATTACAAGCGGTTATATATTCCTCCTGATAGTCATGGGTCCAGTAACGGTGATGTTACTGGTCATCGGGTTCAATGGTTTAATCAGTTGTATAAAAGTGCCTTGCAAGTTGTGGAGGAAGGGGTTATTTCTTTAGACCATTACAAGGTTGCATTGCAGTCATTTGAAGAGTCACTGAACAAAGTTCATGACGTACAAAAGAAACATGACTAAAATCTTCCTCAGATTAAGCCGGTCCTTGAGGTTTGCTTCGACCCGTTCTTGTGCATAGTTTATTCTTCGAGAAGCAATTCGCGATATTTTTTAGCCACAGGTAAAGAATAGCTAATCATCCACTGGATTAGTATTTATATCAAGGTGAGGTGCATAGAGTAATACCCTTTTTTCTTCTTTGTAGATTCAAGATGAGACATTCTTCGTACTTTAAGTGGTTTCGATTGTGTTGTGATGTGTTATGTTATGTTATGACATATATCAAAGGCACGCAAAGTACGCATGGTAGTATTCATCAAAATAGGCTTCATTAGTAACTGACAAAATGAGTAAAGCATTTGTTTTTAGCAAAAATAGTTTATGAGTGTTGGTACGACATTGTTGAAGGATTGGGAAAACAAAAAAGGTGCAGAAACCTTGTGTGAGGTAAGGTACTACCAAACTTGATGTATAATGGGCAACGGACATTTTGTATATTCATTACAGGTGGTGGTTTTTTCCTATCCTAGTGTCCATCATCAAATGCATTTGATAGTATCCGAATGGGGTAGATAGAAATTTGCTATCATTAAGCAGTTTGATTGGCAATTGGTGAAGGTTTCCTAAATTGTGCAATTCATAATGCGTAGAAGTGCCCAACTGAAGTACAGAAGGGTAACTGTGAAGCAGATTCTGGTAATCAAAATTGGCATGTCTCTTACTTTCACTTGACTAATAACAGCATGATGCCTCCGTGGATCCATCCCACTCCTATAAGATTAAGAAAATCACTCTAGAAATGCATTGGCAAATTTAGACCATTGATTTTAAATTTGACCTCGAATCATTGCCAGATCAGATCTTGAGTCCTGAGCCTCCCCTCTGACAAGGACTTATTAAAAGCAGAACATACTTGTCAAAATTTGAGCTGTTTAATTTAAATTAAACATCTAGCGGTAGATGGTAAATTTGTTAATTCCACTTTAGAGCTATTTTCGTGACTCTAGATCCTGTGTATTGTGGCAAATACGAGTAAATTCACTTTTATTCATGTCTTCCTCGCTTTCTCAATAACCAAGAGATTAATACAAAAAAGGAAACTAAATAAATAAAAATACAAGACATCAGAATTTTTTTTCGTGATTTTAGAAACTTTTGTATGCCCTTTGTATCTCCTTCAGAGTTTCACTAATTTCCTTTCGGCGTTTCAAATTAAAAAAAATAAAATATTTTTTTTATTATTAAATTGTACAATAGACTGATAATATGTAGTTAAAACCAATTAGTTGCATCAACATCAATGTTTCTTAAGAGATGGGACAAATAAATCAAAATGTAATTAACCATTTTTTGAAACCACATATTAATTGAATTTTAGATCCAAATTTCTTGGAAATCAAAATATGAAATATCCAAAAAATTTCATATTATCAACATTTTTGCAGATTTTCTTTCTTATATTTCTCACTCTGCTTTGGCATCAAAATAAGCAGGCTAACATTAACGCAAAACTTTAAAAAAAAAAAAGAGGAGGAGGAGCTCTAAAAAGCCCAATACCAAAATAGAACCACGGCCTCTCGAAAGCTCAAAATAGAAGTCGCCTCTCCGAGTGACTCCGAGATGTTTCAGTCTCCGACTTACATATACGCATCGATGAATCGAATTCTGTTGATTGAATAATGAAATGAAATGAAATGTCCAGATCGAGCTGTCACAGTAAATGAGTCGGCGTGTAAGTGTGACGGAAGTAATATCCCTATTTTAGCAACGTAAAGGTAATGTATCTTCTGTTGTATACTTGTTCACTTCTTAATTTCCATCAAATTTTCAACTTGTAGACGGCTCGTGCTTTTAATTTCTGATGATGAATTGATGATGATGCAACTCACTATAATTAAATTGATATGCATATCGTTTAGACAAGATTCTGCCTTTTTTTTTCTTCTTTTTTCTTTTTTGGAGCCTATATTTATATTTAACAATATCCCCAATTGGAGGATTGATGAATGATAAAGGAGTCATTGAGTAATGAGTAGGTTTACTTTTTAGATGTACCAGTACGAGTGCCAGGGGAAAAAAAATAAGAAGAAGATCAAATAATTAGAGTTCAAAGGCTTGAATTCCTGAAGAATCATCTGTCTAGCAAATATTTATGTGTGTATAGCAGGTTGAAGATTTTGTTTGTGTTTATGTATATTTATATATGATTATATTTGTACACCTGGGTCTCTTGTTAGCTTGCTATATATTAGAACTTTTATTTGTTCAACAAATAACAAATTCCAATTCTTTTTTTTTTCTCTCTTCTGTTTTAGATGGAGTTAGTTTCTCTCAACAGTGAACCCATATATGATGACGAAACCAATGAATTTGAGATCGAAGGAGATTGTGCAATGACTGAATTTGTTGGTCAAAGCGGCGTAATTCAAGGAGAAAACCCCCTACCTCCTGCTGTAGGTATGGAGTTCGAATCCTATGAGGACGTTTATTACTTCTACAATTGTTATGCCAGACAACAAGGATTTGGTGTTAGGGTAAGTAATACTTGGTACAGAAAGAGCAAAGAAAGATACAGAGGAAAACTAAGCTGCAGCAGTGCAGGGTTCAAAAAGAAAAGCGAGGCAAACCGACCAAGGCCAGAAACAAGAACCGGCTGTCCAGCAATGGTTAAGTTCAGGTTGATGGAGAACAAAAGGTGGAGGATAATTGAAGTTGAGCTTGAGCACAATCACTTGATCAGTCCAATGAGTGGAAAATTTTATAAATCTCATAAGACCATCATGGGTCTTGGAACCAAAAGACCTTTGCAAGAAGATGGGGCTGAAGAAGTTGAAAAAATTAGGTTGTTTCGAACAGTTGTCATTGATACTGAGGATAATGGAGGGAACTTTTATTTTGACGAAGCAGAATTGGGCAATAATGTTGATATGTCCAATCAATTGAAGCTTAAAAAAGGAGACGCACAAACCATTTATAACACTTTCTGTCATTTACAGTTGATGAATCCAAACTTTTTTTATGTGATGGATCTCAATGAGAAAGGCTGTTTACGGAATGTGTTTTGGGCTGATGCAAGTACGAGGGCTTCATACAGTTATTTTGGTGATGTCATTGCAATTGATACTACATGTTTGACAGACAAATATGAAATGCCACTGGTGGTTTTTACCGGTGTGAATCACCATGGACAATCTTTGCTGTTGGGTTGTGGTTTGCTTGCTGGGGAAACAGTAGAGTCATTTATATGGTTGTTTAGGGCATGGCTCACACATATGTTGGGGCGCCCTCCACAAACTATCATTAGTGAGGATTGTAAATCCTTGCAAACTGCTCTTACTGATGTTTTTCCTAGGGCTTCTCATTTTGTTTCCTTACTGGGTATCATGAAGAAAGTTCCCAAGAAACTGGGAGGGTTACATGAATATGAGGCAGTTAAGGTGGCATTAACTAGAGCAGTTTACGACTCCTTGAGGGTGGATGAGTTTGAAGTGGCTTGGGACAATTTGATGCAGATTTATGGTATCAGCGAAGATAAGTGGCTTCAAACATTATACGAGGATCGTAAAATGTGGGTCCCGGCTTATTTGAAGGAGACATTTTTGGCAGGAATGGTTCCCCTTAAACAAAATGAGAGAGTAACTTCACCTTTTGAGGGATATTTGCATAGAAACACTTCCTTGAAAGAATTTCTTGAAAATTACGACCAAGCTCTACAGGAAATTCATCAAATAGAACGCAGGGGCTGATTTGGAGTCGAGGAATTCTAGTCCTGTCTTGAAATCAGGATTTTATTTCGAATTGCAGCTTTCGAAATTGTACACAAATAACATATTCAAGAAGTTTCAAGATGAAGTGGAGGGAATGTTTTCTTGTTTTAGCACTAGGCAAGTAAGTATCGATGGGCCAATCATAACATACATAGTCAAAGAACAAACCGAAGTTGAGGGAAACAGGAGCGAAACGAGAGATTATGAGGTTATGTACAATACATCTGAAGCAGAGGTTCTGTGTGTTTGCGGTTTATTCAACTTAAAGGGTTATTTATGCAGACATGCACTAAACATTCTAAATCAGAATGGGTTGGAGGAGATTCCACCTTCCTACATTCTTTCAAGATGGAGAAAGGATATTTACCGCAATTATGCTGTTGATCACAGCTGTGGTGGTATTGATATTAACAACCCAGTGCACAGGTATGATAATTTATACAAATGTATGGTGCAGGTGGTGGAAGAAGGGAGGAAATCAAATGATCATTACAAGTTTGCATTACAAGCATTAGATGAAATATTAAACAAGGTTCGGCTGGTAGAAGATAATCCCATGTAACTGATATTATGACCTTTGATCTGTGTGGCTATATAAATTTTTATATTTTACTTGTATATATTGTTTTATTTATTTGGAATTTGTTAGCTCCGTCTTGTTGGCTTTTTGAGGATTCTCTGTTTGTTCACGAGCTGTCCTACCTAGTGAAAAATAACTTTAAGACGTCTATTTAGTATGGAACACCAACATGGTGATCAAAGCTTGACGAGTAAAGCACAAGAGTGTGCTCAACTCACATTTGACTTAGAATTGTAATCTGAAATGGATTCCCGTATCCCATTTTTTAGTATGAAGTTCAAGGTTGATAGCCATTAGACTATTACCCATATTACTATGTGGGGTTGGATAGAGATTTTATTTTCACATTTAGCAATATTAGCTTAATTTTTAATCCAGTATATAAAATCAATTTAGAAGGTAGATTCTCTAATGGTCAGTTTAATTGGAAAGTTCGAAAAATAAATCCAATCAATAAATTTTGTGTTAAATTAGAAAAAGAGATGAATGATTTGTTGTACCATATATCCCCTGTTGTTTCCTTGTATTTGGGTCTCCAAAGAATTAGATTTCATGGAAAATATAAAAATAAATATATTTTACCAAACCACTCGTCTCATTTTCCAAATTCTATCAAAAGTAAGTAATCTTGCAATTATTTTCTAACTTTGCCGAATGTGCCAGTAAGAACAATGGAGCTCTTCATTTGAGCCTAAGAGATATAAAAGGAGGAGAAATTAGTGATTATTAGGGTCCGTTTGATAACAACATGAAAATTGAAATTAAAAATTGTTGATTTTTGTGAGAAGTTAGAAAATAAGTTGAGACATGTGATAGATCTCTTCTTACTTTGTTACATTTTTCATGAAGAAATTTTCTTCGGTGGTTGAGGAGCAAAAATTTTCCACAAAAAATTATGAAAGATGTAGGACATCTACTCATAAAATGAGCATAAGATGGAGAATATCCCCTTACATGATTAAACTTATTTTCCAACTTCTTACCCAATTCAAAGTGTGTTTATTTTCCTTTTCCATATTGTTGTCAAATGGAGCCCTAATGTTCACAAAGAGTTCTTTCCTACAAACAGCTCTGCTTCTTTATCATACACACTCTTGATACTAGCTTTGTAAGCAATGTGATCGTCGACAGCATTTAGAAACTTCATGATAACAGAAAACTAGCTTCGTAAACAATGTGGTCGACAGCATTTGGAAACTTATGATAACAGAAACGAGCTAACACCGAGGGTACAAATCAAAAGACCTATGTCTACAGACAAATTTACCATAGGAGAAGGAGCTCCACCAAAGGACAGGCAACGTGCACGGATAAAACTCCTACTTGGGAGGTTTCCCAAGTGTGCGCCTTGGTAGTGCACATGCAGTAACGTGACTCCAGGGGCAATTGGACATATGTCGTGGGTCATTCATTGGTCAATGGGGGTGCATTGGCATTTGCACAACGGCGCCCAGACGGGCCATGAATTGTGCTGCACAGGGGCATGGTGCACAAACAGGCACTGGGGCATTGTGAAGTGCCACAGGGCTGTGCTGAGAGCAGGTACTTGACAAAGGAAAAGTGTCACCATCTTGCTCAGCTGCCAATAGGGCCGGTCCTGAGATATATAAGGTCCTGTGCTGAGAATCTGAGATATATGAAGTCCTGTGCAACTATTAAAAGGGGAGCCTTGTCACACATACAACCTACTACTTTCTAAACCCTTATTCTAACGCTGTGCGTAAAATATTGGGCTCCCGCCATAATTTATAAAATCTTTTATTGTAACAAGGGTCCTATGCAGTCACAGACTCTACCCACCCTCAGGGCCGGGCCTGGTGGCCAGTTGTTTTTGAGGTGCCGAGCAATACCTCTAAACAATCAGGCACATACCCTGCAATCCTCAAATCCTCTGTTATCTTCTCCAACTTAGAATAGATTTCTTCAGATTGAGGATGTCCTCTGTCCCCTGCTACAAATTCATGAACACCACCATTGATCTCTATTAAACTGCACCCTGGGGATTTCTTGATTCCCATCTCCACCATCATCTTTCTTACTTCATGTAATTTCTCCAAACTATTACAATCTGCATATACTTTGCATAATAGAACATAAACAGCTCCATTTTCAGGTTCTAACTTAACAAGGTGCTTCGCTGCCATTTCGGCCATTTCTACATCTTTATGAACTCTACAAGCACCAAGAAGAGCACCCCAGATAGCTGAATTTGGTTTCATTGGCATATTCTTTATAACTTTGTAAGCTTCCTTTAAATGCCCAGCTCGACCAAGAAGATCGACCATACATCCATAATGTGCTACACTAGGCTCAATACCATGCCAGGTGGTCATGCTACTAAACAACTCTCTGCCTTCATCTACCATACCAGTGTGAGTACAAGCACAAAGAACACCAATATATGTTATCTCGTCTGGTGTTATCGAAACACTTAGCATCTCAGAAAGCTTTTCGAGAGCTTCTGATCCTCGTCCATTAACAGCAAAACCAACAATCATGGCGGTCCATGAGAATTTATCCTTCCGAGGCATCTTGTTAAACACCTTTACTGCCTTTTCTACATTCCCGCATTTGCAGTACATGTCGATCAAAGCATTTCCCACATAAACGTCGTTCTTGATTTTGTTCTTTTCACTGTAAACCTCTATCCATTCCCCTATTTCAAGTGCCCCTAAATGTGCACATGCTGTGAGAATGCTAACCACGGTGAATCCATCTGGTTTTATTTCTGCACTTTGCATCTCCCGGAAAAGCATTAAAACATCTTTAAATCGGTTGAGCCTGAGGTACCCATCAATCATTGCTGTCCACGAAATGAAGTCCCTATCTGGCATTTGATCAAAATATTTTCTAGCTAGGTCAACTTCTCCCATATTCACAAACCCTTTCACAATGGTAGTCCACGATATTACATCTTTTATCTTCATACTCCTGAATATGCCAAACGCAACATCCATCTGCCCACAAGCTGAATATGCATCGATTAAGGCATTGTCAAGTATTAGGTTGGCCTCTATTTTATGATCTTTAATGTACCGATTAACCCGCTTTACAGTATCTAGATCCTTCAATTTTGTGCAAGCCGATAGAACTGAAACAAGAGTAACTGAAGTGGGTGACACTCTCTTCTCCTCCATGGCATAAAAAAGTACCCTTGATTCAACAACTTTATTGCTTCTGTTGTACCCAGAAATCATAGCATTCCAAGTGATCACATCAGTTTTCGAACTCATTTCGAAAATCCCTCTAGCAATATCAATTTGCCCACAAAGAGAATACATGTTTATCAAGGAATTTTGGACAAACATATCAGTACCAAATCCAAATTTACATATATGAGCATGTATCTCTTTCCCACACACCAACACCGAATCATACTTAAGCCCCTTGAGCAAAAATGGGTACGTGTAATGGTCCGGTTTGGCGTTCTTTTCTAACAGTTCTATATAGCTAGAAACCGCGAAAGTAGGACAGTTTATCCGGGAGTATCCCTTGATCATGTTATTCCACATGAACACGTTTGGTTCAAGAATTGTGTCAAACAGGTGACGTGCGTATTCCATATTGCCTGATTCATTAGTGCAGCAGAAGGCAATCAGTTTAGAATAGAAATGGGTGTCTGGGGTGAGGCCTCTTTGGATTGCTTGAGATTGAATTTGCTTAATATGGTCCATGGATTTGCAGATATAAAGGGGAGGAGAGAGTGGTGAGTGGGTCTCAGTAGAGCAGTGAAGATGGGTGAGTGGAGAAGTGTGGGTTGGAGATATAATAAAAAGCATGAAGAAGATGAATTTCTTATTGAGAGGACAAGTGAGGTCGATGGGCAGCAATCTCAAGGTTGAGTTGAAAAGGTAGGATCTGAAAGGAACTGAGAATGACATGTTGACGGTGATTGCTTTCGCTGTTCCTCTATTCATTTATATCTTGGACGAACCTTTATGTCATGTTTTTTAAGAGCACAACTTTAACCACTCGAGCAAGCTGCAAGTTCAAGATCTCATAATTTTGTTCTCTTTCTTTATACAAAAACAAAAGAATCATGATACTGTCTCATAACCATAACGAATTAAGAGTTCATTGTGGCTTTCACATGCTTTTAAGGCTGAATTAATATATTATTATGATAAATGGAAATAAAATTTATTACTGGGAGATATGATACATTGAAAATGAAATATGATACATCAATAATGGTGGAGATAGCGGCACCCCAATATCTTTTGTAAATATTTTCACTTTTCATTTGATCTTGACAATCAAATAAAAGTACATGTTATTTGGTTGTCAAATATCAAGTACAAATTTGAAAGGACTGAATATGTAAATTTATATTCAGCTCTCATATTATGAATGACCCAATGAGAGTGAGTATTATAAAGTATTGTTAAGGTACTAATATTTCCACTCTTGAATAAGTCTTACAAAAATTAATTAGACAAGCAATTCAAAATATCAAATGTTTGTAGCTGTAACCCGTGAAACTCACTTCAAGCTTTGAGGCTCGAATGGGCTGCGGCTGAGGCTTTAAAATGGAAAAGTGACGATCGTAAAAGCATATGATGCAATTTTAACGGAGCAGCTTTTATGTTAAAGTACAAATAACTCTGTTATATGCAAGTGACGTATATGGCAACAGAAGCACGGGGTACAATCATTCCAAGCCCAGAGAGTCATCTTAGACCAAAACCAGTTCTAAAATTAGAACTATTCCACTCTTTTGATTTGAGTCGGAACACTTTACTTGTATTCCTCCCACCTCCCTCTAAAGCTTTCCTGGAATCTTGGTTTGTTCGTTTCCTCAGTTAGGATTATATATGCCGACTGAAAAAAGAGTATTTAGCCCCTGCTTGGTATCTCTTTATTTTTGTTTGTTTTTTTTTCAAATTTTAAAAATTCAACTCAAAATTAACTCTACTTTTACACTTCCCAAAATTTATTTCACTTTACCTTTTCTCTCTAAAAAAGCTTTTAAAACACCATAACTTTAAATTTAAAAATCAAAATTAAATAAAAAATATATATTTAAAACATACTCGTCGAGATCTATAAAATAAGATCCGTTTTAACTATTTTTTGAAATATTTTTATGAGATTTTTTAGTTAGTTGAAAAAAACTCAAACTCAAACAAAAACCAAATTCACTTTTCAACGTACTTCTAAATTCTACCAAACACTGATATTTTAAAAATTTAACTTAAAAACTCAACTCAAAACATCCACCAAACAACGCCTTAGTATCAGTATAATAGCTCAAGTTATATATGGGCCTTGATTTAGCAAAAGATTTACAGAATCCAACAAATCCAAATAAACCTCGTGCGCATAATAAAACCCCTCAAAATTTCCTATTAGATCTTGTGGAGAAAAAAAGAAAGAAACAAAGAATACTGATCCACCCCTAGACTGTAAAAAAAACATCAAAACAAGAAAAAAGAAAAGCTACAATGCCAAAGTAGTGTATCAAAATTCCATTTTAACAATTGCATTGTAAAACTCTGACGAACCATACTGAAGCCAATCTTTGGCACATATAAGTGTCTCAAGTGTCACAGGTCTTAGCGAACTTCGATAACTATCCATCTTCTTACTCTGTGTGTCAAAAACAGAATCTTTAGCCACTGTGCATACCGGTATTGACAAAATGTCAGCAGCCATCTTTGACAGAGTTGGGTACTTTTGTTGGTTTAGTTTCCACCAACCCAATATGTCAAAATCTTGTACCCTAGGCAAAAGAGATTCTTCCAAATACTGATCAAGTTCCGATTTCATCTCTTGATTGCTCATAATCTCGGAGATATAAACATCAAAATCCACAAGTCCGTCACCAGCACAAAGAAGAGAATCTTCTTGTGATAGCTCAGATTTTACACCTCCATTTCCACCAACCACAAAAGTCGGTGGTGGAAGAGATAGCACAATATATTCGAGAAAGAGTTCATGAAGGCCCTCATCAACAATCTTGATCCACATGTCAGCATCCTCACCATACATCCTGGTAAAACTGAACTCCACTAGCTTCATCTTGAACCTTGGATCCATAACTACGGCTATTGCAAAAACTAGACTGCTATCTTTCCAATATTTATCAAACATTTCTTGAAGAGGTTTGGTAAGATTGCTAATAAACATATCCGGGCTCATAGCTGCTTGTGTTAGCTCAATCTGTATCTTCCAGACTTCATGAAAAAACGCATTAGCTGTTGGGTATTTTGGGGCTGTTAGAATGTTAGCCGCATCAAAGAAAAGCTTCAAGTAGATGCAAAGAGTTTCTACTTGTTTCCACTCGTCCATAGATGGGGTTTCCTTGTAATTTGGATCAGAAGTATCTAAGCAAGAAAACACTTCCTTTAATTCGGAGGCAGCAACCAGCATATGATACGTCGTGTTCCATTTTGTTTGGTCATCAATAACGAGGCTCTTCGTACTGGGGACTTGAAGCTGTTGTTTCAATTCAACAAATTTCTCTTCGTGAACTTCAAGCGTCTTCACATACTTCACACTATCACGTACTTTCTTGATAATTTCTGTTGTTGACCTTATAGCATCTTGTGCAAGGCGACTCAAAACACGGGCATAACAGTTCCCAATTAGTAGCTGACCGTTGAGGATATGTGGGTTCTTGATCGAAAGTAGACCATTGAGATTCCGTCTCACAGTTTCACTTGCAAAGGATGGATCAAGAGTGATAGTAAATAGCTTGCCGTCCAAATCCCAATCAGTTAAGCAAGCAACAACGGCGTGATTGAAGGCCACTTCTGTATCAGGAAACGATAATGTGACAACATTAAGGATCCGCCGATGCAATGTCCAATTGTTATCAATGAAATGTCCTGTTAAAAACACATAGCCCAAGTCGACTTGATCCGAAGTCCACAAATCCAAAGATAAATTGACATGCCCGGCAATTCCACCAAGAACATTCAAAAGACTCTCTTTCTCCCTTAGGTACACACCCACGCATTCCCCTAGGATCGTGTTAACATTCACCATATTAAACTGAGGTTGCAGAGCCCTTACAAAATCAACAAATCCAGGGTGTTCCACCATATCAAGTGGATACTCGTGCAGGATGATCATCTTGGCAATATCATGAGTTGAACGGTCCTGATCAAAGGAAAAATTTGCTAGAACAGGGGTAGTTTTGTAGCGTTTTCTTGGGGGAATAGTAGTAGTACTTGCAGAACCATCGGTTTTGAGAGCAGGTGTATATGGAGAGAGTTGATTTTTCTGGCGGCTAACGGGGCAGATACCCAGGGCAATATGCCTTTTGAGGTGGCTGGTGCCGGCTAGCTTTGAGCCAGTGATGTAAGCAAATGATTTTTTGCACTGCTTACAGCAGGCCCTGGTGCAGCCAGCATCAACCGTTTCGATCGTGAAGTGTTCCCACACTATGGACTTCTTTCTCCTTCGTTTGTTAGACTGCTGCTCTGAACCAGGTGGCTGATTGTCATCAGTAGGGGTATTCATCGCCATAGAAAATGCTCTGCATTGTAAGGAGCAAGTAGTGTGAATGATAATACAGATAGAACAACAATCGACCATAAATCCCAGGTTTTAACATCATTCTCAGTGCA
Source organism: Lonicera japonica (assembly GCA_021464415.1). Classification (NCBI taxonomy): domain Eukaryota; kingdom Viridiplantae; phylum Streptophyta; class Magnoliopsida; order Dipsacales; family Caprifoliaceae; genus Lonicera; species Lonicera japonica. The sequence goes on along the minus strand of CM038467.1, from coordinate 6,001,813 downwards.
TTACCCCAATCTCCAAGCCAATAAGAAAGGGAAGACAAAAATGGAAATAACAGAGGAATAGCCGCAAAGAACATTAAAAAATTAATAGACAGCATCAAATTATTGGCAAGATAAAGGATTTAAAATAAATGCATATCCGTGTTTCATAGAAGCAGCACTAAATTCATCATATAGTCACCTCATCAAGAATGTAACCACAGATACTAATATGCTCGTGAATAGACATAAAGTACATCTATACAGTTCTGTAAATTTGATAGTGAAAAACTGTTGGATTTGATCCTCTAATACATTTATGTTCTTTTATGAGAAATACTTTCCACTTTGAAGGCAAAAAAAAAAACCACTGTTAAATGAATCAAATTTAAAATAGGTAGTGTGAGATTTACAGTATCATCAGGAGTTTCTGAACTTGTGATACAAATCTTGACTAAATATTTCCACGAGATTAGAGTGTTTTCCAAAATAGTATTCGTTACAGAAGAAATCAAAACAACCAAATCCACATGGAGTTTGCCACTGCTATTATTGTTCTTGTGGTTTTTTCCTTTATTTCTTGAGTAAAACAATTGGAATTTGGAAGCAACTCAAAAATATTTTCCTTTTTTAGACAGCCCGTTTAAACACGTCAGTTTCAAATAATTTTGTCCACATTAACATTAAATAAATAAGAGATGTTTCTGAAGGGTTTTTGAATATTTACCCTGAATACAAATTATTGTGTCCAGCGTCTTCAATTTCTGGTCCGGGCCTTGAGCTTCAACCCTAGGATCAATTTTCAAACCTGAGAGCAAAACAAAATATCGCATCCAAATCAAACGACCGTTCATAGACTAAAACATCAACTCGGTAACCCTTTCTAAAACCCTAACTTATCATCATATACGTGAATCAACAACACAAGGGTTCATCCCGCCCTAAAATTTTAAAGGAAAACTCAAAACAAATAAGGAAGAAAGCATCAAATTCAAGCACCAACAACAATCAAAAAAACATTAACCAAAAAATTCCCAACGATTGAAAACGCAGAACTACATAATGATTGACGAATTTAAATTACAAAAATACACAGGTAAAAGATAGGGAACTTACTTACTTCAAAGAGAAGGGAATATCGGAATAATAAGAGATAACTGGCCGACAAGAACGACTCTTTTTAACGCCAATTTAGGGTTTAGGGTTTTTCCAAAAAAAAAAAAAAAAGTTTTAATTTTTATTATTCAATTCAATTCAAAATAAGCAGAAGAGATTTTGGAGGTAGAAGACGAAGAAGGGTGATGGGCTTGAGGGAAAGAAAGCACAAAAACCCTAGTGGACCAAAAGGGCTGCTGCTTCCGGCTATGAGCTTTGCGATGAGGCCTCTCTATTATTATTATTATTATTATTAGGGCTAAATAAATAAATGGTAATACACAAAGGTAGAGGGGGATGCAGAGAATCAGAGTTGATTATGGACTATTCTCGGTCCATATTTATATTGCTCGATGGACCCCTTAAACCAGTCTCTCCTTGTGCCTAGGTCTCGTTTAATTTATGAATTTAAAAATTTAAGAAAGATTTTTTTTTATTTGATAACATAAATTCCAGAAATACTTTTTTGAAGTAGAGGGTAAAATTATTTCTCTCAAAATATATGTGATTAATTTTTCTATGTAATATCCAAGTATTTATTAAAAAAAAAATTGGCCAACAATACCCTTACCTAAATACTTTCTATGCTTTACTAAACATAAGAAAATAAACTTGACAGAAAATTTTCCATCTCCATATAAAAGATAAGAGAAGAGGATTAATTTTCCTTCCGTAAACTAAACGAGGTCTTAGATTTTCACCGTTCATTTCCTCTCCTTGTACCTTATAATAATAATTTAAAGACAAAAATAAAAATATTCAATAAAGAGGGAGTGTTTGGATCCTTGAGAAATTCAAAGTTGATGTAATTCATGCTCTTTATTTCAGTAAAAATAAAGAAATTTAAGATTCCAAGTATATGTTTGGTCCTATTTCAATAAGATGAAGAAAATTAAAGTTTCAAAATATATGTTTGTTGAGGCCTATTATTCTTATTAAGTCATTCATTATAGATAGGATAAAAATTTATATTTAACAATTATCTAGTTACTCTGAGTAAGGTAAATATAAGTATATATTATCTTATATTGTATAGTTAGGCCAAATTTAGTAATGGACTAAATGTTAGCTTGGCGGGTGAATGTACACTAGGCGCATTTAAGTTAAGAAATAGACCACCACTGATCTCATATTTAAGGTGGGAATCGGTACAGTAAAAACTAGGGGTGTGCAGAAAAATCAAAAAATCGGCCCGAATCAAACCGATTTAGTCGGTTATTTAAAGCTTTCAGTCCGATTCGGTTCAAAAAAATGAAAACCGATAAGGGTCTGTTCGGTTGGCAGTTAGCGGAGTTACGAAACCGATAATAACCGAACCGAACCGAAATAACATAAGTCACACTATTATTGGTTGGTTAAATTTATTTCTTTATATATATATATATTATATGTTAAATATCAAATACATAAAAAATATATAAACTAAATATATTGATTTTAATGTCATGGCCCAACAATACAAAACAAACCCAAATTCAAACCCAAAACCGACAATAACCGACTAACTGAACCGACAATAACCGAACCGATCCCGACCGATTTTAGGTGTTTAGCGGTTCGGCTCGGTTGACCGTTATCGTAAAACCGACATGTTGGTTCGGTTGGCGGTTAATTTACACGATTCAGTTAACCGAACCGTGCACACCCCTAGTAAAAATCGAAACTAACTTAAATCAATTTGAAAAAATTGGTTTAAGAATTGCATGTTTAAATACCAAAAAATGAAACTACTAAATTTCTTTGATTTAGTTTTAGTTTTAATATTTCAAAATTTTGAATACCAAAATCCTTAACCAAAAATAAGAGTAAATTGTAGATTTAACTTTATTAAATAAAGTATTTTTTTTAAGGCAAAGTATATACTATATTATACAATATCTTTGGCTTTATATATTGAGGCAATGAATTAAAAAGACCCCTTCCCATATTCAATGCAATGACACCTTACATTTTCATTTTAAAATAAGGATACTCATTTTTTTTTACCTAAAAATACGCATCATTTATTTCTTTTCTTTTTTCTCTTAAAATAAATAAATTAATCACTACCAGAGTTTCAGCGACCTTATCAGAACTTCGGCGCGAGTACTGTAAATCTATTTTTATATTAAATCCGCAAGCAACTAAATCTGTGAACAACTAATGATACAAATTTTAATGCAAATATGTTTTTGCACTAAATCCGCAAGTAAAAATAATATAGATTTTAATGTCAATTATGTTTTTGCACTAATTTGTAAATAATTAATATTGTAGATTTTAGTTCAAATATGTTTTTATACTAAATCCGTCAACAATTATGATATAAAATTCAAGTACAAATTTATTTTTGCACTAAATTTACAAGCAGTTAAATATGTAATTTTGAGTACAAATTTGTTTTTGTACGGTATAAAAATTCTCGTCAAAGCTCCGACAATGGGTGGCTAGAATTTCGGCCAAGGTTGCCGAAGCTCCAACCAAAGTCACTAGAGTTTCGATAGGTAGTGGTGGTAGAAATAATTGGTGAATCTAGGTAACTTCCAATGATAATAAATAAATAAATAAAAGATAGTAATAAAAGTATAATTGTCCACCACTGCCTTCTTGAGTTTAATTGTTTAATGAGTGTTGATAGGAAATAATAAGATATGAAAGAATAATATATTAGCAATCGATAAATCTAAATTTTAATTTCTTAAATGGAGCTGAAAATAATTGATAGTGCAAATTATTAGTTCAATTTTCTCTTCTAATCACGAGCTGACATGTGGCAGTCAACCTCAACAATCAGGCTTGCCCCAGCAGGAGGAGTTCGGATGAGCCCTGTTGGGTCACTGCAAGAAGGTTAGAGCCCCTGATAACTTAGGAACCCACTCGAGAGTTAATTACAGATATCGAATTGCGGAGCTCGGTCTCCATAGCTCTTTCGGCGAACTTTAGGGCTCCCTCTCGCCTAAACCACTTTGCCAGAGTGGTTGACAGAAGTATGGGCAACTGCCAGCTGTTTTGCAAACCGCGCAGAACTCCCATCACCTTCATTAAATGCCCACTGATTACATTTAATGCACCTGAATTCATAGAGAAGCAATATCAGAATTGGTGACAGTTGAAGCATGACTCCAGACTTGCTCTGGGAGCTCTGACCACACGTTTCCTCTCAATCATATATATACAAGAAGTATTTATTTCTTTCAACAACCAAATTCTACCAACAGAAGAATAGGCAATTACTCCAAAGAACAAAATATAATACAACATTCAATAGTAAAAAGACAAGAGATAAATATAAATTCGGAATACTCAGTAGAGCTCCTAAGACATAGAAGCCAGAACTCGTGTAGCTCGAGCATATTCTTGTTGTAATATCGTGAGGATATAATAGCTAGAAAGGTTTTTGTGAGTTTGTAATATGTGTTTGTTTATCATCAATACAAAGCAGACCGAACTCTTAACTCTATTCCACATATGAGGACTAACTCGTATCTTCATACAAGGTCAACTTCCTCTATACATCTTTGACTCTTTTGGTTCGTTGCATTTAATACATTAATCTTTTGATCCAATCATTTGATTGTGTGGTCTAAAATATTCTTCCAGTTTTTAGCACCACCAACAATGAACTAAGAAATATGGATCAAGATGAGATGATGTTCATGTTCACAAGATGATTTTGATTAGGAATATAAAATAATATATACTCATAAAATAATTTTAATTAATGGATATACTTATATTTTTTTTAAAGGGCAATTTTGTGAAACTTAGTTTAAATTTGCCAAAAATCTAGGGTGGATTAATAGAAAAAAGTTGTAGATAAAACAAAATCACTTAAAAAAAATAAAATTAGAAAAAAGAGGGGAGAACCCCTCATGAGAGGTTAGATTTTTTAAAAAATATTTTTTTAGGCTACCGAATGAAAGAAAGGGAGAAAGAAAGAGGAACGTGATTCACTATTGATTGTCAATTTGAGGTAGGGGAGAAATACCTCGTCAAGTTTCAACTTAATTTCCTTTTGGTTAAAAATTTATTTATGTGAATATACTTCTTGATTTCTACGTGCTCAATATCTTGCGGTAAATGTGATATTTGATTTGTTCTTTATTTGTTATTTGTGGATTATTATTGTTATAATTATGTGCATGTCGTAAATGAAATTCGGTCAAACTTCTATATTGTCAAGGAACCTTGGGTTTCGTGCTCACTCTCACCAAATTGTTTTACAGGATTAATATTAAACGAGTGTGGAACTTTGATATATGAAATGGCTGTCATTGATTTAATCTATAGAATATTTTAGGGGTGTTCAAAATCCAATCCAAACCGAGGAACCGATTCAATCCAATCCAATCCAATCCATTTTTTCTGGATTTTATGGATGATTGGATTGGATCGGATGCAAAATTTGAAAACCGAAAAAATTGGATCGGTTTTGGTTTTATGTGCTCTAGAAACCGATCCAATCCAATCCAATCCATTATTAGAGTTGTCACTTTGTAATATTCATAAGATAAGGGGTCACTTTGTAATATTTATAAGATAAGGGTTTTCAATTAAAAAATTATTATTAAATTTTTGTATCATTTTATATTTCATATCACGTACATAATGATTTATAGTTGGTTTAATTATGTATTTTTAGTTAGGCAGTAGACTTTTTAACTTAGCTATTTGGTTGAACACTTGAACTTGATTTGTAATGAATTATATTAACTTGTTTTACATTAGAATTGAAAATTTCAAGAATATAATATATTTTATTTTAAACTTCTAATTGGATCGGATGGAAACCGATCCAATCCAACATTTAATTGGATTGGATTTCTAAAGTATGTTGGATTAGATTGGATGCTAAAACCTAAAATCGACGGATCGGATCGGATCGGATGCGGATGGTTTAAAATGACCAGATCGGATCGGATGGACACCCCTAGAATGTTTATATTAATTATTTTGTTATGCACATGGAAGAGGAATGTGTAGATCCTTTGGCTAATATTTTTTTATGTATTCGTGAATGCGATTTGGATAATAAAATTTAAGAATTATTTATTTATTTATTTTATTAAAATTATCCCTATCACGTCCCAAAAATTGGGTCATGACAATATGTTTGAACTAAATTGAAGTCAAAATAACATATAAAAATAAATAAAAACAAACATACAATTTGAAACAATTAAAAAAAGATCAAATAAGCTGAATCAACAAAGAACGTTAAGTAAAATTTAATTCTTTTTTTTAAGTAATGGTGCTAATGGTTCATGTTTCTAATTAGATTTTCAATATATATATATAATGGGTCCATTTATGCTATGGACATTTTATGACTTTTTCCATTATAAAAATATTTGGAGGTATTTTTTATGACGCAAAACCGTTATAAAAAGGACAAGTCTGTACAGATTGGTCCGCACCTGATCCTGGCCGTATATATAAGATATTAAAAGAAAAAACTACAAGTAAGTAACAAATGAGTATTTTGGCATAGCGGTTAATGGGAAAGTAACAAAAAATGCGTGTGGTGAAACTTTTAAATGCTGCCAATATTTTCTGGCATTTGTAAAAGTGCCGCAAATCTTTTATTTCATTGGCTTTTAAAGTACTTAAACAAATATTGAAAAAAATATTTTAACAACATTTTTATTACTTATAGCAGCATTATGTTAGTGTCGAGAAAAGTAACATTTTTGTAGTGTTTAATGAAGGGTTTTTGCTCTAGTTAATTTTCTATTTTTTGTTTATATCTCTCTATATACACACACTCACACTATAATAAATTTGATTTGTTAGCATAAACAAATATAGGCGTTTTCAATATAAACAGTCAGAGATGTAAGTAAGGGGGTATGCTATTATTGATTTTGCTTATTTCTAATTAAAATATTTTGTATAATTTATCATATTTGCAATCTGCGGATATTGTTAGTGAATTAATCAAATCATCTAGTATTAGTAGTAATAGTAATATCTACATATGAGGAAGAAGAAGGTAACAAAAAAGACAAAGAAATTATTGGTAGGAATACTAAAATCAACTTTAAAAGGTGAATAATCACGATTACTACAACAAATTACAACTACAAAAAAAAAAAAAAAAAACAAAGAGAAAGAACTTGCAAAATTATTGTTGACAAAAGTAAAGAACCGAAGTACTTCTCTTGCAACTTAGCGTGAAAGGAAAATGTTAGGCAATTCATGTACAAATTGATACGTCAACACTCAAATCAATTGCAGAGTCATTGATGATGTTGATATCAAAAAAATTGTTAAATAGAACGAGGTATTAATTTTGTCCAATTAAGTATCATATTGTTCAAGAATGCACCTAAGAGATTTTCGAATATATATATATATATATGTTTTACTACTCACAGTTAAAATCGATACAAATAAAAAATAATATAAAAAAAATGTTCTTTATTTTAAGATCGAACTAATGAAATAAGATACGTTAATAAAGGTGAAAATTAAGCATTAATAAACAAAAAGAGAAAATATATCGTATGAAAAGTTAATTGCCATTTTAGTGCTCTGTTTGTAATTTTCTCATTGTAGATCTTATTGATCCCCTCTGTCAGCTCTATCTCTCGCACGCAAACAGAGACATCCGTTCGAACTGAGTACTGACATGTGCATAAGTAATGCTCAGTATAGTACGTACGGTGCATATATTGGTGGATGCAGCCTCTTTCTTCACTGACTTCAACCCTAAAAATAAAATTCTTAATTGATCGAGTGGGTAGTTTATAACACACTTTCACCTCAACTTACCCTACTCAATATATTACCTCCCTCTCCATTTTCTTAACTACCTACCTATACCAAACTCACTAACTGTGTGTCTGTGTGTGTATATATATATAGCTCCTTTCTAGTCACGGAACCAAAATTATATATTAATGTAGATACAAATATTTGTTGTTATATGATTACGTAAACCTTTTTTTTTTTTTTTTTTTTGGATATTTTAGCATTTTTAAAAAAAGTAAAAAAAAAAATCATTTAAGTAACATGACGTATCACTTTTTAAAGTGCTACGTTCTAAAATAGAACGTATTTTGCATTACACTTAAAGATAAATTGATAATAATGTAAATTAAAGTAGGCAATGTATAAATTTCTTTCTAAATTAAGGTGGGCAAAAGTCTAAATTAGTACTTAATGGATTTATTTAATTTTCTAAATCCATGAATAAATATACATACATTTGAAAAATTAAGATGATCAAGCGCTCACCTTGTGCCATGGGTGGCTCTGCCACTGCTCATTTCTGAAATGTAATCGTTATTATAATTTCTGACTTCGTACTATATACCTAGCTAGTCCCCTAAGTTGTCAACCATGCACAAATTTTTTGTTCACAAAAAGGATAATAAATCCAAGCGGTTCTATTAAAAAGAAGGTAGGAGAAATGATCGAGTTGCAACGTCCTATGTAAAATATTATGTGCTTAACTATTTGGGCACAAGCCCAAATATATGCCCAAATTATTTATTTGTGCACATTGTCACCACCTTATTCTTATTTCATTAATTTTAAAATCTTAATTGGACGATATTGTAATCTAACGTACTTTGAAGCAATAAAGAATGCTTGTGTTACGCAAAAGCGTTCTTGTTATACTGCGATCATTGTTTCAGTCCAATGCTTTGGCTTCCTTTTTGCCATCAAAGAACACCTTGTGAGAGTCGGTGTAAGCGGTCCTTTACGCCTTTAGTTAATTTAATTATTAGAGTATTTACAATGGTAAAAGTAAATAGATTTACCTAACGCGCATATGCAATAGTGTTGAGTACATAGTAAGTTAAATACTATTCTGTAAGGCATATATATGGTAAATGTATGATTTGCTAAATTATATATGTACCTTATTTTTTCTCGATCTCTCTCATACTTTTACTCTCTCTTTACATTATCTCTTTTAAAATATAATAGGGTGTTGGTAAAAGTACCCTTAAAAATTAGTTTTAACACTATTTTTAAAAGAAAAAAGAAAGGGCATTTATTATTTTAGGTTTCTTAAAGGCACCCTTATTAAAGATAGGATTTCATTTCTTCTCTTCAACAAGCGAGCCTTTCTCTTCTTCACCTTTTATAACTAGAGACATTAATATGTGTTTAGGAAAATAACTAACCACTCTTTTTTTCTTTTTTGTGTGCAAATACACTATTAAATTCGGGAATAGAAAGATTTTTTTCCTATCGAGAGAATCTGCTTGCTAAAAAAATCCACTTTAATTACAAGAGTAATAACTTTCTTAGTTTTGATAATACATTTATATATATGTTTTACACACACTTATATAGTAGGATAGATATGCACGTGTGTTTGATTTTTCTTGTTTTAGATTTACTAGTATATTGCAGTAAAATAACTTAAAGATAGTATTATAATCAATCATACATGAACATTGTAAACAATCCCCATAATGTGTTCGATATTGTAACTTATTTTTATGTTTAGTATATTGTTCTTGAATTTGAACATGCTCTATTATAATTTAGATGTCGAGGTTGTTATATATATATAAATGAAATCTGGAAAGAAAATACAAAAGTGGGCCAAATCCCAAAGGCCTAGCAAACAAACTAATTAAAGAGAAGAATAGCTAAAGTAAGTCCCTAACATCACGGGGAAGAAAGTCAAAGATTGAACATAAGGTACTGAGGTAGCATCAGATTGTGCATCGCTTCTTTTAGGAGACAACAACCACTCCTCACACCAAGCTACATTAAAAGATCCACCTAGAGTTTTTCTTGGGTTTATAATTTGCCAAGCAACGAATAGATACATTATATTTTGTTTAATGGTTTTGAGTGATATATGACAGCTTCCATGGGATGCTAGTCAATTGAGTTAATGTTGTTCCCTTATTTTTTTAAGGGCGCTATTTTGATTATGGGTGTTCTAACAAAACTAAAAAATTATGTGCGAGTGCTTTAAAAACGGGTATTGAAACTCGTTTTTCAGGTTGCTTATACCAATATTCAATATAATATTGTTTCAACACAAAAATAAGTACGAAAAATATACGGAACTAATCATATTACTAAGTTCCCTATTGTGAAGCTCTTACGTAAAACCAATCACCATTTTTCCGGTTCTTTTTTTCTTAAATATAAGCGACCAGATGGTGAAACTTTGAATACACTGAGAATCAAGGACATAACTCTTTATTACATGAAAATTATAATACAACTATAGGATTAATACGTAAAACTAATAAACCCTTCTTAAAGACTATTATTTTTCTATACTATGTGGCTGTTAAAGTAGGGGCAACACTATTAACACATTTTGCTTTGCTCTCTAACTCTTTGACATTGGGTCGATGCATATGTGCACATTTTTTCGGTGCATGTGTACCGAATGAATGAGTACATACTCGGTGCATGCTAGTATATTTTTTTGAATCTAACATTGGCTCGGCACATATGAACCTTGTAGTAAATGGGATGAAGCGTTAATAGTGTTTTGATGTATATAATTAGTACCGCCCTAAAGTAGAGTTAGAAGAAATCTAAAACATTCATTTAAAATATTAAACTAGACAGCTCGAATTTTAACATTAATTTTTTAATTAGATGAGTATTATTAAAGACAAAAATTCCTTAATAAATTTGAGTCATTTATATTTTAAATTAAGATTCATGTTAAAAATATACTAATATAATTTTGGAGTGAAATAAAATAGGATTAGAGCATTTGTCTATTTATGGATCGAGGATGAATATTATTCACCCGGTTTTTGAAGTCCCTACCAACCATGATGTCCAGTGGAAATAAGAGATTTTTCTGAAGAATCTACATTGTTTTCAGGAAGTATGTGTTTATATAAAAAAGAGGGGTGATAAATGCACCCCCATTTTTTGTCATAAACATCATCTACACTTTACACCCCTCATTTATTTAAAATTTGTCATAAACACCCCCTTCCACCACCCTCCAATTAAGAAACATAATTAAAGTAATAATCTTCCGTCATTGGAAGAGTATATTTACTGATACTCTCTCGACATTGAGTATCTGAAACTTCAACAATTATTTAGTTACAGCCCATTTTTTAGATACACTCTCTCGTATTAAATAGAATAACTTTGGTAATACTCTCCTGTCATTGGGAGAGTACCTTCATTGGTACTTGCTGATATTGAGCATTTAAAATTTCAGTAATAAGATTTTTTTCAGAAGCAACACATACTTGACCAATGTGGGGTGAATGATGTACATATCATTCGGCCAATTCATGTGGGAAGAGTAATTGCTGGGTTTAAACCCACAGCTCTGTTTTTTTTTGACAAACTTTTTTTATTATGTTTTTGCAATATTCATCAAATAAGGATTAAAATGTACAAAGAAAAGGTAACAATGAAACAATTATACCTCTTTTGAATATATATATATATATATATTTATATATGTGTGTATGTATATATATATATATATGTTTTGAAGAAGAAGGAGGAGGAGGATGAGGATAAAGAAGAATCCTTATGAAATTTTCAATGAGAGTATTTAGATGGAAGCCGGATTTTAGCTTAGATGCAGAATTCTCGGTTGTTCGAATTGAATCCGTTCACTATTTCAACGAAAAGAGGAGGAGGAGAAGAAGAGGGTGGTGACGGCCCAATCTTTGAAATATACTTTCCTGTCATTGGGAGAGTAAATGCGGTAATACTCTTCCGTCATTAGAAGATTATCTTCATTGTTATTCGCTTTACATTGAATATCTGAAACTTAAACAGATCTATGACATTTTTTTAAAAGAGATATGTGTATATACATGCATTTTTTCGTTTGTTTTTTTCTTTCAATTTAAAATATATGTGTGCATGTATATATATATATATGTATGTAAATGTGTATGTTTTGAAGAAGAAGAAGAAGAGGAGAAGAAGAGGGTGGTGATGGGGTGTATGTGATTAATGATTAAGTTAATTAATAGTTAATCTTTGTATAATCTTTGTGAAATGAGAGGGTAGTAAGAATAAAATTAGTTTAATATTAATAAAAAATTTATAGGGTATTTGTGACAAAAAATGAGAGTGTATTTATCACCCACCTAAAAAAGATAGTTCTATTTATGTTCTCGATTAAGAGTTAAATTCTTATTTTCTTTTGAGTTTTACTTTAGTTCAGTGTTGAAGAGCTTTAGAATTCATCAAATCTATAAAAATTATCTTAGAAATACATAAAATTTAAGAGTCACTAAAAATTACATGAAAATGTTAAGAGTACTTTTTCTAGGTATTAATATTCATACTCTTTTCTTAGATGTTCCAAATGAAAAATATTGAAATAGAGAACTTAGAGAAAGTTGACCTCACTGTGTTAAATAATAACTGTCCGTCTAAAGTTAAGAGTTCATGTTAGAGAATCAAATTAACTTTTTAAAGATTATTAATTTCACCATAGTCAATATATCATTTGAGAACAAAACTTATATACAATTAATTCTGAGATTCTATGCAATGATTTAAGTCCAAAAAAGTTTGAACTATTGATTTGGGATAATGCGAAAAACAATATTAAACTCTTGATTTGGGAGGACATTGTGATAGACTCGCCGGATTTTATTTGCCTGAAATGGTCACAGATTTAATCGGAGCACTGCATTTTGCATTTTTGGTGTAGTACTCTAATCACACCGGATTTAATTAAAGATTACCTTTGTTTCGATATATCTAATCAATTGTTAAAAATTAATGATGAGAATTGTACATTTAACCCTTCTGGCAAAAACAAAAGATTTTTTCCTTCGTTTAATAGCATATGAAATAATAAAATAAATAATTAATTTATGTGAGAAGTTGAAAAATAAGTTAAAACATGTAATTAGATACTCTTTATCCCATGCTCATTTTTATGAATAGATGTCCCCAATCATTTCCAAAGAAAAAAGTTTTCATGAAAAAAATAAAAAAATTAGGAGTTAATCTTATCACATGACTTAACTTATTTTCTAACTACTCACATAAATCAATTGATTTTCTTATCATTTCTTGCGACAAAACATAAGTGAATTGATTATGGCTCAAAATCAAAACTGAACAAAACTAATCAGAGATAAACACAAACCTTTGATGATGATGAAGGGTGCGAACTAGATGCGCAAGAGTTTGTGAGACGACAGATCTTTTCATTTATAAAAAGTCCATAAGGATGAAATAGGCATGTCTTCCCACAGCTTTCTTGAGCTTCTGCATAGTTATGCCAGAATAATAAATGACACATACATAATTAAATTGGGGATTAATTAGAAGTTCAAGAAAGCTGTGGAAAAGCATGACTGGACTTATAATTTTATAACCCCCCATTAACATTATCAGGCAGAGAGAGAGAGAGAGAGAGAGAGAGAGAGAGAGAGAGAGTGAGTGAGTGAGTTTTGTAGACTTGTAGTTGTCCGCGCACATACACATACATATATAAGGTTGAGGAGGACGACTCTAGCTACCACCCTCACCAAAGTGCGTACTTGTATTATACATAATGAAATATTGAAAAAATAGGGTTTGTTTAAAAAAAATATTTTGTAAAAGAATTAGAGAAAGATATTTTTGTAAATTAAGGACTTATATTTGACTAAATTCTAAAAAGAGTGTAAAATTAACTTTGTATTATATTTTTTTATGAAATCATGTAAAATTAAGTTTTCACTATATGTTTTTTAGCATATTATTATTACAAATAAGTGTTTAATTGATAGTATTTTAAAATAATTTTAACAAATTACATATTTAAAAATTATTTATTAATAAAATGCACATAATAATTTTTTCAGAGTTACGTAGAGTTAAGTTTGCACTCCTTATTTTCTAAAACATTACTATGTATTTGTGTTTAATTGACATTGTTTTAAAGTTTTATGAATTAAACATAAAAATATATTTGTTTAAAAAACAGAAACAAATTATGCAAAACAAATTTACATTAAATTTTTTTGATTGCAATGTTAAGTTTGCATAAGTTACAATTTTGTACAAAGTTAAGTTTGCACTTAATCAAAACCCTTATTTTAAAACACAATTGATAAACAAGTTCTTATTTCAAAATTATAATAATATCTAGGCTCTTATTTTTTAAAAATGTTATTCCTTGTGTTTTTTACAAAAAAATATTGTCACGCAAATTTTTTTTTACCTTATTTCTAATATATATAATCCGTGCATTAAACAAACAGGCTTTAATTTTAGGTGCGTTTAGTTTCCACTCCTCCACTTGAGCGTTCATTGTCAAAAACTTCACAATAGATCGATTGGAAATTAGTGAGAAATGTCTCACTAATAAATAAATAGACATGATATCTAATATTCTGATTCACTAAGAAACGGCCAGGATGTGGAGTCCGCACTAATTTTTCATATATTTTAAGAAGTTGCTATTAACACAGACTAATTTATTTTTTAACACTCTCTGAAAAAAGGTTGATTATTCTATTAATACGCTTCACTTTTTTCATTTTTAATTAATGATTAAAATATTAAACTCAAATTAATAATAATTTAATAACTCTAAATTACTTAAACTCAAATTAATTATTAATTTCATTAATTGAAAACTATTTTCTTCTTCTTCTTCATCATCATCATTCCTCTCAACTACCACCACTGCGGTCGCCACCACCACCATCCAAACCATCATCCCTCTCTAAAAGAAGTAGGCTACTTATATTTTTGTTGTTCTTTTATATTTCATTTTATTTATAAATCATTGGATACAAACAAATACAAAAAAAATTAAAAACAAAAATAAAACACGAAGAATGTTTACTCGATTCTTAAGAAATAAGAACCGAGTATTGTTCATCATACTCGCTCAAAGGAATCGAGTAGGTATAGGTTACTCAGTCCTACGGAACCAAGTTAGACTTTAGGTCATTTTTCAAATTGCACTCGGTTTCTTAGGACCAAGTGATATGTGCTTTACTAAGTTCCTTTAGACAAAGTATGATGAACAATGCTCGATTCTCAGGAAACGAATAAACTTTCATCCATGGCAGAACTTTGTTTTTTGTGTGTGCACTGGCCAAACCAAAAACTCTTATTAATTCTTCCTAAAAAATAGATTTAATAGATTATGGTCAATAGCACATGGTGGAACTTTCTTTTTAAATAATAACAAAAAAATTCTCGAGAAAAAGAGATGGAACGACTAAATTGGGAAAGAAGAAGATTGAACATGAGATTTATGGGGTGAGTGGCGTACATGATTTGTATTTTTGAATTGTAGAGAGAAAGATAGTGGAGTGTTTTTTATTTTAGTATTAATTAATCTTAAATTAAATATAGAGTGTTAGGAAGATATAAAGTGTACTTATGAAATGGTAAAGAGCGAAATAATGTGTATCAATAGTAGCCTCCTATTTTAAAAAGAACGAGTGGATAAAATGTGGTCGGTAGTTCATACGGTTTCATTACTAACTCAAATTATTGTTTTTATTTAGTGAACTCAGTTCTTCTATTAAAACCAGGACGATCTTGTTAGGGTCAAATCACAAATTAATGATTCTTGCACGTTATCAATTGTATACAACTAACAATAACCACAAATTTTTGTAATATAAACTCAAATTTGCTCCAATACTTTATGTAACAACTCACACTCTCACCGAAAATAACTAGCCCTTATTTTTTTATTTACTTTTAAAAGTGTGATGAAAATAAAAGTCTATATATATTTTGTAAGTACCTTTTCTTTGAAAAAAAGGAAAAGGACTTGCTGAAGTCTTATAATATTTAATAATAACCTAAGGTCTTATTTGGTGGAGGTTTTGAGTTGAGTTTTTTTTGTTAAGAAGTGTTAAAATATGTTGAAAAGTTAAGTTGAGTTGAATTTGGTTTTTGTTGTAATTTTTTTCAACCAATTCAAAAAAAATTATGAAAAAAACTCAAAAAATAGTCACAATAGATCTTATGTTATATATCTTGATAGGTAGGTTTTAAATATATATATATTTTTATCTAATTCCGATTTTTGAATTTAAAGTTATGGTGTTTTAAAAATTTTATGAGAGAAAAAGTAAAGTGAAATGAATTTTAAAAAGTGTACGTGAAAGTAAAATTGACTTTTTGATAGAAAATTAAAAACTTGGCCTCTTTGGTCCATGTTTTTTTTTCTCCAAATTTTAAAAACTCAACTCATAATCAACTCTACTTTTACACTTTTCAAAATTTATTTCACTTTACTTTCTCTCTCTAAAAAAACTTTTAAAACACCATAACTTTAAATTTAAAAATTAAAATTAAATAAAAAATATATATTTAAAATATACTCGTCTAGATCTATAAAATAAGATTTATTGTGACTATTTTTTGAAATTTTTTTATGAGATTTTTAGTTGATTGAAAAAAACTCAAACAAAACCAAATCCACTTTTCAACATACTTCTAAATTCTACCAAACACCATATTTTAAAAACTCTAACTTAAAAACTCAACTCAAAATATCAACCAAACATCACCAATTTTCTAGATTTCTATTAAACGGGGACTAACTATTGATGGTCAATTACATGAAGGATACTTCTGTAAATAAATTAATTTAAATGTTTGATTTCCAAATGAGCACTTTAATAAAGTGTGAGATGAGTAACCAAAAATAAATTATTTTTCATCCATTAGGCATCAAAAAGTCAAATAAAATTAAAAAGAAAGATCTAGCTTTCAAAGATAATAAAGCAAGATAATACTATTCATTTGTTAAGGAATTGGAGCATTGGAATAATATTTCTGACCACTAGCAAGAGGTTCAATAATAGCGTATTGGAATTAATGTTAAGTTTGACTGAGAGTTCTCTAAGTAAAATTTTAGCAATTACAAAAGTATCTAGTATCTAGCGGTAAACAAAAATTAGTCAAGGTGCAAGAAAACTGGTTATAGTATCAAAAAATGAATAATGTTAACGTGTGTTTTAAGAACACATAATAAGCACCTAAATAAAGATCAAAAGCCTAACATGTATTTAATACTACGTTGATTTTCATGTAAAATTTCATTATTTTTATTTATAACATATTAACATTATCCTTAAGAAATATCTGGAACCAAAAAAAAAATCTGAAGTTCGTGTGTACAAGTTCGAAATATTATATTATTCTGAAATTTTATTAAATATGTTTATCTTTAGGAATAGAATATTATATTATTCTGAAATTTTATTAAATATGTTTATCTTTAGGAATAGGGACATGGATGGGTTTATGATTAGTATCGCCCCTCCTACCCCTATGTTGTCACATTTGCATACAAATTATTATCCCAAACATAATACAATGTTTTTCAATTTTAGATCATCAATTAATGGGCATGATCACAATCTTCTTTTTCTTCTTCTTGACAAAGATGGGCATGATCTCATACATGTGCTATGGGTATGGGTAAGAGCGGCAAGCCTATCACTTTTATACCCAAAATTATTGGCTAATATTATTGACAATGTAAAAATAAAACCACCTTGATGTGTGGCGGTAATCATTTTTACTTATCAATAGAGTCGCTTTAATGTAAAAACTATTAATTTTTAAAACCTATCAAACGAATTCTGTCTAAGAATGGAATTCCACTCCAACGATCTAAATGCATCGAGGGGAATTATATTAGCAAATTATGTTTTACGAAGTATGACCAATCTGCAAGCTGCAATTTATACTTCCTATATGACCAATTTTGATCATTTTGACAAATTATGATAAAAGTAAAAATTATAAAAAAAAGAAAGAAAGAAAGAAAAATAGCAGAGGAAGAAAGTAAATCCACCGTTCAGTTGTTCAGCCAAAATTTATATTAGCCAGCATACCAATGACGAAAAAAAATGAGAGGAAGAAAGTAATGCATGCGCAATTTTAAAATAATAATAGGTAAACGGTGGCTCTTAACTTAAAACATAGGTGAGCTTACAATGTGAGGCTCTTGACAAAAATTATTAATTATAAATATTTTCAATATTGTCTCTCTTATATGGCAACAAAAAGAAAATAAAAATAAGAAATAGTAAATTTAAGATGGAAGAGTGTGAGGGCAAATTATTGAATACCAGAAGAGGATGTTATTATGACCAAGCCAAGTTTTCCGCAGAATGCCCCATCAGAAAAGGCCCGACAACCATTGCATATCACACACATATATATATATATACATATATATCTTCAAAAATACGAAAAGGCTAGCTGGGTGGAGCCTGGACTGGGGCGGTGGGAATAAAAGCTATATGTGGGACTCTGGGTAATTCTCCAAATTTTTTTTTTTTGAGTATTAAATTATTTTTACAAAATTAAAAGCTAGTCTTATATTAACTATTTTATCCCACCGTAACCTCTTCTTCTTCTTCTTTTTTTTCAAAAATAAAATAAAAATAATACTAATAATATTGATTTTACTAATGTTAAAGTTGTCTCTCATTAATTAAATATCTAACTCAGTCGTTGCTGCAAGGATAAAGCGAGTAGATGATAGTACCCCTGCTACTACGGTGCATATATTAACAGAGATCATGTGGAGTAGCAAGAAAGGCCTCAATGCAGAGAGAACAAGAGAAAAATAAAATAAAGGAGAGGCAATTATCTGATGCGTAGCTCTCCAAATTTAACTAGCCTCTTTGACTCTATTTAATAAATTAATAATATATTTGTGGTTCTTATTTTTTCTCATTTAATTTTGCTCATCTAAATAATTTTGTTGAAAAAGATAAAAAGATAAAAAATTGGTAAACTATTGCAAGTAGAAAGTGTTGTTGGAGTTGGTCATTAAGTTGAGCTCTCTATTTTTGAAATTATGCTCTCTAAAATAGAGAACATTATTAGAGATGCTCCAAGTTTTCTACATTTTTGCTAGTTGTTGGTCTGTACAAAAGAATTATGGGAAATATGTACGGCGTGGGGAATTGATGAGAGGATATTAGTGTATTGACCTGGGGCATATGTCCCTTGTATTTGTTGTATGCCTTTTTGGATATGAATTTATCAAAAAAAAAATTATACATTTGTGGCTAAATCTGTATAATGAAAATAACCCAAGCGAGGACATGTGCAAAAGGATGCTAAACGCACACTGATGGCAGTTGGAATTCACAAATGACGCACAAAGGAAATTTGTAAAGGACAAAACAAAACCGAGAGAAAATATAATAAGACTGCCAAGCCGCTGGATATGGTAAAGATCAATCTAATAATTACCAAATTATAAAAGGGGTCAAAATGCTGTCAAAGTAAAAGGGAAATGCTTTGGTAGGAATCATTTATGCTCCGCCAGCAGAGCAAAATCCAAATGAAAGTGTTGAGTTCGAAAAACTTAGTTTGTCCAACATAGATATTTGGCAGAGGAATATAGCTTTAAAACCATAAAACTACGTATTAAACGAACTATAAAATCACACGAGGACTTTGTCATGTTTTTTAAGTACTCAATTCCTCACTTAGAGATTGGATCCGCGTGTACAAGTGATTACACCAACATTCTAACAACAAATTGATTTGAATACAGCCATCCACAAACCCATGAAAAATGGAATTAGTATGAATAAATCTATAACCTAAAACTCATTCCATTTCTTGTGAACAAAATAAATACTACCTTAAAAACTTTACAAGAAAAATGTAATTCTAAAATACCTCACTGTCCATCCAGAGTGTACCCAAAAAGTCGTGCACATCTCTCTTTAGTAGTTGTACTCTGGCCAGACACATAATTGATGACTACTTATCCGCACCACCAAACATTCCCATCATGTCTTTAGTAGAACCCATTTGCTTCATAAGGTTTTGTAAGCCGCCCATTCCACCAATCTGCTTCAGCATCTGTGGTGGAAGTACTTTGCTCATGTGTTGGGCATTCATGTTTCTTGATAACGCGCTCATCTCTCCCTTCTTTGGAATCTTAAGACCCTTCATCTTGCTCCATATCTTTGCCAGTCGTTTGTACTCTTCCAACATTTCCATCACGTCCCTCACTTGCCGGCCAGATCCCCTTGCTATTCTCATTATTCGAGACTCGTTCATCAGCTTTGGGTTGGAACTATCCAACTCTGTGAGATAGATATTAACTATTTACAATTAGGACAATTCATTATTCAGTATCTCACAGTAAATCTACCGATAAAAATATCGCACTTGCCTTCATTAGTCATTGAATCCATCATAGTCATGTAACGTTTGATCTTTGCCTGGCTTTCATTATCCCTGCCTTTGGGCATTAACTCGGCACTAAATCCAGGAAGCATTGAAAAAACCTACACACAAGCAACACGTAAATTGATAACACGCAAACAGAAATAGTGACTGACCAGGGTGAAATACAATTGCTAAACAAAAACACAAAAACATTGTCGACCAACCTGGCCAATAGGACCCATTTTGAGAATGTTCTGAAATTGCTCATACATAATCCGCAAGGTGAAGTTTCCTTCCGAAAGCTTTTGCAGAAGTTCGGGATGTTGATCCATAGGAACAACTTCGTGAATTTTCTCCATGAATCCAGACAAATCACCCATACCTAGTTGAAGTTAAAATGGGAACATAAATACAAAAACCAAAATGTCATTAAGTATTTCAAAATAGATTAATATGGTGCAGAACAGCATAAAAAATCAATGGTGCTAAGGGGCAGATAAGGAGATGCAGACCTAAAAGACGGCTCACAAATGGCTTAACATCAAAAACTTCAAACTCATCCATATGCTCTCCAATTCCAATAAATATGACAGGACTCTTCGTTGCTGCAACTCTGCAAATGATAACTCAAAGGAAGATGAACATAGTTGCATTGAACCATAAACAAATTCATATTTAGTTATTTACTAACAAAAGTTACAAGTAAATCTATTCAAAACATAAATGCAAAGCTCCATAAACAGAAGCACAAAAGCTAAAAAAATTTGTAAGAATGACCGGAACATATTTTAAAGCTAACAGGCATAGAATTAAAACTTACGCACTAAGTGCGCCACCTCCCTTTGCATGACCGTCCATCTTAGTAACAATCACGGCTCCAACTGCTACACTTTGTTTAAATGCTTGAGCTTGATCAAATGCAGCTTGACCGATACTGCTATCCATAACAAATATAACAAGGTCCGGTTTCTGGAAGATTTAATGCAAGAGATTAGCATTTCACAATCTAAAGTAGCAAAAGGAATGAAGGAGTACAGCGTCACAAAAATATACCGTTGCTTCAGACACTTGGCGCATTTCTTCGAAGAGAGCAGTTTCCTGTTTGTGGCGCCCACTGGTGTCAACTATTATGAGATCACAGTTCTCCTTCTTGAATCTTTCTACACCTTCCACGGCAATTTTCACCGGATCTGATTCCATGTAGCTATTGACAACAGCCAATTAAACGTTTAATATACCATGGGCGCATAATATAATTAGCTCTAAATGTAAGCATATTACCCAAAATACGTAATAAAACTAATCTATGAAGGCAGTGGTAATCGATCGATTACCATACATGGCCCAAGAAATTTGTTTTGCTTAAAAAAAATCTATTAAAGGAACAATAATTATCAGCAATTAAAATAAATAAATAAGTAAAAACCAAAGGAATAATTATTATGAGTTCCCCATAAGTCCGTAACTACCCTTCAGTTCCTTATTTGAGAAAAAATACCCCCCAAAAATCAATTTGAATCAAGAAGATATATTGTTGGGAGGAGATTAAGTGACCATATATGCATATGAAGTGGCACCAGGCCTCACCTTCGACATGGAGGCTTGTGGGTTCAATCCCACTCCCTCTCTATCACTTAGATAGATGTAACAAGGAAGAGACTTGGGCCTATATTCAGTGAAACCTCCCAAAAAGAAAAGATAAGTTCACAAAAGGTCTTCCATGAAAGTTTGTTGAACTTACTTCCTAAAAAGTTTTATCTTTCGATATGAAATATTTTTCATCACTCTCCGATGGTGATAGGCATGCAAAAGTAAGATTGGAAAAAGCACCTTCCATAAAATGGAATCTTCGCTTTAGTGGCATTCTGCTTCAACTGATCAAAAGCACCAGCTCTGAATGTATCCGCACATACCAGAGCAGGTTTCCAGCCCTTCTTCTGGTGATAATACGCATATTTTGTACATGTTGTTGTTTTCCCGGAACCTGGAATTTATTTAAATGCAGATAAGAGAAAGTCTATCAGCCTTTTGAGGACAATTAACATGTTAAAAAAAAAACCGGGTAGACAACACTGGAGCATATTTTGAGTGTAGAATAAAGTGCTTTTCTTTATATTCTTTTTCTTTTTGGGGGGGGGGCGGGGCTAGAAAACGTTATAGAGAGGACAAAGAGTGTAGAGATGATACGCCGCGTATATCTTGAATTAGTGTATTGATCACAAACTTAGCTAGCCATGAGACATCAAAGGTCATACATGCACCGGCTTGGCCAGCATGAAATGTATTGCTCAAGCATAGCACAAAATGAAATACTAAAAGAAATAGTAGATTGATCTGATCTTAACTATCATCACTTCACCAAGGACAACTGACATACCTTGCAAACCTACAAACATGACAACACTTGTTTTCCCTTTCTTTGGGGTGAAAGATGTCTTCCCAGGATCCAACATCTTGCAGAGCTCATTAAATATAGCCTTAAAAAATAAAAATAAATTTGGAGAAAAACTCTTACAATAAAGCACAAGGAATTTAATGAAAGCAGCATACAGAAACCTTTTCAATGAAAGCAAATAAAAAGAGTGTGTTAAAAATGCAGTCTTCTGGCTTAAAGGAAAGAATAGAGGATACGAGTGCAAGTGCATAGAATATAGTTTCTAACCAAGAACACACAATATAACAACAGAGCACTTCCTCATGTGCATAAAGTAAACAAAAAACAATGTAAATTTTTTAGAGCTAAGATGCCTCGAACAACAATAAAATAATGATTAAAGTACCCTAATAGCCCTTAAACTATTGATATTGTCCCACTTTGGCCCTTAAACAAAATTTTGCCTCATTTAAATACTAAAACTATTGACCGAGTGTCAAATTGGCACTTCCGTGCAATTTAGCTGTTAACTTGGACGGAATTTCATCATGTGCCATGCACAAGCCACATTATAGGGGTATAATTGTCATTCTGGCAATGGAGAAATATAAAACCCTAGAAATAGTTCAGAGAACCCCAACTTCTCTAGTAAGCAACCATAACAACGAGAACAAAGAGGACATGAACCACAAAGACCAAATCAAAGATAACAACCACCTTGAACTTGAAGGGGGGTGTATTCAATTCAGGTTTTAAAAGATTTTAACTAATTTTTTAAAATCTGTGGATTCTGTAAGTCTATGGATTGTTTTAAATCCTTATAGAATCTGACAGATTTTAAAGCATGGATTCTTTTGGATTTCAGCAGATTTTAATAAGGCCATGGATTTCTGTAGATTTTAATAAGTTCATCAAAAAAATAAAAAATCAAAAGACAAAAGACAAACAATAAAATTAATTAATTAAGAGTTTAAAGTAACATTATCAAAATCCACGTTTGAACCAAATTGAGTATTTAAAATTTTGATTACAATAAAAAAATTAAAGGAATTTTGATTATAATAAAAAAAATTAAAGGATAAATAATAAAAGAATTTTGATTACAAAGTGAATAAGAATTATAACATTGTTATTCCAATGTATATCTATTAATTTAAAATTCACGTTTGAACCAAATTTAGTACTTAAAGCTTTTTAGATTTTGGTCATATTACTATCTGGAGTATTATAAAAGTGTAATAATGCATGCTGTGTTAGTCCATGAAATGAATTACCAAAAAAAAATATGTTATGTCCCTAACTTTCGCTTATAGTAAAAAATTAACAGTTATTACATAATAAGTTAATTGAATTTTAATTTTGTGAACCGATTTTAACTATGAATGATTTTATACCCCCACAAAATTAGACTTCTCACCCCACTAGTATTTTTTAATAAAATTGACATGAATTGTTTTTAAAAATTTGAACAACAATTAGCGGTCTAATCATTTGAAATTATATTAATGCGTGATAACCACATTATTAGTAAAAGAGAAAATAAAGACTTTATAGGAATGAATAAAAAATTAATGCGTTCATCACATAATAAGAAATTTGGATTTTGAGAGATAGGGAAAGGGGGAGGGGGAAGGGGAAGGGGGGGAGAGAGAGAATGTTGAGTAAAGTTCTTAAAAGAATTAGAAATCCATCTGAAATCTCTAGGTAAGTGAGAAGATTTCAAGATGGATTTTTATGTATAAAAAAAGCTTTACAATCCACCAAAATCCATCAATAATTAAAATCCTATTAAGTCATTTGACTTTTGAATACCATAAGATTTAGATGGATTTTTTAAAATCTTAATTGAATACATCAAGATTTTAAAAGACTTTTTAAAATCTCAATTGAATACTCATGAACTTTAAAAGTTCATAAAAATCCTGTAGATTCTAAATCCAATACACCCCCCGAAATCATCAAGAAATCAACACCACTCATAACATCCAGCATTTGGGAGAGGCAGAAGACGGAGTTGCATTTGGCGTGGAGATTGAAGATTTGGACGAAAGCAGAGGTGGAAGGGATAAAGTATTGGAGGTAGAAGAGGGAAGAGGCAATGTCAAAGAAGAGATTGGGGGGAGGGGGAAGGGGAGGAGGGAGGTGGTTTCTAATAAGAGGAGGAAGAGGAAGAGGAATATGGCGCTTGTGGACTAGACGGAGCTGAAATGGTGGACAGGGGTTCGGCCTTTAAGGAGGGGGATCGGAGTTGGCAAAAATTATTGTTTGGTTGATTTAGGTTTCACAGCTGATCTAGGTTCACTTTAGTGATTGTCGAGTATTGCTGATTAGAAAGATTTTGCCGCCGACTAATGAATAGGTGAATGTGTAAATCTTTATTTATCAGTTGGGTGGGTGTGTAGGAGTTGTTCTTCAATGGTAAATTTTCTCTCCCTACATATGTGGGAAGTGGGTGGAAATGGACGAAAATTAATTAGTAGCTAATATGACCATTTTGCCCTTTTAAAAATGGAGAGAAAAGAAATTCCGTCCAAGTTAACAGCTAAATTGGACGGGAGGGCCAATTTGGAACTCAGTCAATAGTTTAAGTATTTAAATGAGGCAAAATTTTGTTTAAGGGCCAAAGTGGGACAATATCAATAGTTTAGGGGCCATTAGAGTAGTTTACTCTAAAATAATTTACTCTTAATGGATACTCACTTATAAAAATGTGGATATTCAACATTTTGCATCTTACTTTTTCCTGTGAGTGAACATACAATTTGATCCAGGTTCATACACTTTATGTGGTATAATATATGTCAACTCAAATCTTAAGGAATTAACTTCATCCAACATGCAATCAAGTGACATTGTAAACATAAAGTTCAAGTATCAAATTCATGCGTTGCTTTTCTTTTTCATTTTACGTTTCCTCAAAATATTGTTGATTGTTTTTTGAAGGGTAAAAGTTTATTCTAGTACTCGAACTCCATCTCCTAAACAACGAAAGACTTAACATTTTTAAACGATAGAGTGATAGACTAAGAACATAAGCAGAAAAATGTTGCGGGTACATTGTTGCCCCCACTACCTACAAGTTTAAACTTTTGGGGCAAATGGTTCCTAACAAAGAGTAGTTGAACAAACTCCATTACGTATGGTCAAAGAACTCGTCAAAGCTCAATAAAAGGTGGTAGAAATGGGAAATGAATATATGTTTCGTAGCAAATTCTGCCCAAAAAAAGTAACTGTGCATGAAGTAAATTTCAATATTCCACGAATCAAAAGTGTAATTATTTTTATAAGCCAACAAATAGTAAAACACATCTGGGTTGGAACCAAGGTAATCTTCGTTGTAATTAAAAAGATCATTAACCAGTAAAAATAAATAAAAAATAAACTAAGAATGTTAATACAATCCAGGTTACATGGAAAGCAAAGGTACGAGATTCCTCCCTTAAAAGGATCCCAATTAAACCTTTGGGAATGATTTCACATTTATTAATTCAGTTTCCAATGCAAAAACCACATGAGATGGAACATTATAGCAAAAACTCAATTCCCTTTTCCTTCTCCTCAATTTCATCGGCATCGGTTTAAAAGAAAAAAAAAGTTTGTATATACTCACATTAAAAAATGAATTTGGAAAGAAAAAAAGGCAAAAACCCTAGCTAACCTGTTGAATAATTTTACGCTTGTTGTGACCGGCAGCGAGATCGTCGAGATTGACGATTTTCTTAATATTGGTTTGCATATCACGAACGAGCTTGAACTGAACATCGGACTGGAGAAGAGCACGGGTGATTTCATTAAGACATTCATTCAGAACCTTCTCGTCTATGATCGTCGCATTGCTCATTTGCTGTAGAGCACGGGATATGCTCCCCCCTAACTGTGCCAACACCATTTTCGATATCTATTACTTTTAACAAAAGCAAATATCTTCTGAAACTGAAGAAATGGAAGATTTATACAAGAATTGAATCTGATTCGGTGACGATGTTGTTTTTGGGATCGGAGAGGACAGGAGGTTGGGGGTATGTCAGTTTTTAAATCCCTTCCAAATAATAATAGTAGTAACAGGCGGTTTCGGTTACAGTGGAGGTGTAAATCAGGATAAAAAGGACTATGCTATCTGCAACTTTATTAAAAGTTACAGACAAATTTTAACCATATGTTTCGTCAATATTAAGGTTAAATAAATTTTTAATTTAAATTTTATAATTGCTTAATTTCACTCTATTTTTATATTATTAATATTTTATTCCTTATTATTAACTTCACGTAAGCATTTCTTATTATTTGATTTATTAATTAAATAATTTTCTTATTGTTTCATTTATAAATTATGTTAATTACTTTTATATATATATATATATATATAAAACTGATTCAAACAAAATATTTATGGAGTATCATTTTAAGATATTCTAAATTAAGAATTTTGTATTTCTTTTTTCATGTGCTAAATTAGAAGTATGTCAATTTCTCACCATAAGTTTGAGGAAGTTGTCCACTCCCACTCAAACTTTATCTTTAATAAAAAAGCATAAACCTATTACAATTAAAACTATAATTATAAGATTAGAAGTCTATTTTATCTTTTGCACAAATTCAACCATCTTATATCTATATAAGTATTAAATTTCTCTTTTAGAATATTCAAAAAAATAATTCATAGATATGTTATGTTCAATCCATTTTTATATTTTAAAAATAATACTTAATTTAACTACTAAAAGTGAAGAGTTATTTCAATACTTTTTTTTGAAAAAAACAAACGGTAAGAAATCTGGTTGGTTCTTTTCGTGGATAGGAAGAGATGGGGGTTAAGCTCAAATTTAAAAAATTAAAGATAATTTTTAAAGTAGAATTTATAATGTCTATATGGGTTAAACTGTTAATAATAAAAAGAAAGGTAAAATCAAGTAATTATTGAAAAGTTAATTTGAAAAGGCAAGCAACATGTAACGTGGGGCTGAGAATAGTATGTAAGTTTGAAAGAAACTTACAAACTTTCACTTAATCATTTTCTGGATACAAATTGTGTTTGAAAATTCGATTCGGACCGGTTAAATTTTATTCAATTTTTATATATTTTTGAAAATAAATAATTTAAAAGATAATATTTATTTTAGTTAAAAATAATAATAATAATTATTATATGATTATTTCTACTTATTTTATAAAAAAAATATTTAACTCTATTATTTATAATAGTTCAAATAGTTGGGTTATTATTAGAGTTCGTAAATTTTAAATAATTAAATAATATTACTTTCAAGTCATATATGCAATAATTCGGTTTGATTCAGTTCGGTTTTGCATTGACACACCCTAAATCTAAATCAAATATATTCGGTTTCTTTGTATTAGTTTAAGTTTGTTTTCAGTTTTTAAAGAATTGGTTTTGAATCAGTATAGTTCAATCGTTCGATTTTTAAGTTCATCACAACACCCCTAATTAATATGAGTCTAAAAAATATATGACTGATAATGTATGGTAGTTTAAGATTATAGATTTATAGTTTTATATCACAAGTTACAATCTAATAATAGTTAAATATTCTTCAACCTAAAAAACGAGCCAAAAGTTAATAATAGTCTTTCTGTTTTGAAACATAAATTTTTGGTTGGTGGTGGAATTTGAACCTAAATTTTATAGAGAAAGTATGTGAATCGTTACTAACATAATCAACCATCATTAAGTAAAAATTTATGCAATAGTTATAATATTGCACAAGTGTGAAATATGATATGAATTCTAGTAATAATAACACCTAAGGCTTTGTTTGTTAATAAAATGAAAAATCAATGTATTATTGTGAGAAGATGAAAAATAAGTTGAGCGATGTAATGAGATGTTCTTTTGTTTTTTCATGCAAAAAAACTTCTTTGGGTGATGTCGTGGTATAGAAAAAAAATTCAAAAAAAAATATAGCAAGATGGATGACATCTACTCATAAATTAAAAAAACATGAGATGGAGAGAATCTCGCAACTTCTCTCACAAATCAATTGGTTTTGTTATCAAACAAATCTTAAATGTATTCTCTAAAAGAAAAAGGAAAAAGGAGAATGGAACCATCCCAAATGAAAATTTTGCTTTCTTTTAAGCATATTTTTGCACCAAATCTTACGGGAAACAATTTTTTTATTATTATTTTATCTATTTGATACATAGAGATAGGTATACCTGGGGTAGATCTTTTCATGATCCCATAACTAGGTAACTCTTTTCCATCTATGAGCACAGTGCCATGGAAAATAAGATGTAATGTTGACTATTTTTTTCAGATATACTGGTGAATCGAATTTTAACCCTTCCTATGTTAGCATGTACTAATATCGTGTAATAAGACTATAATATCCTAGAATTATGAGAGGCAAGCTGGAGCCATGATGCAATTTTTTTCAATCTCCTGGCTAACCAGTTAATTCAAAAAAGAAAAAAGAAAAGGGACGAATAACAATTATAACTTCGGATGATTTTTGATGCCCTCTTCCCTCCACTTTTTTTCAGTACATCTAAAGAATCGGCAGGCGGCAGCTTAAAACTCCAATAAGAAAGGGATTTCGAATTTATGGCTGATGGAGAAAATTTCTGAACAATAATAGTACGATATATAAATAAATAAATAAAACGAAGTGTGAATGTCAACAAGTAAATGATTTTGATTATTTGCATATATAGTTCCAAATTTCTCACTCCTCGCATGCAATCCTAAGTGTTAATACGAAAATAAGCACCTCTGGTGGCAGCAGGGGCGGAGTCATGTGAGGACCAGGAGGGGCCATGGCCCCACCTGGACTCTTTATAAATTTTCACCAAGTATACGGGGTTTTGTGCAGCTGTGTGAAAATCTGGGGCGTCCGTGCAATTTAGAAAGTTCAACGGATGAGGGGCCGTTGTGCGCTTTACTGTATAAGTCTCGAGGGCGGGTTTTGTAATTAATTGCAAGTTGGGTGTATTATGCGCAGCGAAGCATCTGGGGTTGATTTCCGTAATTGGAGAATAGGCTAACTATTAACACTGCAATTATTTTTTCTTCGGTTTTTTAGTTTTCTATTTTTGTGCGGCAGCTCATCGGTTTTATTTTTTCTATTCTTTCATCTTTTGAGGTTGATTCAATATTGGGTTGGAAAAAATTGAATTTTATATAGTAAGATGTTTTTAAAAAAAAAATTTGGCTCGGAGATTAACATAAAAAGTTATTGATATATCATTAAGCATTTTCAAAATATAAAGTTTCAAAGGGGAATATTGTAACTAGATATATGATTTTTGACGTATAAGATGTTAAGTATTTTAAAATAGTATTTTGATTTTAACCTTATTAAAAGTACATGCAATTTTTTTTTTAAAAGCGTATTTATTTGGACCCTCCTGGTTTTAATTCCTGCCTCTACCACGGCTGGTGGGTCATGGGTGCATGATGATCGAGGAAAATAAATTAAAGAACAATGAAACATATTCTCACTGCATAACTGGGAATAGATGCTGGTGAAGTTTTATACTCTTATCGCCGCAGCTTAGTTTCCCCCCGCAAGAATTAAAACAATATATGGGCAAAGCACGTCAGGAAGAACAAATCTACACCTTGTTGGAACAAAAACTATCAATGTGTCCATTTCTGAATAAAAAGGTCTTTTAGAAAGGTGTGTCGGTCCATAAGGATGAGAAGAAGGTTCAAACAAGCGATGGTTTTATCTTCTACTTCTTTTATGGTCTGCCACTTTGAGACTACCGTAGAGCTTGCAAGCTACAATATGCCTGAGTTCAAATATAACTAGTACTAGTATTCTGACGTATACATACTGATAACGTGGATCTACTAAAACACCCTCTGAATTTTTGGTCAATTCTAAATCTGCATTTGCTCATCCCACAAAATAATGAATTTGTTATAACCTTTATTCTCTTTTCCTTTTCTAATTTCCCATAACAGACAGCTATACGGGCATGAGCATTTATTCAAAGTGAAAGATTTGTTATGTTCTTCACTAGTTCCCCAACTTGCATTTCAGAGAGTTTTGTACCGTACCCATGATTTGTCAAGTAAAAAAATTATGAAGAAGTTGCTCGACAGGGAGCAAAACATGTCAACTTTATATAGCTTGTTAAAAGGAAAAGAGGACATGCATTTATGTTGCTCGACAGGGAGCAAAACATATCCTATAACCTTTTCTTTTTTACGTTCTTCAAGCCACAAAAAACTACTCCCTCAGTCCCAAATTAGGTAACCCTATTTTTAGCCTCATTTTATCCACTGTAATTGAGGTAATTTCCCAGCAGTGTTAATGCTCAGTTTCAGAATCTAACATAACTTCCAGCAAAGTACTATCTTTACTATTTTCATTGACAAACCAAATAAAGACCACTACCTAGTTGGTCCCAAAAAGGCAAGGTTGAGGGGATACCAACTCCATCCCATTGAAAAGAAGAAAGAGAAGAAATGCAAATAACAGTAGCTAAAATGAACATAGCAGCAGCGGAGATGGCAATCTTTAGTTCACACATTTACTGTTCCAAATCATCACCACAGATTTCTTAAACCAGAGGTTCTAGTTTGATATGTAACACCATAACATTTGAGTTTGTTTACCAGAAAATATATGGTAGCACGTAAAGTCAGCACAAACAAATGGCATTCAAGCCCACCCCCTCGAAGACACCTCAGTTACCAGCCAGACCTTTTGAACTGCCACCACATTTTGATCTCCTGCATCCAGCACTCTTTGGGATCCTGCACCTGACCTTCTTCTGCATCCAGCATTTTATGGGCTGCAGATGCATCCATCACTTGAGCTGCTACTGGATCCTTCACTTCAGGAGCAGCCTTCGGCTCTTTCGCCCCTGCTACATCATTCACTTTATCAGCTGCCGCATCCAGCTTTCCTTCAGCTGCCACCGGCTCCTTTGTTCCTGCAGCCATCTCTTTAGCGAACAATTCAGCTGCTGCCAGCAGCACTTCAGCTCTTGCAGCATTCACTTCAGGTGCCTTTGGCTCTTTTGCTCCTGCATCCAGCACTTTATGAGCTGCTGCTGCATCTTTGCTTTAGCTGCCTCCACCACCGCCTGTATTAAGCCCAAAAAATTTAAGTTAGATTTGACTTTGGTCACTGGGGAGAAGTGTCTCATGATGTTCATGGAGACAATAGCAGTGGCCAACATGTCCGTCAAGGTAATTTGAATTTTTTTCAAATTTTTCTTTCAATTCCCTTTTTTTCTCTTTCTTAAACTCAGTTGTCAAAAAACTAGTTGGCCTACTGAAAGTGAGATTGCTCATACGTGTTTGTGCGTGTGGACAGGATTTTTACTCATTGAAAACTGTTCAAAATCAGCAAAAGTGCCAAAAACAGAACTTTTCTGCGTACACACGTAGAAAAGCAAGAGCCAAGAGGTGTAGTATACTCATCAGAGGAAGGAACATTGCTTTTGCTTTGCAACAAATTCTTAACATAAATGTCAAATATGTCCTAAACAACCATCTGATCCTTGAATCGGTGCAACATAAGTCATAAGGTATGAGGGTAATCATTCAGACTCCGTGGAGAACAAAACAGAACTAACCATCAGAACTCTCACTAGCAGTTAACCCTATAACATAAGACAACCAACGAAACTAATGATATGAAGAGATTGTTGTATATGAAATATAAACACAGGACACAAATTTGTTCTATAATTTTGAAGCTACAAATTCAAAACAGCTAGAAGATTTCTCAAGCATGAAATTTACTAACTATTCTTTTTTATCTATATGCATAGGAGAAATCCTAAGAAATCTAAGAATGCCGAAAGGTATGAGGATAGGCTGACCCATCTTTTTCTCGTACTCCTACGCTCTCGAGGACAAGACGGCAATGGTTGGGTACAGAGCTCCTAGGCAGACCATATATAGCCGTGTTGAGAGCTACCGATGGGAAATGGTCCTCCTATTTCTTTAACTTCTGATTAAAATCTTTATCCATATGTAAATGAACGGTGCAGAGTGAGTACTATAGCTGAACTGGATCACAGTCACTGATGCGTCCGTGCGAGTCCCTTCCACAAACACACGCAACATAGCAGTATCAAGACTAGTTCGATTGCAATATATCTGTTTCTCACGATATATACACATGTATATATGTACAGGATGTTTCATATACGGTCCAATCCGCACGGATTGGACCCAAATTTCACAATCCCTCTTTCTTCAATTTAGTTCAACTCCTGCAACCAAACACACCAAATGGTCCCACCGTGTTTCTTTCTCTCTCTTCATTCTTTCTCTTCCCCTCCATTAATGAAATTTCTCCAGCATTCCTCCCTCTTCCCCTCACTTGATGTAAGTAAGATTGCTAAAATATAGACACATTTTTCTAATTTGGGTCTCTGTTTTTAGTTCCTCTCAATAATGGGTTCTAATTTGATAGTTACCATAAAGAAAAGGGCAGGAAGATTATTCAATAATTACAAAGAAATTTCCATAAAAATGGAAGTGTAGGATTGGTTTTTTCAATATTTGCCATTTACTTCATCCTTCATTTAATATTACTGTATTGCTATGAGTTTTCCGGTGGCCAACATGCATATTCCGGCAACCAACATGAATTTTCCGGCGAGCTCAACCTGTTAAGCAACAAAAACACAACCTCCACCCCACCTCTCCTTACCACAGCCTTCACAGCCCGCTGCTCCAACATCCCCAGTCATCACGCGCCATCACACGCGCTCCACACGCCACCCATAGTTGTTGTTCAACCTCATTGTTTCTCCCTCGTCTTCCCTGCTCAGAGGAACCCAGTAACCCCTTAGATCGTTGCCGGAAAATTTCGTTGAAGGGTTTCAATTGAGAGGGAGGAATGCTGTGAGAGATTTCCTTAATGGAGAGAGGGGAAGAGAAAGAATGAAGACACTGAGAAAGAAACACGGTGGGACCATTTGGGGTGTTTGGTTGCAAGAGTTAGATTAAATTGAAGAAAGAGGGAGTGCGAATTTGGGTCCAATCCGTGCGGATTGGACCGTATATGAAACGTCCTGTACATATGTATATACATAATGCTGAACAACAGAAATCGTATATATAGAGATCGTAGCAGTAATTAATTTAACTAAACTAAGAACATGCAGTACTGCAAGAACTAATTTAATCGTAAAAATTAAAAGATGAATCGAATCGAATCGAATCTGATAGAAACAAAACATGAGCTTCCTGGTAGGCGTCCATACCGGCGGCGGAATACATCTCTATAAGATACCTGTTGTAATCGCCTTTAATCTTCACGTAATAAGCCCTGGCCTCGTTTTAAGTAGAATATACATCCTGATACTTGGCCTCGATATTCGATCTGTATTTCCTCACCACCTTCACCTTGAGTCCATCCTCGCAAGTATCCTCTCTTTTCGCAATCTCCTTGAGTTTGGAGAGGCTATTTCGGAGATCATATAAGGCGTGCCTGTAAGCGTCGATAAGAAGGTTCCTCTCGCCGGCGGTGAGCTCATACTTTGGAGTACATCGAACAACGACATTCTCCATTATTTTGACCATGTCTTCATATCGCTCCATCTCTCGGGCCACCATTGCCTCGCACACGTCCTCCTCTCTCCCCATACGTACTTGTCTCGGCGGAAAAAGAGGAGAGAGAGAGAGAGAGAGCGCGGAGAGTACACAGAAAATGAGCTGAGAGTGTACATATAGCGATGAAGTTGTATACAAGTGTATCCGTGGGCGTCGGATTAACGGTCCGATTGGATAGAAAGGAGTGAGAGGAAAGGGAAGGGTTAGTTACGACCGAAAGGAAAGGAGGAGTGGGATGAGATTAATTTTATTATTTTTGAATAAGTATAGGAAAAGAAAGGGAATTAAAATAATTTCGTTTAAATAGAAATAAAGAAATAAATAAAAAGAGTGTAATTTATTAAAAAAATAAATTGTTTATTAAAAATGTTTTATTTCTTTCTCAATTCTCCTAATATTGAAAGAAAAAAAAGTAAGGAAATAGAGAGGAATGACACTCCTTCTCACTCTCACTCTTTCTATTTCTATTTCATTCTCCTTAAATATTTTATCCAAATAAAAGAAATGCAACTCCTCCTCCTCTTTTCCTTTCCCTTCCTTCCCATTCTTTCTATCCAAATGAACTGTAAAGTGAAATGCCGATGTGGATGGAATCGGGATAAGGCTTACATGAAAAAGTTGGGAGTAAAAGAATTATTATAGAATAATATTTTTAT
Organism: Lonicera japonica; assembly: GCA_021464415.1. Lineage (NCBI taxonomy): Eukaryota > Viridiplantae > Streptophyta > Magnoliopsida > Dipsacales > Caprifoliaceae > Lonicera > Lonicera japonica. The sequence continues at coordinate 5,967,018 of CM038467.1, read as the reverse complement.
AAATTAAAAGATTTATATTTAATTAAATTATCAAAAAAAGTGCAAAGTTATTTATTTATTTTAACAAATTAAATTTGTATTTCTTATTTTTTAAAATATTATTATGTATTTGTTTTTACCTCACGTTATTTTAAAGTTTTATAAACGAAACATAAGAATATATATTTCTTAAAAAATATAAATACATTATGCAAAACAAAACAAATTTGCATTAATTTTTTTTATTGCAAAGTTAAATTTACACAAAACACAATTTTCTATGAAGTTAAATTTACACTTAGTCAAATTTTTTATTTTAAAATATAATTGATAAATAAACTCTTATTTTATAATGATAATAATATTTAGAACAATGTAGTTCGAGTAAATTGGTTTAGACAAAGGTTACTCTAAAGATGGTGACATGTAATTAGAGTGCAACAAACTAAGTTTTGGAGGTCTCTCATTGGTTAATTTAAAATTTTAGTTAGAGATAGTTACCTAACATTGGGGGTTAGAGATATTTAATTAGGGGTGGTTCTATTTCTACCCCAATAAATACTTGGTACAATTCCTCACTCTCACTACCACTCCCACCAACTCTCTTTTACTCATAACACTCTCACTACTTCATTTACCATTTTCATTTTAATATAAATAGATTAATGATTAATTATAATTAACCATTAACCATTAATCTTCATCCTCCTTCTCCTCCTCCCTCTCCTCCTCCTCCTCTTCCTTCTTCTCAACAATGGTTTCTAAAATTTTACATTCATTTACCCTTAATGCAACACAAACTAATTATAATTAATCATTAATTCTTCTTCTTCTTCTTCTTCTTCTTCTTCTCAACAATGGTTTTTAAACTTTTGGATCCATCTACCCTTAATGAAATACAAAGAAATTCTAAGTTATAGAGAATGGTAGAGAATAAAGAATTGAAGATTCTTATTCATTTTGTTTTCTTAACACGTTGGAGAGTTAATAAAATTATTTAACTATTGACTAAAGTTCATCAAACTCCTCGGTCCCTTACAACCGAGGCATCCTCGTATCATATTTTAGCTATCGGGACCTTACATCGACCTCTAACAACCAAGTATTGAGAATAATTTCAGTTCTCTATGACCGAGGTTCATCCACTTCCTCTGTCCTTCACAACCGAGGTATGCTGGACTATATTTTCAGCTCTCGAGACCTTACATCGGTCTCTAACAACCAAGTATTTTGGATAATTTTAGTTTTTTAGGACCGAAGTTCATCAAATTGCTCGATTTTTTGTAACTAATGTAACATGTTCTGATGCTCTAATTCGTTTTGTTGGTACAATTTTTTTTTGATATTAACTAAAGAAAATAAACATTAAACATAATAAAAATAAACATATCTCTCATTCATTAGGTTTTTCTATCTTAATAATCCTTGATTCGTTCTTCTATATCATTCTTTATAACTTAAGGGTTTTTTGTGTTATATCAATGGAGATTTTGTGTGTTTTTATGAGTTACTTTTTGGATTTTTATTGGCTTTTGAAATGAACTGAATGAGATATAATAAGTTAATTATATTTGAATTTTTGTTAATTATTAACCATTGAGTAAAAAACCATAGAGAATAAGAAGAAGAAAAAGAAGAAGATGATGAGGAGGAAGAGGAAAAAGAAGATGATGATGAATAGTAATTAATGTTAATGAGTGATTAGCTTGTTGAAAATGATTAAATTGGGTGGGGTGAAAATAGAAGTTTAGACATTTTTTTAATCGGAATGGAAGTAAGAAGTTTGTGGGGTGGTGCTATTTTCACCCCAATATATATTTGATATCACTTCCAATCTCATTTCTACTCCCACCAACTCTCTTTTACTCATCAACACTCCCACTATTTCTTTTACCATTCTCATTTTAATATATATAGATTAATGATTAATTATAATTAACCATTAATCATTAATCTTCCTCCTCCTCATTCTTCTTCTTCTTCTTCATTCTCCTTCTTCTCAACAATGGTTTCTAAAATTTTACATTTATTTACCTTTAATGCAACGCAAACTAATTATAATTAATCATTAATTCTTCTCCTTCTTCTTCTCAACAATGATTTTTAAATTTTTGCATCCATCTACCCTTAATGCAACACAAAGAAATTCTAAGTTATAGAGAATGGTAAAGAAGAAAGAATTGAGGTTCTTATTTAGCTCATATCATATTTTAGCTCTCGGGACCTTATATCGGCCTTTAACAACAGAGTATTGAGAATAATTTCAGTTCCCTATAACCGAGGTTCATCCACTTCCTCGGTCTCTTACAACCGAGGTATTCTGGACTATATTTTTAGCTCTCGGGACCTTACATCGATCTCTAACAACCGAGTATTTTTGATAATTTCAATTTTCTAGGACCGAAATTCATCAAATTGCTCGGTCTCCTAGGACCGAACAAGTGCTCCAATTTCGGTTTCCCGTAACCGAAGTAACCTGTTATGATGCTCTAATTCATTTTGTTGGTACAATTTTTTTTTTTGATATTTTTAATAAAGAAAATAAACATTAAACATAATAAAAGCAAACATATCTTTCTTTTATTAGGTTTTTCTACCTTAATAATCCTTGATTCGCTCTTCTCTACCATTCTCTACAACTTAAAATTTTTTTGTGTTACATCAATGAAGATTTTGTGTATTTTTGTGAGTTACTTTTGAATTTTTGTTAACTTTTGAAATGAACTGAATAAGATAGAATGGATTAATTAAATCTGAATTTTTGTTAATTATTAACCACTGAGTAAAAACTATAGAGAAGAAGAAGAGGAAGAAGATGGTGAATAATAATGAATGTTAATGAGTGATTAGTTGGTTGAAAGGATGGGGTGAAAATAAAAGTTTAGACCTTTTTTTTAGTGGGAGTGGAAGTAAGAAGTTTGTAGAGTGACAATAGCACCGGCTTTAATTAGAGTGCAACAAACTCAGTTTTGGAGGTCTCTCATTGGTTAATTTAAAATTTTAGTTAGAGATAGTTACGTAACCACGTCCACCTGATACATTTCCGTTACACGCGCCTGAAAATTTAAATGATGTGTGTTTTAGAGATGTTGAATTGAAAATACATTTATCTAAAATGTGGCAACAGAAAACTGACAAAATTCTAGTAACTCTTTTGTGACTGCCCAAAGTAACATTCTTGCACAAGAATAAATATAATTAATTCTAAAATTTATAAAATAAATACTATTTTCCTCTCAAAAAAAAAATGTTCTCAAATTAATAGCACGTTAGAAACATAAAAATGAAAGAATATGACCATAGTGGTTCCTCCAATATGAGGGGGTGTCGCTAAGCAGCTTCTATCTATACAAATCTTTCTTTCTTTATTTGAAGAATTTTTTAGTGGCTCTAACATAATTTTGGTACATGTTGGAAGTCGTTCAAATTTCTTTTCATATTCATGGTTTACCACCTATCGAGCGGGGGACCATGGGCGACTTTTATCGATCTAAACAAACCACCTATCAATGTAAACCGACAAAGGACAAATGAAGAACAGTCACCCCCTCCGTGTCACTCCTTGTACGAGGGCGATCTCAAGTTTTAATCAAATATTGATCAAGGTCGAACCTTTGATCTATTATATATTTACCACATGTATAAAAGGAAATGAAATGAAAATTGAAAAGAACAGCGGCAAAAGATGTACGTAATACTTTTTAACTACAAAAAGAAGTTAATTTGTAATAGATCCAATGTCCCATCTTATAGTAAAATTATGTTGACACATTTATTATTTCAGTATAATTGAACCCCACGAGAAGGTAGCCAAAAGTCCAACCTATTCCAATAACAATTCTTGACACAATTTTACGTAGGCATTGTCAGCAGTAAACTGTACATTGTTTACTAGAACTGTGAGATTGTCAATGTTGTCCGGAGGGCATGTTTGGAGTACTGATGGACCAAATAAATTCTTGAGACAATTTGAGGACACTGTTACATGGGTATTATCAGCAATAAACTGTGTATAGTTTTAATACAACTAAATCTTTGTGACATTGTCAATATCCTCCCAATGGCGTCTTTAGAGTAGTGATGGACCAAACAATTGACCAATGTATTGATAACACATCACCACATTTCTTAAATGTGCCCCACTATAAAATACTAAATTCACCTACTGCCTACAAACTGTTGGCGCTCAAGCATGCAGCTAACAAATGTCTCACAAAATATAACACTTGGAACATCGTTGAATGAACATTAACTTTCTGCAAAATTTTTGTATATATGGATTTTGATTACATTCATTTACCTGTTGACAATCTACAAGTCATCGGCACTTGAAGAGGGTGATTCTATTGTATTTAGCCAATTGCTAAAATTTACACGGGTCAAACTTAACACACAAACACGAAAAAAAAAATCATAAATGGGGTGATCATCATCGAAATCTTCAACAGGGCTCAAAATGGGTTCAATTAAGGAGACTTCACTGGGTGGAGAAGGCAGAAATCTATGACATGTAACAGTCTTTTTTTCTTTTAATGGAAACAACTAATTTAGAGGTTGTCTTTCAACCATTTTAGAGCTCCATTTGTAAGAGACCTGCAATACCACATTGTTTTTGGTCAATGCACAACAATATAGAATGCTGCAATGAAAATAAAACACAAGCACAGGAAATAACATCATTATAAAACAGAATATTACGCACTCAAAATTCCATCTTGGGACGCTAAATCTAATAATAGTAAACAAGTTTTGTTAAAATTAGTGTATCCTTAAAAATGTGTAGTAAGTCGAACCCGGAAAAAACAAACATACTTCTGACATTGACCTTGCATTGGAATTTCAAGAATTGTATGAAAAGGGAATTAATATTGGAAAAGTCGTAAACCCATTTATCAATTGTAGTAACACTTGGAGATGAAAGAATAGAGAAGAATATTACCCGGCAAAATCTTTTAACTTGGTCCACAGGTCATTTTCATCTTCTGATTCTACAGTTTCCTCAGTAGAGGCGGAACCCATTTGCTGTTCTGTACTTTCGACTGAAGAAAGTACAAACATTATATTCAAAAAGTGAACCGTGTAAGTAAATAAAATCAGATAAACCTGACAAATAATTTAGAAACATAGCATTTACATACCAGCCTGCTGAACTTTAAGACGAGTCTTAGACCGCCTGCTGGGAGTGTTATTCAGAGAAGCAAGTTCTTCAAGCACTTCACGCTCCTTGTTACTATAATACAAAAAATAGAAGACTATAACAACTCTAAAAAATCTGAAGTCGTATATTAGCATAGACAACGAAAAAGTGATTAGCAGCTTCATATTTATGAATCTCAGACAAATATTTTGGACAAGAAGCAATTTGAAAACCATGTACAAGAAAGAGTACTAGCTTTATTTTTCTTTTAATCCAGCTTTCTAGAGACAGGATACGGCCTTGTTTTCTGAAAGACCAAAGACGAAGCAAAAGATCTAACTTAGATGCAAACATTCTTTCAAATAAGATTAACCAAGGAATATCAAGGTATTTATGAGTTGCCACATAGCTTGTCAACAGGCAATTTTTTTACATCAACTTTTGACGTGACTTTTTCACGTCGGGCACAACTTGTATTAGTCCAGAGTGTTTCAAAAAGCATTGAGCAGATTAGATTTCGTCTCGCGGTAAAGGCGCTCACCCGGAACCGGGAGATCCCGGGTTCGAGTCTAACCCGGGTGGAGAGGGTTTCTTTGTTTTTTGTAGTAACAGGAAGAGAAATTTAGACCTCCCTTCACAAAAAAAATAGATTTAGAAATCAATAAAGGAATATTGCTACAAGTACACAACAGATAATATTCTGAAAGTTACTCCAACAATCTGGGAGATGTTTGCTTAGCTGCATCACTAAAAGGCCAAAGTGTTACCTAGGAAGTACAAAATCATAAGATAAATTTACTAACGACAGGAAAAAGTAGCTTATAATCAATATTTAGACTAATGGAATACCTGATTCGTTTTGGTATACTAACTTTAATGGTGAATAAGTGGTCGCCACGTATTGATGGTCTGTTTAGCTTCGGAGCCCCTTTCTTAGCCAACACAAGCACATCCCCAGGTTGAGTACCAGGAGGTATCTGTATATCGGTAATTCCTTCAACTGTCTTTACCTGTTTGAAATGCCACGGTATCAAGAAAATATTAAGTTTACAGTATCCTGATAACGAATTTAATATTATCAAGACAGAGATTAAGGGCAAATTAGCCAGTTATGCAGTCTGAAGATTAGGCTTCAGAGGAAGCACTAACAGATACATATTGGCAATGCAAAATGCATATAGAACAAATTTAAAATCAACAATTAGGAAACTTGGGTTGCAATGACTTGAGCCATTTCTATTTCAGACTTTGACATAAACACCTGCTGACTAAAATGCGCAAGACTTGGGGTGGCAATTTTCCCAACATGATAAGAATAGACAAGAAACAATAAGACATTAGTATGAAGACACAGCACAACATCTTATTGTGTCCTCATCTAACACAGAAGTGGCCCGCTTTTATTTTAATTTTTTTTAAGAAAAGGAAGGTGTCAGTCTCTTCCTTTAACTACAAACAATGAAAATCCCCCCAAGGCCCCAAACCCTCCCTAGTGAAAATCGAACCTGGGATCTCTCCCAAGTTCGAGTGGGTGCCTTTTCCAACTAGGCCTTAGCCCACTTGCTCAGAAGTGACCCGCTTAAACATAAACATGACACATGTTAAGCATGATATTCATTACGGTTCCTTCTCCTAACAGCTTAAGCTTTTGGGAGAAATGGTTCTTAACATGGTATCAAAGCTTGATTTTCTGGGAGGTCCAAGGCTCAAGCCTTGGCACCTCCATCCCCCATTTGTTAATCCGAAATTTGAAATTTTTCTCTCCACGTGCGAGTATGGGGATCGCGCGTGAGGGAGGGTGTTAAGCATGATATTCATTACAGTTCCATCTCCTAACACCTTAAGCTTTTGAGAGAGATGGTTCCTAACAACACAATTAACAATTTTTCCATCTCATTAGATACGACATGACATGATTAGCATCAACAAAATAGTACTTATCTTTTCCACAATTTGACACCACAAGGCTCAAGTAACATTACTAAGGCAATAATGTGCCAGTTTCATGTCAGAATTTTGACACAAACGATATAATATTTGTCTAAAAAAGTTCAGACACAAAAACAAGAGCTCATGTAAATTTTGTCTAGTCAGACTAGATTAGGTATTTATCAATGTTCTAAAAATCGCTAGGCGCTCCTAGGTCGGCGAAGGGGGGCCTAGCACCTAGAGGATTAATCGGGGATTAATCGATCAAACGATTTTTATTAAAAATATTATTTTAAATAACATAACACCAATAAAACATAATATATCTTTTAAATTAACACTAATTTTTCAACATCCAGCCAATAAAACATGTCTCTTTCTAAATTATATTAGTAATTTATATTATATATATATATTATTTATTTATAATAAAATGATACTAAATTATTAATAAATAAAATATAAAAAGGCAATTTTAATAATAAAAAGATATTAAAAAAAGGATAAATGATGTAAATATTTCAAATGACCAGAGGGCACAAAGTCATTTTAAAACCCTAAATATAAAATATCTCAACACTACTTTTGCAGCAGCAGCAGCCGACCTTCTCCTTGTTCTTTCTTCTATCAAGTCGTCTTCTTCTCCTCCTCCGTTCTTCTCTTCCAAGTCGTCTTCTTCTCCTTCTTCTCTCTTCTTCCAAGTCGTCTTCTTCTCCTTCTTTCTTCTCCTTCTTCTTTCTTCTCCTTCGCTCTTCTCCTCCTTCTCCTTCGTTCTCCTTCTCCTTCTGGTCAGAGAAGATGAGGTTGGAGTGTTGGACAGAAGAGAATACAGAAGATCTCTCCTCACATCTTCTCCATCTCACTTTCCCAAATCGGCGCTTGGTCACAAAAATCGGCGCCTAGTCCAAAAATCAGCGCCCAATCGGCGCCTAATCACACCGGCGCCTAAACCCAAACGATCAGCCCTAGGCCGGGCGGGAGACCACCGATTTCCGCCTAGTCACCGCCTAGGCGCGATTTTTAGAACATTGGTATTTATTCATGATCGTTAAGATGGAGGAATGAGTGGAAGAAGCGAGTGGGGCATAAGATGTCTGACTGATGTAGGATGTTCACATTTTCATTTCGCTTTGGAGATAAAAATACAAGGGAACCAAAATAAAGAGAAAAAAGGGGGTACTAATGGGTTTTCAATGGCAGCTTTGCAAAACGGATGGAAAACAATTAAGGAGGATATTATGAAGGTTTTTGGGGATTTTTTTGACAATGGTGTGGTTAATGTGAAAACAAATGCCACATTTATCTATCTCATACCGAAAAAACTTAATTCCATATCAATAAAAGATTTTAGACTGATTAGCCTTGTGACTTCCTTATACAAAGTTCTGGCTAAAGTCTTGTCGTTGAGATTGAAAAGGGTGATAGGGGGCACAATTGATTACGCCCAAGGAGCATTTGTGCACTGGAGGCAAATTCTTGATTTAGTTCTAATTGCTAATGAGGTCGTGGAAGAGTATAGATCAAAAAGGAAGGAAGGGGTAGTCGCCAAAATTGATTTCGAAAAGGCTTATGATCATATCAGTTGGGATTTTTTGGATTTTGTTTTGGAAAAAAAGGTTTTGGTAAAAGATGGAGGAGGTGGATTAGGGGCTACCTTTCCCAACAAATTTCTCGGTAATTATAAATGGTAAACCATGTGGCCATTTTGGGGCATCCAGGGGACTGCGACAGGGAGATCCACTTTCTCCTTTTTTTTATTCATTCTGGTAGCAGACGTTCTTAGTAGGCTTATGAAGAAAGCGAGTGAGACTGAGGTGGTGAGGGATTTTGAGGTTGGGCAAAATAGGGTAGAAGTATCCCATTTACAATTTGCAGATGATAGCATCTTTTTCGTTCCAAATGAGGATCGGTATATTGAAAATTTGAAAGGAATCCTTAAGGTATTTTCTTTTGTGTCTGGGCTAAGTATTAATTTATCTAAAAGTGTGGTAGTAGGGCTGAATCTGCAGCCCGATAAGCTGTCCAATATTGCTTTAGATTTGGGGTGTGTCAGTGATGAGTGGCCTCTTACTTATCTAGGGTTGCCGTTGGGTGGGAACCCTAATAGTATGACATTTTGGGATCCCGTTATTGAAAGGATTTCAAAGAGGGTCAAAGGTTGGCATAAAAGTTGTTTGTCGCAAGGGGGAAAATTGGTTTTACTACCTTTCTGTTTTTAAAATTCCAAAAAAGCCGGCAAAATTATTGGAAAAAATGATGAGAGATATTTTTTGGGAAGGGTTCGGGGAAGGGAAGGGAAATCACCTTGTTAATTGGGAAGAAGTTTCAAAGTCTAAATTAAATGGGGGTTGGGTGTGGGGAACATTATCAAAAGAAATATGGCTCTGCTTGGAAAGTGGTTATGGAGATTTCCTTTGGAGAAAGATTCACTTTGGCATGCGGTCATAGAGAGTAAGCACGGGGCCCATTCTAATGGGTGGGATGTAGGTATTGGGATCAGTGGCACTTCTCGTGCCCAGTGGAAGTCGATTTCTAGAGTGTGGATTGACTTTATGCAAAACATTAAATTAGTGGTGGGTGTGGGGGACAAAACTCGGTTCTGGGATGATATATGGGTAGGGAGTAGTCCTTCAAAGGATCTATTTCCTAGGATTTTTAGATTATCTTGTAATCAGAATATGTTTATTCAAATGGTTTCCTCTTGGTCTCCAAGCTTCTCTTGGGATCTGTCTTTTCGTAGAAATCTAAATCATAGGGAGATTGTTAAGTTTATAGTTATGATGGATCTAATTCAGAGTGTTTCATTAAATCATAATTATCTTGATAAAAGATCTTAGATGGCTCATTCATCCGGTTCATTTTCATGTAAATCATTTTTTAATGTCCTTTCTCAATCTTCTCAGTCATATTCGGCCTCATTGTCTAGTTTCATCTGAAAGCATGAGGTTCCTACCAAAATTAAAGTGTTCGCTTGGCTTGCTCTTAAGGGTAAGGTTAACACATGTGATGTGGTTCAAAATAGGAGGCCTTTTTGGTGCTTGTCCCCATCTTGGTGTGTGATGTGCAAACAGTTTGATGAAAGCATTGATCATATTCTCCTTCACTGTGGGTTTGTAAGGAGGATTTGGGCAAGGTTATTTAAGGCATTCGGGATGGTTAGTGCTATTCCCAAGAAATGGTCGGAGTTTGTGGAGTTGAAATGGCACTTTAATAAGGGTTAGGGCAAAGCTAGAGATCTATGGAGATTTGCGATTCTAGCGGCAGCTTGGGGTGTTTAGATGGAGAGAAACAAACGTATTTTTTAGGGGAAATCTAGTTTTGTTGAGGATTTGTGGGAACACGTTTTATTTCTTACAGGACTGTGGGCCAGGGCGTCTGGCATTTTAGATAGCTCAGAATGCTTTATGTTTAGTATTGATTGTTGTAAAAATATAGAAAAGATATAAATATTATTGAATTGATTGATATCAAACTATTACAATAGAGACCCTTTATATAGGGTTGAGAATGATATAAATAAGGAAAATATAAAAATCTAATCAATCTAAAGATTTAGATATTACTAGTGAACTCTTATAAATGGCAACTATATAAATGACAAATAGTAAATATATATTATATATGTTAACATCCCCCCTCAAACTCAAGATAGTAATATGCCAACTTGAGTTTGGAAAGTATGTCTTGAAAGTAGATGAAGCCGATGAACAAACACAGTGGTTAGGGTTTTAATGGAAGAGAATGGCGACGGTTATGGTTTACACGCTGGAACAAAAACACAGCGGCTAGAGTTTTAATGGAAGAGAATGGCAACGGCTATGGTTTACACACTGGAATAGAAACACAGCGGCTAGGGTTTTAATGGAAAAGAATTGCAACGACTAGGTTTTACACGCTGGAATGGAGACACAGCGACTAGGATTTACGCGCTGGGATGGAGACACAGCGGCTAGGATTTGATATCTGTTAGTAACCATCTCACCCAAAAGCTTAAGCTGTTAAGTAGTGGGCCAACAATGTATATCATACTCTTCAACACTCCCCCTCACGTGCGAGCCACTCGCACGTGGATTGAAACCAAAGGCCAAACCGGCCAAACCAAAGGTGCACTTTGTGCACAAACACAAAGGGGGAAACAAATGCAAGCGGGAGGATTTGAACCCGAGATCTTGGAGAACTTGAGCTCTGATACCATGTTAGTAACCATCTCACCCAAAAGCTTAAGCTGTTAAGTAGTGGGCCAACAATGTATATCATACTCTTCAACAATATCATTAACTTGAGTTTGAAAATATATGATGGAAAGAAAAAAAAACAAGGCCACCAAGAGATGGTAGGATTTGGTTGATGGTTTAGGTTGAGAGACAAAGCAAGAGGATGAGGTGAGGCTAGAGGATGATGGTAGATTGGTTGAGTAGTGATTGTGGTTTTGACGACGGTGAAAGAGAATGGTGGATTAGCGCCGAAGGTGGTCTGGCAGGCGACAATATGTATCGCCCGCCGGTGATAGCGGAACTATAATTTAGAACTCAAAATAGGAGGATCTTATCCCTTTGATACCATGTAAAAATATAGAAAAGATATAAATATTATTGAATTGATTGATATCAAACTATTACAATGGAGACCCTTTATATAGGGTTATGAGAATGATATAAATAAGGAAAATATAAAAATCTAATCAATCTAAAGATTTAGATATTACTAGTGAACTCTTATAAATGGCAACTATATAAATGACAAATAGTAAATATATATTATATATGTTAACAATTGTAATAGTTTTTTATTTAGCTAAGTGTGTCTTTTGTGTCATGTGTCGTGTGCCTCTTTCTAGTAGGCGCTGCGGGGGGGGATTATCAGTCTAGTGGAATTCTCTTCCACTAGACTACTTATTTTCTTGATTGTATATGTACTGTTTTCTTCCGTTTAGTGGCAATAATATTTTCTGTTTCGTATCAAAAAAAAAGTGGCTCCAACACCATCACTCCTCTGCTAATCCCAAAATCCTTTCTATGTTCCCAAGAGGAAAAAAGAATGACAAGGTATAGTTGGCAGAGGCAAGCAGCTGTCATAAGAGAGAGACTTAATTAATTCCTGTCCCGCCATCCACCATATGCATTAGTTTGGACTTTAGCGGGTACCATAGCTTGAGCTTTTAAGCTATTGATTACCAATCATCAGCCAAACAATTTTTCCAGTGCAAATAAAATTACCATATAGCTCAGAACTCAGAAGAAAATCAAATTTTGCAATTTACAGCAATTCAGAAGTGAAGAAAAGAAAGTCTGGATCTTTAATGCCATTAAACATTGACAACCAAGAAGGTGAAATAATGACATATTCTCGCTCTGGAAACAACTGGGGGAACAAAACATTCAAATCTCAAGTTTTATGATTAAAATCATCCTATATTGGGTGGTGTATTTGTGAAATATGGCCTCTAGCATCTACCTTCAATGTAATTCAATTTCCAATCAATCAAAATAAAATGTTTGACCCTGTTCCCTATTATATAATTCCTTTCATTCAAATGAAAGTGTGGTGTCATGAGGCTCACTTGTCCAACAAAGTTGATGCCTATATTGGGCTTCACATATGTAAAAGGTCGCGAATGAACATATGCTGAGGTATGCAGAATGGTTAGTCCCAGGATAAAAATATCTTGCAACTCAAGATTGTGGCCACATAAAGTGCTTTAAAAATTGCAGCTGAATGTTATAACAAGTGATCGTTCAAAGTCCAACATAGAGGAACCAAAAGCTAATCATACTAAAGAATGAAATAGCTGGGATATAATGCCATTGAACATGAAACTTCAGTATTTACTAATGTACAAAGCATGTTGTCCAAAATTTAATTCTAGAGACCACTCCACATGCATGCCTTTAAAACTTGGAATGTTATCTATATTTATGACTTGGATGAGGAAGGAAAATACAAGTATCGGAGTACGCAAAATTTTGTATTAATGTAATTATGTTCAGAAAGTAAATTTACCTTAACAGCTGCCCCCAAAATGGCATCCAGATAACTAATTGAAACCGTGGAACTTAAATTAATGCCATCTCTTTGGATCTCTGGTATTTCCTTAACATCAAGGTACACAAAAAGATCTCCAGGTGGTCCCCTGCAGAAATAAACAGCGCAATCAATTGCAAACTATATGCGAAATTTGATGTTTTGTAAATAATCAGTAATACCAGAAGACTACCCCCTGAAAGAAAATTAAGAACATAAATCATGAGATAAATATTTGACATAATATCTAACTAAGAAATACTACAGATGTTGAAGCTTAAAGACGTAGAGCCAATATTCATTAATACATACCCCTTTGGTCCGGCATCACCCTCACCAGCAACTCTTAGGATACTGCCTTTGTTAACTCCAGGAGGAATTTTGAGTTTAATATCTTTCTTCACACGAATTCGACCCTCACCAGAGCACTTACGACAGTATTCAGAAATCATTTCACCATTTCCCCCACAATTTGGACATACAGAAACCTGAAAAGTCATCATGAACATTCGGAGCATATAAGATAATGAAAATTACTTTCCCTGAAGTGATCAGTAATAAGAATCAGAAAGCTGAAATCAAGTGTGACAAATTGAAAGAAAGCATACGCGAACATGTAAAACAAGGGATTGCTCCACCGTTCCATTAACATGGACCCGTAAATGCTAAATATTAAAAAAATTGACCAATGATCCTTTCACCAAGTCAACCATCTTGATCACCTTTGAAGGAAAAGGAAGTAATCCAAGAAACACATAAAAAGAGGAAAAAATAACATTCATATTCATATATACCTGTGAAAACATCCCAAATGGTGTTTGCTCAGTCCGCATAACTTGACCCCTCCCACCACATGTTGAGCATATCCTCATCTTGGAGCCCATCTTTGCTCCACTACCAATGCAAACTTCACATGTTTCAAGATGGGAAAGTTCAAATTCCTTTTCTGCTCCAAATATAGCCGATGAAAATTCTAATATCATGTCGTAACTACAAAACAAATTGCGATAAATCATAAACCAAATACTCTGGTTGTTAAACACCTAAACTGTGATATCATGATTTCTCATAAATATAGAGCAAAAATGTACAGGTTTTTCACCCACTGAAGTAGCCACGAATTAGTACAAGGGAATCTAATTAGTCAATTGCATGGCTATGCATTTTGTTCGATCAACATTTTTTTGAAACTAAAGCGCCATACAAGTCACCTCAAGTACACCATAGGCAGGCTGGTTAGATTCATATGCAAGCAAATGTTATATAGCATAATAAATTGAATTAGACATTATAAAGTTTGATGGGAATAAGTTCCCCCTTCACACCAATGGCTAGCAGACTGAACTCTGAGGAGCCCTAAGCAAAATTAATATGATAAATTCTTCAAAAGTTTCTATGGAAATGAAATAGGTTTTGCTATAGCAGCAGACAAACAAAGGCCTGTGAACTAGATCAACAATTAGAACAAAGCAACTAAACAATCAATAAAATAAAAAATAACATCATTATATAATATCACTTGATGCCACTGGGCCCATAACGAAGAACACATGCAGCAAAGCAGTGGTAAAGTTCGTATTGTGGAAACAAGGTAGAATTTATAACCACATCTAATATTTGTCCTTTCTTCTGCAGAGCATTTTTCATGATGGAAAAGCCATAATAAATATAGCACTATGACATAAAAAGTTATCAAGCATCAATTCTATCTTTTTAAGGGATTCCAGTCAAATCTAACTCACCGTATATCATCCCCCTTGGTAACTGTACTACGACGCCTTGTTCCAAACCCACTCGAGTCCATACCAGGGAAACCACCCATATTAGAGCTACCCATATTAGCACCAAAGAATAAATCAAATAGATCAAAAGGATTTGCCTGTGATGAAATGAAATTCAAAGGTTAGCTAAATTTACAGAAAGCTGTTACTAACATAGATCATTCTATGATCTATTGGGCTGTGACTCGTCTTGCAATGACCGATATTCCTCAACCCCAGAGCTTATACTTGAGAAGTTATCACAAGGAGCATCTTAAAATAATCCCTAGTAAAAGACTGATGTGGGAGTGCTAGGGGGGGTGTTTGATTGCAAAAAAGACAGTAAGTAATCAGTTTCCTTGAAATTCGTTTATATGGAAATAGTTTCCATTGGACTGATTTCCTTGAAGGTGCTTCATTGCATTAAGCTCATGTACAAAGTTAATAGTAACCATGTAAACTTATATTTTTTCATGGCATTGAATTCTTAAACCCTTGATTTCCTTGTTTTTGAGGACTAGGATCGGTTGACAATCAAAATGCCCATATTAATATTCCTTTTAAACCCTATGTGAAAGCATATACCGCATAAGCACCAGCTTGTCCCCCTACTGTACTTTTGACTCCAGCTTCGCCATATTGATCATACAAAGCCCTCTTTTGATCATCTGATAGTACCTGACAATGTTACACTTCAAAGTTCAAAGTTACAACGATGAAGGTGAACATGCAAGTATAAAGCCTAAAATTGTGTTGGCTTTATTCCTTCAACAAAAATACGTTTGTTTATAAGTTATTTGAGTCATTCGAAATTACATCTGAAGAACTACGAGCAAGCCAAGCTACCGAAGAGATGCATTAAAGTATTACATCAAGAGAGATACGGTGAGCATTGGCGTTTGAATTTAATTTCCTAGGTAGTGTTTTCACAAAAGCCTTTTGGGTCGAATTATTTTTTACTATTTTTTTTTGTTTTTGTTTTTCCCATATCCATAACAGTTCGGCAAACCGAATTGATGAGGAAACTCTTGAATTATGTTTGTAACATGTTCATAGAGTTGCCCCGAAATTTTGGGAAAAATCGGAGTCCAAACGGATTTAACACGATGAAAAACAAAAAGAAGAATAAATTAAAAGATTTAATTAAATATATATATAATAATAATAGTAATTAAAAAAAAAGGAAAAGTCAAAAGTCAAAATGCCATCTTCATTAATCCAACGTGTGGTTTTTCTTAAAATGACCATGCATTTATTAAATGACCAAGCCACGTGTCAAATTATGAATGGCTAGCTTTCAAAAGTAATGGGTGGACCGGTACACATTTTGATCATGTGGACCGGTCCGGCGCAAACTCAAGGCTCAGAATTAAATTTCTAATTTCGGACCGGTACACCTTTTTGATATTGGACTGGTCCGGCCTATATTTCTGGGCAGTATATTTTTATCGCATAATTTCCTCCGAAGAACATGTGGTTTTTCTTAAAATGACCATGCATTTATTAAATGACCAAGAGACATGTCAAATTATGAATGGGCAGAATGGCTAGCTTTCAAAAGTAATGGGTGGACCATAACACATTTTGATAATGTGGACCGGTCCAGCACAAACTTGGGGCTCGGAATTAAATTTCTAATTTCGGACCGGTACACCTTTTTGGTATTGGACCTGTCCGGCCTATATTTCTGGGCATCATATTTTTATAGCAAAAAATTCTATTTTAAGTACTTTTAACCTTTTCCTAAAGGGGGTTGGTCTCTATATTTTTATGTCAAAAGACCCATAAGATAAGAGACTTCAACACATGTTTTCAGAGAGTTTTTAAAACCTTATATAGAGATTAAAACTTCAAAACATAAAATCCACCTTAGGACTTTTAATTCATGCCAAAGCAAGCGTTCTTTCTTGACAAGCGTTCTTTCTTTGAAGAACAAAACAAATCCCAAAGTGCGTGTAATTCACAAACGGTGTTGAAGATCGGTGCGAGACCGAGATGTGTGATTCGCTGTGACCCAAATTGTGTGATTCAAGGAGAGACTATACCTGTAGAAGGTGAAAACTTTTGCAGGCAGTTTGTGCGATTCAAGTTGTGTAAGTTTGTATGATTTGAGATTAATGGAGTCTGTAAAGTTTTGCACATACACATACAGTAGATTGTTGCGAATTAGTCGGGCACTACAGGAATACTTCGTTAATTCTTATGTTTGCTTATCTATTTAATTACTTTATTAATTGCTACATGTTAGAAAATATTAAACAGATTTTCCGGATTTAGAATTCATAGACTTCCAGGGTTTACTTTCTGATTCGATTAAAATTAATTTTTGAGAATCCAACTACTGAATAATAAACCTAGGGTTAACTTGTTATTTGAGGCGGCCGAGGGGATCAGGAAGATAGCTAAAGAGACGCTGGGTGAATCAAGAGGGTGTGGACCTAGGGATAAAGAAACTTGGTGGTGGGATGATAGTGTACAAGATAAAGTTAAGGTAAAAAGGAAATGCTTTAAAGCTTGGTCTCTATGTAAGAATGCGGAAAATTGGGAATCTTACAAAGAAGCAAAGAAAGAGACTAAGAAGGCGGTGAGTGAGTCGAGGACTAAAGCTTTTGATGGATTATACCAATCTTTAGGCACCAAAGCTGGGGAAAAAGCTATTTACCGACTTGCTAAAGGTCGAGAAAGGAAGACAAAAGACTTGGATCAAGTGAGATGCATTAAGGACGAAGAAGGTAATGTCTTGGTTAAAGAACAAGACATACAAGAGAGATGGAAGAACTATTTTCACAAATTATTTAATGAAGGTTACGAGATTTTAGCATGTGGAGATGAGCTGAACATGCGAGAGGATGACCAAAATTTCACCTTTTATCGCAGAATTCAAGAAAAGGAAGTGAAAGAAGATTGATACGAATGGATAGTGGTAAAGCAGTTGGGCCAGATAGTATACCTATTGAGGTTTGGAAGGGTCTAGGTGATAAAGGCATTGGTTGGCTCACAAGGTTTTTCAACAAGATATTGAGGTCAAAGAAGATGCCGGAAGAATGGAGGAGAAGCACCCTAATCCCGATTTATAAGAATAAAGGGGATATACAAAATTGCGCCAATTACAGGGGGATTAAACTCATGAGTCATACTATGAAGTTATGGGAAAGGGTGATTGAGCGGAGACTAAGAAAAGAAACCAGCATTTTAGATAATCAATTTGGTTTTATGCCCGGAAGGTCGACCATGGAAGCAATTTACTTGTTGCGGCGTTTGATGGAGCAATATCGGAGGGATCAAAAGGACCTACACATGGTTTTCATTGACTTGGAGAAGGCGTACGATAGGGTACCCAGAGAGATTTTGTGGAAAGCCCTAGAGAAGAAAGGGGTTAGGATTGCCTATATTCGTGTTATCAAGGACATGTATGAAGGAGCTATGACTAGTGTGAGAACACATAGTGGGTCCACAGAAGATTTTCCTATAACTATAGGACTACACCAAGGGTCAGCTTTGAGCCCTTATCTGTTTACCTTGGTCTTGGATGTACTCACGGAACACATTCAAGAGCCAGCACCGCGATGTATGCTGTTTGCAGATGATATTGTCCTAGTGGGTGAGTCCAGAGAAGAGCTAAATGGGAAGGTGGAAACTTGGAGACAAAATTTAGAAGCGCATGGCTTTCGTTTAAGCAGAAGTAAGACAGAATACATGGAGTGCAAGTTCAATAAAAGGCGGAGCACTACTAACTTAGAGGTAAAAGTTGGGGATAATGTCATACCACAAGTCACTCGGTTTAAGTATCTTGGATCCATTATACAAGAAGATGGGGAGATAGAGGGAGATGTAAATCACCGGATTCAAGCAGGATGGTTGAAATGGTGGAAAGCTTCGGGTGTGTTATGTGATAAAAAGGTACCACTCAAGTTAAAAGGAAATTCTATCGTACCGCGGTTAGACCAGCAATGTTGTATGGGACTGAGTGTTGGGCGGTCAAAAGCCAACACGAGAATAAACTAAGTGTAGCTGAGATGAGAATGTTGAGATGGATGAGTGGCAAGACTAGGAAAGATAAGATGAGGAATGTTACCATCAGAGAGGGAGTTGGGGTGGCACCTATTACAGAAAAGATGGTTGAATCTCGACTTAGATGGTTTGGGCATGTATGGAGGAGACCTGCAGATGCCATGGTTAGGAGAGTTGATCATATGGAGGGAAGCCTAGTTGTTAGAGGCAGAGGAAGACCTAGAAAAACTATAGGTGAAACTATTAAGAAGGATTTAGAGGCGAATGGTTTCACTAGAGATATGATTCACGACAGACCACTATGGCGTCGTTTGATCCATGTAGCCGACCCCACCTAGTGGGATAAAGGCTTGTTTGTTGTTGTTGTTGTTGTTGTAACTTGTTATTTGCTTCCACACACGCTAGCCCACTAGCTTTTTCAATAAGTTGGGGTATTTAGTCCAAGTACATACAAGTCATACCATCACTCTAATTATTACTTAATGATGGCGCGCAAATGCAACAAAGGAATTAATTAAGTATACATCATATTCCATATGTTTTAACACACATAATTTGGAAGAATATTCAAGTAAAGTCTAAACTGAAGATCCGGACTACATGGGTTATGTCAACACTGGAATTCAAAATAGTCCAAAAGAGCAATCTCCTTGAACTATAACAAAATGAACAACAGATTGGATTCAACCATTGCATCAATCAAACTATGCGTTTTGCTTGAATGTAAGTAGTAAAAGAAAGAGTTTATGAGTAGTCAACAGCGTAGTTTTATCATGTGGAAGTAATGGACAATTTTCAGAAGCATGAAGGTTTGTCATACTCACCCAACTGAAAGAAAATGAACCCGAACAGGATGAGAAACAAAACAAACAATCATGATACTGGAAATGTGAAGTTCTTAATTTGGTTCGTTCTAGATCAAACTAACAGCTTGTTATATTAAATAAGTAGTCGAGAAAACAACAAAAATAAAATATGATCCAGAGAGTAAGTTTTGAAGTAAATCTGCTAGCTCCCATACATACCTCATAAGCAGCACTGACCTCCTTAAACTTTTCAGTTGCTCCAGGTTGCTTGTTGACATCAGGGTGGTACTAAAGAATAAATGAACATAAAGATGCAAGTCAGTAAAGAATGGAAAACAGGCCAAATGAGATAGAGAAGCTGGTTTCAGATGGTCACGATTTTGTCTTTCTTTTAGCATATATATGGTACAGAGGTTCAAGTTAGCTTTTCAGTAGCGTGTTTACAGAACAAAAACAATCCATCGCAGCAGTGCTAAGAAGCCTCATTCCAATGGAAAACAGGCCAAATGAGATAGAGAAGCTGGTTTCAGATGGTCACGATTTTCTCTTTCTTTTAGCATATATATGGTACAGAGGTTCAAGTTAGCTTTTCAGTAGCGTGTTTACAGAACAAAAACAATCCATCGCAGCAGTGCTAAGAAGCCTCACTCCAGAGAAAAAGCAAACCAAATTTATGGAGGTTTGCTGCTGCTGCTGCTTCTTCTTCTTCTTCTTCTTAAAAAAAATCTGTGACAGGATTGTCACAGATTTGTTTGAAAAGCAAATAAGCAAATCAGCCAAAACCCACATACTTTTGTACAAACCTAGTAACTGTCCACACTTTTCGTTAATTGCTTAGAAAAACGAATTACCCTTGTAAACCAAAAAGATAAATTTGACTTGTTTTCTTAGTTGCCCTCTTTTCGGGAGAGGAAAAACTACAAAGAAGCTCTTACCAAACAGAAATGGCAAGCCCTCTGCCACTTGAGCAGCGGAAAAAGACAAGAAAAGATAAAAGAAATTTGAGAGTGGAAGCACTTGTAAAGTGGAGAGTTGTCTTATCACTTGTGGCCATTAAAAAAAGATATCCTCTAACATTATTGTATCTCCAAATCAAATATGCGCAACGCCAACGAACTTCTAAAGCCTATAAGTTGTTTAAATGGAACATTGTCATAAAAGTCTCAGAAGTACTAACCAAAGTACTCTAGTTTGGGCAATGATTTGAAACCAGGTGTGTGGGGTAAAAACTACATGCAGGCATCCTTGTTCAAATCAGGACAGGCTCAACGCTCAACTTAAGGGGAAATGCAAGCAAAACACTAGTCCATGATTTAATTACAAGTTTACAATAAGTATCAGAATCATGTGTGTCATTGAACATTATGATGTGATCAAGTAGTTTTATTGGTCCATCATAGTATTCTAGTAAGTTATCAGGGTTAAATATAACGTAAACAAGTTTTACGGGAGAGGTATTCCCTTGGGGTTTCTTACAGATCAAATGAAGATTAGAGCTTGATTATTGAACGGTTAGACTGGTGGAAGAAGCACTTCAAGTATCAAGGCCTCTTAGAGCACCTAACTAATTCCTAAGGGTGCATTGAGTCTCTACCATCGGCATATACAAGGACACATTATTGCAGGTGACGCCAATAGAATCTGAACTCTTGACCCCCTTGGGGTTAACTTTGGTAGAATTGGAATGACCAATGATGTAGTATAAATATTCTATTGCCCCCTTTCTATTCACTGAGTTCATCCATTGTAGTACCAACGAATTACGTGAACAATTTGCAATACACGTTTAAAATTTGAAATAAAAGCAAGCACTAAAAATACCAAGCTTGGGCAAAACAAGGAAGGAAGGAATTGGAAAAAGGAAACCCTAATTGGGGTATAGTACGGACCTGGCGAGCTAACCTTCTATAGGCCGCTTTGATTTCCTTACTAGTGGCAGATTTGGGAACACCGAGAGTAGAGTAATAATCGGCAGATGCTGAGACCACTGTTCGAAAGCGCTTTACGGATAGCTTTTGAGGAGAAGACGAATAATGCGTGGAGAGAGATATGAAGTTCTTGTGAGTCCAAAGATTAGTCCCACCGGCAAAGAATGGAGAGGATGAAGAAGAATTGGAGATTGATGGGAAGAGATTTTGGGGACGGTCGCTGAGAGAAGGGAGAATGGAGAGAGACGTTGTTAGAGTGGACATTGCAATGATTTTGAATAGTTAGATCCTATTGATTCTAGGGTTTCTTTCTTTCTTTCCTAAGAGAAGAAGAAGAAGAAGAAGAAGAAGAAGAAGTGAATGAATTTGCTTTTCATTGTTTAGGTGTGGGAGCGACTGAGAGAAAGGGGGTTTGGTTGGTTGGTTGGTTGGATGGATTCTATGGATGGAAAGGAGAGCGGTGGGAAATGGGAAACGAAAAGATGTGGTGTGACGCGCTTACGCGAATCATCATGTCTATGGTAAAAAAATATATATAGATATATGGATAGGTGACAGAAATTTTAAGTGCAGATCAAACCGTATGAAATGGTAGTATTTATACGACGATTTTGTGTTATAAAAAATATTGTTTAAATGTTTTTATGATAAAAAATTAATTATAAAATGACCAATTCGTGAAGATTGGTTTGTTCTATAAACGGACCATATATATATATATATATATATAATATGATTGTTTCACCATTTATTTTCTTTTGAAAATTTGATCAAACATTTTTTAGTCAATTACTAAATTATTGGTAAATTCTATCAATAATCATTGAATATCATTTAGTTAAAATTGAATTATTAAACTTTTAAAAAGTATTGTTAATAGACACTCCGTCAAATCACATGATTAGTTTTTAACGGAATCATATCATGTGCGAAATGTTAGGGGCATTTAAGTTATTTTTCTTCTATTTTTCCATTCACTTTCTTCTTTTTTTCAACCGCTGATGTTGCTGCTCCTTTCGACGAACTCTTCTCTCAATCGTTGTTTTTTTTCCTCTCCCACTCTGACACCATACTCTCTCTACTTTAATCTCTTGCCAACCACCACACATGTTTTCCTTCCTCTCATCACCGTCCACCACGCTCCCTCTTTCCTTTCATCTCCGGCCACTACACCTCATCTCTCTCCTCTTATCTTCCACCATCATCATCATCCTTCTACACCAAACAAAAAACCCCAATTTTTTTGGTGTACACAAACCCCTAATTAGCAAACATCAATTTCTACACATAACTCCGCCTTGATTAGAGGAAAAAAAAAGGTATTTGGGTCTAAGTCCGAGAGGAATGATTATTTGTTAGAGGAGGTGGTTAAAAGTGAATCCGAGTAATTCTCCGGGGTTGAATCAGGCTTAGTCTAGATGGAATTGAAGGTGGTTCAAAAGTTGCAGGTATGGGAGACGTTGGTGGAACGAGTTATTATTCACTGGGTTGCGGTTGGGAGTGTGGCAGCTGGCATGATGGAGATATGATAAGGGATGATGAGGATGAGAAAAAAAAAAGAAAAAAGAAATGAGAATTTGCTTATTGAATTTGGATTGAGAATATTGGGGAAGAAGAATAAGAGAAAAAATAAAGGAAGAAGAAGAAATTCAAATGTTTGCAGGAAGAAAAAAAATGGGAAAAAGGAAAAAGGAAAAAGGAAAAGAGAAAAGGAAAGGAAAAAAGACTTAAATGCCCCTTCCATAATACAAGCCAATCACGTGACATGGTTTTCGTAAAAAACTAACGGTGATATTTGACGGAGTGTCCACTGGGCAATGCTTTTTAAAAATTTAATGGTTTAATTATAACTAAGTGAAGTTCAGTGGTCATTGGTAAAATTTGTCAATATTTCAATGGTAATTGATGGTATTTACTCAACATTTTTTCAAGAATAATACTGCATTGGTATTTTTTAACTGGTCTTTTTTACATATAATGCACACTTTTTTTGTTTTAATTAAAAGAAGGTATGTTTAATTCCAAATTTTCTAACTCTGGTTAAAGATGTGCTTATGTTTTATTAACCACTTATTAATGTTAGCCAATTGAATTCAAACTCTTCTTATGGAAAAAGTTTGCACTCGCAACCTCAAGGTTAAGAGTATAATCTTTTAACTATCCATACGTGCATAAAAATAACACATACATACACATTGTGTATGTGTCCATTTATAGCATAATAAAATAAAATTACAAATACCTTATTGATCAAAAATAAAAATATAGCAATTGACTTTATTTCTCTTTTATAGTTTTGGCTGTATTTTGTCACGCGGGATTAAAGGTATGATTGGATTAATTAATCCAATTTGGTATTTGTTGTCAGAAATTATAGAATAAGCAAATTATATCATGTGTTTGGTATAAGGATGGATATGATATCTTTATTATATCACGTGTTTGGTGCAACCCGGGATAGGATTGCACTCGGAATTAATTATCCTTTTATCCTATTAGAACAGAATAAAACTATACCACCTGGATAACAAAAAGAATATAAAAATAAATTGTTAATTTATTTATTTTTATTTTGATCTTCTTCTTTACGCCCTTTAAATAATCAAATTTATTAATAAAAAAATTCGACAACCCAAAATTACAGTAACTTAACTAATAAAAATTGATTAATATTGGATCTTCTCAACTTCTTGCTTGTTCTATTCCGGCTCGGGTTTAGAAATATCTATAATACCTTTAGCTTAATTTTACGTTTAAACTCTTGCCTTTTTTCGTTTAGTTGATAAGCTTCGTTTCGGCAAGCTTTATTATGATTCGGGTTCCCATTTTTGTGGTTCTAAGCCTTGAACATAGTGTAATAGTCCAATTAAGTATGTATGAGTAATCATTTCATTATTCAGGTGATTCGAATCGAAAACGATATCCGAATAACATTTTTTGGTTTTTCGCGATTCGTGAATTTTAGCCAAATTTAGCCTACCATAACTTCTTTGTTCCTCGTCCAAATGAGTCTTCGTCAACTGTTATAGATTATCCTCAAACCCTTATATAAGTTCCGTGTTTAACTCGGTTTAAGATAACAACATCTTCGGGTTCAAAATCGAGATAAAAGTGGTCGAAATTATTGAACCAAGACCATGATCGATCATGGTAAAAGAGCTGCCAGTGTTGTAATACCCGTATCTCATTTTTTGTGTAAATTCTTCCTTGGCATTCGGTTAAATTTAAATATCCACTTTTGATAGTGAATTCTCGATTTGAATTCTTTTTGGATTATGTAAAACCTCTAGCATGTCAAAGTAGGCATACGAAGTTTGAGAGATCAATCATTTTGTTATTCGGAAGGCCCAAATCGAAATCGAGGTATAAATCGCAAGTTTTGATATTACGCGATTTTTAAATTTTTGATCAACTTTGTAAGGCCATAACTTCTTCGTTAGATGTCCGAATGAATCCCCGTTGGTGCCCAAAGTTTCGTATCGTTCTCCTCTACAACTTTCGTGTTTGGTCCGAAATGAGATCCAACATTTCGGGGGTTCGGGAAGCCAAAAATTAGTTAAATTTAGTGCAGTGGTTCCAAGATCGATCTTAGGCTATCCTGAGAGGAAAATTGTTGGCTGAGAGCTCCCAAGATCGATCTTGGTGCCCTATAGTTAAATTTTGACAAGTTTTGACCCGATTTTTCTCCCATTTAACCTCATTTATTCTACCACTTCGATATATATGCCTCCATACATGCCTAAGGGTTCTAGAGAGAGAGAGAAATACGAGATTTTAGAGTGTTCTTGTGGAATCTACATCCTTATTCAAGATTCAAGCCTTGAATCAACACTTTATCCACTATTCATCATCTCCTACCTTTATTCCTCTCATTTGAGCATCAAGGGAGCAAGGGTTTGTTGTGTTCTTGGAATGTAGCTTCAAGGATTCAATACAAGCTTCCAATCTTGTGCTTCTAACATCTTAGAGGTGGGGACACTATTACTAAATCTATTTTCTTAAAAATTTGTGTTGTATTATCATTTTTCCCAAATTTATACAAACCCTAGGTGGGATTAAGCTTACACTTCGGTATGGAGTTACAAAACTTTGATTACCTTATTATTAATGCTTGATATCACTTGATTTTACTATATTTCAAGCATATATGTATCAATTTATTATGTTTTACCCAAAAATCCACCAAGATGGAGATGAAACTTATAAATTTCTACATGAACTATACTTATATTTATCTTAGTGGAATGATTGGTGATTTCATAACACTTGTACTTGAAGATGATGGGAATATATGTATAAGTTGATTTGGAATTAATGATTGTGTTGGCTACTTATGATTTTGGTATATATATACATACATGTGTATTGTTGTTTATGATATTACCTCATGTGGCACAATTATTTACATAGGTGTATATAGCATAGTTGTAGCCTTACTTATGATTATTGGGTTGGATCCCATATGTACGGTTGGAGCCGCTTGATTATCTTACGGGTTGGAGCCCAAGTACAGGTACTAGATGAAGGTTGGAGCCTTCTTGACGCTATAAGGGTTGTAGCATTTCGGTTGCCTTCGAGATGAATATACTTAATGTAAGATAATTGGTGCCTTAGATAGCCAACATATTATATTTCTGTATTATGTTTAAACTTGTTTTCTATAATCACGAATGTGTGTGAATTATAACTTGTATTTTCGTATAAAGCAACTTAATTGTATAGTTCCCATTGAGCCCGGTTGGCTCACCCTAGTATAATTTTTATATAGGTATTTCAGCAAGTACTTAGGGACGGGGACGAGGGAAGGACGTATCATCCTAGATTTGCTTCTGATATTGACGAGAGTTTCTTGCAAAAGAGAAACTTTGTTTTAACTTTTATATCGGCATGTAACTTGTATTTTCTTTATATTTTCTTATTGTATGATTATTAAACCTTATTATACTGGTTATTGGTTTATATGGACGATGGTAAGCCAAGCTATGTATGAATGGTTATTTCCTTTATTAGGTTGGTTTAATTATTCAAGGTTTTAGCTATTTATTCATTATTATTTTTCTGTTGTTAGTGACGGCAACACGTGATTGCCCACTTCTGAAGGTAGATGCCTTCGTATGGAAATTAGGGCATCACAAGTGTGCTAAAACTTAGTTCATTATCGATCATGATTAATTTAAAGGCAACATTTGACCACTGTTGACCCGATTTTCACTGTTTTAAACACATGTTCACCCTCATTTCGAGCCTAGAACTTTAAGGGAAAAGATAGGGACTTGAGAGCTAAGTTGATGAGAGATTTTAGAGCTTGTATATAATATATTCCATTGAATCAAACTTTATATTCAAAGATTTCATCTACACCTTCATCTTCAACCTCCCAAACCCCCATTAAAACTTGGTAGAGCTCTAGGGTTTGGTGTTCTTAAGGAAAAGGCTTATTCGAGCCATCATTTTTAGAAATTAAGCTCCTTAGAAGTGGGAATCTAGTATCAAAACTTATTTTCTAACTTATTGTTGTTTGATTTCCATATTTACTAGTTATTTGTGAAAGAACCTTAAGTTTTTTACATGTTTAAATTGATGAGTTTAATAGCTTATATATGGCTTAAATAACATGATTCAATAAAAAAATTCGATAAACTACTTATAGTGCACAAAAACCCACTTGGACCATATTTTAAAGATATTGAACTTGGTTATAAAACTTATAGTTTATTTTATAGGTCCAAGTGGTGGGATTTTCCTTATAAGATAATTATTAAACGAATCGTTATGCTTCTCGAGTTCATCTATGCAAGAATCCCCTTGTTTATTATGTTATTGATGTTTTGTACAAATGTGGAAATATAAATATATATGGTAATTGTTTATAGAAAAATAATTGTTTGAGATTCTTTAGTTAACGCTAGCCTATGAATGGTCCCATGTGTAGTTTCCTTAAATCGGGCTGTAAGTTGGGAAAGAGCGCCCCTGGGTGAAAGACCTGAAATTATGCATGAAAAAGAACGAGAGGCCCCGCTGCTGCGTGGGTAAAAGGCCACAAAACACAGACATGGTATGTGCTTGGATAGATGCGAGAATCACCGAGATTATGAGTCAATATCTACGGGATGGGGCGAGTATCGATAGTATTATAATGTTTTGTTTGCGTGAGCTATATGCATACGTGATACGTGTTACAATGGAAAAATGGGATATTTTACACTTTATAATAATATTTTTCTTCCTCAACAACTTAACATATTCAAAATGCTTTACAACTCCTACTAATTTACCTTATATCTATTATATGGTTCCTACTGAGTCCGTTTGACTCGCTTCTACTATTTTATATATAGGTACATTTGTAGGGTCTTCGGGGGAAGGGAAGAGGAAGGACATTACACTTAGATTGCCTCTCTACTTTTGAACATCGCTAATTGTAGGTGCTTCACACCGAATGACCAGTGGTTTTCGATATTCGCTTAATTCTTTGAGATAATTACTTTATCTACATGTCGTCAGCACAAAACACCCGTGATTAATCGGGTCTCAGGGGATGAATCATCTTAACAGGATTTGGTGCGTCACAATATCATTACCACTTTCATTTTTCTTTGTGATTACATGAGGTCCATAAATGATAACCATCCATTGTTCATAATCACTAACTTAAAGAAAAATGCACATCCTTGTTTTTCAATAGCTATAGTTGCTACCATCAAATAAAATGAAGCATAGTTACCAATTGGCCTTTGTTTATTTCAGTTCCTTGATAATTTGCCATGATCTCTACTATTTGATTGTATGATTAAATATAAGAGTCATTCTTCTTATACCAATTGTTAGTCGAATTTTAACCCTAAAGGTGGTAAATATGGTTTATGGAAAATTAAAAATATTTTAAAATAAACTAGGTTAATCAATAAGGATTTTGAACAATCAATCAAAGATACAAAATAAAATAATAATTATGATAAATAAAGATATAAGGATAGAGAGATATAACCACAACACAATCACGTTTTGCTTACGCAATTTGGTTTTCGGCTATACATCCGAGCCCAAGTAGTGCCCTCGAGAAATTCTAATAAACAATTTTCTTACAGGTGGAAATCAAACATTCTTACAAAATGTAATTTTTTTTCTCACTACACTTCTCACAAGACTCTATTGCTCAAACATCGAGCAAACCTCTCAAAATTTAAAGAAAAATATAGTTTGGTAACATACACCAATGAATTACAACTCTATTAAAATATTTGTAAAATATGCAAGATTAATGATTACTTCTAGAGTTATAAAGATTTGGTCAATAGATAAAAATGTGTTATTGCTCAAATCAAAAAATCTTTTTAAAAACTCAAAGATTAAATGCTTAAAAAGTTTGTAAGTTTGAGAATTTAAAGATATTACAATAAGTGCTTTAGAAAGCTTGTTTTTTTAGTATAAATAGCCCCTAAAAGGTTTATGACCATTTGGATAAAAATGTAGCTGTTTAGAGACATTTTTCAAAACAAACAATTACTGTCAGGCTTAAACAGGCCCATATTGAAAACCAACAAGTCCCTGTTGGGCCCTTGACATGACTTATTTAGCAGGCTTTTATCCAGCTTTTGAGATATTCAAAGAAGGCTGAAAATAGTGCAATCATGTTATACTAAAAATAGGTTGAGACTATCTTACATCAAAAGCAAAGCTAGGTAGATAAAGGAAAATATTCACTTCTTGAAAAGTTTTGAGATCTCAAGATCAACTTGCATCGGAAATAGACAATTTTTCAATAAAAGAGATCTATGACATATTTCCTCAAAATGTGCATAAGTAAAGTTTAAAAAGGTTTTATAAAATGTGTTTACAAAATGATTGGAGCAATTATTAATTTCTTTCAAGGTCAAATATTATAACTTTACAAAATAAATTCCTAGACATACTTACACACGATAATATTTCTCTTGAATATTTGATGAACTCTTGTACGTGTTGAGTTTGTGAAATTATTTGTGAATCTTCTTCTTGAATAAAATTTGTTGTAGTGGTTTGATTTTCTCCAACATTTTGAATAATTTTCATAAAACTTTTTATTTAACAAACTAATTAC
This sequence comes from Lonicera japonica, assembly GCA_021464415.1. Lineage (NCBI taxonomy): Eukaryota > Viridiplantae > Streptophyta > Magnoliopsida > Dipsacales > Caprifoliaceae > Lonicera > Lonicera japonica. Next base: position 5,937,367 of record CM038467.1, on the reverse strand, counting down.
ATCATGAAGAATATTGTACTAAATATATTTAATAAAAGTTAGATAATCACAATTTGAATTAAAATAACCAACATCAATATATTAAATATTAGTTCAACATATCTAATATTACCTCTTTATCCGGCGCATCAAAGACATCCTTATTGTATAAATTATATAAACCATCTTACACACAACCAACTTGTTGAACCCGTGACACAATTTTTATTATTTTTGGTCACCGTGTCACAGTTTTCATGATGTCCTTATTCGCGTACCAAAATCTTTTAATTTCTTATTTAACTGTGTTCAACTCTACGTATTATCTTCTACTAGGGTAATGCACGTGCCTAAGGGTACTGTACATCATAAAAAAATATATTTTATAATAATTTTGACAAAAATCATTGAGGATTTGGGAGTTAGATGAAACGGAAAAATAATATAATTAAAGACAAAAAGAAAATGTTACATGAGTTCCAATCTTACAAATTGTACATTTAAGTGTTACATAAAAAACATTATAATTGAAAAGGATAAAGTCAAATTTTTAATTGAAATCATAAAAGTTAGTGGCAATTGCATTCTAACAATTTATAAGAGAAAAAACATTGTTTATATTTTTAGAGATATGAATTGCATTCTAAAATTTTTTAAATTCTTTTTTACTCTTGGGGGGTTAGGATAATTGAGATATAGGTAGATTTTCTAATCCCATGTGCATGTTTGATTTGTAGGAGTCTTATTTTTCTTTTCTTACCACGTAGTCATATATCAGTATACTTCTACTATAAAAATTTAAAGTAAATTATTTTTAACTCAAGATTCTAAATCTTTTTTACACATGGGGGTTAAAATAGTTAAGATAGATGTGGGGGTTTTTACCCCACGTGTAAGTGAACTTTATTTTCCTTTCCTTTCATATGATCAACCACCAAATATATCAATGTACCATTAGTATAATTTTTTTTTATTTTTTTGTTCTTCGTATTATTAATAATCCCTAAATATGTTGTCTTTGCCATGTTAAAATTCAAGCCACCATTCGAAATAGTAGGTTGATCCAAAGCAAAATTATAGTTGAAATAACCCATCTTCAAGAGAAGATATATCATTATAACTTTTAAATTATTGTTATAGTATATACATGTGCCATTGTTCTTCTCCAAATCATTAGCTTTATTTGTACTTCAGCAAATTGTAAAATTAACACAACTTAAGTAAAAGATATTCATCTCCACCACTACTAAACCCATTAAATAGGAGGGTATGGTCATGGCTAGTAATTGATTAAAGTTTAAACATAAAAAATGGAGTTCAGAGAGGGGATGTACGGAATACTTGATGTGTGAGAAAGAGAGAGATAATGAGGCGAGAGGAGGACCCGTAAATTTTAGGAAAAATAAAAATATCGTGTTAAAAGAAGAAAAATTATCGACCGTCATATCATGCAGAAGTGGTTCTAGCCATTAGAATTTTTTTTCAATGGTCATTTTGATAAATAATAACTTTGCTCTATTTTGTATTATATATCTCTAATTGCATGAAGTTAAAAGATTTGGTTTACTTACTTTAAAATTAAAAAAGTTTTGGTTCCTTAATTACATGTATTAAAATAATAGTATTTAACATCAAATAACAATACTTGAGCCGTGTGAGCCTTACAAAATTAATATTTATTGACCACTACTCCAGGTTCTGCACGTGTTGTTCGGCACGGTGATATATATATATTTGATAATATCTCCAACTTGGATTTTGTTTAATTATTTCTAAATATTGCAGAATTGTTTAATTTGCAAAAATGCAAGACAGTGTGTTTGGAATAACATTGTAAATAAATATTTTATTCAACTACACAACCTCGCTAACTAAATATTTTGACTACTTTTATATTTTGAATTACGTGACATACATGACTATAGTATATAAATTTTAACACAACTCACTAATGCAATTCAAAGTTAATGGGTTAAGGTGTTGGGTTAGCATGGTTTGGTCAAATTCAAGTTGGGAACTAACTAACATGTTTAATGAATAGATCGTGTCGAGTTAGTATAAATAACATGATTAACTTGAAATTGACATGTTTAAACTTAGTTAAACAGGTAAAACAATTCTTATTTATTTGGGTAATGATATTAACGCTATACAAAAAATACTTTAACACTTTAAAATCATCTTTAATGACTAAAAAGTGTCCTAAAAAATTCATATAAAATATCATTAAAAATAATGTTAAATTGTTAGAATATTTTTGTGAAGGGCTAACATCATTATCTTTATTATGTAACTTACTTTAAAATACCTATTTGATGCACAATTTAATTATATTAATTTATTGATATCGGGAAACATAAATATTACATTAATGCTTGACCAGCTGCCGCCCGCACCGCGAGCGGGGATTAGTCGAGGTACGCGAAACCCGCCCTAAATATCCCGGGAGGTAACTCTCGAACAAAAAAAAAAATTCATGTTAATTATAATACTATTAATTTGCACCCCGATTTACACGCAAATATACTTAGCCAACTTCCATCTCTCTCTTGTTCTCCCATCTTTCTCCTTTTCTTTCTCCTTGTCTATGTGTGTAGCACAATCAAATTTTAAAAATTATTTTTTTTAAACAAAATCAAGTAAAATTTTAGAATTATAATGAGGATCTTTAAATTCAAAACCCAAACACACATTAACTTGACATAAAATTCTTTAACTGAAAATTCAGCCATCAAAACCCAAGAAATTTATAATTGGGGGAGAGTTTTGTAAAGAGAAGAAAATTTTAAAGAAGAATTTAGAGAGGGGGGATATTGATGAAGATTAGGAGAGAGAATTCTATTAAAAAAATGTCCGAACTTTAGAGAGAGAGAGAGTTTTGTTGTAGGTCATAGTGAAAAATAAAAATAAAAATTTGACCCAGATAAATTCTATACCACTGGATTTGTTGGAACCACTTATAACTGCATAATTAAAATGTTAGTAGTCAATGTTATGATATAGATTATTATTATTATTATTATTATTATTATTATTATTATTATTATTATTATTATTATTATTATTATTAATATTTTTCTTTTCAGCGTGAGTGAAAAAGTGAGTTATATTATGATTATTTGTCAACTAAATATAAATAGCGGAATAATATTTAGATTTAGAAATCAATTTTCCTGTATTTTTCAAGCAAACAAAAAATTACTGATTATTCGTAATATGTCTGTTTCTTAAATAGGTTTATGTATGTAAAAATATAAATTATTTGACTTTATTCAAGAATGATTATATTCCATTTAACTATTACAGTTCATTTATGTAGGAATATTATGCCATTAGAAAATGACTTATTCTTTGGTTATGTATATTTACGACTTTGCTATGAAACACAATTTATAATGAATAATAATATGTATGCCGATGTTCAATTTGACTTGAAGTCGATTTTAATTTGAAATGGTTTTTTAATTTGAATTTCAAAATGTAAAGTCTATAATAATTATCTTAATTAATCTATGTTAGGCTAATTTTTAGGAGTAATTTATTTTTGAAAATAAAGTAGTCAAAAGGATTACATTAGAAAATAACAAAAAGGAATAAAAATAATAAAAATAATTTTAAAATATAGAATATCAATTATCCATAATTTTGGGCCAAAAACTAATTATGAAAATGAGGTGGGCCAAATACCAAACAATTCAAAAATCTTGAATAAAGTAGCTTGGATATTATTTTTACACCTAAGAAAAAAGTCACTCATCTAAATAAAAAACGATTACATCTAAATCTTGATAATGCACCACACAAATATAATCCAAATTGACTTATTGACATGTCTACATGATATTCACACCATAGGGTTAGTTTGATAAAAAAAAAGAGTAAAAAATGATTGAAAAAAAAAGATTACATACCTATGGCACGAAGTAGGTAGGAATTAACCTCATTCTTTTTTATTCATTTTCTCACTAAAAAAATGTAACTTACCAAAATTAATTGAAATAAAAATTTACAATATTATGAATTTGAGCTTGCACATCATAAATTATGACTTTTGTATTTATCAAATAAAAAATTATTTCACCCTAAGTAATCGTAAAGAATTTTTGAACTGGAGTTGAAAGTATAAAATAAATAAAGAAAGAAGATGAAGTAGCTTTTAATTAAGCAAAAAAATGAAAAACTTGAACTGTATTTATGATTTATGATTTTTAAAAAGCGAAAAGTAAATTTAATTTTTGTTAGAGTATTTTTTAACCAATTAAAAAAAGCTCATGAAAGAAATTCAAAAAATAGTTACAATGGATAGGTTTCAAATATTATTTTTTTTATCTAATTCCGATTTTTGAATTTAAAATTATAGTGTTTTAAAAAATTTATAAGAGAGAAAATAAAGTGAAGTGAATTTTGGAAAGTGTGAAGTAAAGTTGATTTTTTTGATAAAATTTTTAAAAACTTAATCAAACACCACATTAATAATTGTTGTTTAGAGAAAGAATAAATAAAAAAAAAAGATGTTATATAAGTAAAAAAAAAATGCCACCTAAAACAATGGTTACATCAACTACCTTAATTTGTATTATAGATTCGCCTGTGTAAGTTATCTTATTTGTATTGAAGAGCTGCTTTACAAATTTTATTTTATTTTATTTTTACTAATACAACTTTAATATTCAATAACCCCACAATTTAATAATGCATCTCGGATCACAACTTCCTTTTATTACAAGCCTGTCTTTAAACTTACAACACGCTTTAAAGTATTGAACAAGGCCCGATCCTTTTCGGATATTAATTTGAGCCCATTACGATACCGTTCGATCAAAGGCCCATCCTCCAAAATCGAAACAAAAAATTCCAAAATAAAGACACTTTCGATTTTTGAAGAATATTCGCAAGGCATTGCTTTTGTTACTTGACCTTCACGAATACATCCAATGGAGTCTATGATCTTATAAATGACTTCGTAAAGTAACATGTCACCTAAACACATTGGTACGAAAGTTATAAAAGACAGCACGTTGAGGATCATCCCCTCCAAAAGAGTATAAAATATTCTAATGTCAGAAATATTCTCGTCATTGACACAGCAGTTTTGTGAACAAAACCTACACTTCTAAAGGCATTCCCTCCAAAAGGGTATAACTTCATACCAAAAAAAGGGTATAACTTATAAAGACATATACTTTGGTGCGCGGGAATTGACAAGCTTTAACCTGTCAAGTGTGTCAACACAACAACTAATTTAACAACTTTTGGCATCAATCCTGAAAGTAACCGAGGGGCTTTTATCTCTTGAATTACAAATACAAGCCAAAACACTAACGGGTACAAATAGTCTCAATCAACACTGTTTTCATCATCTAGTTCTTAAATCAAACATAACAGATATAACAAGCACACCCTACCCCACATATGAACTCTTATTAGGTAGGTCTTTTGCTATGAAGAAGTCTCGGTTCAAACTCCACCAACTTCATAATTAGAAGACATCTCGATTGAAGTCTCCAGGGATAGAGTTGTTTCCTTCAGCTTGTCGCAAATGCATTCTCAACGCATAGTTGTTCACCTACAAAAGTCAATTTAGAAAACCTGTTGTCAGCACATTGCCGATTTACTTTTTCTTACCACTCTATCTTTAGGTGTTTTTCAACTGAAAAGTGAAAACATGTCATTCATTACAGATGCTCTTATTGAAAAGAAACTCGTATCAGCAACCAAGAACCAAACCGATAATTCATGGCATTGGTTAGTTTGATTCAGTTTTGACATAAGCCTATTTCTGTGAAACATTGACCCAAATACGTTCGTCTTACCAGAAACGACAGAAAAAATAAGGACATAACCCGGCAAGAACATAGGAAAAGATAAATTTTGTTTGATAAGATGCTACGTAATTTCTTTAAGTATGCACGAGTCAAATATAACATAAATTCATGTAAACCATGAGTAAAAAGAATTAAATCCATCTAAAGGATTGCATCTGTACTAAATCAAATACGAACCATCGAAATACAGAAGAGGTAACTACTTCTACACAGTTCCGTACGTTACGCACTTTAAACATCCTAACTGTATCCACAGTGTGTTCCTTGTTTGTCCTAGCCATGTCCCTCAGGTGTCTGACCATTTGAAATTAACATTTATGATCCGGTGGCAAGTTGAGCAAGTGTCCTAGGAGTGAAAGTGTTCCTAAAGTGCCCACCAAGGGTATTCACCTCCAGTGGTGTGTCGGTGCTTCCTAGGCTTGGTCCAATTATATAGTTCCAATCCCAGAAAATCAATCTAAATCAGTTCTGTTTTTATTCCAAAACTAGATAAGCAATCAAAATCAATTCTAGCTCTAGGTTTAGACCCATTCACACCTCTACTTCCAAAAAAAATGCAATGGATAATTGTAAACCGTGCTTTGAAAATGTTGTTCTGCTTTAGCAATAGCCAATAGTGCTTTGGCATTAGAGCCATCCTTCACAATTTTGTTCTAGGTCGTTGCCCAGAAGCAACGCGCTGGATCGTCCGAGTCCAGTGACAAATGAGCAAGGGCCGCTACATCGCCGCCTGGGTGTAGTGAAAAATAAGCAAGGGTTCCCGACTTTGTGAACGGGTGCGGGTAAAAAGCTAGTTCATGATAGGAGGATTCGTTTTGGGACTTGGAATATAGGCAACTCCAGGAAAATCGATGGAAATAGTTGACACTATGATCAGGAGGAGATCAATTTCATGTGCCTTCAAGAAATAGTGGGTTGGGCTAAGGCGAAGATAGACACTTCGGGTTTTAAGCTTTGGTACACTGGCAAGGTTAAATCGAGAAATGGAGTGGGATAATTGTCGACAAATGGTGGAAGAAGGCATTGTAGATGTAAAGAGGGTAGGAGATAGGATCCTAGCCCTAAAATTCGTAGGGGAGCAGGACACTTTTAATTGATAGTGCTTAGCACCTCAAGTCGGGTGTGAAGAACACCTCAAGATAAAATTTTGGGAGACTTAGAAGGCTTGATCCAGGATATACCACTTAGAGAAAAGATTTTCCTAGGAGGGGATCTGAATGGGCACGTAGGGAGCTCTTCTGAAAACTATAGGGGGGTGCATGGAGGTTATGCATTGGGGTGGTAAAACCGAGGGAAAATCTATCCTTGATTTCTCGTCTGCTTATGATCTTATGGTTCCAATCATGTTTTAAGAAGCGGAGAGCACCTCATCACATACAAGAGTGGGGCAGCATGCTCGCAGATCGATTTCTTCCTCTTTAGGAAAGGAGATCGAAAGAGTTGTATGGACTGTAAAGTCATACCTGGAGAGAGCTTGACTACCCAACATAAGTCCTGGTGATGGATATCGAGTTAAGGGGAAAGTGAAGAGAGGGGCCAAGGTAGGTTTCAAGGATTAGATGGTGGCATTTGAAGGGTGAAAAACAAAGGATCTTTCAACACAAGGTGCTGGAGGGAGGGTTTTGGGAGGCAAACGGAAGCGCAAATGATATGTGGGACAAGGCGGCCGAGGGGACAGGAAGATAGCTAAAGAGACGCTGGGTGAATCAAGAGGGTGTGGACCTAGGGATAAAGAATCTTGGTGGTGGGATGATAGTGTACAAGATAAAGTTAAGGTAAAAAGGAAATGCTTTAAAGCTTGGTCTCTATGTAAGAATGCGGAAAATTGGGAATCTTACAAAGAAGCAAAGAAAGAGATAAGAAGGCAGTGAGTGAGTCGAGGACTAAAGCTTTTGATGGATTATACCAATCTTTAGGCACCAAAGCTGGGGAAAAAGCTATTTACCGACTTGCTAAAGGTCGAGAAAGGAAGACAAAAGACTTGGATCAAGTGAGATGCATTAAGGACGAAGAAGGTAATGTCTTGGTTAAAGAACAAGACATCAAGAGAGATGGAAGAACTATTTTCACAAATTATTTAATGAAGGTTACGAGATTTTAGCATGTGGAGATGAGCTGAAATGCGAGAGGATGACCAAAATTTCACCTTTTATCGCAGATTCCAAGAAAAGGAAGTGAAAGAAGCATTGATACGAATGGATAGTGGTAAAGCAGTTGGGCCAGATAGTATACCTATTGAGGTTTGGAAGGGTTTAGGTGATAAAGGCATTGGTTGCTCACAAGGTTTTTCAACAAGATATTGAGGTCAAAGAAGATGCCGGAAGAATGGAGGAGAAGCACCCTAATCCCGATTTATAAGAATAAAGGGGATATACAAAATTGCGCCAATTACAGGGGGATTAAACTCATGAGTCATACTATGAAGTTATGGGAAAGGGTGATTGACGGAGACAAGAAAAGAAACCAGCATTTTAGATAATCAATTTGGTTTTATGCCCGGAAGGTCGACCATGGAAGCAATTTACTTGTGCGGGTTTGTGGAGCAATATCGGAGGGATCAAAAGGACCTACACATGGTTTTCATTGACTTGGAGAAGGGTACGATAGGGTACCCAGAGAGATTTTGTGGAAAGCCCTAGAGAAGAAAGGGGTTAGGATTGCCTATATTCGTGTTCAAGGACATGTATGAAGGAGCTATGACTAGTGTGAGAACACATAGTGGGTCCACAGAAGATTTTCTATAACTATAGGACTACACCAAGGGTCAGCTTTGAGCCCTTATCTGTTTACCTGTTGGATTACTCACGGAACACATTCAAGAGCCAGCACCGCGATGTATGCTGTTTGCAGATAATTGTCCAGTGGGTGAGTCCAGAGAAGAGCTAAATGGGAAGGTGGAAACTTGGAGACAAAATTTAGAAGCGCATGGCTTTCGTTTAAGCAGAAGTAAGCAGAATACATGGAGTGCAAGTTCAATAAAAGGCGGAGACTACTAACTTAGAGGTAAAAGTTGGGGATAATGTCATACCACACACGGTTTAAGTATCTCATTATACAAGAAGATGGGGAGATAGAGGGAGATGTTCACCAAAAAAAATGGAGGAAAGCGGGTGTGTTAATAAAAAGGTACCACTCAAGTTAAAAGGAAAATTCTATCGTACCGCGGTAGACCAGCAATGTTGTATGGGACTGAGTGTTGGGCGTCAAAAGCCAACACGAGAATAAACTAAGTTAGCTGAGATGAAATGTTGAGATGGATGAGTGGCAAGACTAGGAAAGATAAGATCAGGAATGTTACCATCAGAGAGGGAGTTGGGGTGGCACCTATTACAGAAAAATGGTTGAATCTCGACTTAGATGGTTTGGGCATGTATGGAGGAGACCTGCAGTGCCATGGTTAGGAGAGTTGATCATATGGAGGGAAGCCTAGTTGTTAGAGGCAGAGGAAGACCTAGAAAAACTATAGGTGAAACTATTAAGAAGGATTTAGAGGCGAATGGTTTCACTAGAGATATGATTCACGACAGACCACTATGGCGTCGTTTGATCCATGTAGCCGACCCCACCTAGTGGGATAAAGGCTTGTTGTTGTTGTTGTTGTTGTTGTTAGGGGTCTAGATATTATATGTACAGATTTTAAAGGCTTATTACTTGGTATGCGGTGAGAAATCATTTGACCAGATCCATCTGAAAAAAGCAAAATGAAGACAGAGTTTCTAGGCGTTGACCTCAAGGGTCCTAATCCGCTCCTGATATTGAGATACTAACTGCTTCAAATGCTGCACCTCTTGTGTCTTATCATCGTACTCCTTCTGGCGTTCGTGCTGAATAGACACAGCACGTTTAAGAATACTGTTCTCTCTGAGCAGAAGTTCGATTTGTTCCTTGAGCATCATATTTTCCTGGCAACAGAATGACCATAATTATGGAAACCAACAACATAACTTATTTGAAATTCATAGCACCTACATCTCATTTGCTTAGAATTATTTTAAATGGAAAACAACACTTATGGGGAGGTGAATGTTGGATTCCATGGAAAGGAGAAAACTGAAAACTAATACAAGGTGAATGTACAAACCTTGTGAAAACTTTGTGCTGCCTCAGTCCCAGCACGTTCATAGATGGATTTCTCCAAAAGCTCCAAGACTGCTGTAGCACGGGATCTAGCATCATCCATGCTAGTAGCACACCTCATTTCTCTCACAAACAACTCCACCCATTCTGCGCCATTCAAAGGAAGGTTGTCTTGGGCCAATGAATCCACCAAAGGAGTGGCAGATCCATCAGTGGCGGCTGTACCTGCCCATTTCACTAGGGATTGTAAGGCTTGCTCGTAAAAGATCCAAGGACAAATTTAAGATATGTCTTACAATAGCAGCCAATAGAATCATGCATCTTAAAGTTCACTACTAGTGCCTGTCCCATCAGCAGGAATGTCGATTAATGTTCTTGCCAAAATATACTTTCAGTCCCAAATTAAAAGTCCCGTTTGACTTCCATATTTTTCAAGAAAACGCTGCATTCAACATGATCATGAATCATGAACCAAACGTACTTAGGTATCTTCATCTATGATATATCGAGTTTATAAACTAGACTTCTTGATTTAGGACATTTGTAAAGGGAAGGTGGACTCATACTTAAAAGAAATAACCCTTCCTAAAAATAAACTACAATAGCAGGGCAAATTTTTTAACACAAGCAATAAAAATGGATTGTAGATTAAAGTCATAGGCTGAACTTCATCCTGAAAGGCCCACCCGCTAAATCAGCCCAAGGACCCCCGATCATACTGATCCAGGATTCATGCCAGTTCGGTTGGAACCCATGGGTAGAACTTTTAGTGACCCCACAGGAGAGGAGGGGTAAACTGGTCTTTTTGAAGTATGAGATCATTATATTTTGATCCTTGTGACCATTAGTAATGGAATGAATCATTTTTGTTTGCTTTGGTGAGTCATAGGCCAGCCGGAAGATAAGATTTCTTTTTTCCTTTTTTCCTTTTGTCCTTTTGCTTTTCTTTAGTTTTTCCTCCATTATATATGTAGTGGCTTGCCTGCCCTTAAAGGCTAATATATTTTTTATGAATGAATAAGTTTCTTTAATAGGCCCACTAGTAGATCTCAGAGAAGGAAAAACCTACCGCCCTCTAGCCACTATTAATAGTATTCCTAGTGTAGACCCTAGGACCGCTACAGTTGGTATCAGAGGCGTCAATGTTCTCCCTGTCCTAGGCACAAGGCTCAAAAACGCAGAAGACCTGTCAAGAAAGAATGATGCTAGGCTCAATGAGCTTACTGATCAATTAAAGTTAGTCAAACGACAACTAGATGCTCAGAAGGACCAGTTTTCACCACACATGGCTAATCAAGCAAATTTCGAGCAAAGGGTGGAAAATAGATTTGAAGAACTGCTTAAAACCTTGAATGACAAGCTGGGTAAAAGGAAGGACTCGACGATAGAGTTCAACTCTAGGGTCGTGGACTACGGCCTAGAGAATGAAAGATCCAACAATAAGGTTTGCAGATCTGAAGAAAGGACCAACCGGATAGCTACTAGTTCTAGTAATGTTGCAAAAATTCCAAAAATCCTTTTCCCTTCTTTTGATGGCACCAATCCTAGAAACTCAATAAAGAAATGTAAGAAATAATTTAATATTAACCCTATGTCTGATGAACAAAAGTTGGATATGGTTAGCGTTCATTTAGAAGGTAGAGCAGATGTGTGGTATCATGACTATCAAGAAAGTAACGTTACTATCACCTGGGACCAGTTTATGTTTGATGTGTGTAGTCGATTTCAAGAAGGAGGGCATTATAATATCATAAGGGAATTTAATAAACCGACACAAACTGGTTTTGAGGAGGAATGCCAGGAGAGTTTTGAAGAGCTTAAGGCCTTTATGGTTGCAAAACACAGATCTCTAAATGAGGATTATTTCATTAAAAGCTTTGTAAGTTAGTGGATTGAAGGAAGAGGTTGCCAAGATGGTACAACTATTGTCCCCAACCACACTTACTCAAGCCATTTATATGGCTACAATGCAAGAGGGGCTTTTAGAAGCTAGCCAGAAGAAGTCTTAAACACCATCAAAGCCATACAGTTACCCCTTTTCTTACAGTACCCCACCTTCTGAATCCTACACCACACCTAAATCCACCCTACCTACACCAACTACCAGCTCACAGTCCAAAAATTCCAACTCAACCATCTCACCCTCCCTCGCCCTAAACTAGAAAACTGTCTTATGCAGAAATGAGAGTTAGAAGATAAAACTGCTAATTGTGATGAGACTTTCAAACCTGGCCACAGATGTAAGCAACAACAGTTGTTTATGTTAGCCCTTGAAGAAGAAGATGAGGAAGAATTTCATGATTCTGAGATTTTCTTGAAGGGGGGGAAGGATAAATGGATATTTCAGTCCATGCTTTGTGTGGAAATGCTAATCCTCACACCATTCGAATTCAAGGGAAGTTGAAGGGTATTCCCCTTACCATTCTAATTGATAGTGGCAGCACTCACAGTTTTGTGGACACTGCTATTATCAACCAAACTGGAGAAGTGATGTACCAAACAGAAAAAAAATGACAGTCACTATGGCTGATGGGAATAAGCTACATAGTGATGCCATTTGCATAAAGTTAAAGTGGACAATGCAGGGTATAGCTTTTGAATCTGGTTTTAGAGTCTTGTCCACTGGGGATTGTGATATGGTGCTTGGAACTGGCTGGATGGTGCAATTCAGGTCTATACTCTTTGGCTTCCATTAATTGAGGTTGACATTCAAGAAAGGACGGAAAATGATCACCCTCCAAGGTACCACAGAACCTAGTCTACTGAAGGCAGTTTCTGAGAAAAATCTAATGAAGCTGTGCAAAAGGAAGGCTCAAAGCTTAGTGGGTCACCTGTTTGTTATCACTGCCACCACTGAAAAATCAAGAACCACCACTTGCCATCAATCAGTTGTTGCTAAATTATCGAGATGTATTTGATGAGCCTACAACCCTACCTCCACACAGATCCCTAGATCACCACATCAACTTGAAGCCCAATTTCGAGCCACCCAATCAAAGACCATACATATACCCTTTTGTCCAAAAAGTTGAAATTGAAAGGCTTATCCGAGAAATGCTTAGTGCTGAAATCATTCAACCTAGCCACAGTCCATTTGCATCACCAGTTATTTTGGTCATGAAAAAGGATGGCACATGGAGGTTTTGTGTTGACTACAGGAAGCTAAATGAGGGGGCAGTGAATTTGAGGATGTACAAGACTTCTTTTAGGACATGTGGGATCACTTCGAATTTGAGGTGATGCCCTTTGGTCTCCACCAATGCACCTGCCACTTTTCAATCCCTCATGAATCAGATCTTTGAACCTTATCTTAGACAGTTTGTACTAGTGTTTTTTGATGATATCCTCATCTATAGTTCCTCCATGGCAATGCATATTCAACAATTAAGTAAAGTGCTAGAACTACTGAGGTGGAATCAACTGTTTGCTAAGCTCTATTGCTCTTTAGGGCACATGATTAGCCAGAATGGAGTTTCAACTGAGAAGAATGAGGTAGAAAGCATAAGAAACTGGCCTTCACCTACCACCATCAAGAGCTTGAGAAGTTTTTTAGGGCTCACAGGTTATTATAAAAAAATTGTACGGGGGTATGGGATAATAGCCAAGCCTCTCACTAAGCTCCTAAAAACAGGGAACTTCCAAATGGAATCCACAGGCAGAACAAGCCTTTCAAGAATTGAAGGTTGCAATAAGCAATACCCTTGTCCTAGCTATGCCAGATTTTTCTAAACCCTTCACATTACAAACTGATGCTTCAAAAACAGGAGTGGGAGCCATGCTAATTCAACAGAACAGGCCAGTAGCATATTTCAGTAGAGCCTTAGGGCTTAAGTATCTGGGGCTATCCACCTATGAGAAGGAATTGTTAGCAATCATTATGGCTGTACAGCATTCGAAGTACTATCTGTTAGGAGGACATCTTACCATACTCATTGATCAGCAGATCATTAAGTACTTTGCAGACCAAAGGCTATCAGCCTTGTTGCAACAGAACTAGTCTACTAAGATTTTGGGATATGATTACGTCATAAGATACAAAAGAGGATCTGAAAATAGAGTGGCAGATGCCCTCTCTAAAGTGCATGAACAAGGAGAGCTTAATGCAATCACCATCATCAAACCTCAGTGGCTACAAGAGGTTCAAGACAACTATGCTTCTGATTCCTTATGTGTGGAGCTGATTTCCAAGCTTCAACAAAACCCACAAAGCAAGGTCCACTACTCTTATACCAGTGGTTTGTTAAGATACAAAAACAGGTTGTATGTGGGGAAAGGTAACTGCGGCAGAAATCGAATTTTAGAAGTGATTCATTCCTCCTCTGAAGGTGGGCACACTGGTTTTCATGGCACTTACTACAACTACAAGACAAAATCACATTTCAATTGGCCTAACAGCAGTAAAAGAATTTGTGGCTAGCTGCGACATTTGCCAAAAAAATAAGGGAGAGATCGCTTTACCGGCAGGGTTGCTACAACTTCTCCCAATCCCTGAACAAGCTTGACAGCACATAAGCATGGATTTCATTAATGGGTTACCAAAGTCAGATGGAAAGAAAGTAACCCTTGTAGTGTGGATCGGTTCACTAAATACAGCCATTTCATTGGACTAAACCACCCTTACACTGCTTACACAGTTGCAAAAACCTTTATGGACCACATATACAAGTTGCATGGTTTGCCACAATCAATTGTATCGGATAGAGAGTCTTATCTTTATGAACACCTTTTGGCAGGAACTATTCAAAATATTGGGAACTGACTTGAATGTTAGCACTGCCTATCATCCACAATCAGACGGCCAAACAGTGATGGTTTATACTCGTTTAGAAACCTACTTGAGGTGCATGAGCAGCCACAAACCCAAAGCATGGTTTCAATGGCTTCCAATGTCAAAATTCTAGTTCAATACCCACTATCACACTCTTATGAAGCTTACTCCCTTTCAAGCTTTGTATGGGTATCAACCTCCACTACAGAACTATTCTTCTCCTACCACTTCAGATGTAGCTGCAGTAGAAGACCACTTACAACAAAGGAAGCTTATGTCTCAATTGGTAAAAGAAGGTTTTGGAATTGGCTCAGGAAGGAATGAAAGCCTTAGCAAATAAAGGGTGTACTGATAGGCATTTTGAGGTGGGAGATTGGGTTTACCTAAGGTTACAACCTTATAGACAAAGTTTTGTAGCTCTTCGAAGGAACCTTAAACTAGCTACCAAGTACTATGGCCCTTTTCAAGTCATAGCCAATGTAGAAAAGATAGCTTATACACTGCTATTGCCCACTGAGTCAAGGATACACCCGGTTTTTCATGTGTCGCAATTAAGGAAAAAGGTATGCAAGAAAATGGTACGTGTCCAACAGTTACCTTACGCAGATGAAGGTCAAATCAGGCTGGAGCTGTGAATGACAGGAGGCTAATCAAACGCCACAGCAAACCAGTGGGTCAAATGTATAGTGGACTAAAGGTGCACCTGAAGATGCAACTTGGGAAGATTCATCATTTATTGCCTAACAGTTTCCACAATTCAATCCTTGAGCACAAGGATCTTCTAAAAAGAAGGGCAATGCAGTGACCCCACAGGAAAGGAAGGGTAAACTGGTCTTTTTTAAGTATGAGGCCATTGAATTTTGGTCCTTGTGACCATTGGTAATGGAATGAATCATTTTTTTTTTTGGTGAGTCATAGGCCAGCTGGCAGAGAAGATTTCTTTTTTCCTTTTTGTTTTTCTTTTAGGTTTTCTTCCATTATATATGTAGTGGCTTGCCTGCCCTTAAGGGCTAATATAATTTCATGAATGAATAAGTTTCTTTAATAGGTTCTGTGGTAAATCTCAGAGGAGGAAAAACCTACCTCTCTCTAGCCATTATTAATAGTATTCCTAGTGCAGACCCTAAGACCACTACAAACTTGCAGTTGGAAACCAACTTGAAGGGAAGGGTGCCCACTGGCACAAATACCACCACCACCCACCCCCCAACAAAAAGAAGAAAAAAAACCTTATATTTGTTCCATGTGCAACTTTGTCTCCATGACACCAAGTACCAAGTCATACATGGTTTTAGCTTGTGAGGGAGGTTCTGGGGGTGTATGTAGCCCCCAAGACAAAGAACAAGCTTGCAAGAAAGAATTGACAGCGTCTACGGATTGTCCAAGAGATCACTCCAAAAGAGGTTAGTGGCATCTTCAATATTTACTGCTAGTTTGAATCAAAGCAGTAATCCAAATTCAGATAATGGTACCTATTCAATGAATCCCCCCTACATCTAAATCTTAAAAGGGTTGTATTCGCAACCCAAATGTCAAAGTAAGAGTCTAAGAGACCATAGTGTTCAGCATATTTTCATATTAATTTCTAGAATGAACTTTTTGCGAAATAAATCTCCACAAGACAAGGTGATAATTAACAAACACAACTTATGCACATACCTTTCTCCAAATTAGTATCTGAGTCCGAAACAGAACTTGAGCTGCCCTTGACATGTCCAAGACAAAGTTCATGCAAGCTCTTGATCGAAGCATCTAGATCATTGCCACATTCTTCTAGTGCCCTCTCAAGAAGCTGAAAGGAATAACAAGGCAGTGAGTATATGTTAATCAACTTACAGTTACACAAGAAAAGCATATTTCTTGACCATGCCATTATAGGGAAGTGGTAAAATTCGAGCATGGCAATAAAAGGATAGGGAAGGGTCATGCCAAACAACTCAAATATATGCGGGTATCCCTTATTACCAAGCTACATAGTGAAAAGAATTCAAGTAGCAAACAAATACAACCTGACATAAACAAATTTATATAAGAAGGTATAATTGAAGGAATTAAAATAATGGAAATGACATGCCATAGTTGTACTCTTTAGGGTATTTTCATTTGCCCCAAAGCGGAACTTGCAGCGTAAAACAAAGGGAGTACATTGTCTATGAATTCTACCACTAGCAGAATAATTTACTTGCAAACGTATACCAGGCTGCAAGGAAGGTATCTAACAAGGGTGAAATTGCAGCTAACAAGTCAGTGCAATCATCAATCTAAATAATATATTAGCGAGTGAGTACTGTAATCAATGATGAAGTTAAGAGATGAGTAAATAAAAGCTCAAATGGCCCATTTCCATCAATGAATACATTGAAGAGAAAGAAAATAAAGCAATCGAATTATTCTAATCAATTCATTCAGAACATAGTAGATACGCAACAGAGATAGTTGTATTCACTGTTAAATTTATATGACAACAGATATAGAAACAGAACTCAGATTTCACACCAAAACTTCATACTCGTACGTTTTGTTAATCATCCCTTTACTACGTTACGAAAGATTAAACCATTCTAATATGGTTTGTTAATCAAGTGTCAACAAACATTAAATTAGGCTAATCATCTGTTAACAAAAAATAAATTAGGGAAAGAGCAAGGATTAACAATTTCGATCTCTACTCTTTTCGCCAGCTAAAACTACCATCCCCAGTATCATCAGCAGCACTACGAACCCTAAATTACAACATGATAAATAGAATTGAAGATTAAGATACACAGAAAGAAAAAGAAAGCACAAGCACCTTCATGTCCATGTCAGGGAAGACAGCTCTGAGCTGATCGACGGGAGTCGGCGGCTGAGAAAAAGCCGAAAACCTAGCCGGAGAAGTACAACGAAACCTCTTAGAAACAGGAGGTGAAACTGACGTTGGGGATGAAGGAAGTTCTTCGAAGAAAGATCTCTTCCCGCACACGACTGCAGACATTGTTCGTTCAATCTCCCCCTCTTCTTGATTTTTTCTTTTCTTTTCGTTTCGATCCAGTCGTCAAAGAGATTCAAGTACTAGAGTTAGGGTTTAACGTTGCAAAATGTAAGGGATTTGTTTGAGCGATATATACAGATTGTTCGAACGGGAAACTTTACTTGGCCGAAACTTCTACCTTTGCGTCATTGCGTGGGGCTCCTTTTCATTATATATATATATATGTATATTCCAGTGGATAGTAGACCAATGTATATTCCACCAGCCAAAGAGCGCGTGTAATCAAAATTTCAGAATTTGATATTTCCTTTATGTTTTATTGAAATTTTTAAATGTTCAATTTAAAATTTATTTTTTAATTTAATTTAGAGATAATTAGGCATAAAAGATTATTTTAATAATAATATAATTATAAATGACACTTAAAAATTAGTTTTATAAATTAAGAACATTGTACAAAAAAGACGTTAATACTCCTTCTTTATAATATCTCACGTCTCATTATGACACTAACAACAATCAAAAGGTGCTTCTGATTATGGTTCAGATGGTGCTAATTGCCCTCTGAACCATAACCAAAAGGTAGCACCACTTAGACAGCAACTAGAAGGTGCTAAAATGATTTTAGCATCATTACAAAATATAGAATAACAAAATTAATAAGATCAACATCCACTATATATATATAGATTGACGTATGGTTCATAAAAAAAAGGAACAATCAAATTTTTTTTTTCAAAATCCTGTTAGACTGTTAAAATTGATCGATTTCGATAGCAAAACGACCTCTGATCGTCTTAATTTTCTCAAAAATAAAGTAACCTTGTCTTCCGAATAACATATTCGAAAATCAGCTAAATCCAATGGTTCAATCAAATGTTATATATGTTTTATGATTGCCCCTTCAAAAAAAAAAAATGAGAACGACGCTCCTCCCGGTTATACGATCGGATAATCAAGTGGTAGTGGTGGTGGTGGTGGTGGTTAAGGGTGTTTTCGGTTTCGGTTTCGGTCGGGGTAGAATCTAGGGTTCCCCAAACCCTCCCCAAACTTTGTAGTTCAGTTTCGGTTCGGTTTGGTTTCGATTTTTGTACCTATGAAACCCAAACCCTCCCCAAATTATTCGGTTTCGGTCCGGTTCGGTCTCATTCGATTTTTTTTTGTATTGTCAAAACTTTAGTTCAAAATTGCACTAAAAATATAAATTCACTCAAAAGGCGCTACAAAAAAATTATATAATGTATTTATTTTAATAATTAGCTTAAGTAATTATTTATAAATGTAAATAATTCATAGGGTTGGGTCATTTATATAATGTAAATGTTGTAAGAAAGTTTCCTTTTTATTTTCAACGTATTGTAAGACAACTTAAGTAATTACATTAAGTTAGCAAATATTTTTTTTTTAAAGATTCGATTTTTTCGGTCCAATTCGGGGACCCCGAATCCCCAACCCATATCGACCCAAATCAATCGGTTTCGGTTTCGGTTTTTGATTTCGGTTTCGGTTTTTTTTTCAGTTCGGGAAATTTCGGATCACAACGGATCGGTTCGGTTCGTTCGGTTTTCGGATTTCTGACAACACCCCTAGTGGTGGTGGTGAGGTCGTTGATGAGGCAGCGAAAAGTATTTGATTGTTAAATGGAATCTAGAGAGATAAATGAGGTATTGGAAGTTTAGGTAGGGAGGAGGGGCTAAGAGATGTTTATATTAGGGGTATTTTTGTCCATTAACATTTATCATTTTCCTTAAAATAAATTAATATTATGAAAAGTGTCCTTATTGCAAAATTAAATTATGAAATTAGCCCTACTTCTCTTTATTAAACATGAGTTTGTCCTTAGTGTTATAAAACATTACGAAGCGAGACCTTATAACCTATTATCTCTTTAATTTATATATGGTATATTATTTTTAATGAAAAAATATAATTTCTATTTTTTAAAAAAATGACAATATAAAATAAACAAATTGACTTTAATGAAAAATTTAAAATGGGTGAACCAAATAAAGCTAATGATTATAATTATAAATTAAAATATCTAACAAATACCGAGTACGATATAATATTCATTTTAAATTGTGCCCAAAATTCTATTCGAAACACAAGTCTATATTCATACTAAAAGTAGACTCGGCAACAAGTCGCGTCGAGTGGAATCGAATTCGGGTGATAAATAACTAAACCCAAACTCTCCCCGTTAAGTTAATGGGTGAAATTTCAAAGCACGAACACGATTCGTTAAATTAACGGGTGATCTAACACGACCCATTTCACCTGTTAAGGTCCATTAATAGTTTAACACCAATTTTTACACAATTAAAGATAGTCCACATTAACAATAGGCACTTAGCAATAGTTATAATTAGTTAATATCCACAATTTCATCACTAATTCAATTAAAACTCTAAAAGCCAATAAAACTTATATATAATAGTATAATATATATATATATTTTTTTTATTAACGGGTCGATAAAGTTATCGTGTTAACCCAACCCAAAACATTAACAGGTCTTAACGTGTGATTAATGGGTCAACTAAGTCAGTGTCACTCCATTCGTTAATTAGTCGTGTCTTATTTGGGTTCACTCGATAACAACCCGAACCCGATAAAAGTTTATCCATTAACTGATAATTTTGTGTCGGTTTGTTTCGTGTTATCGTGTCATCTCCAGCTTTACTAGTTCTAACTAAAAACCGTAAATTATTATATTTAGTAATTTATGATATTAGGTATACAAAAATATTATGCAAAGCTATTTTAGCAGCACTCATTTCTATATTTTACTTACCCTCATTTTCTCCCCTCCTAATTATATATATATATGTTAACCGACACAAGCCAGCAAAATTATTTTGCAATTTAATAATATTTGAAAATCACGTGTGTAGGATAAAACTACGAGACTTATATCTGCGATTAGACATTAAATAGGTAGCATTAATAACATATACTTCTTTATTTTATTATATTTTATTCGACTCATTTAGCGTATATACAGTGAATGAATAGCGTATATGCAAATTCTCATCGTCTATATGCCGATGCATATTCATCGAGAATGTGCGTATATCTAATGAGCAAGATGAAGTAGAATAAAGTAATGATTTGTGTATAGCAGCACCCAAAAAATAGAGTAGTTTACCGAATGGCATGGTTGGGCTGGGCCAGGCTGCTCTAGACCAACCAATTTGCCTGAGTTGTTATTTATTTGTTTGTTTTAATAAAAAAAATTAAATTCAAGCCCACTATAGTCCATTTCTACCACCTCAATTAAAGTCCAATCCACCCCGCCACCCATTATTTTTTTGCAAAACATGTCCCATTCCTCTTTCTCCTTTTCTGTACAAGGTTGTATTATTATTATTATTATTATTATTATTATTATCATTATTGTTGTTATATTTTTTTTTATTATTTTTAGTATAGTTAATACATAGATACACTTATTGCTTGATTATGTGAAATGGGAAAAAGAAACAGAGTTCCATGATTCAAACCATGGAAGATGAAGATAAACACCCTGCGCTCCCGGTTTAATACGTTGCTAACACTCATATAAGTTTTCCTTGTTATTTTATTAATAATATATAACTTTTTTAAAAAAAATAGATAATTTTTTTTCCCTTTTTACACAATGAAACTGCTTGTCCACAACTCTTCAATTAACTTATTATTTTAGTTGTGCTATAATTTTTAAGGTTATGTTTATTTGTTAATACTCACTCTTACTATTTTCAAAGGTTCTTGTAGACACGCATTAATGCGCTTTTTGACAAATACACGCCTATGCACATTGAGAATTATGGGCTATGAGATAAGCATGTGCTTTTTCCACAGGGCATACACTCCTATATTAATGCCTACACTTTTAGCGCAATTGCAATTAGAGCGTAAGCTTTTATTATTGTTGTTTTTCTCTTACTTTTTCCTTTTTTTGTTCAATTTGTTTAGTCTAAGCTAAAATGTTGTGCAACGAAAATAATAATAATAAATGCAATATAAATAACAAACCTTAAGGTTCTTAACCAAACGGCTACTCATTCATGTTTGATGTACTATAGAAGGATAATTCTATCGTTGTTCATAACCAGACGTATTTTTTCCACTTCTTTATTATATATATTAGCTAAAGATCTATCTTTTTCCAATACATTCTTGTTAGTATGTTGTATCTTGAAAAAGCTTTGGGTATATAACATATATCATATACGTATACATAAATTTTGAAAAACAATGCCAATAAACTATATATTAATATTTATATACAAATTTTGGATTTAAAAAATAGACTGCCATTTAATAGGATTCTTGCTGGTCTAGAAGCGTGTCCAAATCATTACAAAGCTCTAATAACCTAGTTGTAACTGCATCATCATGAATACCAACCAAGCTGTCCATTTCGGCTCGGCAGCACCGCAACCAGCACTTCAATTTCAGTCTAATATCATTGCCTCAGCCTTCCAGCCCTTTACTGCTACGCTGGACACAATCTAGGAGGTTAAGGTCAGAATTATTACCCCAAAACGTTGCCACCGTGAACCGGTAATCCGGCTCTAAAACCCAAGAATTCTCGAACCAAAAATGATACACTATGTTGTACACGGTACTCTCAGTTTGCAGCAGCAACGCAGAATGATTCGAAGATACTGTTTGGAGGTTGCGAACCACTGCCTCTTCGTACAAATCCATCAAAGTTTGACTAGCCAAAGCTCAGTCGAGTATCTTATCTACCCAATGCGGCTTGCCAACACCTATCTCCCACGTAAATTCATAACAAATCATGCATAAATCAAGTAAACTTGATTAATCCACGGCCTTTCGAAACCCAGCAATGAGGTGGTTTGGGTGTAACAACTTACCCCTTTTTTTAATTGAAATAATATGTCATTAAAATCCCCGATCATACACCACGGGAGCGATGATTTTTGACTGAGAGTTCTGATTAAAGCCCAATATTCATGTATTTTAGTACGGTTCGATTAACCATAATAACCTGTTAGTTGCCAATCTGCTTTGCCTTCACAATGAACGACCACGTTAATATGATAGAAATATAAGCTAATTAACGAAGCCATGCCTTTTTCTCTCGACAAAAGATCCTAACCACCAGTAAGCCCCACTCGATCCACGTAAAATAATCCTTCAAAACCCAGTTTATTGCGAAGCTTCTCTACTAGTTCCCTGATAACTTTAAGCTCTATAAGGAATATGAAGCTAGGCTTAAAGCTGGACGAAAAGCCCAGGATCTCTTGAACCGTGCGAGAGCAACCAACCCTCGAAAGTTCCAGCTTAAGATAATCATTGATCTAGGCGGGTCTGTCCAACAAATCCCGCCTTATGCAAGTTTTTTTGATCGTCTGGGTCGATCCCGATAGTCCACTCTCTAACCTTTGTAATCATAAAATCCTAATTCTCATTATCCTGACGTCGTCGCTTTGGGTCACTGATAACCACTCCTTCGAAACCCTCTCTCCCGTTAACAGCAAGAACACTTTCAACAGTAGCCATATCCAACTCTTCATTAAGTGTAGTGACCTGTTTCTCCACTCCCTCTATATTTCGACTTTGAGTAAATTGTTGCGACATCACCAACTGCTTGTTGCGTTGGTCCCGAGCATTGGATACATTCTCAGTTAAAAGAGATAAGGGTTTAACTTTTGGATGGTTAAACTCGTTTGAACCTTGAGAAACTTGAGCCACTGGTTTACCAAATTTGGCTGAAGAGGACTTCGGCCATTTAGAACTAATTTGGGGACCCTGCCTATTTTTTTAAGCCTTCATGAATGAGCCATATGGCATTGCTGGATTAGAGTCACCACAGTGATACAATTTAACACAAAGCTCTTTCGTATGTCCCAAGTAACCACAAAAATAACAGAAAATAGGCAAGCGTTCATACTTAAATCTAACCCATTGCCACACTCCACCAGTTTTTTTGATTTTCATTCTTCGTTTTAAAGGTTTATAAGTATCAATATTAACACGAATGCGCATGTAAGAACGCCATAAACCACTGAAATTGTTAGGGTCCACTTCAATAAATTCACCAACAAAGTTACCAATGTCTTGCCCCACATTTTCGGACATAAAATCGTATGGCAGATCGAACACTTGCACCCACATAATCGTATAAACAAGATGTATACTCAAAGGATCAATACCTGGAGGAACTTTAGCCATTAATAGCAAATACTGCTCGAAAGTCCACGACCTTTTACGAATTACTGTAGTAAACTCCATCTTGTGCCCATATTGGAATAGAAAAATTGTTGAGTGATGGGGCTTGATCAAAACCCTTATTAGTGATTTCCATAAGTCAGCCATTTTGTTTTGCATTGTATCGAAATTAATTTCTTTATCTATGAGGAACCTACCCACTAAACACCACTGCGTTTCTGCTGCCACCGCCGGAGCAGGGCTATCCCCCGGCAAATTCGAGCCCATCTTCTTCTTCGTCAACGATAATAATATTCGCATACGCTTTTGCCAACCCTTGAATAATATTACTGGAGGATGCCAGGTATATCACTAGAGCAAAAATAGGGGAAATAGAATAGAAAATCAAAAACTAAAAACGTACCGAGAGTCAAACATAAATATATAGCACAATTAGAACATCATAACAACTGATAGACCACTGTGGAAAGAGGAGCCCACGGGGGAGTCCTCTAAAATATTAGGTTATCATCGCCCAAGATCGCTAGTCATGAATCTCTGCCGGGAATCGTTAGGTTTTTTCTATTCCCTGTTATTACTTGAGTCCCCCTATATTCTCGAACGTTTGTGTGGAATTGGATGCGCTTATTTTGGTGCTTGCTCTTTGCGGTGATTTTCCCGACTCATCGTTCCTTGGTTTGATTATTAATGAATGAAATGCTTTTGCCGTTAAAATATGTTCTGTTTATTTTCATTTTGTGTACTATTAAGTAAATCAGGTTGCTCACCGTCTCGCAAAAGCACATGCTTTTACACCTGAACCTAGGTTTTGCGAGCATGTTCCCCCCCCCCCCCCCCCCCCCCCACCCCAAGTTTATTTCGAATATCATCACTATTGATTTAATCTAATAGATAGTTTATTCTTTTGTCAAAAAAAGTATCTGGCACGGTGAAACAAATAAGATTTGATAATAGGATAAAAAAGAGTAACGTGTGAATCTAAATCGATAAACATCATTCAGTCTATTTTAAGCACACATTATGTAACCTAATTCAACATTTTGAATAACAAAGGAGTTAATATATCTTCATAGTGGAAAAACTAAAAATAAACCAAATTGGACTGACTTGTTTTTAACTTTTTAAAGATTATTTTAATTATATTTTTTTATCTTATTTTAATTTCAGCAAAATCATTTTTTAAATAATTAAACTCAAGTTCATATGTGAAAATAATCCAACCACATATGTTAGTATCATTTGAAAATAGTTCATAAATTATATTAATGTACAATCAACATTCCTAAAAATGACAAACTGAGATGACAAATAATGTATGAATGCATAAGTACATCCTTAAATCTTATTAAATAATTATATAGTCAAGATGAATCTTATTTAGTTGGTTTTGATTAGTACATTCTTAATACTAAATTTTGAATTCTTTATTTCAAGTTATGAAATTTTCAATGCAGACAAAATCATTAGTATATGAAAGTTTATTATGTGTATATTATTGATGTGAGCGTTTAACTTTGATGTAACATCTTAATGTGCGTATAAAACTCATATAAGGATATATAATTAATGCATACCATAATATTTGTATTTTTAAAAATTAGATTCTTATATTTTTTTGAGAAAGTTTTGCTCAAAAATAGTGTTTTATAATATAATAATTCTATAGTTAATATATATATTGTTTAATTAGTCTTGATTAGTACATTTTAAATATTATTTTAATTCTAATGTGATATCTTAATGTGTGTATAATACGCGTAGAATTAATGCATACCATAACATGTGTATTTTTA
This sequence comes from Lonicera japonica, assembly GCA_021464415.1. Classification (NCBI taxonomy): domain Eukaryota; kingdom Viridiplantae; phylum Streptophyta; class Magnoliopsida; order Dipsacales; family Caprifoliaceae; genus Lonicera; species Lonicera japonica. The sequence continues at coordinate 5,911,771 of CM038467.1, read as the reverse complement.
ATAATTAGATTCTTATATTTTTTTAAGAAAGTTTTGGTAAAAAATGTTGTTTTATAATATAATAATTCTATATTCAACATGAATCTTGTTTAATTGGTCTTAATTAGTACATTTTTAATATTAAATTTTGTTAATTTTTTTTATTGTAAGTTATGGCATTTTTAATGTAGACAAAATAATTTGTTCGTGAGAGTTTATTCTGTGTATATTATTGGTGTGATTATTTTAACTCTGATTTGACATCTTAATATGTGTATAAAACTCATATAATGGTGTAAAACTAATGCACGCCATAACATATGTATTTTTAACCATTAGATTCTTATACTTTTTGGATAAAATATTGGTCAAAAATAGTGTTTTATAATATAAATAATTCTATAGTCAAGCTAGATCTCGTTTAATTGGTTTTGATTAGTACATTTTTAATATTAAAATTTATTAAATTTTGAATTTTTTATTTAAAGTTATGACATTTTTAATGTAGACGAAATCATTGGTGTGTGACAGTTTATTGTGTTTATATTATTAATGTGAGCGTTTTAACTTTGATATGATCTCTTAATGTATGTATGAAACTCATCTAATTGTGTAAAATTAATGCACATCATAACATGTGTATTTTTAACCATTAAATTCTTATATTTTTTAGATAAAGTTTCGTTCTAAAATGTTGTGTTATCTTATAGATGAGCAAAGAAAATATGCTATATTATTTATTACTTATTTATTTGCATATAAACAAAAAGCTTATACCTCGTTACATTGACACTTACATCTCGCTTTTGGACAAATAAATACCTAGATTTGCGATTAATTTCAATTTTGGTGCAGGTTCTTTTTTATTATTATTAATTATAATAATACTTTATGTTATTTATTTGTAACTTTTAAATGTTAGGGAGGGTACAATATAATAAATTATATCTACATTATAAGATACAAAAACATCGCATCGTCAAATTAATGGTTTATAATGAAAAAATGGAAGGTGTCGTTATTTACACCCATCGAATCTGTCACAAACACCTTTCAAAGGTAAATTTTTAATCACTAACACCCCTTAAGACTCGCCTAATGAGAGGTGAGTGCAGATGCACACATTCGCCTTACTTGAGGAGAGTTTGTTTGTAATAACTTACCTAATATCAGATAATGAATTATTAGAGTGTTTTTCAAATAAAGATCGCCTAATGAGAGATGGGTGCACCCGCATAAACTCGCCTTACATGAAGAGAGTGTGTTGCTAAGTACTCACCTAACATCATACAATAAAGAGGGTGTTTGTGACAAAATATGTTTTTAGTTAAATTTTGGAGTGGGCTGTTTGTGACAGATTTGAGGTGTGTAAATAACACCACCCAAAAATGAATATTTCAAATTTGTTTACAATGAAAAATATAATTCTGACACTTAAATTTAGTTTTCGAAAATTGTATTTCTCTCCATAACCTTTATAATTATAAAAATAGAAAGTTCCAAAATTTTAAATGTTATAACTTTAAATCCAAAAATCAAAATATAATAAAATGTATATATTAAAACCTATCAATCAAAAAATTTGTAAAAAAAATTCAAAAGAAACTAAGGAATATTAAATTTTAGGGATGTATTCCACGTGTAATTATATGATTGGTCATTTCAAATGGCGTACAAAAGTTAATAAAAGAACTATTATATAGTATGAAGTAAACAATCATTATATCGGGCAGACCATGGTAAACTGAGGTGATCGGGTCCGATTAAATTGTGTTGATTTGAGTTGGTTCAATTGACTTTGTTCATCTAATTAATTTTCTATACTACCTTAGCTGGTTTCACTAGTTAATTAACATAATTAAGTAGGGGTGTGCAAAATAACCGAAAACCCGACCCAAACCGACCTGGACTGAACTGAATTAGCCGATTTTTAAGGTTTTCGACCTCGGTTCGATTGAGAAAAATGAGAACCGAAAAAGGTCGATTCGGTTGTCGATTACCGGTGTCATAGAACCGATGAAAACCGAACCGAACTGACAATACACATGTCATTCATTTATTTGTTTGATGTATAACTTTATTCCTTTAAAAAAAGGGCTAAAGAGTAAAGATGATGAAAAGTATAATATATATATAATATATATATATATATATTTGTCAAAAATGATATACGAAGAAAAGTGTTAACATTGATTAAAACAAAGCCTAATTTTTTTGTTAAAAATGACTTTAAATCATGGCCCAATAATGTAAAAATAATTTTTAAGTTATGGCCTAACAATATAAAATAGGTTTAATTGTTTATGCCCAAAACCAAAAAATCGACACCGACAGAACCGACCCCGACCGATTTTAAGTATTCATCGGTTCAATTCAGTTGACCATTTTAACAAAACCGATTAATCGGTTCGTTCTCACCGGCCCCACACGGTTCGGTTAACTAATTCGTGCACACCCCTATAATTAAGTATAAACTCAGTAATGGAGACATAATTAGAAAATCGTTTGATATTTCATATAGATCAAACAAAAATACTATTGAAACCTTATAAGAGAAAAGGAATTCACCTTTGTGGATCATGTAGGGTTTAATAGCACAGAATTTATGATCCGATTAGTGTTTTACAAATCCTGCTGGGTTGCAAAAATCGATCGTTTTTGTCATTGAAACGACTTATAATTGTCCTAATTTTTCGTGCAAAAATACTAACTTTGAGTTTTGAACAACGTATGAAAAAATTGCTAGATCCAACGGTGCAATCAAAAGTTAGAAAATTCTAAAAATCGTATATCGTATTCCTTCTACCATCAAATCTTGCACCGAGTGTGGGTTATGGTATCACTGAGATTTTTTCCTCTCTCAGTGGAATAAACTCTAATTCATGAAAATTCTAGTCATTTTAAGAAGAGCCAAGGTTAGCATATTTATAAAGCTACGATAAGGATCATAAGGAGAAATAAGTATTTGGGTTTCCTATAAGAAATTAAAATCATAATTCCATTATGAATTAATTCATTTCATAAATTATAATTTGTACCACTAAAAAATTATAATTGCACTCACATCCTTATCTCAAAATTATATTTCAGATTCCTTATTATTAAATACTTATTATTCTCTTCACGTTAAGATTACATATAACCGTAATTTAAATTAAATTAAATTACATTACTAATAATTATATTTAAATGAATTATTAATCCTTAAGCCTACCACTTAACTTATTTAACATATGGAATGAATATAATTCATTGCAGGGTTTGATATGATCAAAAATTATAAATTTTTCAAGAGGTTATCATCAATCCCTACACTAAGATGTGAATTTCGTCAATAATTAATATTCATCATACATACAATGTCGTCATCTAATTTACATAAATTATTGATCCATAAATAAATCTCACTCTTAATGAGTCAAAACAACAAATATTACATATATATGTCTGTTAATTATTTCAAGATTAAGATTATAAGTAATAATAATAACCATGTGATTATTAAATTATTTTATATAGTTAATATAAAACATTAACCCAAATTGATTATGTTCAACACATACAAGTGTACAAGTATAACGAGTTTAAATTATACCATTTTTTGTAATCAAGATAAATTACTAAAATTTATGCTACAATTCTACCAATAAGTGTCTAATTCCATTTAAGATTATGAACTAATAAACTTATATTCCACAAGAATCAATAACATGATCATGTATGCAAGTAAAACTCTACACACCAAATCACTATTTATTATATCGAATAAAAGACACATATACAATATTTAAATAAAATAATGCAACCATTGTTCACAAAAATTCTCATTAAAATAACAAAATAAAATTTACAACATATCTAAATCAACAAAAAAAATTATGACTTTCAATATATCACTCTAACACTCCAAAAATGTTATTTTATTCTTTTATTGTTATATTTTATTTGTTTCATGAAATCGGCCGACACGGGTGTACCCTAAAAAAAAATCATCCGAATGCTAGAGCATAATACATTTAAGAGTTGATCCACATATATTTTTTTAAAAAACGCAACAATATCAAAAGTAATAATTACTTGGCAATAGTGAGAATCTTTTTTAAAAATCTGAAGGGAAAACACCTCCACTGTAAAATGCAATGAGCCCTTGGCCTTCAAAAAAATTGCTAGTAATTTTATCAATTTTTATCCCATATTATACATAAAGATTGATTCAACCTAATACATTCTCATTAGAATATCAAGTAAACTCTAAGTTCTCTTCGGAAAAGCTCCTCTTATTCTCCTTTTTCTGCGTTAAGAGCATTTTCATCGAATAGGGTAAATATATAAATTTACCTATTTCTATCCACAGCAGAAGAATTTAAATGGACAATAGGGTAGAAAATGACTAAATTTATCATTTTCTTAAATTTTATCCTATACGAATATGAACCAATCGTATAAGATATACGAATATGCCAGATTTGCATCAAACTAAAAAAAAAAACCATATGAATTTGGCTCATTCATATGAGAATTTCTTGATTATATATATATTTTCTAAACCCATACGAATTTGGCTTACTCGTATGATAATTGACTGATTATATTATCTATTTTTTTTTAACTCGTGAGATGAGCGAAAAAAAGAAAGTGTACAAAATAAGCCATACGATGGTGGCAGCCTCGTGTGATTGAAAAAGTGGCTTTTTTTCTTTTTCTTTTTCCTTAAGTCACAAACCTTAACAAAAATGTCAAAACAATTCATTCGATTGTTCTTCAATCGTATAGCATTAATTTTTCATTTTTTTTTAAAAAAGGCTTATATGAGTGTCAACCGTTCATATGAGTTAAAAAATTACCATTTCCGCTGTGTGCACGTTTTAAAATTTAGAAAATAATAGCTAAATTTGCCCTAAATTTAAAGCATCCGGTGTGAATGCTCTAATAGAAGGCAATTATTCTGTTTGGAACAGCACATCTGGTAATGGAACACTTTTCACTGATACCTCTTCTTCTCAACTGACAGAATTTTTTGGGTACTAACGTTATACACATTCGATTTGCACTTAACCCTATTCTTTGTAGGGGAAGGTAAACGGAAAATGGATCATCTTTCACAAGATTCAAACGGAGACAAAGGCCAAAAAAAAAATGACGGTGAAAATTAATAGCTAGAACACAGAAAACCTATGAGAAAATTTTTTTAAGCAAAAGCTACCACAGAAACTTACAAAGCAACGCATTGCAAAAGCGAAAATAAACAGTTCACAGAAGCCACGGTAACCAAAGAAGAGACGGCCAAACTCGGAGAGCTCTCAGTAAATGCTTGGGAACGGCCTCATTTGTTTTCTTGAGAATTATGTGAGACTGCAGAAGAAGTTGTACTAGCAACAACCACCAGATACAACTTTCAGCAAGTAGAGTAGAGTGGTTTCATGGTAAAGATAACTCCACCACCATGCATACACATTCATCATCAACTGCTCTCTATTGTCTCTCCTAGAACACAAAATCAAAAGAATAGTTCCCAAAATTAGAGCGACAGGCCCATATATATATATTATCATGAAGCAAACAAAGGGAAATGATTACATGATAACAAAAGAACATAAAATGTTTCATCCCTATGTACATGGAAATATGATGTATACCATAATTAAGATTTGATGCATCATCGACGTTAAGAAAATCCAAATTATGCAATGAGAACAGTAATGTGAAACACTTGGCAGAAGTATAGTGCAACCATCCACAGCAAATAAGAAATCGCACAAACATTAAGAGCAGGAACAATTACCAAGGCAACATATTGGCGAGGCTCCACCAGCACGTATAGCGGTGGTTTTCCATTTAGCTTGTGTATGCTCTGCGAGGAAGATTCAAAACAGTTGGATTTTTAAGCAAGACAAGTCTCTGGATTGCACTCCGTAGGAAAACATTATCCATATAATGATGAACATAGCAAATTTAATGGGCGAAGGATAAAGAGAAGCCAAAACAAGAGCAAGAATAGTTTATTTACAATCAGACGCCTATCTGCCTTGACATGTGACTGCATCATTTATATGGTTTCATTGCTATTAAGGATTAAGATCAAAAGGCACCGCCATTAATTGTAGGAATTACTCACTCGTCTTACTTTCCTTTCCCTTGAAAGATAATGCATCCGAACTTAAACTAGAGCCACTTATTTTGCAATCTCTTGTTTTGGTTCAAAGTCGTATTTTTAACAGATTTGGATGGAGAAAATAAAGAAAAGATAAACCGAATTCACATCCCGTTTGTTGAGAATGGTTGGGCTCAAACCATTAATCACACATAAAAAAGTTGTAGAACTCAACATGGGTTTATAAATGGGGGAATGTCACCACATAGTAACGAGGTTAAAGCCCCACACCTGTGCCCCCAAGGTGTTCAAGCTGAGGACAATATTGTTGCTATGTGCATGGACCAGCAGGCCCAGTTGGTGCCCTAGGCCTGACCCATGTGCCGGTAGGCACAACACCGTATATGAACACTACGGGCTTTGGTTTTGTAACAGAAAAGAAATCATCTGACGATTGTCTAATTAACTAAACACTTCAGCAAGGTTGTGCAATAGAACTACAACAATATTACTATACCTTGATCTCTGGTAACCCAACAACACAGGCACATTCAACTACCTCAGCCCCAGCCCGTTCTGGTTAAGAACAGTATCAACTATATTAGTTTAGTTTCTGCCATAACAAGCATGCATAATGAACTGAGAAAAAAGAGACCCGCAATAAAAACCATAAAACATTACCCAAAAGCCTTGTGGCTGCAGAGAGTGTGCCACCCGTAGCCACTAAATCATCAATGATCAACGCACGTTCCCCAGGTTGAACAGCCTCAACATGCATCTCCAAACAATCAGTACCATACTCGAGCACATATGCTTCCGAGATAACTTCTCCTGCACATAGAAACCCCAGAATTTAACTTCAAATATACTCATAAATATTTAATAGTTCTTTTCATGAGTTTGTGTACATTGAATTGGGAACATCCCTAGAGCAAAAGGAAATAGGTTCAGAAATTTGGGACATGCCAAAAGGTAAAATTGGACTCTTTTGAATTGGGAACATCCCTAAAGCAAAAGTTGGACTCTGAATTTAAACATCAATAAAATGACTCTTAATTTGGGACGGATAGAGTACATTTTAGTATCACTGCACCGAATCAAGGTTCAATGCGCACCTGGCAACTTTCTCGGTTTACGTAGAGGAACAAATTTTGCACCAATGGCTAAAGCAATTGAAGGACCAAACATAAATCCTCTTGCCTCAACTCCTATAATGTAAGCAGGCATGTACAGGCAAAAACAAGTTAGTCAAGTAATCACTATGTTGTGAATTTGATGCAAGTGCAACATACTGCTATAATCTTTAATGTTATCTGCAATTGCTTAGCAACAACGCAGCATTTCAACAGGTAAGATCAAGGTATTACTCTTTTGGTTAATCAACAATATGATGGCTTCAGCAGTGTCATTTCTTTAAATATGTATATTTTTATTTATCTTTGGTAATGACTCCGTACTTAGTCACAATACAATCTGTTGCTGTCAAAATATGTAAGCAAAAAACAAAAGAATAGATTTACCCTGCCAACTAAAATATCTTACAGGTGAGTTATTCATAGGTTTTACCCACCAAGAAAAATTCTTAGTTGGCTTTATACTAGCTAGCTAGTTAAGCTGAAATTTGTTAGAATTACTCATTGCTATCCGCAAATTAAGTAGTGTACATAAACACTATTCAAGTGTGAAGCACAAACTTGTTAGAATTAGTCATTGCTATCCACGTATTAAGTAGTGTACATATATACTGTTCAAGTGTGAAGCACGTGAAACAGTCTCCATATCAAGACTTTTTCTTCTGCTGCTGCAAAACAATTAAAATCTCTAGAACAATAAATGATCTAGTAATGAAGGATGATATCCAGCAAATAAAAAAAAATTCTTTACTATTCAAAATTTATATGAGAGCAATCTTGGCAAACCCCTAAAGAAGAATATTTTGAGGAAAAACTCGAGTAAAATAATGTTAACAAGACATCAATCCACACCCACATTTTTTTCCTAAAGAAAAAGAAATCCACTTGTCAAGTATTTCAAGGGTGGTAAAATTCCTCCACCCATATACACACAAAAAAAAATAAAAAATTACATGTATGCAAGTAGAGGGAAAAAAAAATTAAAAAGGGCAAGTCATGGAGAGAGTTGTACCAGCAACAACAGAGATGCCCATGTTTCTGTAACGATCGACAAAGATATCAACAGTGTCCTTGAAAGTCTTGTGATCCAATAACAGCGTTGTTATGTCTTGAAACATTATTCCTATTTATTTATATTTATACATACATATAAATATATATATATTCGGGAAAAATAAATAAATCAGAGAGACAAGTAATCTGTTGAATAGAAGTTACCAAAGAAAAATACATAAATATGAACCCATCAAAATACAGGCGAAGTGTATATGAGATGTACTGAAGCATCTAATGAACAAAAAAGAGGGAAAAAAAACAGAGAGAGACCTGGCTTGGGGAAGTGAGGGACGACTCGTATGGCTTCAGATATGGCTTTCAACCTTGGGTCTCCCTGTAGCCCATTCTCCCCTGCAAACATCTCTCTCCCTCTGTTTTCTCCTTCTCTCTATACTCGACTCTTTCCGGTGTCTTTCTCACTGTGTGCGGACAAGAGGGAGGGAGGAGAGAGACAGTGAGAGTGTTGTTCTTTCAAAAAATTAAATAATATATGTATCTTCGTTGGCCAAAGCACCACTGAAGAGATCCAGCTGATCACACCTATTATTTATACTTGTAACCCCCCCCCCCCCCCCCCCCCCCCTTCCTTTTTCTATTGCTATTATTTTTCTTGTTCTTTCTTTCGTTGGTATTTATTTAGACACTAATAAATGCACTCTTTTTTATTATTATTAACACTCTTTATATTTTATGCATTTTTAAAAAAAAAATTATTATAAATACTTCATTATACCACCCTCTAACTTAATAAACATGATTATATTTATACTTTTTTGTTATTGCAAGCAATGTTTTAAAAAACGAGCGACTCGTAAGAGTCGACTCGCGAGGCGGGAGATAGGCGTATCGAGCCGTACGAGTTAAGGGAAAAAATAGATACTTTGATGTTCTTATTCTAATTTTTTTTGAACTATTAGTATTATTAATTATTATTGCTGAACTTTGAGTTAGTTTATTATTTTATATTTTTTCTTTACAACAAAGTTTAAGCTCACGTCTCGTTCCACCTCGAGGCGTACGCATCGCCTCATTCTAGCAAAACTCCTCGAATACGAGTGTTGAATTTTAAAACATTGATTGAAAAAGTATTTTTATTGGTACTCGCTTGACATTGAGTATCTTTAACTTCATCAATAACTTAATGTATATCCTTTTTTTTTAGATATACTCGTCTAATTTATAGTGAGTAAATGTGTTAATACTCTCCCGTCATTAGGATAGTATAGTTATTGGTACTCGCTCGACATTGAGTATCTGCAATTTTAGCAATAACTTAACTTACGACCCATTTTTTGAAATATACTTGTACAATTTGTGGTGAGTAAATGTGGTAAAACTCTCATGTCAATGGGAGAATATCTTCTTTGATACTCGCTTGACATTGAATATCTAAAACTTAAACATATTTGTGGATATGATTTTTTTTTCCTTTTTTTTATAAGAGATTTATATAAATATGCATTTTTTTGTTAGTTTTTTCCTTTCATTTTAGAATATATATATATATATATATATGTGTATGTATATATGTTTGTTTTGAAGAAAAAAAAAGAATAAGAAAGAGAACGAGGGGAAATAATCCATATTCTTTTGTTTTCGAATCTATATATATTTATGTTTTGAAGAAAATGATGATGATAATGAGAAGGAGAAGAGGGTGGTGAGAGATGGTGAAATATTTTATTATTGTTTTGTTGTGATTAATGACAAATTAATTAAGTTAATTAATAGTTAAACGTTGGATCAAAAAATAAAATGAGATGGTGGTGGGAATAAAGTTAATTTTAATATTAATAAAAATTTTAGAGAATGTTGTGACAACAAAATATGATGCATGTATCACCACCCATTTATTTAGGGAGCTACTATTAACACACATCGTTTTATTCTATAACACATTCTTTTAAAAAAAATACTAAGGTGGCGTTTGATAAAACGTTTGAAAACTGAAACTGAAAACTGTTTGTTTACTTCTGAAAGTTGTATGTGAAAAAAAGTTATTTGTTTGAATATAACACATTTGAAAACTGATTTTTTTTAATATGGCAACTTTGCCCTTATTAATTTATTTGGATGACATAATTATAAATGAAAATAAAAAAGACCATATGATTTAATCTTTTAAACCAAGCTAACTCATTTCATTTATGAAAATTACTAATCACCATTACTTGGCCACAACGAAACCAATGATATATATATAAATCATTTAGTATACCTACATGTCTATATCTATGAATTATCTATTAACCGAGTTCACCAGATGGTAATAAAAAATGAGGAAGAAGGTAAAATAGGTATTTTATATGATGGTGTTTTAAGTTTTTAGATTTAAGTGGCAAGTTTGTCACTTAATTTTTTTGATACAAATTTTTTATATTTAAGTGGCTAGTCACATAATTTTTTTTTATCAAACAAACAATCTCTACACCACTTAAATCTGAAAACTTTAAGTTTTCAGATTTAAGTTGTTTAATCAAAAAACCCCTAACTATTTTATTGATACACACCATTTTTTTTAATTAATGGTTCAAATATTAAACTCAAATTAATAACAATTAATAACTCTAAATCTCTTAAACCCAAATTATTAACCCCATTAATTAAAAATTATGTTATTCTTTATCATCATTCGTTCAAATCATCATCCATTTTTATCACTGCTGCTACCGTCACCATCACCACCACCATCCATATCATTATCCCGCTATAAAATAAGTATGATACTTATATTTTTGTTTGTTCTTTACGTTTCATTTAATTCCTAAATCATTTGACACAAACAAGCGCATAAGAAAATGAAAACAAAGTACAAAAAATGTTTACCGAGTGGTATTCATCATACTCGGCCTAAACGAACCGAGTAAATAACACATCACTTGGTCCCGAGGAACTAAGTTAATCTTTGCGTTACTTTTCAATTTCATTTAGTTCATTGGAACCTAGTTACGTGTGCTTTACTCAGTTTTTTTTTACCGAGCACAATGAACACTGCTCAATTCCTAAGAACCGAGTGTACGACATCTGTAAAATCGGTTTCTTTGTCATAAGAAGTAATCGCAATGGGTTCGGCTCCATCTGGGTTAGTAGCTGGTTTTTCCCTGATGTCATCCTTCTTTCTTTGGCAGTCCATAGCACAATGACCCGGTTGACCACATTTAAATCAATCTCCTTTAAAAATAGTATTCCGTCATTTGCTATAACATTTATTTACATTCACTACAAACGTGCTTTCTTGAACGATATTGATTCGATCCCTCTTTCTCGTCATCTATTCCGCAAACAGAGCTTGACACTCCTCCGGGGTGATGAAAGATGATATACTCATAAAGTTCATAATTAACGTCTTATACGAATCTATCATAGTCCAAATTAGTTGCAAGGCTTTATCATGATCTTTCAATTCTTCACCTACAATTTCGAGTTTTTAGCATAACGAATCAAAAGCGAAAATATGATCCAAAACCGGAGTATTCTCTTTCATCATCATGTCGTGTATAAGATCTTTGATATAAATCTTATTTGTCGTCGTCTTAGCCATGAACAAATCTTGAATAGACTCCCATAGTTGTTTTGCTGATGTAGCCTTCTTGATTACAACATGACCTTGAACCTTCGTTGTGAGATGGAGACGAATCTCTAACAAACACTTCTTGTCCATCTTTTTTCACTTATCATCAATGACCTCAACCAGTTCCATATCATCGGAATTATTCTTTTTTTATTCCACTGTTGGTGGATTTTCTAGGGTATCATCCAAGTTCAGCACTACGAGATAGTATTTTATACTCATCTACCATAGGTTGAAATTCATGATTCCGTCGAACTTCTCCATCCTATAAGATTTCTCCATTATAACACACACTTCATTGAATACCACCATCTGATACCACTTGTTGTGATTATTAGCAATAAATCACGCCATAGATCTTAATTCAGATAGTGGATATTAATAACTAGAGATAATATATATGAGAAAAAACAAGAAAATAGATAATGGAACACATAATATTCGACAAACAAAGATTTCACTAATTATTTGAAAACGATTACAAAATCTATCACAAGAATTATTGCACTCAAAGTTCTAACAGAAGAAGAAAATCAACAGCCTTTTAACCTCTTTCTCACAATAAGATAAACTCTTCCACAAATCTCCACATAAAGAAGGATATTTTTCTTGCATTAATCTATTGAACGATTCATCTATATATAGTGATATGATAGAGTTCATTAAATCTATAATAAGGTAATAACAATCCTATGAAAAATATGAAAACTATTAATAAGGTAATAGAGACCAAAATAAATAAGAAAATTAAATTCGATAAGGAAACATATTTCTTACCCATATGCAAAACGACTTTTGCACCTTTCCAGAACCGCAAATCATCTTTTGCACCATTCAAGCGAACAATCCGATTTTCAACAAAACTCGTATTTTCATGGGTTTGGAACCGAGCAAAAAACATAACAGGTCTTTCATTTTGATTATTGAAAAAAGTTGTTAATTTTGATTATAAAAGCATTTTCCATACAAATATGAATTATATTATTTTTAATTAAGGACATTGAAGTACGTGTATGATCATGTTTCCTTGGTGGCACATAATTTTTTATAGTAAAAAAGTAAAAAAAAAAAATTTATCTTCAACGATAATGTTGACAAGGGTCTTTTCCATTTTACTCACCAACCTTTATTTTGTAGATATGGATCTTAATTATTGATAGCTAATACCAATTATTTTTTAAAGAACACAACTTTCGTAATAAATAAAATTATAAATTTAAAGATAAAATATTTTAAATTAAATAAAAAAAATTGGAATTATAAAAAGGGCATGCTTAACATTGTCTAGGAGTCTTTCATGACGTCTTCCTCTTGTTTTATCCCATAAAATTTACATTTGATATAAAATTTTCAGCTCGTCATCTAAGATTCCTACATGGCACATCTTTTTTTCATAATTCATAATTATATTGGAGATTTTATAAAAAGAGTAGATTTGTTTATCTGTTAAATAGTTGATAAAATTCAATTATGTACTAGGGTGATTTTTTTAATCAATATCATTAAAATTAATTATAATCATTGATTTAATAATATCATTCGAAATACTTTAAGCAATACATCATAGGACTTTTAAGATTGACATTGAATAACTAACGTGCTCCCACCATTTTTCCTATTAAAACATAAGTGTCATCTGTTATTTTAAAATACAGTTTAATCTTTTTAATATATCTATTTACTTACACACACTTAAATCATTTTTAAAAAGTTATTGTATATTATTGCTATTGTTAAACAAATATGATTAATGTCAAAACAGTATAACTTAACTAGAAATTAGGTAGAAGGGCTTATTATACATTGATTTTTATCAAAAATTCAATGAATAGTATTTTTTTGAATGAATGGCCTATTTTTAATTAGTAATTAGTGTAAGATGCATATTTTGTTTTATATTTTAAATGAATGTATTTGAATAAATTTAAATATCATTTAATTAATAAAAACATGTTATATATTACCTAAATTACCCCCTCTTTATAAAATTTGCACAAAAAATATGAATATTGCAGTGAAATATGGACTGCAATATGAACTTTGCACTAGAAATATGGACTGCAAAGTTCACATTGCAGTAAAATATGGACTGCAATATGAACTTTGCACCAAAAATATGGACTACAAAGTTCATATTGCAGTGAAATATGGACTGTAAAGTTCATATTGCAGTGAAATATAAACTGTAAAGTTCATATTGCAATCTATATTTTAATGCATATTGGTATTTTTTAGTTTATTTTAAGGGTTGGGATGTCATTTTATAATGAAAAAAAAGACACGTGTCATATTATCAATAAAATAAAAAATAGGCCCTTTATTTAAAAAAAAAAATATTCCTTGGCTTTAGTGTGAAAATCTTTCTCTAATAAGCCCTTTTTTTTAATTGCCCCATAACTTAATCAATTATCAAATAGGACATAAGGCATTTTAATTTTAAAATAAGATTTTTCAAAATGTTAACTTTACTTTTAGAACTAATGCTTAATTTGGATTATTGAATTATAATACATGTAATACTCAAACTAAAATATTTATACAACTAATCATTTTTAAGTAAATGAAGTAAACTCTATATTTGTCAAAAAGAGGAAAAAACAAAAATTAAACCTCATAATCTTTTTTGTTTTTTTGATAGAATCTTATAATATTTTTCTTATTACTAAAAAAAATTATAATACGACAAAAAAATTTAAATACTTACTAACCTAATCGACCCGTTTATAATAAAATGTCGCTTTGTTAACATGATACATGATGAAGAACATTAAATTTTGAGTTTTAGAGAACTGAATAATTAAGCCATCTCCAATGGGCATTTCTACATAAGCAAATTTCTATGATAAAAATGAATAATAGAAAAAAATATTCTCCAATGGGCATTTCTATCTTCATTTATATCCTAGGTGAAAGTCTAGTAGGATTGGGAATTTCTATGTGACATGACAAATTTTCATTGGCTGTTGTAATACCCACTAATTCTCTCTTTTCTTAAATAATACCCACTAATTATCTCTCTTCTTAAATAAAGGGACAAGTAAGGAAGAAACGGAACAATAAAAATTATCATTGGAGACCATCTTTTCTATCATTTTATACCAATACAAATATATTGCCAATAAATATAGAAATATTATAAAATAATATTGACATATAGGATAGAAATGCAAAAATGAAAAACACCATTGGAGATGGCCTTAGGCCATATTTAATGGGCATTTCTACACAAGCAAATTTTTATGATAGAAATGAATAATAGAAAAAATCTTTTTCAATAGGCATTTCTATCTCAATTTTTATCATAGGTGGAAGTCTAATAGGATTAGAATTTTTATCACTATTTCTACATGTAGAAATGGTAATAGAAATTATCTATGTGATATGACAAATTTTTATTGGTTGTTGTAATACCCACTAATTCTCTTTCTTCTTAAATAAAGGGACAAATAAAGAAAAAATAGAACAATAGAAATTATCATTAAAAATCATCTTTTCTATTATTTTGTACCAATATAAATATAATACTAACATATATAAATTTTTTATAAAATAATATAGATACATAGAATAGAAATACAAAAATAAAAAATATCATTGAAGATGGCTTTAATACAACAATGAGCTCACTGCAGCAGAGAGAAAGGTACGTCAGTTCATGTAGGTAGAAAAAGGGCAAAGCTGGTAATTCAGACCCAAATTACGGCTGTGGGTTGTCAGAGAATCAAGTGGCAGGAGATCCGGGATCTTGCTTGGAGTGGTCCCCTCCCCTATAGCTAGGCCACTGACGTGGCATCGTCTTATCAAACCAACGTAAGAAGGATCTCAAGGACGAGATCTTGTGCGACGTGCCCCACCTCAACCAATGGTCAGGATCAAAGACGGGACGAATTCATTCTGGTGCGAGTACACCACAAAGTGTGGCGTGCACATGCATGACGCACCATTAATGCAGGAGCAATAACTATTGTAGGGTGGGATTAGCACACACGAAAGTAACAAAACGTGGGAGTCGTCCCCACTTCCGTCGGGCCCTCCATTTAATGTCATCAAATCTACCGCCAGAAACAAGATCCAACGTTAGATATTACAAGGGCATCATCATCCAGAGCATCCAAAGTGCAGGGTAAATACATTATATCATTCCGAATATTAAATTAATATATATCAATTTTAATATTAAAATAATAATTTAAGTAATGTTAAAAAAAAGGGAATATGGCAATTAGCAATTCTTATAATCTTATGACTTTCTATCAAAAAATTCTTATAATCTAAAAAATGTTTTAATATTAGGACTGTCCAAAAAAATACGCAGCATGTTATTAAAGATAGTTTTAAAATATTGAAAGAAAATATTAACATGTGTTAATTATATTATAATATATATATATATATATATATATATATTTTGTATTAAAATGTGTGCTTAATTTAATACATATTATAACTTATTTATTTTAAATTTATAGGTGTATAATATATACTTTTAAATGTTTAAATATTCACTTAGAATAGCTTTGTACACAGTTTATTCATCATTTTGACTCATGTATATCACGGGTCTTTTAGCATCCGGTTCTTGTCAAACTAATTTTCTTAAATGTAATCCGTTAACTTTTATGAACTACCTCTAACAATAACTCAAATGCACATATTGTAAAGTTCAACATCATGTGACCAAGAAATCACATATGGCAAAGTTCGGTACAATGGTAACACATAAGATACTGTACCTATGACCGATAAATTACAGATATTCTATCCTTTAATAAATTAGGAACCACAAGTTTTAAAAAATAAAATAACAAAAACCGCATCTGAAAAATATTCAAAAATATTTTTCTCCTATATCACTTAGATTACAAAAAGGTCATACATTTATCAATTACTCAAACTTATATTATGTGTTAATTGAGTCTGGAACAAATTTGAGTCTTGAAAATTCGAATCGTGGTTCATCAAATTAAGTTTGAGACTATTAGAATTATTCTTGAATGACAGAGCAGCAATTGTGATCAATATTATTCTTTTTGTATTCAATTATAAGTGTTTCATTGCCTTTTATTTTTCAAGCAATACAATTTTACATCTTTAGTGAAGTTAGAAAATTAATTATTTAAAAAAAAATAATCAATTTTCACAATACAAATTGCTTTTACCTGATTTCTTCTCCTTCCTTCTCTTTTGTTTTTCAAGAAATTTCACAACCGAGTCTCCACCAATTTATATTTACTAAGAGCATCCACAGTGGGTAGGGTAAAATGATAAATTTACCCTACCCAAGCCACAGCGGAAGAAAATGTAGGGCAAAATTTTAGCAGGTAGCGTACCGAACGAGTAAATTTACCTTACGGCTAAATTTTACTCATACGAATGTAGCTCATTCGTATGAATTTTTTTTTTGATAAACCTCATACAATAGTGGCTCATTCGTATGACCTTTTTTTTTTTATAAACCTCATACAATAGTGGCTCATTCGTATGACCACCTTTTTTTTTGTTGTGAAAAACCTCATACAATAATGGCACATTTGCATGAGTTTTTTTTTTTTTTTTTTTTGAAAAACCTCATACAATAGTGGCTCATTCGTATGACCTCTTTTTCTTTATTTTTTTTTAACCCATACGAATGAGCTTCATTCGTATCATTATTTTAATTTTTTTTTACCCTATCCGTTATATTATGCTCTAAAATGTAATTAAATTTAACCTAAATTTAATACAATACGCTATGGATGCTCTAAGGATTCATGTAAAGAAGTCCAAACTACACGTTCCATTTATATATATCATGATGGGTTTGTTAATTAGCTATAAAATGTATTTGCAAACACTTTTAGATAATTAATGTGTCGTCGTTATCATTAAGTGGTTCTTGGGACTAACTTCAATTTTGTTTTTTGTTTTCTTTCTTAAAGTAATCTATTAAGAGTTTGAGTGAGGAGTTGGGAGTGGGAGAGTTAGAACATTTGTCCTCTTTTAGTTGTAAGATAATTATTATGTCAAGTGGGTTAAATATTTTCACAATATTTTAAGTTGTTGGATTTTTGCTAAAACTTTCGACCAACACTTTGTATGTTGTTCGTAAATATTGTTTTGAGTGATGCAAACAAGGCTATAGACTGAGTGAGTAAAATGATGTATAACATATAGGGCTAGGGTGTTTTTGGTTTTGGTCGAAGTAGAAATCAAGGTACTTTAAATCTAAACAAAATATAAAAGTTCGGTTTCGATTTCTAAATTTTCGAAACCCAAACTCGAATCAAACTTTTTGGTTCGGTTTTGGTTCAGTTTTATTCGGTTTTGACATATGTTTTTTTTTAAATCAATTTAACATAAAAATATAATACTAATAGTAATGTAATAATGATTTATATTCAAAATTTCAAATTAAAGTGATTATTTTTTAGAAATAAGGAGCAACATATAAATATCATATTTTCTATTTAATTATAATTTTATTTGTACATTTATAAGAAAGAAACACATTAAATAAAATGATGAATTATTTTTCTATCATGTATGTGATAAAAAAAAACATAGCATTATGTAGTTAATTAAAAAATAAAGGCACGCGCTAATGACTATTTTTTTAAGATTATCATAATATGCAATTAATAAGAAATATATTCTTATAAAAATGTCATCTTTTTTGTATTATAGTATAATTAACGTGTGCCCTTAAAGTATATATTAACATTTTCTTTCTTATACATAATTCGGTTCGGTTCGGTTTAGTTCGATTTTAGACTATTTTACCCCAAACTCGAACCAAACTTTTCGGTTCCGATTCGGTTTTCTTATTTTTGATTTCAATTTTTTTTTTGGTTCGAAATTTTGCGGATCGGTTCGTTCGTTCGGTTTTTGGATTGACTTTAACACCCCTATATAGGGCCGGCCATAGTTTAGTTATCAAATTGATTTTGTCAGATTTAAACCGAACCAGCATGGTCAGCTTACGCATGACAGAAACCGCTATCAAATTGAAGTGGTTTGTAAACTATATTCGGTTTTAATGAAATGGTCGGTCGGCTCGGTTGGTATTTGGTTAAAACTGACCACATCTATTTTTCATGAAGAAGGCATTAAACTGAAGTTGAACTGTTAAGGCTGTAACACCCTGTGTTCATGTTAGTGTTAAGTATATTGTATTAGCTTCTTTACACTTATATGAGTGATCGTTTAGTGATTCGGGTTTTCCGAATCAATATCGGCTCTTAAACCGTAAGTTTTTGTCTTACGCGATTTTCTTGTTTTTAGTTAACTTTGAATTATCGTAACTTTCTCATCTTTTATCCGATTTAGCTTCCGTTTGTTCCTACTTCTAGGTTTTATATCATTCTATAACTTTTGTGTTTTGGCCGAAAGCTAATTCGCACTCCTCGTGGGTTAAAACATGGTACGAAGTAGGCCCATTGCAAAATTCTGGTCATTCGGTAGCGCTTTGGCAGAGTGCTGTCTTCGGTGAATATTTTTAAAAAAATATATCCAGAATTTGGAAAATCTTCCTTCTAAAAAGTTGTAGATCTTTGAATTACCTTTCTGTGCATATAAAGAACACCTCAATCGGAGTTCCGAGTCAAAGGTTATGAAGAAAATACGAACAATGCTCCAGAGACCCAAAGTTAAAGCACTGTCCGGTATTGGACTTTTGGCATACCGGTTCGGCAGCGGGCAATGTCAGTTTAGAGCATTTTTAAGCCTTCTTTACACCCCCTTTCGCTCCAACTTCAACCCAAACACTTCCACACACCTCTAGAGAGTTATAGGGGGCTCTAGAGAGAGAAATAAGGAGATTTCTACATATTTATCCTCCCACACCAAAAATAAAAACTCCAAATCATACATACACCTCTCCAAATCACTATTCATGATTTCCACCCCATTCCTTCTCCATGGGAGCTCGAGCGTGGGTTAAGGTCATGTGTGTTAGAGTTTAAGGTTTTTCTATTTAGGGGTTTTGCTATTCTAGGAACGCGGTGACGTGGGAGATTTAAGATTTCACCGAACGAAGCTTCGGATATGGATTAATTTATATGGTTAAGGTATGAGAAGTATTTCGTATGCATTCTGTAAGCACTATAACCATTCTTTGATATTCGTATTCTTGTATTCATCTTGTTCTTACTTATTCCTTGGCTTGGTTATGTTATGGCTGGCTTTGCTTGCTATACGTTGTATGTGTTGGCTTAAGTGCTTTGGTGATTGATTGGTACATGTTTAAGTACACCTATCGGGGATTTGGCAACAGTTCAACAGCCCGGTTTGCAACGTCCGCGGAGAGGGCGTGGGTGAGGTGAGGCATGAATTTGTATAGTGGTACTTGACATGTAGCCATGAGAGAGCCGGGTATAAGGCCTTGTATGATGATGGGTTTATGTATGTGTATTTCTTATTGTTCTATTGATTCCACAGATTCATTTTTATCCTCTGTATATGGTTTACTTCCCCTATACATGTTTTTCATCCACATATACTCGCGGTGAGGATGCGGGATTGTGAGAACTCGTGAGGAGAACTCTAGATATAGCTGTAGTTTGCATTGTATTTTGGAATCATTGTAATTTGTGAACAATTGTATTCTATTTATTTATTTCTTATCGCCCCCACGGGCGGGTTGCTACAATGGCAACCATCACTTGAATTGCAAAAAAAGAAATAAACCAAAATAACAATCCAAAAACAAGCACTAAATAGTACCATGTATAAATAAACCAAAGCTAACAAAGTCTCCTTTAAAGGCTTCATCAGAATATGATCTAAATGAGAGCAAGCAACCTTTAGTGCATTTGAAATTTAGAATGCTCTCCATACCTCATTCACTAGTACCCAACAAAATGGTCACTATAATATCCTTTTTAAAATCCACTCATCTCAGAAAACCAAATTAAGAGCCTTAACTTTGTTTTTGGGACATTTCAAATTTAGAGACCCATTTCCCAAATAGGATAAATCGGAGAGATATGTGCAATTTATACATATATATATAAGGTAATCCAGTAGAGTACTAAACCCAATAGCATACTTGTTGTTCCTTTGACATAGTTGGGCAATAAACGAAAAGTTGTGAGGCAGTGTCGCAGTGAGGGCTAGGGCCGGGAAAAATGAGTGACATAGAATGATGATGGAGCGTGAGAGGCGAGGGCTGTGAGTGGCCGAGGGCTGTGATATGTGAGGGGCAGCTGGGACTTGAGTCGAGAGAGTTAGAGATAAGTAGGCGAAGAGAAGAGATAGTGAGAGATTAGTCGATTAGTCGGTAATCACCAACAATTGAGTAATGGCAAATTGATTCCAAAACCGGATTTGGTTAGTAATCAAATCTTCGATAACCGACGAAACATGGTCGGTCGATTTAACAACCGAAAATGGTTGGTTCGGTCGATTTGCGGTTTAAAATTGCTAGCTTTAATAACATATCTTCATACCAAGATCGGGAGGTATAGAAATGTGTGAATCTTCTAATGAGTCTTAATTGCGTTCTCCCCTATTATATATATAATAATGTGTGACGAATTAAATTACAAGTGTCACTTGCACCAGATTTTTGTTAATGTCTAACTTTGGATATTTATTCACACTTGCTAATAACAAATAATGGGTGTTCTTAAATGCACTTTTTCATCTCACCAAAAATTAAAGTTGTATTAATCTTAACCTAAAAAATAACGTACAACTCTTTCTTCCCACACCGCTTTTTATAGTTTCAAAAAATCGTCACTAATTTGTCTTTTCACCCACATAAATTTTTTAAAATTAAAAAGTTTATAATTTTCAACAAACATGCATCTACTATTTTCACTTAATAGCGTAAGCTTATAATAAGTATTATCATACTTTTATAGAGTGCTAGACTTTTTTTTTTCACTTGCACCGGCACGATAATGTTTTTAATGATATTTTTCTTAATTTATTCAATTTTTTTATTTCTACTTGTGATCTAAGCTCAATAAAACTCATATTAAGTTATCCAATGTCAAAATTATAGAAAGATAGTGTTAATATGTGCCTAATATATCGTAAAAAAATAAACATTGTATGTTGCTTTTTTACTGTTTCAACATATAAATTCTTAAAATTATTTGTAAAAAAATATTGAAAAAGAAAATAGTTTTGTAAGAAAATATATATCTTTTTAATATTTTGCAAGGAAATCAGTTTTCTTGAGTTTCAAACTAATTAAATATTATAGAAATTGAAAGTAATAAAATATTTTTAACAAATGATTTATTTTTATGAAAATTGATGGTGCAAATTAGTAAATTAATTTACTTTGCCAACCACGAGCATACACGTGGCCATCCACGAGCATACACGTGAAGCTTGAAGACATAAAGTCCATAGCTCCTAAGAGTTTGGGTATCTGGTCTAAGGATTGTTTTCGTTCAACGAATGACAGGGCTAAAGCACCGGAGCTCTTCTAACGAGAACTGGAGCTCTTTCGCAGACTGCTGTGTCAGAACATGCGTAGGCAGTGTGGGCGATTACTACTAACTCTGCCAAATGGCACAGAGGCTCCCTCAATTTTATTAAATACATACCAACTGCATTAAATGTACCGGGATCCATTGAGAAGCAAAGTCAGAGTTGGTGGTAGGGGTGTTAAAGTCAATTCAAAAATCGTCCGAACAAACCGAACCGATCCGCAAAACTCCGAACTGAAAAAAATCAAAACTGAAAACAAGAAAACCGAACCGAAAAGTTTGGTTCGGGTTTGGGGCGAGTTAGTCTAAAATCGAACCGAATTATGTACAAGAATAAAAAATGTTAATATATACTCTAAGGGCTCGTTTGGTTCCAGTTTTAGGAATGGAATGGGCATGGAATGGGTATACTTGATTCCTGGAAAGTTTCTTTCCTGGCATCTAGGATGCCATACCGATGTTTGGTTCAACCGGGAATAAGAATGGAATAAAGTATCAATTACAAAAATACCCTTCTTTTTATAAGATGAGAAGACATCACATACTAATTTTTCAAAAGAGACAATTACTATAATAAATTACAAAAATTACACATGCCTAGCTAATAATTATCCTACAAAAATTTCAATTTTTGTAATTAAAAAAAAATTACAACAGGAAAAAAGAAAAGAAAAAAGTTCCAATATTTTTTTTTTTCATTTTTGTGCAGCAGCGTAACTAAAAAAAAATAGTTTCAAACAATATTTTCATACATGGATGGAAAAAGAATTATTTATTCATAAGGAAGAGTGTTATTTTGGTCATAACATGAAAAATTAAAAAAGATGCCCATTGGTAATGGTTTATTCCTTATGATTTAAATGGGAGAACTTGGGGGAAAAGGTTTGTTCCTAGAATCATTTATTCCGGACTTAAAACTTGAACCAAACGCGGGAATCGTTTCGGAATGGAATATAGCATTCCCGGAATGGTTTAAATCTTGAACCAAACGAGCCATAAGGGTACACATTAATTATACTATAATACAAAAAAATGACCTTCTATAAGAATATATTTCTTATTAATTGCATATTATGATAATTTTTTAAAAAATAGTTATTAACGCGTGCCTTTATTATTTAATTAATTACACAATGCTAAGATTTTTTTATCACATACATGATAGAAACATAATTCATCATTTTATTTAATGTGTTTCATTCTTATAAGTGTACAAATAAAATTGTAATTAAATAGAAAATATAGTATTTATATATTGCTCATTGTTTCTAAAAAATCATAACTTTAATTTGAATATGAATCATTCTTACATTACTATTAGTATTACATTTTTATGTTAAAAAAAATATGTCAAAACCGAACCGAAAAGTTTGGTTCGAGTTTGGGTTTCGAAGATTTAAAAACCGATCCGAACCGAAACTGAATTTTTATATTTGGTTTAGGTTTGAGGTACCTTACTTTCTACCCCGACCGAAACCGAAAACACCCCTAGTTGGTGGTATTCAAGGGATGGCCCCAGACCTGTTTGGGAGCTCTCTAGCACGTTTCCTCTCCGCCATATATATATATATATATGAAGCATTTTCTTTTCTCAACAATAAAGAAGAACCCGATAACAACCAAATAATCAAGCATTCAAACAATAAAATAGTAAGAAAACAAGAGATATAGAGCTAAAGAACACATAACAAAGCTCATTTAGATTCGTGTGGCTTAAAATTACTCTTGTTGTAACATTGTGAGGATATAATAGTTAAAGAGACTTTGTAAGCTTGTAATATCAATTCAGTTGTTATAATACAAAGCAACCCGAGTTTCTAACTCCATTCCACATAATATGACTAATTTATATTTTCATATGAGGCGAACATCCTCTATATATCTCTGACTCTTTTAACTCATTACGTTTATTATTTCAATCATTTGAACTAATCATTCGACTGTTTGGTCAAAACTAACCTTGTCAGTTTTTCGCATCGACAAAAATTATTTTATTTTTTCAATTCATTTTCACTCATTTCACGAAAGATAACATTTTTAACAAATAAAGAATAAGGTAGTTTTAAGTCATTAGAACGAGAAATTTGTGATGTATTTATATATAGATCTCCTCATGTTGAAGTTTTCATTATCTATGTTTATAACAAGGGTGATTTTAAATGCACCCGCAAAGTTATTCTTTTCGCCCCAATTTAAGAGAACTTGCCTCTTACCTCACTAGTTTTGATAAAAAACATTCAACTCACCCCTCAAGTGGGGTGAGTTTATTAAAACATATATCTATAGATGAAGAACATTTGGTGACGAATAATTTTATCATTATGTAAAAAAAATTCGAAAGACATTCATCCAAATGAACAAAATTAAAGGGACATTTGTATGCATATACGGATATGTGTAAAATTTCAATGTATACATAAATCAACAGTTGAAATTTCTCCATCTTTCTCTTGATTCGATCAATTATGCTAAGAACATGCATATTTATACATGTGAAAATTACTGAGTCTAATTGATTCTCGATCTTTCTCCAATATTCCTACACAAACTAGCAATATAATATTTCAATTCAATGAAAAAAAATGAATGGAAAAAAATGAAGTTCGAACTCGATCTTAGTGTGCCCATTAATTCTCGAATTTGTTTTATTTTTTTGGGAATATTTTTTTTAGTCTCACTGAATCCAATTTAAAATGAGTTTTTCTTGTTAAAAAAAGAACCATGATCTACTCAATTGACTGGCCACTGAGATTTAGTAAGTAGTCGAGAAGGGAAAGTCGAGAAAATTAAAAGAAAGAAAGACAGAACAATCTCTTAAAGGAATGTTGAAAGAAAGAGAATAAAAGAACAATAAAAGGATGAAACTAGTGGGGTGAGTTTACAAATTGCAAATAGGGCATTTTAGGTTAAAATAATTAAATTTAAAATTTAGAAGTGGGGTGAAGAGATTAATTAAGTGGGTGCATTTAAAATCACTCTATAACAACATAACTAAAGTTCACAAGTATTACTATCTCCTATATGACTTTTTATAAATTAATTTTTATGAACTAAATTACTACATAGTTAAGCCGAGTGTTGAATTAATTCATGCATACAACTATACCAATAAAATTTTTAAGTTTTAAGGTATTTAAAACACTTTTTTTTTCCACAACTCCTTTATCATTAATAGTACGTGTAACTTTAACTTAAAATATATTACTTTATTTTATGTGTTTTAATATTAGTTCAATTATAAGAATATGAAACAATTTTGATGTTTGTGTTATCAAATTTATTGCATAGATTAATGAGTACGAATTTAAAATATATTTCTAGGTATAAAGAGAATGCTAACATAAACTTAAAATTTACCATAAAATGAGGCCAGCCGGATCGAGGTGCGACCTATGACTTATTGACCTGCCTAGTCTCACTTTATCCTATAAAAAAGTGTTAACATGAAGGAACCAATTGGAGGAGCTACTTTTACTGTTTTCTCAAAAGACTAATTATCTCCACCTTATGATTGAAGGCCCCACAGAAAAGGGACGTACAGGATCACTGTTTATATGCACGCGTGGTGTACTGTCAAGCATGATCACCCGATTATTAATTTCTTGTGAGCGCCCGCCCGCCCCCACCCAAAAAAAAAAAAAACAAACCCTCAAATATATTGGAGAACTCTTGCCTATAATATTACAACGTAATATATATATATATATATATATATATATTAGTGTTGTCGCATGCGTGAATTTTAGGTGAAATGAGAAACGAGGAGATAAAAGAAAGAATGAAAGGAGATGATATTTTATCTTAAAGTAACTACAGTAAAAATATATATTTGTATTATTTTAAGTTAATTTTGAATTAAAATTTATACTCTTAGAAATATAATTTTATACTCTTTTGTCCAAGATTTGTAATTTAAGCTTGATTAATATTATAATTTATTTTTTAATATTAAATTTAATGCATTAATTATGTTAAAAAGGAAAAGAAAAGAAAGAAAGAAAGAGTAAGAAGATTAGCTTAAAAATTATTTGGTGAATAAAGTATTAATTATATTATATATAACGTGTACGAGGAGTTCAACTTTTGATCTCCATATCCTCAGATTACAACTTCACAAATTGTGAAAGATCTTACCCAAGATTTCTCTCCTTTTGCTTGGAAGTCAAAATACTCTTGTGTTGTCATGATGTTATGCTATCTTTACACGATCTTTATTTTAATTTATTAGCAGACCTTTTGATTTAATCCTCCTTTTATCCTATATATTTATGGTGGACCCCAAAATCATTGGCTCACCCTCTCTAGTCATGAGTCGATCTAAATGGTAAACACTAGGTCTAGGCCATCACAATTCTAACTAGCGTAGAGAGGAATATATATATATATATATATAAAAATATAAATGTCAATTTTCTTGCATTCATTCCCTTTTGAGCAAATCTTCTTCTAATTGTCTCACCTTGAGTTGAGTCGTTATTTTTTCTCTTTATCTTTTTCCTCTTTTTGTGGAACATAATTCTCTTCTTTTAATTTCCATGTGACTCTGACTTCTCTAGGCTATTTTAAAACAACTTTATAGGTAAATTGTGTAATTTGAATCATTAATTTTAAATTAAATATTTTTTTTTAAAATTAAAATTAACGATCTAAATTACTAATTTTACTCTAAATGATTTTCACCACTTTATAAAAAACTAGAAAGAAAATTACATTAAAATTAATTTCTCAAAAAAATATTACACTATGTCAAAAAAAATATTGCTTTGACAACACATAAAGCAAATCTTTAAAGGATGAGATCTCACATTAGCTTTTTCTAAAAAAATCTATATTGCATAAAATTTAACTACTCACTTAATTAGCAATTATGAAACTACTATTTATATTTCTAATTTTTGTATATCACCATTTTTATATTAAAAAATAAAAACACACGAATTTACCTCAACAATCATGTTTAAACTTGATAAATTTGCCTTACAAAGGATAGTTTCTTATCATTGAATTAATATTTATTTTATTTTTATTTTAAAAAAAAATTCTTTTTTTAAAATTTTATTATTTTAAATCAGGCAATATGCATTTAATTTTTTATTTTAAAAAAAGAAAAAGTTAAATAGAAGACTTTGACACGTACACTTAAGTTTCTAGTCACTATAAAACGACTTTAATAATAAAGGACTAACTAACTAACCAACTATTCAATGACTGTTAGGCGGCCCGACCCACCCATTGTACGGTCCGAAGAGAGGGAGGTGCATTGGCGAACACTAATGTGAGAAAAGGCAAATACAGCCTGCCATTAGAAGATAAAAGAATTAAGGATAAGGCCAATCGATCGATTGGATCATGAACTCGATTTCATCTCAGTCCCATTCATTTGGTGAGATTGGGATGAATTCTAAAAATCAATTATTTATTAACAAATTAAAGATAGATTGATAGCGACAATGTGATAGTAAATCAAGAGTGATTTTAAGGAGACACAAAACGATGCATAATGACCATTTTTTTATATATATATTTTGATGTTTGATACTTTGATAATTTAGCCATAAAAGTTCATAAGTGTTTGTTAACTTTTGTTTTTTTGAACGTGGATTTATGGTGATCAAATAAGTCAATTTGGTGCACTACTGTGCAATTGTTTTTTTCTTGCTAAACTGTTATTTTTTTGGACAATTTTGGTAATACTGAAAATCAAACTATACAGTACCGGATTTTTAGTACGGGATCGGTTTGTGGTTTTATGTTACCGAAAATGTTCGGTTCGGTTAACAAACCAAATCTAGCCCTAATATAAATGAGAGAGAGAGAGAGAGAGTTTATTGGTCTTTAAAAAAAGTTTTGAGTGAGCTGCCATGTCAATGTGTGTTCTAGCTCAGTGTGTCCCTGAATTATGTCATTTTTTAGTGTCCCCCTAAAATTATTGAAAATTTAATATAATTAATCTTGAAAGAAAGAAAAAATAGTTGACAATTAACAAAAACTGATACTCTTAATTTCAAAATTCTTGAACTTTTAATTTGAAACGATCTGTAAACTATGTGAAGTTTATGTTCTATTCCATAATATTTTTAACAAATTATGAGAACGCTCCGTTGATATTTGAAAATACCATCCTTGACCTAATTGTTAAAAATATACATGTTATGGTATATATTAGTTCTACACTTTTGGATGAATTTTATATACACATTAATATGTCACACCAAAATTAAAACACCCATACTAATAATACACATACAATAAACTCTGACACACCAATAATTTTGCTTACATTAAAAATGCCATTACTTAAAATAAAAGGTTAAATTTAATAAAAATATAATATTTAAAATATGTTAATTAAGATCAATTAACAAAATCCATCATGACTATAAAATATGTGAAAAAAAAAACTCAAGAAAATTTATTGAGTAACATTTTAAGGACGTACTTTATGTGTTCATACATTATTGGTCATTTTAATATGTTGTTTTTAGGAGTGTTTATGGTAGGGGTATGCAGAAAACCAAAAAACCTGATAAATCGAATCAGATCTGCTTGAACCGGATGATTTTTTAAGGTAAAATATTCAATTCGGTTTATAAAATACAAAATTGAGTGTTATGGGTTCTGTTCTTAGTTTTAGTTAATAAAGAACCGACTAAACCCGAACTGAACCGGTATTTTTAAATTAAATGAATTTGAGACATACGTGGCTTGTTTTTATTGGTCGTAAGAAGATGCATCTGTAGAAATAGCCTAAGGTGCATTGTATAGGATAAAACAAACTAAAATATTCCAATCTCAAGTCTCTCTCTATCATTTTCATTCCTTCCGCCCAAAACAAACCCTAAGACCCTTTAACCCTTTTCATGGCCGCCGACACCATTCCCTCACTATTGCAACTGCTTTCCAGCTCTCCGGCGACGAGAAGAAGAGAAATACAAAAGAGGGTGAAGATTAATTTTAAGTATAAAGAAAAAAAAGTGTAAAATGGACAAATTGAAAGAAAAAAATTCAGATTTTCTTTAAGGTAATGCTTCTAAATCCTAAATATATAACAAATATATATGCACCTGTAAATGTAAAACCTCTTGATTCACTTATAATTTATGATCCAAAACTTGTATCTTTTTCTCCCTTCCGTTCAACCGAAATCTACCGAAACCGAAGGCCATCAAAACCCTCGGTTCTATTTCGGTTCCAAAATTTTCAAAACCGATAAGGTCGGTTTGGTAGACCAATGGCCCCCACGTTCGGTTAACCGAACCGTGCATACCTCTAGTTCATGTTATATAAGTCCAATTTTTGGATTATTTTCAAATGATACTGACAGATGTGATTGGTTATTTTCACATTTGACATTGAGTTTAATTTGTTAAAAAAATATATTTTATTGAGATCAAAATAAGATCAAAAAAATATAATTAAGAGATTATTTAAAAAATTAAAAACAAGTCGATACGATCCTTTGTACTTTTAGTTTTTTCAACATGAAAATATATTAAATTTACGTTTGGTTGTTCAAATGTTAGACTAGGTTCGACAATATGTTCAAAATGGACTAATTGATATTTGACAATTTAGATTCATTACACGTTACTCTTTTTTATCACTGTTAGTGCTAAAAACTGAAAGGATATTTTAGACCACACAGTCAAATAATTGTATCAAATAATAAGAATGGTAAAGGTGCTGAATTTAAGAGAGTCAAATATTTATAAAGGAGGTTGGCCTCGTATGAAGATACGGGTTAATTATCTTCTGTGGAATAGAGCTTAGGAGCTCAATTTGCTTTATATTGATAATAAACAAACAATTATTACAAATTCACAAAAGTCTCTTTTAACTTCTTTGTCCTCACAGTGTTACAATAAAATGAAGGCTAAGTCACTCAGAATTTGACCTCTCTGATTTAGGAGCTCTGAAGCGGGCTGCGAAGCTCGGTATCTCACACCTGTGGCCGTGCTCAATAATTCTCTTGCTTCTCTCTAATTGTTATTAACTTGAAGCTTGATTTTTTTTAGTTGGAACTTGGTTGGTTGGAAGAAGTAAATGCTTTTTATATATACATGACTGGAGGAGCTGCATAGCCAGAGCTCCCAGAGCAGGTATGGGGCAAATGCTTCGATCAGTACCAACTCTGACCTTGTTTCTCCATGAATTTCGGTGCATTAAATTCAGTTGGTTTGCATTTAATGAAGTTGAGGAAGCTTCTGCAACATTGGTGGTGTTGGCAGCAGCAGCCCATGCTGTCTATCACTTACTCTGACATGACTGTCTGGGAGAGAGCTCCGGAGCTCGCTGAAAAAGCTCCGGTTCACGAGCTCCATCATTTGTGGAACGAAACTAATCCTTGAAACGAGCTCCTAGAACATTCATTTTCCTGGTATGCTAGACTGATGAAGTAGACTGCCATGCGTCTTCATGTAATTGGCGGGTCAGAACAGTCCAGTTATTTTCCCCATCAATCATGTTATCAGATCTTATTTATTTTACCTTATTAGATGGTATATATATACCCTAATATAATTACATAGCAAAACAATTTATATATATATATATATATATTTACACTTATATGAAGTATATGCCACAAGTCCTAGCTGACTAGTTCGTGGATGTGGGAAGACAAGAGCATAATTGAAACCATTAAGGCTCTATACTATTAATAGTAACGTGAATTTTTTTAAAATATACAATTTATTTGTGTAAGATGTTGAAATTAAGTTAAAACATACGGTCAAATTAACTTTTACTTTTTGGGACAAGAAATAAATTTTTTCATCATAAGTTTAAACTTATGTTTTAACTTTTTAATATTAATTTTTATGTTATTATTAGAGAGACCTTACAATATAAGGTCTCGTTTGGTTCACAAATTTGAGCACTCAGGAAAAGAAAATCTTTTCTTTTCTATGTTTGGTAAGCACAAATTTTGGAAACACTTTCCTGACATAGGAGAAAGTAAGGGGTAAAGTCATTTCTCTCAAGACTAATGATATTGATTTTCTCTTGTGATTTCTTAGTATTTATTACAAAATTTTGAATAACAATACCTTTATCTAAATATTTGTCATACTTTATCAAATACAAGAAAAAAAAATTGATAGAAATTTTAGTTTCTTACCTTCATAAAAAAAATAAGAGAATTAATTTTCTTTTCGTAAAACAAACGAATACAAAGTGTTACTATATGAGAAAGAATTAGAACACTGACAGCTGATTCACGAAAATGGATTGGCATACTTTTTGAACACAACACAAATCTTTGTGAGTACAAGGCGTGCTTGGAATAAGTATCGTGTCTTGGTTGTCTTTTTCCATTAAGAGGAAAGGCAAGGGGACAAAACAATATCATTCCAAACCAAAACAAATTTGAAAATTACATAATACAGATTACTCTACTGTTTGTTTGTTACACGCGATGATGTGATCACCCGCCAAACCCAACACTCTGATTTTAGTCACATTTATTGTCCATGTGATTTTTTGTTTCAATGTAATTTATGAAGCAAGTGGCTCGTGTTATTGGGCCCCAATAATATTTTGGATATTTTCCTCACGACATTTGAAATTTTTTGATGTGATTTAAAGAAAAAGAATGCAAGCAGTTAGGGTGGTTAGGACAATTTCGGTGGGGTGTTTAATTAAATGTTGGAACCTTACTTCGGGAAATAGATGCGAGTTTACACGATGCGGGCCAGCCAGGCCGCCAGGGTGATTATGTTTTCACCATAACATATAAATTTACTCGGTGGTATAGTGGTTAAAAGAGAGCTTGTCAAAATAAAATTATATGCTTTAAGGTGTAAGAATACAAAAATATATAACGCTAATAGCAATATGCACGTACTCAAAAGATTGACAAGATCGTTATCTAATTATGATATTACAAGCTTCTACCCAAAATATTTACAAAACGAAAAATACACTGTATGTTCATTGTTGATTCACGAGAGATCAGTGAAATGTACAAAACAAATTTACCCGCAAAAAGGTATTAGCATTACCACTGTAACTGTACAGGCTTATATATAGAAGAAACCTCGTAAAATGCTACCCAAGTTCACCAAATAGAAAAAAAATAAAATAATGCTACCTAAAACAAAATTTGCTCAAACTTCCTCTGCTTTCTCTCGTTGAACTTACCAATTGAACATTGTATCCAATCTCTTCATTGCCTTCTCTCCCTCCCCCTTTCTCACCGAAACTTGCCCCTTTCGCGACTTATACTGCACTGCAAACCTGTGAATGCACTCTTGTATCCCTGCAAACGCAATCAAGAACTCTGCTGCATCTGTGTCACTCAGCACCTTCTTCACCACCATCTCCAATGCCTTGAACCTATCATATTAGTGTGTGTTCAAATTAGCGCTTATTCAAATTAACTGTCAATAGGTGGTCCTCTTTTCGCGGATTCATGTTAGCGCGATTCTCAAGTGTTACATTTGTAACTCTCAGTATGACACATGGAAAGCATGCACATGCTACACTTACCGGCTTTATCATGCAACCACTTATTCATACCCGATGCATTAAAGGGTTGTACATAATCAAATTGTACAATTCATTAATGTGTTCAGTACTACCATACAGTTAGAAAAACCAAGAATAAATTCATTTTCCATATGGCGGATAAGTATAGCATTTTTCTTTGCTTCAAGGACTAGGTATTAGTGGACCTGAGATTTTGGGCCTTGGTGATGACAGCATGGATTTTCTTGAACTCGGACTGGACAGAAGCAAAGGGGGGGCCATTGCGCCGGTTTTTCATACGGCCGAAAGGGAGGTGGAGGATACAAGTGGCTTGGATCTCGGCCATTTCCTCATCGATAATCGCCTCCTCTATTTGGATATCGTGGATCAGCTGGGATAGGGCCTGTTGGGTCTTGGCGGAGCCCGTTAATGAGGGTGAGAAGGGCAGTGAGGAAGTGATGGCTAGGGAGCGGAGGAGGCTAAGAATGGCGGAGGGCCGCCAGTCGCCCAGCCAGGCCACGGTAGCCAGTTCGTGGGCCGGGACAGACTTGGGTATGAGGAGACGGGTCACATCCTTGGGTCGGATCGGAACAGTGTTGGGGCGGTTGTAATGGGCATGGAAACGGTTCAGTTGGTCATCAATTAGGTCCTCAAGGGCCCATCTTGCTTTTAGCTGTTTCTCTAGCCTTGCTGCTCTGATCTTTTGCTGTTGCCTCCATAGCCCATGCTTCTCCCAGTAAGGCTCTTCCGCTGATGGAAATAAAAAAGTAACGTTAGCAAATACACACTGCGCTCAAATTGTAGACAAAAGCCCTGCCCATCAAATTATTACACTACCAAATATTTTATGTTTTTTTCATTTTTTAACCCATGTTAATTATTTAAATCCAATATCCACTTTTAGTTTGATTTGATGGTTTACATGAAAAGAATTGAATCTATGGAGATAACTTTACATGGATAAGAAGATTAATCCCATTGATAATTAGGGCCAACAAAAATTAGAGATGGAAAAACATATATATATTTTTTGCCTTCTCGCGGCAAAGAAGTGCAGTCAAAACAATCTTAAGAAAACAATTTCGAATATTTCAACCAAATCAATTAAACCACCCCAAAGAAAGGTCTTGTATGGATGACATTAATTCAAGAAATAAGTAAAAGAGACCCTTCTCGTTCATGATCAAGAAAGAATTGTGTGTCAGTTCTTTCAGGCCAAGAAACGAGCAGGTTAAGAGTTACTAACCTCAGAATGCACATTTTTTCCGGGAAATTAAAAATGGAAAAATTAGAGGGATTTTTTTTACCCTGTCTGGGTGGTTCTCGCTTGTAGTTGTGGAGGGTCATGCACCGGACTTGCCCTCCTACTACTACTTCAATTTCATCACCATCTGCTTCTTCACGATTTCCTCCTTTATCTTTTGCTGCCAATCGATTTTCCGCAAATTTTCCTTTTCCGTGATCAGTTTGTTGGGAACTTCCCCTGGAAAGAATATAGTCCCCGTCTGATTGGTGAGAAAACGACGGAAAAGTAAAAAAAGAAAAATGGGGGTAAAGTAATTAAAAGAAAAAGGATCAGAACTTACAAACGGGGTAGAGAAAATGCCCTCCTCATGACTTTGTTTCTTTACTCTCTCTGTGTCAGAACTTTTCACGTTGATGGGTTTCTTGAACTTTCTCGCTTACGTTGGGTGGATAAGTAGAGAGAAGAGTTGAAAAGTGCGAATTGATCGAGAAATTTTATGA
Source organism: Lonicera japonica (assembly GCA_021464415.1). NCBI lineage: Eukaryota > Viridiplantae > Streptophyta > Magnoliopsida > Dipsacales > Caprifoliaceae > Lonicera > Lonicera japonica. The sequence continues at coordinate 5,877,307 of CM038467.1, read as the reverse complement.
GGGAACTTTGGGGATTTGTTAACAGAGCTGTGAGTGACATATCCATAGAGACCGTGACTAAAATTAAATTTAAAACTTCTCTAATTTAAATTATTCTGTACCACTCATTGCAATACGAATTTTTTCAATAAGGATTATAAAAGATAATAATGGTTCTTAGTACGTGTTTAAGATGCTTGACTTCCTTTTTAGAATTAAATAAGTTTGAGTGCTTTTTTTAAATTCAGTTTATCGATTACATCTTGAATAGAAATAAGATTATGAATTTAAAACAAAAAAATTATTGGTTACAAGCATCCTAAAATTTTGGTTGGTATATTAATTATGTGGCAGAAAGAATAAGAGGATTTGTTAGATTCCGAGAAACCAAGTCTTCCTCGAGTCGAGTACATCCTATTATTTTGGAGGAGTTAGATTCCGACAAAAGATGCTGCATAGAAGAGCCTTGGTACACAAGCTGCCAGGCCTCAAGTCAACTCCAAGACCCCAAGTCGGATAATTAATATATAGTTGTAACTCACAAGAATATCCAAAGGAAACCGGTGTATGCCTCGTACCATCTTTTCAGTAATAATATATATATATATACACACACACTCCTACCAGGAAACAGAAGATTCAGATTAAATTTACTTCATCAAAAATGAAAGCCAAATCTTGAGTACAGGAGAATTGACATTCTTAATAAAACATTCTGCAGTTATATTCACATAAAAAGCATATCAATAAAGTAACTTTAAAACATATACTACTAATGTTACAAACATATCCATATCTACATCCCTTAGAAAGTCCATCAGTGTCTGCCTGGACCAAATTACTAAAAAGGTCATATTCTATAAACATATATTTACATACTTAGCTTCACAACATAGAAATTCCATTCCACCTCGTCTGCATCTTTTCAATACAGAACTCAGCTAAGAATGGTCCAAGTAAAAGAGTGCTGATACATCACCTTGCAGCAGCGGTGGTAGCACCTTCTCTGAATATCATATTTGCAACTTTCGACCGACGCCACTTTGAATTGCCACCAGTCTGACCATCTTGCCCAATCCCATCACCACTAATCTGATTCCTTCGGCCCCCCTTCTTCAGTTTCGCTCCCACATTTCGTCCAACAAACAAGCCAATTTTCATTGCTGTAAATACACCAAATGCAACAGCTAGTGGCCTCACAGACCAGTGAAAATCCTCAATGTGTAGGTACTTATCCACAAGTCTCGGACAAGTATCGAAAGAAATAAGCTCCACTTCAGCTGGATTTGCCAAGAAGATATTGCGTTTATCTTTAAACGCAAACCTCCCCGGGAATTTCACAACCAAACACCCATTTGGGAGTATTTGTAAAATCCTCCCAGTGGCCCACATACCGCCCCTTTTATAAGGCCATTCGAAATGTGGAGTGAAAACATTTGCCTTCAACCTCACAAATTGGCCCAGAAAATAAGGGACCGCCATCTGAAGCTGAGAAGAATGTCCCTTCCAGAGGGTCTCTAGTCCTAAGAAGCCAACGTTGACGAATCCATCCCGTTGTATAGAATGTAGAATACCCACGGATGAGTGATTTGTACTTTCCTCAATCAAGCAAACCCAATCCCCTGCTGCTAAACCAGATGTGACCCTCTCTAGTGTTGAGACATTTAACCTTAGAGGGTTGTGGATTCCATGGATTTTGACCGAGACATATCCGTCTCGGTCAGTGTCCTTTTCTAGTCCAACTACAGCTCCTTCTGTTACAGCCATGGTTTGAGGTTTGCTGGAGTTGAGGTCCTTTCTTGAGCGAATTGTATCACCAACTTGGAGACGATCTTTTGAGAGGAACCATGATGAATAGCTGCTGCTATTTGATTTGTCTAAAAATATTCTGCTCCCCAGACCAATCCATTCTCCATCATTATAAACAGCATTCTGCGAGCTGCAATTTCCATTCCAGATTATTAAATGGAGAAACATTTTAAGCCAAAGTTCACTTGCAGATTATTAGTTTTTTTTTTTTTTTTTTTTTTTTTTGTGCGTATATGTGTGTGCACGCCTAAATTTTTAGGTATGAAGATAGAGGCCTATATGCTAATACCTAAAATCTAACAACTGCATTGGCAAATATTAGGTTCACTGCACCTAAGATGCCTGATAATAACTCTCCATCGTTTGTCCATGCTAAATTATGTCGATAGGTGTGTATATTTAATTCCAATCAGTTACAAGACAGCAAAGTATGAACTGGCTGCTCCAACTTCAAAATCACCATTATGTGACAATGAACAGAACCAAATATTACTTTAACATTTCGCATGGATTGCTTCACAGTTTGCACAGGCCCAATTATGCAGCTTTCTAGTCAAGAATAGGCATGAGTTATTGCCAAAGCAACTGCAGCTTCAAGAAACGGTACAACCGCTTTGAAGATGTAAATTGTTTTGGTAACTAAAATGGATTGGCATTAGTACTGCCCAAAAAAAATAAAATACTTTGTTTTCTTTCCTTTTTCAAAAAAAAAACATAAATAGTCATATCTGATGCAATATTACATACAAAACATAAAAACATATAGTAACAAATCTAGAGCTTGATGGTAGCTAGATATCGATAGCCACAATAAATATATACAAAAATACTTCTATAGCTATCAACTACCAATCTTCCAAAATGTTTGAAAAGAAATCATCTAAAGACTCTTTTTTGGTGATATTCCAGTTCAAACTTCATTATTTGGCTTCCACAAAGTACAATTTGTGAGCACCCAAGTAGCTGCTCTAGGATGTTATTATGTTATATTACTTTTCTACCAGAAAAGGCGCGCTTTCTTCTAAAATTAAAGTAGTTGCTTCAGTTTCACAAGGCTCTGAGAATTCTAATTGTACTGGTGTGGCAGCAAGGCTTTTGCTGGAAAGAGTGTTTGTTTCACTAAAACATTTACTTCAGTCCTACAAGAAAGTAATTTACCATTTAATTAAAATAATTGGTTCAATTCTACTTGGAATTTTGGTTTTCAATTAAACTAGTTTTGAAGCAATTTCATGAGGACCCAAACACAAAAAAAAAAATGCCCAGTCCAATCCACTGTCGATTGGACCCGCTCAAACCTGCCCAAACCTCTCAATTGCCAGGTCTATTTTAACATATGACAGAGTCATCGTTCTTACAAGATCAGACAGGAAGAGTGGCCTAGAATAAGAAAAGATATGATAGCCTCCAATTAGAATAGAGAAATATGGCTTTAGCCAAAAAGGCGCTGGATATTTTTGTTTTGGCGTCTCACTTCGTCACCAAAGACTGCTCAGCTAAACTTTAACCACCATAGTAATTTTGTTCCTAATTAAAAATGGGTCCTAAAACTAAAAATAAAGGGTTGTTTTACGGAAAACCCTAAAAGGGATATTTAACTAAGTACACCCACATCCAATTATTAATTGACTTGACCACAAAAATATTGTTTTATAATTCCACTTCTCCGTCAAAATCAAATCATGTAATGCATCCCAGCCACTTGGGAGCATGTTGATAGAGTTCAATTTCTATTTATTGTTCCGCACCACTTTTCTGTAATCAGTTTTAGCTTAGTGCTGCAAATAAGTAGCTAACTGTATCTAACGGCATAGGAATTAGTAGTTCAGTCCAATGAAGATGACAATAAAATCAAATGCTACATTTAGCAAGGAGATTGTATCTAATGGGAAAGGTATACTGAAAAGAACAGAGAATAAACCTTTCAAATGCATGTAAAATATCAGCCACCAATGGACGGTTTCGGAGATCATACTCAAAACAGCCATTAACAACATTCTCAACCACGGGAGGAAGGCCACTTGGGAGCTGTGGTTTTTCTTGCTTTATCACAACCAAGTGATATATTTCTTCAACTGACATCCCAAACCATGGTTGAACACCAGTCAACATCTCTATAATGCTGCACCCAAACCCCCAACTATCAGTCTCAAAAGTTATTGGACCTCTTACTTCTGGTTCCCATTGTTCTGGAGCCATGTAGTTTGGTGTTCCAAGTCTGAGAGTCAAATCCGAATTGGGCAGTGGCATCCCAAGAAGTAGATATGGGATCCCAAAATCCCCTAGTGTAACTTTATTGTGCTCATCAAGAAGGAAATTGGTTGGTTTAAGGTTCAGAACCAGAAGATCAGTTAGATGCAACTCATGAATTCCTTTAGCCAACTCAATCCCGTACCTGTAGACATCAGAATTCATCCAGTTCAATCATGATAAGTACCTATATATATATAGACTGGAGAGAGAGAGAGAGAGAGAGAGACCCACAACCAATGTTCCCAAAAACACCGGTTAGGGTCACCTAGGCACCAGGCGGTCACCTGTTGCCTAGCCTTGCATAAAATCGCCAAAAAACTGGCTCAGGCGTATTTGGTGAGATTCAATGGTTTGAAATACACATATTTACGATTGGCCTATAGCCCAGCACCTTCTAGTACCCACAAAATATTACCTCATAACATCTGGCAGCCGAAGTTTTCCTCCTTTCAGGATAGCCATTTGATCGCCCACTGATCCCTCGTAGAATTTCATAGCCATGCAGATCTACCAAAAGACCAGAGAATGAATTTAAAGGAAACAAGAAGCCCCACAACAAGACAAAACCATGATACAGAAATAACACATGGAATTCAAATACACAAGCACCTTTCCAGATATAATTGAGGCACCATGCAACCAACAAACACCTTGGAGTTGTCGAAGCTTCATAAACAACTCCTCGAACTTATCAAAAAACTTTTGCATGTGGTTCTCCTTTATTGGATGTAACATCTTAACAGCCACTTCATGATAACGATCATAATCATCACCTGATTGATGGTGTGTTGCTAACCAGACGTCACCAAAGGGTCCACGCCCAATCCTATGCTTAAGTTTCAATGATGCAGGATCAATCCAGTAACCAGTCTGAGTAGGCGTAGCGACAACAGTTCTAAGATGATCAGGATCTCCTTCATAGAGCTCGTAATCAAAAGAAGGTGCCTGTGCAGCTGCTCCAACCTCTTCGGTCATTTCTCCAACTGAAGTGGTTAAAAAAAAAAAAGAAGAGAGAGAGAGAGAGAGCATCCAATAAACAATCAGTTCCTTGATCTCTGACCATGGGAAGTACATGCCCAACATACAAGGGAAGAAATCGGTCATAACACTCATTTCCTCCAACATTAATTTGGATCAAATTGAAACAAAGAAGTCATATCAAACTATTTACTGTCTACCTGAACTAAGAATTTTATGCTTCTTCATACTAGAATGCAAGCTTCTACTACTAGCACAATGCTAAATCCATATAGATAACCAATAATACAATAAAAGAAGTCTACAAACGTCCAATTGAATATAGTTCACGATTATGAAGAGCCAAGACAACCACAGTGCGAGTCCCTGGCTTCACCCCATCTTGTATCTGGAATAGATTGAGGAGGTTTAAGCATAATGTTCGACCATGGATACCATAAAACTCCAATAGCCACTATAGCAAATTGCACTTAAGAAGGGATGTCTCCCATGGAACACTATCATTTTGAAACACTAAATTTAACAATTGTCTCCCCCAGTTATTCTCTTCCAGGAACCAACTAGAAATTGGGATATAGTGCATAGCGCAACAGAATTTGCTGAGTGGAAATAGAGATGGCATACCACAAAAATCAGCTGTGTACTTATGCAGGATGCGTTTGGTCCATAATTTTTTTTTTTTTTGGGGGGGGGTAAAATTTGAAAATTTTACTAGAGCAACTCAAAAGCATTTACAACAGAGACAATAAAGCCTTAACCAAAACTATCCTCTACCAGACTATAAACATCAACAGAAAAGAGTAAAAAGCTTTACACAAGTAATTTATAATCGTATAGACCCCTCTCCTTACAATATGGACTTAGTCCGTAACGTTAGAAACTTCAGAGAAAGCAGCTGTACCGCTCTTGGTTCACATGGTACCATTGCTTAAAGCACTAATAGCTTTGGACACAGAGGAGGCAGCCTAGTTTATTAATTTCAACTTTTTAATCAAACACACCCATAAAGGAAATAATCATCTTCTAGCAAATCACAACCAGATCAACATTGACTTTTAGCATCGTTATGTTGCAAAGAAAATTCAGGAAAGTCCAACTATAACTCATTAAAATGGGTTATGGGTCATGTTAGTGGACACAACGCTATACTACTACGGATGAAAAGTCTAATTGAACTATTTCAGAGCTTAATAAAATCAAAACTCATTTAATTCCGAGCAGCAGACTGAACTTACCGATTGGATAGAGAGTTGTAGGCGAATTTAACGCGCAAGGTCAACAAATAGTTCCTACAAACTGTAACGGAGAAACCCTCTTTTTTTTTAGGAAAAACAAAGAGAAGTAGATAGAGGAAGAAGGATCGTTACCTCCGGAACTGAACTACTACAACTACTGGTGGTGCCGGGGAAGGAAGCTTGACAAGCAACAGGTAGCGGTGATTAGTTAATGACTCTTATTCACTCACTAAGACAGTAGGACGAGACTCGAGTCGAGTCGAATCCGTCGAGCACACCTCAATTCGATGTAGCGGTGAACCTGAAAACGAAACGGTTCAACTCTACTGAATTAAATCAATCCGTTAAAAATCAAAATTAAATATGTTTAACGTAGAATATTGGGGTGTAATATTATAAAATTGAACCAAATTATTACATGTATGACTCAAATATAGTATTATTTTTTTATTTAAAATTTGATATTCTTGAAATTTATATACTCTAGTGATAACTAAACTCTTTAAGTTATAATAGATATTGAAATTATATTATAAATGTAAGAATCAATATTTTTTTTCCTATATAAAATAAGAAGGAGCAAACATAAAGTTATTATTTTTTTCACCAAAATAATTGTTACGTTACATTTTATTTATTTTTCAAAAAATTATATGAAAACTGAATAAAACCAAGCCGAAAAATTTGGTACGGATTTGGATTTGGAAAAATTTAGAAAGTGAAACCCAACTTTCAAATTCAGTTTGGATATCTTAATTTTTACTCTGACCGAAATCGAAAACACACCTAGTCATTACCTTATATTTGTGAATGTGGGTTTGATCTATAATTATCGAAAAGTTGGGGCAACAATGTAACAGTTATGCAAAGTCTAAAAAAAAAAAAAAGACGAAAGGGATAAAAATATCCAATTTGAGATTTAACCCTGTGAAAACCCGTGTTCTCGACGCCAATCCTCGTGGACGGCAATTCCGTATTATTTTGAAAAAAATCATAGTCACTAATTTGTTTTACTGAATAAACAAAATGTTCGTGTAAAAAAGACGTATTTATGGACTAAATATTATCTTGTACTCAATGTATGCAAAATTAGTTGATTTGAATGATTCAAATATTAAGTTATGAACTAGGAAGGTGTCAAGCACCCAATTCACCATTTTATCTCTTAAGTAGAATATGCACATTTTTATAATTCATCTCTTGCATGCCATTACTATTACTTTACAACTTTCGGTACTTACTTTATAAATCGAAATTTTAGGGATTGGGGTGAAAATAATGTGTTTCCTAGTTCGCCTAGTGGTTTTTGAAAACCGCTGTGTTGTGATTTGAAAAATATATTTTGATAATAGTAAATGCAATGAAACATATAAGAGAGCGTGCACTTAGGGTCGCTCGAGGGAGATTAGTAGAGGTGCGTATAAATTGGCCTGTACCACACTTACCATTAAAAAAAATAAAGATAATATGGGCAGATACACACACCCTTTTTAATTAAAAAAAAAGAGTATTTTGGTTGTCCTTTAATTTACAAAATACACAATTTAAAATTGCTAAATTCATAAATTACTTAATTTGAGCATTCAATTGCAAAAATAAACTAACATATAAAACCATTAACTTAAGTTAATACCTAATACATTAAATAAGAAAATGGAGAGATACAGTTTAAATTACATAAGTTATAACTATCATGCAAGTTCAGTTGAAAAATATCATAGCAGAATTTTTTTTGGTTGATATGAAACAATTGACAATTTCTTAATTTACAATAAAATAATTATAAATGAAATAATTTATGCAACCAAACGAGACGGTCAATGGAAAAAATTCAAATAAAATAAGGGTCAAATCTTCAATATATATAAATTTGGAGGCCAATATTAATAAATGACAAAATAAACGAAGGTCAAAGAAAAAAAATACTAATAATTTTTATGAAAGAAGAAGATTGGTTAATTAGATGTTTTCCAATTATTTTTTATTTTATAAAAAAAAATCTTGCCCAACACTTCAAAAGTTTTGTTCTATAAAAAAACCCATAAATAAATAAAATAGTTCATCAAATGAGTCATATTTTCAACTTTTCACAAAATATAGTGTTATCATATATATGGATAGATAGATAATAAAACGCTCTATTTTAATATGGTGTTGCCATGTGTCATTTATTAAATATACCAATAATTTATCTTTCTCCTTTTTTATTTTGTTCACTCTAAAAAACATCCTAATAAATGCGCCAATAGTTTTCTCTCTCCCCATTTTTTATCTCATTTACTCTGAAAAAATATTTTATTTCATTTACTTTAGAAAAAATATCTTAATAAATGCGGCAATAATTTTCTCTCCCTCCCCTCTTTAATATTTTTCAAGCTAATAAAAAGTACTTATGCACCTACAATCTTTTTCACTCTGAAAAACAACATAATAACTAATAATTCCTCATATATATATATATATATATATATATATATTAAAATAGAATAATGTTTAATAGATTTTCCTTTGAAAAATATAATATCTAATATTAAGAGATAATTATAATATAATATTAGTTATAATACCTAATATTATATAATATATAATGTCATTTATTTAGCAAATCCAATATCTAATATTAAACATAATTATCTAACATATTGTATAAAGACATCACACATATATGTGTGTGTCTATAAACCTTAGATATTCTCTCTCTCAACTTGGGAAAAAAAACCATAAACCACCACTTATTAGGCACTATGGTATGCCCATGCTCGAGGGCACGAAATAGCAAAAAAAATAAATATATGTTTATGGACAACGAAAATTATTTATTTTCATCTACTGTACCTATGGCATGATAATTCCTTGGTAGTAGAAGCTTAATTTTTATTTTATTTTTCTAACGTAAAATTATTATAAACTCAAAATTTATTTGTGTTTTAGTAAATTGTGTTTTTAAAAAAATAGTTAAAAAATTAAAAAGAAATAGTTTATAAAAAAACACAAACTAATTAAAACTAAATAAGTTTTGAGTGCCCTCGGGCACAGGCATAACATAAAATTGTGTGTTATTTATATATTTTATTCACTTATCACAAATAACAAAATGATATTACATCGTCGATCACTTTCCAACTGAATACATCATGATCCGTTTAAAATTAACACAAATCAATAAATTGTATTCGTATTCCAATGTTCACATTGGTAGATTTGGTAATTGTTGCGTATTCAGTCGTATTCAACTTGGTTATCTCAGATTATTTGTTAAAATAACGAATGTAGAGGAAAAGAAAGTCATTCATTTAAATCTGAAACGACATCTAAAATTTGATAAAGTGCCATATGAATACGATCCAAATTAACTATTGACATGTTTAGTGAAAATATCAATTAAAAAATACAAAAGGTTAGTAACTATTTGTATTGGATATATTTCACACAATAGAAAACATGTTACTTATTTTACCACCAATCAATCTACATTTGTATTACTTTTTTTTGTTCATAAATTAAGTCTCACTTTTTTTTCTTATATCTCAAATTAAGGGTTTCAGATAAAATATATCATTTTTTGGAAATACTCATATTATTATATTAATTAAAATTTTACAATTTTAAAAGTTATACGCAAGGGGAAAAAGGGAGAAGGGGAGAGTGTGGGGTTGAGGGGTAGGTGATAGATATAAGTAAAAAGAAGTAATGAAGTGAGAAAAAAAAAGTGGAGTCTCTAGATATATATATATATTTAAATAAAAATAAGTGAGGTATGATTTTAACTATTGGATTATATGAGAAATATGTATTTTAACCTTTAGAATGTCCATGTATGACAATAGTCACATAAAATATCCTTCATTAACTCTCTTTACTTAATAGTGGTTAAACTTAATGGTTAAAACGGATTAATTTAACAAAATCCCAAAAAGATAATTAATCGGAAGAAATCGAAAATAAGAATAAAATCACATGTAAAAAAAATATTGGTTTAAAGTTGCAAACAAATTATTTGAATTGCACACATTTGAATTGTGAGGTTCAAAGAAAAAAATATAGTTTTAGTGTAATTAAGTACCTTATATCTTATTGGTTCAACATTTCAAAAATGCTATTGAAAGAATTGAAATATTAACCAAAAAAGTATCGTTTCAGAGTTAGAATAATCAGCCATAGCAATAAAATCACCCGTAAAAAAATAATTATTTAAGATTGAAAACAAATTTCATTGAATTGAAGATTTAATGAACTAAAACACAATTTAGTGTAATTATCTTCTATGTAAAATTAACTATTTTATTAGTTTTATTTTCTTTTTATTTTTTAACTATTTTTTTTATAACTTTTATTTTTTGTGTTTTGGTTATTGGCAATATTTTTGTTAATTGAGTAGATAAAACTTAAAGCATGGTTAAGGGAACCGCAACTCAGATATACTAATAATTTTATTTCATTTTTAGATTTTTTAAAATTATACTAAGTTTAATCTAATTAATTCCATAAGATAATAATTTTTTTTATTTCTTTTTACCATAGGATTTAGTACATTAGTTATATATGTACGTAAAAAAATAAATTTAAGACACATAAAAAGGAAAAGAAAAACTGTAAGTTAGAGTATAACTAATTATTCTTTCAATAGCATTTTTCAATTCTTTCAATGGCATTTTTGAAATGTCAAACCAATAAGATATAATATACTTAAAAGTAGCGTTTCAGAGTTAGAATAATCAGTCATGTTCTAATCATTTATGGTAAAAATAAATGCATAAAAGGAGAAAATGGAGGTTTTTAATTTTACATTTTTCTTCAAACAAATAGTACATAGATATACCTGATACTCAACCATGGGGAAGGGAAAAAGGAAACAAGATTCCGTAAAAAATAATTAATATAAATTATTAAGTCACTATATTTTTTTGTAACTCTATCCCAACTGGTGGTTAAACTTAATTAATGGTTGAGATGGATCAATTTAACGAAATCTCAAAAAGGGAATTAATGGTAAGAAGTCGAGAATAGCAATAAAATCACTTGTAAAAAAATAGTTACTTAAGGTTGAAAACAAATTGTATTGAGTTTTTTATGGAATTAATTAGACTATCTTATGGAATTAATTAGATTAAACTTAATATAATTTTAAAAAGTCTAAAAATGAAATAAAATAATTAGTATATCTGAGTTACGGTTCCTCTAGCTTTGCTCTACGTTTTATCTACTCAATTAACAAAAAAAATTGCCAATAACAAAAAAAAAACGTTATAAAAAAGTAAAAAATAAAACTAATAAATATCCTTATGCTTAGCTCTTGTATCAAAATAGCAAATTACCTTATTAATTTTAAATTATGATTTTTACTTTATATTCCAAAACATAACTAAATTAATTAATATTTTAAATGTATTAATTTTGTAAGTTATAGAGGAGAACATAACTAAATAAATTAATAATTAACAAAAAAATTGCCAGTAACAAAAACACAAAAAAGGAAAGTTAAAAAAAAATAGTTAAAAAAGTAAAATATAAAAAGAAAATAAAACTAATAAAATAGTTAATTTTACATAGAAGAAGATTTAAAGAGGGTGTTAAATAAATATCCTTATGCTTAGCTCTTGTATCGAAATAGTAAATTACCTTATTAATTTTAAAAATTGTATCAAAATATAACTAAATAAATTAATGTTCTCAATATATTAATTTATATGGCATTGGATTGTTGAACCAATCTTGACCATTGGATTGATGAATTGATTTATGACTTATGGATTAAAAAAGATGGCGGTCAAATCAATAAATAGTATTTCCTTGATTTGTGTTATAGATTTATAATATCACTTGATTTAAATTATATATATATATATATCAATTTACAACTCCCTTATAATTTCAGTAAATAAATCTATAACTCCCATATATTTATTATAATTAATCATATTGTTATTTATTATAAATAAATCATATTGCTTAATAGCTCCATTTTTTCTTTTATATTTATTTATTGGCAATTTGTTTTTACACATCTTTATCTTTCCAGCATATGTTTCTTATTATTCTTCTTCCATGAATTTATTATAGTTATAATTGCAAAATCATTCATTACTCCATCAACATTCTTAGGCATATTTTCATACTATATATAATACTTAATTTTGTCCCATCTTATTTCAATCTATTTCATTTTCATTTGTGACGCGATCTCATCTACATCTTTCTCTATCATGTAATTATCTTATATCTTTTATGAACCATTTGATTGGCATTTTGTGTTCCACCAACCCAATATTTGGCATCTTCTTATTCTTTTCCAAAAGATCAAAAAAAATGTTACTAAGCATTGCAAGTTCTTCGAGTTACTCTCAGCCAACGCTTAGAATGGTAATGAGGCAAAGCATTAATGTTGTACAAACTTTAACAATCTATTTTATATAGCCTATTAGTCGAATATCATTATTATAATTGGAGAATAAGACATATAGTGATTTAAATAGTCAAGGACATAAATATTGTTAAAGATATAATGTTATCCACATTTATTATACATCATCAGTTATTTTTCACTTTTGTTTTGAAATTTTCTTAATTTCCTATTCAATTTATATTTTGTTATAACCAAGCTTTTGAAGAATTTGATTATTAAGAATAGATAGTTCTCAATCCTTTGTTTCCTTTGCAATATTTTCTTACATTAATTTTGTTTTTAATATTGAATTGAATTATATTATCACTTAATACATTTCACTTTTAAGTTAGGACTTTCAAATTTTCATTCTTGGTGCATTTGCCAATTAATATTTTTTTTTAGTTTAAGCGATTTTATTTGTAACAAAATCATCTTAATCATGGATCATAAAAATATATGAAAAGTATCTTCTCCATTTTTTGCCTGCAATCTACATTTCAAAGTTAATTTAAATAAATTCATTATTATGTCTTACAATACATCAAGAAAATAGGTTTATATATTATCCCAAATTAACTTTTATATGTTGAATTAAAATTATATTGAAAGTAACTCTTAATTTAAAAGAATGAGTTGGGTATAATAATATAATTTGTGATTATGTTGTAATTGGTATTTTAGATTGCATATACATTCATATATTTGTTAGATAGTTGTACACATATTTGGATAACTATTATATGATTATAACAGTAAAAACTACTTTAACAAATTAGTATACTTTATAATAATATTCAACCATATACTATATATTTACTAATTATAATGTATTACATTTTTTTCAAATGACCCGCACATCGTGCGGGTCTACGTACTTGTTTTTAATAATTTTCTCACTCGTCTTTTATTCATTTTATTTTCTTCTAAATTAAAACTCACTATAAATTTTATAAAACGGTAGAAATTTGTCTAGCAAGAAAGATTAAGTTACATTATTAATAAGAATAACTAAACAGTCTCTGAGATTTTTTTGGTGTTTTTATTTATACTCACAGTATTTTCAACTCACTCCACGTGTTTCTAAAATTTAATAAGAAATATATATTTTTTTTATAACTAAACAAACCCTTAAATCCTTCCCTATCTAACCATCTTCAATGACTCAACCCTTCTTTTTCTCTCAATTCACTGGAATATATGACCACGCTAAAAAAGTGCAAAGCATTACACGTAAGTGCAAGCGATCAAGTTATAGTATACTTGAGAAGTCTAAGGTTGAACCACAGGGAATGTAATGAACATATTTCTTATAGTTATCTCTCTCGGGGGGAGAAAGGAAAAGAAAAGATGATTGAAATGGAGAATAAGAAAGGAAAAATGAAATGAAATTAAACTAAAACTAAAGGCAAATATAGTCCTAGGGTGCAAAATTAAAGGGAATCCATAAGCGCATGTTTTATACTTAAAATGTTTCATAAATGCACTAAGGGAGCATGCAATTGAACTAAAAATAAATAAATGAATTAAAATAGCATACTAATTGAACAAAACATAATATTAAATGAAATTAAACCAACAAGAAACAAACGTTAGGGGCATCCGTAGTTAGGGAGTACGAAACTAGTCCAATCGGGTAATCCAAATTTAAGTTTGAATAGGATTTTTCACTAAAATTCGGATTTTAGACCTTCCAACCATCTAATTATATTGCTACTATAAGTATATCATAGCCCATGCGTGACCAAGACTATATAGACTAGTTTCGAGCAATAGAATTCGATAGTGAAGCTTTTTGACTTTGAAAAAGTGTAATTTAAGACCTAGTATTGCTACTGCATGACAAAAACAATCCAAGTTGATTAAACTTTCCAAAAATCAGTAGGTTAACACTCTCCTAAGGTTTGAATATGTTTGAACGTGATTCAAATCAAATCCGTTTTAAAAATAATACTAAAAGTCAAAACTAGCATTTTTTCGGCACTTACGTGAATAAATACTAAAACAACGCTAAATCATCCAATTCACTTAAGAAATTAACCTAACTAATTAGAGGATAAAGACCATCCTCAAATCATTCACGTTAAGGTTTTGGTGCAAAAATCCGTGAATTGACGTTTTACGGTTCTTAATTAAATGGAATTTATAAGCTAACTTATGAAAACATGTTTCTTAGGCATGAAAAGATAAGAAAACACTCATGCATTCAATGGGTGATCTATGACCAATGAAAAAATCAGATTCAAACATAAATTGGATTACATTTAAAGATTAAGTTTGCATATTTCACTACGGACCTCTAACTAACGATTTAGCTAGACATATTTAAATTAAACAAGAAAAATAGATTTGAAATTATGAAAAATAGTAGACACATACCTACGATCATAGAAAATTAAATTTGAAAACTTTTGGCTTTGGAATTACTCAATTCCAATTTAGAACGAATATTTTATGCTTAAAACGGTAAACAAACTCAAAATGGACATAAACTGAAGAATTTCTACTAAAACCTTAAAAAAATTGTAAAATAAGATTGCTTATGATGAACAATGAACCACATATGAATAGCATTGAAAAACGATAAACTATTTGAATATAGAACGAGAAACAAGCATAAATTGATGAAAAATCGAGAAACCGACAAAATAGTCTATAAACCCTAGAACCAGCCCCTAAAACGTGGGTTTTGGGTCAATTCCAGAATATGTATGAACCCTAACAACTAATCTATGAATATTTAAGCAAAAAAATAATTAAAAGCAATTAAATTGAAGAAATATAAAATTAGGGTTTACAGGGATGAATAACACCAATTGCAATTGAAACTTAATTGAATGATGAATTAAATCTTGATTACACCAATTTTCCAACCTTCAAATATGATAATTAAACTATTCTAATAATTATTTTGAAGAAAGAAGAAAGAAAACTCTCAAAGTTCAATTAACAGACAAGTGTAAAAGCTCTCATAAAGTTACGTTACTCTCAATTATTTGTTCTATCGTAATATGACTGCGGCTCTCCCCTAAAATATGAGATATATAGTCTTTTATATGTCCCATAAGTATCTAGGGTCGTGGGTTGGATGATCCTTGAAGAAACAGGTCGAAACGGACCAAATATAGCAAAACGGGCCGAAATTAGGTGTAGGGATCGATCCCGGCGAGTGGGTTTTTTTTGTGATTTCTTCTTTTGCTTGTTTTTTTTACTCTGAATTCTGATTGATGCACCGTTTTTCTTAAGTGTAGGTATTTTAATTCTCTACAATTTCTATTTCTGGAGATTTATTCAAATTCTAATTGTAAAAAAACTTTGATCAGATACAACCTTAGGCTTATTACGGCAGTTCTCAGTTTTGCTCGAAAACTTTCAGAATTGATTCAGTTGAGCTTCTTTCCTCTTAGGATCACTCTTGGACACTTGCATTCACTTCATTCATGCTTGAGGACTTGTATTTATCTTATTGCTAGCTCTTTAGGGGTAATTTGCGGAGTTTTCCTCGTCTTGGGCCTCGGAATAGGTTTTGACTTCTTATTCGGACCTTCTTCTTGAGCTTTTCCACTTTTAACCTTCTATTTTACATACAACCTCAGTTGCTTAAACTAAATTTACATGCAATTTTCGGTTTTAGATGGTAACTATAAACTAATTGAGCCTTGTTTAAGGGTTTAAAAATGCAATTTTTAGGCTCAATCAATATAATCTCTCTATCGACATTCTCCTTTTCTGACCTATATTTGTTAAGCACCGTCGATGAGCTGGAGTTCATCATGGATCCACCCATTTATCTTATTCGGCTCCTTAAAGCTCAATAGGGAAACAAACCTAAAATAAAAAAATGGAGGATTTGGATGTAAGAGTTATAGAAATTGAAACAGAGTAAAACAATGATTAAAAGAAAAATTACTAAGCATTGAATAAATATAAAACCTAGATCTTTAATTTGTTGAGGTTTGTCACTCATTTGTTTGCCATTTGTTTGCCCTTTGTTAGATAGTTAAGGTAAATACTTTTACCAAATATGAATCAATGGTACAATTGAATACTGTGGATATTTCAGTTTTCAAACATGAGTTTAGAAAATTCATTGGTGCTTGGATGGCAATGGGCGGCATTGGTTTGTAAATTGAAAAATTAATTTGACACATTGTTTGGGTATATAAAATGAGGGGGGGTAGCGCTAAGATTTTTATAAGTAAAGTGAAAATAATAATTTTGTGGATGATTTAAGATTTTGTATTATTATTATAGCTAATGGGCTATAGAGACTTCCTCCGTAATGTTTTATGACTTTAAGTATGAACTCATGTTTAATAAAGGAAAGTAGTACTATTTTTATATTTTACTTTTATAGTAGGGACATTTTTTATAATATTAATTTATTTTATGGAAAATAATAAATGTTGACAGACAAATATACCACTAATATAATATTTGCTGGTTATCAATTTTAGTGAATTAGAGAATACGAGAGATGTGCCATAAATGAAAATGAGTCACAGTTCTTAATTGCAATCGGTAACAAAAGATCAAAGACTTGAAGCGCTCGATGACCTTCGTATCATACCAGATGAAATCTTATATGCAATATTGGTCTATTTCACTTCTTGAGATGTCACTTGCCTTTCTTATGTTAACAGGTCTCAATTCATTTCCTTTCATTATTCTATTTTATTTATGTAATTATGTCATGATTGCATCTAATTATATTTGTCTTTTGATGTAAAACTTTCAGTTTTGATTCCTCCAAAATCCAAATTAGTAATATAAATTCTATCAGTATGTGGTAGACATTTTTCTTTTTTACATTATGCTAAAACTATTTTAGCACATTGAATTTAGTTACATGTGTTCACATATGTTATTAAAATATTTTTTATTACATTCAGTTTAGTAATCTATGTTCACCTGCAGTGCTAAAACTTTTTTAGCACCATTATAGTGTTGGACAATTGGTGCTAAAAGATTTTTAGCATCACAGCTGAACACAGATAATTGAAGGTGCACACATATAATTAAATTGAATGTGCTAAAACCTATTTAGCATAATTCCAGTGTTGAACAATTTGTGTTAAAAACTGTTTAGAATCATGTAATTAGTTATTATATTATGAACAATTGGTGCTAAGTGTATTTTAGAGACGTGAGAGAAACAGTTGTTTGAATTTTAAATTTTTTTATCAGAATCGGTACTAAGTATCTTTTGGAGACGTGAGCTGTTATATTAGGATTATTGTGTTATTCGTTAAATAAGGAAGGACATTAGTGTCTTTTTTGTTTAATGTCCTTAACGTACACTGTTAATTTATAATTATTCTGTATAATTATGTTACTATTAAAATGAGCCCTTATACTTAATTATCTATTTTTATATTTATATTATTATTATTATTAAAGCTGATCGCATGAACACGCAAAAAATATATTTTGCTTGTTATCATCGCGGAAGGCGAATGCGTTGTGACCGTCACTTTCACTATTTAAAAACTCCATGAGCCGTTACCCGGGCCTGCTCTTCCCTATTGCGTACTGGGAGAATAGAATACGTACGTACAAATGGAGTTGGTTTGCCAAAATTCTCCATATGTTTGTATGCACATTCGTTTCTTCTGAAATCTATTACTTCCTTCTATTATCGGATCGGATCGAATTATATTTTTTTCTAATTACTTATCCTCGGTCACTTGCATACACATGGATTCTCTTTTAATTTCTCAGTTTACTACTCTCTGTGATAAGAAACCCTAACTTTACCTCGCGCTTGATTCGTCAGAAACGTCTAGTGCTTTTGAGAGGTAATAATATTCACTAAATGCAGTTTTTGAAATTGAAACATGAGCAGCGAAATACTTTATATTACCCTTTTTCTTAATTTTACTACCCATAATATAATGTGGAGCTCTCTTTATGCTTTATTATGATAAGAGGGGAAAATAAATATTCTAATGAAAATTTCATTGTGAGAAGAGAAGATAATCGTAGTAACCTCAACTGAAGTTTGCTGAATTGATTTTCCTGCAATTGGAATTATTTTGCTACTCTGTTTTTGATAATCAGGTATGAAATGACAATAGAATTTCAACCACATCTATCCTTGAATTATATTATTTTCCTTAAAGGATTGCATATGATTTTGTATATCTTTACAACACGAAATATGAGTAATTAATATAAATGCTTTAGCCTTCTTGGGAGAGTTATACTTCTATGGTTTTATCTTGTATTAAATCTGTAGTGGCTTTGCCAATGGCCTTGTAGCCTAGTGGCATCCTCTCTAGTCTTGTATTAGAGAGGTCACAGGTTTGAAACTCATGAATGCAATATTCGAACTTAATAAAGTGGTTTGTCCACCCTTTGTGGGTGGTTGGATATGTCCACCTCTTATGTGGGTGATTGTTGATGCATATAGTATGGTTCGTGTGGTTCGTGTGGTTGGTGACGCAGAAGGAAGCTGAAGCTGCTCTCTCGGTTCGGTTCGGTTGGGAGACTCTCATGAGGGTGACGCAAAGCAAAGCTTACTTATTCATCTCTTTGGTTAGCGAATTATGTAGTTCATAATTAGCTAGGGCGACAAAATTCTATGTCTAACTCCATGTAATTGTCTTTGATATGAATGATTAATCAAAAAAAAATAAAAATCTGTAGTGGCTTTAACCAATTTTTTTTGTCTATATTGACTTACGGGAGAGCAAATAGAGTAGCGAACTAGGTGGCTAAGTGTTATCTTATAGAATAGGAATAGCCGAATAGGTCCTTTTACATTTTGATTCAGCCTCTTATTTGTTCGAATCTTTCTTAGGATTGCCCGTTTAGCGAGAAAAATCATAAAATGATAAAATTGATATATATATATATATATATCATTCCCATATTTTACTGTACTTTATAGGAATGCTCTTGTGAGAGATTCTTACTATGAGATATTATGTAATGCTATCGTGTGAAATATTGTGTCTTAAGGTATAGTTGTATTTACAAATAATAAAATATTTAGGGGAATGTATTCAATTCAAATTTTAAAAGATTCTATCTGACTTTTTAAAATCAGTAGATTATTTTAAGTGATAGATTGTTTTAAATTCTTATAAAATATGACATATTTTAATGCATGGATTATTTTGGATTTATGCAGATTTTAATAAGTCCATGAATTTCTACAGATTTTAATAAGTCCATTAAAAAAATAAAAAATCAAAAGACAAATAATAAAATAAATTAATTACAAGTTTAAAGTAACATTATTAAAAATGTAAAAATAATTAACGAAATACATTATAAAAATTCATACTACTCAATTTAAAAATTATTATGATTATCATAACACTCTTCATTTTCATTGTTATTCTTTTAATTTCCATTCTCATTATTTTATGGCCACATATTTACTAAAAAAATTCAAGGTGATAATTTTTTATGATTTTCTTATAATTAGTAGTTGAATTTTACACTTTATACTATGCTTTGTTTATATGTTATTATTTTTATTTCATACTAATTATTCAATTCTTAGTATATATGTATTCATTAATGGACTTAATGATGTTGCATGTGTATAAAAATTAGTTATAATAAAAAATCAAAGGATAAATAATAAAAGAATTTTGATTACAACTTTAAAGTAATAAGTAAATTATAAATCCGTCGCAAACAGTTCAAATCGAGTCTAAAAATCCAATGGTTGGTTTTTTTTGCTATTTATATTCGATTTTCATCTTCTGTCTAAAAAAAATTCATGAAATGGGAGAAAAAATTTAGAGGGCGACATCTCTATGATTTCGGAATAATATGACTAATTGAATAATTAAAACTTTGAAAGTAGCAATATCTACATCGAATAAAAAGTTTTATATATAAAGAATGAATTAGAGGAATTTAAATAAATTATAAAGACGAAGCAAAAATAATATACAGGGTTTAGGAAAATAAGAGGTTTTAGATAGAGAGAATGGAGTGGAAGGGTTTAATAGATTATAGAGACAAAAAAAAATAATACCTAAGTTGGAAGAAGTATGAAAAAGAAATTCATGTGAAATCTTTCGCTTGAAGAGAAGATTTGTTGGTGGATTTGTTATTCATAAAAACACTTTCAAATCCATCAAAATTTATCCACTTATAAAATCCTTCAAAGTTTATTGAGTTTTGAATACCATGAGATTTTAAAAGATTATTTTTAATCTTAATTGAATACCACAAGATTTTAAAAGATTTTTTAAAATCCTAATTAAATACCATAAGATTTTAAAAAACTTTTTAAAATTCCGATTGAATACCCATGAACTTTTAAAATCCAAAAAAGACGTATAGAATCTAAATTGAATACACCCCGTTAAATTAATACACACTAGGGGGTGTATTCAATTCAGATTTTAAAAGATTCTAACTGACTTTTTAAAATATGTGGATTATGTTAAGTTTATGGATTGTTTTAAATCCTCATAGAATCTGACATACTTTAATGCATGGATTCTTTTGGATTTATGCAGATTTTAATAAGTCCATGAATTTATACATATTTTAATAAGTTCATCAAAAAAATAAAATATCAAAAGACAAAAGACAAACAATAAAATAAATTAATTACGAGTTTAAAGTAATATTATAAAAAATGTAAAGACAATTAACGAAATATATTATAAAAATTGATACTACTCCATTCAACCATCATTGTGATTATCATAACCTTTGATTACAGTAAAAAATTAACAGTTATTACATAATAAGTGAACTGAATTTTACTTTTGTAAATCGACTTTAACTATAGATAATTTTATGTACCAACAAAATTAGATTTCTCACCCCACTAGTATTTTTTAATGAAATTGACATGAATTGTTTTTAAAAATTTGAACGATAATTATCGCTCTAACCATTTGAAATTATGTTAATGCGTTATAATCACATTATTAGTAAAGAGAGAATAAAGACTTTATAGGGATGAAGAAAAAAATAATGTGTTCATCACATAATAAGAAATTCTGATTTTAAGAGAGAGAGAGGGGGAAGGGGAAGGGGAAAGAGAGAGAGAATGTTGAGTAAAGTTGTTAAAGGAATTAGAAATTCATCTGAAATCTCTGGATAGGTGAGAAGATTTCAAGATGAATTTTTATGTATAAAAAAGTCGTTACAATCTACCAAAATCCACTAATAATTAAAATCCTACTAAGTCATTAGACTTTTGAATATCATTAGATTTAGATGATTTTTTTAAAATTCTAATTGAATATATCAAGATTTTAGAAGACTTTTTAAAATCTTAATTGAATACCCATAAAATTTAAAAATCCTATAGATTCTAAATCCAATACATACCCTAGATATGTGTTGTGTTTGTAACAATAGAAAGCATTAATTAAATACGAATTTGTTGTACAACATCGCATTAAAGATATCAAATACTGAAATACCAGGGACAAACGACTTCAAGACTACAACTATACAATCCTTCTTCTTAACTCCAACTCTATTCCTCAATTACAACAAAGATAAAATAAACAGACAACTAGTTGTAATCTGAACCAACCTACCAACATATGAAAATTCATGAACTAAGGAACCTGATTTATTACCTGATCTTGTCATATCTCCATGAATTGTGGAAAGATGTTTCATCGCCTTCTCGGGTCCGGGCTGTGGAGCCCCGCCGCAATGCCCAATACCCGAATCCAACAACAAGCTCCAATCATCACTCGACCCATTTCTTTCATCATAGCACAGACCCGAATTATTTTCAAGTCTTATCTTTCTCTTCATTCTCCAAACCATTTCTCTCCCAAATGGAACTGGCCCGGTTAACTGATTATTGTTGAGTCTTAGCTCATTGATCCGATTGAGGCTCCGAAATGTTGCTGGTATCGACCCGTTTAGATAGTTCCCGTCGAGCCGGAGGACGCGTAGACTGGGTAACCGGGTCAGTGACTCGGGTATTGGACCTTGTAAATTCATGTCTGAGAGGACTAGGATCATTAAATCCTTCAAATTATCAAACCCATTGTTCGGAATTGTTGAGGAAATCAATGGATTTCCGTTGAGAATCAAAGCTTGGAGAGAATTTAATTGCGGTAATTGAAGGTGACCCGAGAGGCTATTGTAGCTAAAATCCAGCAAAATGAGGCTTTTAAGGCCGTTGATCGAGTCCGGTATGGGACCAGAGAGGCGATTCCGGCTAAAGTCTATTTTAATGAGAGAATAACACATTCCAATGGTGGTCGGAATTGGGCCGTTGAGGTGATTTTGGTTGAGGTTTAGTATTTTCAAAAGAGGGAAAGTTAGGCTTGGGATTGAACCGGTTAATCTGTTGTCACTCAAATCCAACGACCTTAGACCGGTGATCCGGCCCAGTGAAACTGGTATCGAACCGTTGAGGTTGTTTTTGTGGAGATCAAGGACCCTTAAACGGGTCAGATTGCCCAATTCATTTGGGATTAGGCCCACGTTCCCATTCTCCCTAAGAACTAGGGTTTGCAGGGTGGGCCCTAATTGGCCCAAAAATGATGGGATGGGCTGAGGGTTGTAACTGAAGCAACGGTAGAAGAAAAGGGTCCGAAGGTGGGGTAGTTTAGTGATGGAAGGTGAGATGTAGGACCGGGTTGAATCACAAGTCGGGAATGCAGTATCGTC
Organism: Lonicera japonica; assembly: GCA_021464415.1. NCBI lineage: Eukaryota > Viridiplantae > Streptophyta > Magnoliopsida > Dipsacales > Caprifoliaceae > Lonicera > Lonicera japonica. Next base: position 5,854,051 of record CM038467.1, on the reverse strand, counting down.
GGATAGTGCCCCAAATGAAAGAGTCACAACATGGTAGACATTGTCTTTATCGGGCATGCACTCGATCCCGTGCCAACGGCCACGACATACATCAGGTATGTCAGTAGCCCAGTCATTTCCGGTGGCTCTCATGATGTCATAGACCGCTTTTTGTTCGTGGATATCAGTCCGGGCCCCATTTTGACTCATAGAAAACCCGATTTGTGGACCGTCTACTAGGGCTGCGGGCACACCTGAATCCGACATGACCACAGTGAAAGGCATACATGAAGGTATGTAGATGAAAGAAAGTATTAACAGAATTTGGAGCGACGGAAAGAAGGCCATTTTGAGAAAAGAGAAATTGGGCTTGCTACTAGGTTTTTAGAGAACTGAGGCTCCTAAAAAAGGTGAGATAACTAATGGAACTGAGTCAGGTTGTTGAATTTGTTAAGTAAATGAAAGAAAGTTTGGTACATGGACTGAAGGAAGCCAATTATGGGGTCACGGGAGTGAGGGGGATTTGGAATAAATGCACAAGATTTAGAGCATTAATTTGCTTCACGAGAATTGGCACTTTTCTTGGATTTGGGCTCTCGGGCCATTAGTTTGGGTGGTTGGCTGCAATTTGATGTGATGACGTAGTGTTGGTGTGTCCCTGTGAGGGAGTGTATAGGCGGAGTGTTGATTTTCTTGACACAGGTTAAATAATATACGGGTGAAAAATAAATTAAGATATGTGGTGAAATATTTTTATACTTCGTAATTTTTTTCATAATTTTTTTTTTCTTTGATGGTAGATGGAGAAAAAAAATTCACAAAAAATGATAAAAAACGGAGGACATCAACTCACAAAAATAAACATGAGATTGAAAGCACATAATCACATGTCTCAACTTATTCTCCGACTTCTTATCTAAATCAAGTGTTTTTATTTTTCTTTTTCATGTGGTTATCAAACGGAGCCTTATTTGTTTGGAAATGACAGATACTTTAATAATTTTTCTGTCATTAATTTAGAATTTGTTTATTTTTCTTATTATTTATGAATTGAACAATTGCAAATTGCTTAATTCGAGAATTTATAATTTATTAATTTACAATAAAATAATTATAAATAAAATCATTTATACAATCAAACGAAATCTTAATGCATTAACTAATTAAATGAGAAATTATGTTAACGCCAATATATAATAGATTTATATTTTTTTTTATATATTTGTACCCATTAGATTATTTTTTTGGGCAAAATAAAATACGAAATTGCAAGAGTGACAAACTATTGATAGAGTTATACATTTAAGATGCCATGTCTTACTAGGATCAGTTTAATTAAGAATTAACATGATTATTCATGTGTGAAAAAACACAGCCTATACAGATAAAACCCAGTTATTTATAACAAAAAGCATGGTTTAAACACGAAACAAAAACAAAAAAATAAATAATCAATATAACACTATTGTAATAAAACAACGGTAATGTGTATCATGCATGTATCGAGCAATTTTTTATTTTTTTTGTCAAAAACGTAATATGATGTTATAAGGATTCAACACTATGCAAACGACGTAACACATTGCAAAACTTGAATAGCCTTTAACACCGTCAGTAAACGATAATTACTCCTACTCCAATTCTGTTTGTCTTATATTAAAATTTTAGTTTGACTTTTACAATTAATGTTTAAAGATACACCAATTTTAACACAATCAACGGGATCAATTAATTTATTTTTTACTGCATAGTTTATAATATTCACGCTCTTATTTATACATAGTTATATATATTTTTATAAGAGATATAATTAATCTTAGATTCAATATGATACAAGACACCTCTTGGAAAAAAACTTGGGGGAAAAAAGGTAATATATTTTGGTAACTAATAAATATGTCTCTTTTTTTCTTTTTCTTTTTATTTTTGAAGAGGAAAAGAAAAAAAGAGTTAGCTACTGTTTGTATGGGAGACATTGTCGTAGCGAGTGACATATGTATGGGCCGGGATAAGATATACGTAAGGGGCTACTATTGACACACATCTCGCTCTCTAACATTTAATTTATCTCTAACACTCCATAAGTATACTTTATATCTTCATAACACTCCTAACATTCCATATTTAATTTTAAGATTAATTAATACCCATCTAAAAACCACTCCACTCTTTTTTTCTCTTAAATTCAAAAAAACAGATCACACCACTCTCCCCATAAATCTCATCTTCAATCTTCTTCTTCTAGTTTCTTTTAGATATATATGGTCGGGAAGTTGAAGTAATCACACGTATAGACAGACCATTTTGTGCACTAAGTGCAAGTAAAACAACATAAGTGTTGTGGGTATATATAATGCTTAATGGAGAGCTAGTAGGCAAGGGCAAAAATGTATTTCAGTATTTCCCCATGAACATAGTTATGAAATGTTATAGTGTGCTTCTGCCATAGATGAATGTTTACTCGGTTCTCATGTAGTAGGCAAAAGATAAAACATATTTCAGTATTTTCCCATAAATATAGTTATGAAATGTTGTAGTGTGCTTCTGCCATGGATAAAGGTTTACTCTGTTCCTGGGAACTGAGTATTGTTCATCATACTCGGCCGAAAAGAACTGAGTAAAGCGCAAGTCACTCGGTTCTAAAGAACCAAGTGTAATTGTAAAAATGACCTCGGTTCTTTAGGACCGAGTAACCTGTGCTTTATTCAGTTCCTTTCGGCCTAGTATAATGAATAGCACTTGGTTCTTAGGAACCGAGTAAATATTTTTCGTGTTTTGTTTATATATATATTTTTTTCCTTTTGTTTATATCCAATGATTTATTAATGAAAAGAAATGTAAAATAACCACAAAAATATAAGTATCCTATTTCTTTTAGAGAGGAATGATGATTTGGATCGTGATGGGGCGGCAATGATGGTGGTGGAAAGTAATGATGACGATGATGAAGAATAAGAAGTAAAGAGTTTTTAATAATTAATAATTAATTTGAGTTTAAGTGATTTATAGTTATTAAATTATTATTAATTTGAGTTTAATGTTTTAATTATTAATTAAAAATAAAAAAAATGAGATGTGTCAATAAAATAATAAACTTTTTTTTTTAAGAAGTATTAAAAAGTGAATTGGTGTGTCCTATACAGTGGCGTAGCCAGAAATTTTTAGCCGAGGGTGCGCAAATATTTTTTTTATACATATACGAACAAACACAAATTCTAAATTTCTTGTCAACATAAGAATAAAAATAATCCTAAATTGAAACCTTTTCCGTTTCGTGTGCCTGGCCCACGGTGCTTTGGACAACCGGACGGTGTCACCAGTCAAGAAAATCCGGAGAGGAGATCAGTGGCTCAGTGCAGTGGAGACGTGGAGTGAAACGGAAAAAGTTTGATACTTTGAGCACTTGCAAAAATAAGAGAACATGGGAGAAGATAATGGAAAAAGAAAGGGGGAGAGACTCGGATCTCCCTCTTCACTTAAGTGTATTTCAATTCTCCAAATAGACCTCCACTTTTATTTCTTCCAATTATATACTCTCAACTATAAATTTATACATATAAATTCTTATATTATTTAAAAAAAAAACTATATTTTTTTTATTTTATTTTTAAAAAAAAAAATTATCGAAATCTTCGGGAGTGCACCCGCACCCCCTCGCCACAATGTGGCAACGCCACTGGTCCTATATGTATTGGCTTGCGGTAAGATAAATGTATGGCCCGTGATAAGAGGACACGTGGAGAGTTGTAGACAAACATCCACGCTTTTGATTTGGAACTGTTCTAAATTAAGGGTCGGTTTGGTTCGTATAGGCATGCTTCTTTCGTGAGTTAAATTATTATTTTTTATATTTAGTTTAAATGATAATATAAATAAAATATATGTGAATTATTTTATTTTATAAAATTAAAAAATAAATTCTAACAATTTTATAAAGATAAAATTTCAGTTGTCATTATTAAGAACTGAGAAAAGTTATTGTATATATTTAATAATAAAAACAAAAAAAAATAGTTATAACATTTTTTTTCTTTTAAAAAGTATATAAATGAATTTTTTTTTGTCTTAGTACGTAAAACAAATATTTTAGTGTCAAGACGAAATATTAGGATAAAATTTAAAAGAAAATACCTACGCCAATTATCTATATTCCTAATTTTTCATTTATTTAAAAGGAAAAACTTTGAAGAGATACTCCATTTTTAGAATAATGCATTTATAACCAAAAAATTGAACCAAATATCGTAATCTTTATGGAATAGAATGTAGTATTCCAGGAATTGTTTAAAATTCAAACCAAACAAGTCTTAAGAGTTACCTAATTTTATTTTATTTTTGAATATATATTATTTTTCCCTAAATTACATTGATGAGATTTATTATTGTACCGTAAAACTATTAACTTTTTTTTCCTTTTTTTTTACTATTAATGGATCAAATCTTATACTTGTACATTATGAATTTTTTTGATAATAAGATGGAAAATAGTAGAAAAAATAAGGGATAAAAACATGAAAAATTATGAAGTTTAAGTTTACTTATAATGTTGTTATTGATGTTTAAAAACATGCAATCCTTTCATTAAAGTTGTGATTTAGTTACAATATTGCCCTTGTAGTAAACAAATGTTACAAAAAGCTTAGTTGGCGGTCTACATGGCACGCATTTTGACACGGTGGATATTGAATCAGTAACAATCGAGATAAAAAAAAAATTAAACCTTGAAGTTTGACTTCATTTGCAATGTTGCACTTTATGTTCCAATTTTGTCAATCCTTCTTGAAATTGCCATTCCGTTGCAATTTTTCCCCTTGAGCTGAACAGATTTAACATAAAGTTTATAAGGTTATCATATTGCTAACTTTGCAATTGAACTTTTTAAAAAAACATTAAAATATAATAACTTTCAATACAAGAGAAAAACAAAAGATGTGGATCCAAGAGCACCTTCATTTTATTTTATTTTGTATTTGGCATGTTGTTAATTTTGCTTTTCTAGGTTAGTCATTTGTCAATTAAAAAAAAAATTGCAGAATTATCAAACTTTAAAATAATTACATAAAAACTACATATGCCTAAATTCATGTGGTATGTTTAATTATTACTTAATTAATATAATTGCTTATGATTTAGTAGTATTATACTAGAACTAGTAGTATTATATTTTAATATTTTTTAAAAAAGTGCAAGTGCTATGTTAGCTGCCAAATCATCAATATGATGGCCATGTAAACTTTTCGTCATGTCCGTCTAGCTCACGGGGAAGATTGCAATAGAATAGCAAGTTTAAATGAAGGATCGAAAAAATTGGAACATCAAGGGCAACATTGCAGGCGAGGTCAAACTTCAAGGTTTATTTTTTTTATCTCGATTGTTGCTGATTCATTGTCCACCGTGTCAAAACGCATGCCATGTAGACCGTCAACTCAGCTTTCTGTAACCTCTGTTTGCTACATGGTGCTATTGTAACTAAATCGCAACTTTAATGGAAGGATTGCATGTTTTGAAACATCAGGGGCAACATTGCAAGTAAACTCAAACTTTAGGTTTTTCAGGTTTTTATCTCGAAAAATAATGTATTTTTTTGAGAAATTGAAAAATAAGTTAAAGAATGTAGAAATAATAACTTTTTACCTTTTGACTTTTTCTATGAAGACAATTTATCAGAATGATAATTGTTGGTGTAAAAAACTAGAAAGTGTTAGTTTCAATGACACAGTAGAATGAATGGTTTAAATGATTGGGATAGTAGCATAATGAGCTAATGGAGTTAAAGACATATAAAGGAGGTTTGACTCGTATGAAGATATGTATTAGTCATCCTCTTGTTAATAGAGCTAGGAGCTTAGGTTACTTTGTATTATAACGATTGAATTAGTGTTACAAGCTTACACAATTTCTCTACTTATTACATCATCACAGGTTACAATAAGAATCTTTCCAAGCCACCAGAGTTTTAAACTCCCTATATTAGGAGCTCTATTGCGGGCTTTTTAGCTCTGTTTTTCTTGTGATGGACACTTGGATACTCAATTCTCTCTTGGTTCTTCACTGTTTTTTGTTTGATTGCTTAATTACTTGGTTGGTCAGAGAAGTAAATGTTTCTCATAAATATATGATATAGATGAGACGTGTGGAGGGAGTTTTGTGGAGTAGATCCGAGGCTATCCCTTATTGCCACCAACTTTAATGTTACTTCTCTATGTATTTCGGTGCATTAAATGCATTTGGTATGCATTTAATAGATTTAAGGGAGGTTATGAGGCATTGACAGAATTGGTAGGAATCGCCCATGTTGTCTACGCCTTCTCTGACACAATGGTTGGCCAGATAGCTCCAGAGCTCATTGGAAGAGTTCTGGCATTTGAGCTCTGTAACATATTGATTCGAGTATTTGTCTCAGCCTTGCCCTAACATTTCTACAGGCTTAATGTCCACGTGGCGCTGGGTTTCAGACCTCTATGCTTTTCTATCGCACGTCAACATAGATTGCCACATGCCCCTCTTGTCATTGGCTTGGAGATTAAATGAATATTTTACCACATCAGTAGTAGATTTTTTTTTCACAAAATATAAAAGAAGATGCAGCACATTAACTCATAAAAAATGAGCATGTGATGGAGAGCATCTCATCACATTTCTAAACTTTTTTTTTTCATACTCAAATTAATTATTTTTTCTAATTATTTTCTATATTGTTATTAAACGGAATCTATATATTTAATTTTTTATTGTTGGTTGCCTTAAAATTAATATTTTCTTTAAAAGTATATAAAAATTCCAACTGAACTTTTAATATTTAAGGCAACATGAACTTTTGAGTCTCATCTCATCAAAGTGAAGTTTAATTAGGTGCAAGCAAACTTTGACGATGAAGAACAGTTGGAACTAATACGGTACATTACACGTACAATTGTAAATAATAATACATTTTTTCCCTAACATTTAGTTGATAATTTTTTTTATTACAAACATGTGTAGAACACCCGCGACAATTATATTCTATTATCTACTATCTACTAAAGTAAAACTCCCCTTTTTGCTCTATTCTTACGCCAAGTGTCTTCATCTATCTTTAGCCATGTGTATCTCATTAAATAATCAAAGTAGTTACCCAATTTCTTACCTCTTTTCTTCCCCTCCCTTATTTCGTCAATTAATTATTACTTGCAATTTTCTTCTTCCCAAATTAATTGGATGCATCCCTTTATTCTCTCACCTTTCCATTATGTAATTATGTTAATAAAATGGAGGAATTAATAAGAAAATTAATTCCTTTCCATTTACTTTTTTTAATAAGGAGAATTATGTTTACATCTGTTGGCTTATCTTTTTCTTTGTCTCTTTTACTCCCTCTCTTTCATGGACTGATGTTTTCCCAATTATTATATCTTCTATAAATAGCACAACCATCATTTGACAAATTAGATAAAAGAAATTTTATGGATACAAAGATTAAGGATGAACATTGAACAATGATGTTCCCTTTGTAAATTCATACATTCCTTTTTCCTGTTTGGATTAGGGTTCTTTTATGAATATGCACATGGAGCCCTTTTTTTTCTTTACAAAGACATAAAATTTGGAGAATTTATCTATCTTATTATATCTATACATGTATGGATGCATTTTAATTTAATGTTGTGCCACTATATATTAACTTTGTTTACTCATTGCAATGTTTTTTTTCTTTTTGATTATCCTTTAATATATCAAATAAAGATCAAATACTTGGAACTTTTGAGTTACTACATATTTAGATCCTCAGCATTGTGTCATTAACAAGTGATACTTTTTATTTTAATTTATTTAAGATTAAATACACACACACATATATACATATCTATGTACTAATTGTATAATATATATAATGCCAAAATATAGCCTTATAAAATAATTTTTTTTCTTTATATATCAATTTTTGAATATGATATTTACAATAATTAAGATTAAGCAATGAATTAGGTCTATCATCGAAGATGATCAAATTTTCCCAATCCTTTGGTAATTCCTTCAAGCCTTTGCCCTATCTCCCATTTTAAATGTTTTGTTTTTTCATAATAAGAAGAATATTTTGTCATATATGATATTGAATATTCTATAAAAAAATATTACTCTCAAAATTTTAAAATTCTCAAACTATTAAGCATATAGCTATAATATTTCAGATATTATAAACCATTCTTATCTTTCAAAAAGAAATTAAATGACAATTTTTTAGTAAATGGGAATTTGAAATAGTTTGTGCATCCACGGGATTGTATCTAGTTATATATAGTATTATGAATGAAGTAGTAACATTAATTATTTTTCTTACATTTTTAATTGTAGTAACATTAATTAATCATTAATTACTTTGTATATAATCTTAATGCTTAATAAATTATTATATATAGTATTATGGATGAAGTAGTAATATTAATTATTTGTTAATTATCTTTCTTACATTTTTAATTTTAGTAATATTAATCAATCATTAATTACTTTTAATATAATCTTAATGCATTATAAAATAATAATAATAATTTTGTTTTAATTTACAGTTTAGTATTATGGAGGAAGTAGCATCATTTAACATACTTTTTTTAGAATGGCTTAGAATTAATAGCCTTATTTTCAATTATATTCATGAAATTAATTAAATTGAAATTAATGTCTTCTTGAAAATAACAAAGTAAAAGTTGCAAAATTAATTAGAAACGAGGCAATATATATTTTATTCTCCGTAAGCAACATATTTAAGTGAATTATTTGGTAAATCGATAAGACAAACGCTACTGAAATTGAAAGTTTGTTTTAATAATATGAATATGTAACTTATATAATAGTAATGTCCGTATAGATTAAGAATCAAAGGAAATGAAATAGATTTTATGCTAGTATTCAATTTGTTGTGTATAATATAATTATTCACACATCGTTAAAAAAAAATACATTAAATGCATGTGCATTACACAGGTTGCTAACTAGTTATTATATATGTAATACATACTAATTAGTACTCCTCCTAAATTAATTAATCAATTAAACTCTTCTTTATTTATTCAGTTGTTTTGTTTCTCATTTTAATTATACAGTCTTTCTCTTCGTAATGGTTATCTTTAGGTTTTTTGATTTCTCCATCTCATTTAACTCCACATGATTTTTTTTTTCGTTTTTAAATTGCTTCATTCACTATTTTCCATAATTTATCTATCAAACTATATAGTAGTATGTGAAAAAGCATTTTATTTTAGTTGCTCTTAACATTTTCTCTCATTGATAGTTATAAGTTTGTACTATTTTTTTAGCTGATACAACATAATAAAACAAAAAATATATATACAAATAATTTTAAATTGACCGTTAAAAAAAATAAATTTTGTTATACGCCGATATATTGCAATTTTGTTATACGCCGGGGAATCGGACGGGTGGCTAACTAGTGTTATAGTATAATAACACCTTAGCTGTATATATTAAATACTATTATTTATCTCATATTTGAATTTTGTTGTCGAAATTTATATTAATTAGTATTGGCAATAAAGTAAAAAAAATGATTCCTGAGGTCAATAATATTATAGAAACTGTATTGCGTATTCCGAACATAGTGTTGACATACTCTACTTTTGTCCCATTTTTTACACAAATTAATCTGGCTTAGATGAAAAATATAAAACCATTAAAATGTAAACCATAATTTGGTTGGTGTTGTATCAATTTTGTATATGTACAAAATTAAGAAATAAGTTCCATTTAGTAGAAAAATGAAAAATAATAAGAAAAATAAGTGATTTGCTTGAAAAGTTGAAAAATAAGTTGACGCGTGTAGTGAGATAAACTCTTAAGCTACATTTGATAACATGGAAAATGATAAAAAAAAAAAAAAACACACATGATTTTTATAAGAAGTTGAAAAATAAGTTGATGTATGTAATGAGATGTTCTTCATCTCATGTTCATTTTTATGAGTAGATATCATCAATCCTTCATTATTTTTTGTGAATTTTTTTTCTTCATCAACCAACAAATAAAAGTTTTCAATTGGAAAAGTCACATAATAAGAAAACATCTCACCACATGTCTCAACTTATTTTTCAACTTTTCGTAAAAGTTAACTATTTTTTTATATGTTATTATCAAACGGACTCTTATATTTTGGCTTTTTTCATAGAATTTTTTTTTGTCAAGAGCAAGGAGGAAAAAATTTCACAAAAAATAAAGAAAGATGTAAAGCATATACTCATAAATACAAGAATGAAATTGAGATAATCTCACCACATACCTAAACTTATTTTTTAACTTTTCACACAAATTAATTATTTTCTATTTATTTTTCTATATTAATATCAAAGAGAACGTAACGGTATTTAATTTTGCCTCCACAAAAGAGAAGATATAAAAGATCGATTTGAGATTCACAACTTCAAACGGATCAATAGTTCCATTGATTTAAACATGAAACGACTAACTACTACAATGTTTTTTTTTTTGTGTCTACGGTCTATATCAAATGAGAGGGGGGACGAAGAACGAGGCTTAAAAAAACAAGAAAAATAACGAGACTTAAAAGAAAAATTCTAAACGGTTATTAACCATCGACTTGAAATTGAAGGAAACTAAAAAAAAGAAAAAGAAAAAAAGAGAGGCAATTAATGGGATTAAACCACATTTACTCCGTTTTATTTAACTCTCAACGGCGCGCTCATATTACATAAGACAAGGACTGTGCTTGTAATATACAATGATAGATTTATGTTACACAAATTATCATTCTAAACTAAAACCTTATATCAAACTAATCAATGGCTTGAAAACAAGTTCTAGATGGAATTGTATATAAACTGCGCGAATGTGAAAACTACATAGCAATAAAAGATGGGGGTTGTGTGATTATATACTCATGTTAGCACAAATAACCGCATCACATGTATATAAGAATGTCGAGCTAGCTATGAAAAAGATAATGAGAAATCTCCTCGAAATAAGTAAACAACCAAATAAATCCCCTAGTCACAATCCCATGTAGTGTTTTAGTAGGAGATAAAAGGTTTCCTCCATTGTTTTGGCCAAAGCATTTGCAATTAGATCTCTAGTGATGCGTGCTTTTATATGAGATCAATGATTTAAACCAAATCATTCTCAATAATTTATTGTGTTAGGTGTGATGATGGCAAGTGTTATTTCATCTTAATTAATTTACAATTAACCCTTTCAACCAATGGGGTGTTGTGCTCATATGAACATGAGTTAAATTCATGTTATCAACTGGGCCTATTGGTCCGTAGACATAATAACAATATTATTCTTAATTTAAATATCATTGAGTTATAGATGTGAGATTTTTATTTTAAAAGATATCGTTATTATGTGGTGACACTATTCTATTTATCAACCCTTATTGAGCTGTACAATTTTTTTTATATGGGATAAATTGTTTGAACCAACCATTTTTAATAATTTTCACCTTAGATCAAATTAATCACATTTTACTCCACCTTAGACTAACACGATCCACCTTGGTTTTACCTTAGAATGTGATTGGCAATCTCAACAAGGCTTATTCATTGAAAATAGACCTTGCAAGGGTGGGTTTGTGTTAGGCTGAAAAATGTACGATGTTTTAATTAATTACAAATTTACTTTTATAATTCCTATCATATTCATTAAAGCTAGACCCTGTAATACAGTGGTTTGTGTCAGGTTGAATATGAGTCATTTTTGTCAAAAGCAAACGCATGTCAATAAGTTATTAGGCGATATTTTTTACATTTGCATATGACTTGGTTTGTTATCCGGTGACATGACATGAACCGATTATACCTATTAAGTAGAATTTTATAAAATATCTTTTAAACAAGAAAATGTCAAAAACAATTTTCACTAGGAATATGATGAATGAGAAAGTAAAATTACTAAAAAAAGTAGGGATAATTATTCATAAATCCTAAAATAGATATAAACTCTAACGTGATTTAATAAACTATTATTCTATTAAATGTTGATTTTTTTTTTGATTTTAATAGGTTTAAAGGGTCATTTGAATTTGTTTCAGGATAAATTTTAATCGATTCTGTATAATTTCGTGACAAACGGGTGAAATCGCGAATTTATTAAAGATTCACCCATTTAACTTATAACTTGTTATCTATTTGGGTAATTCTGTCATGTTTAAATTAAGGATTATTTTAAATTTGCTTGAAACTTTTCTTTATTTAAATTAAATTTTTTAAGTTTTGTGAAACAGTTGCATTAAATTAGAAAGCATATTCATATTGCATAAATACCAACCATCTCAATTGATTTAAATCTTTGAACTAAATACTTTGCTATTGTGTTTCTTCCGTGCATAGTTGCACCTGAATTTACACGGACATCCATTTTTGGAATTGTTGATTTAATTTAGAAACCTCTTATTTATAAAAACTGGCCAACCGGATTAACTTAAAAAAAATAAAATTGTCAAATCAAACCCATTCACAAGCAATAACGTTGGAAAGGTACGGACGAAACGCATTTGTCTTTTTGCCCAAACGGAAAGTCGTGCTCGTGAGTCACCTCATCACCTATTTATTTATTTATACTAAAAATGAAAATTAACACCTTTCCTTACTTGCTCTCGAAGCACGCGATTCTTGTCGGTGATAAGTCCATTTTAAAGTTAATGATAAGCAGATTTACGTATCACTTGGAAGCCTACATCATTATAAGTACGTGGAATTATCCCCTTCGCTATTTAATATGAACCGTTTAGTACAATGATAGCGGCATCAGGCCCACTCGCACCGAAGCATCTCCACGAAGCTAAAGCGCGTGGGGATTCCTACACGAGGGTTCAGTTCAATACGTGATCCCACGCTCTTGATAGCGCGTTTACACTGTTTCCCCATTCGCTATTGCATTTAATTTTGGCTTGAAAGCCCCCTTTTATCATTTGTTCCACTGTTTCTCTCTCTCTCTCTACATGAAAAGAAAGACAGAGTGAGAGACAAAGCTAGGAAAAGAAATCGCTATAAAACAACCCCCTCCCCAAACCCCCTCCTTCGGCGTTGTTCGTATCTTTCGCAAATTTCTCTCCCTTTCTCCGATCTCTCTCTACTCTTCTGTTTACTAATTTTATCAGTCAATTCAAGAAAAAAGGTACACAATCAAATAGCTCTTCTCTCTTCAATTTTGTTATGTATACATACGCGCTTTTGTTTGATTTAATTTTGGTGGTTTCTATCTCAGTTTTTGTTCGATTGGATATAGAAACCCTAATTTGATCTGATTTTCTTCGTTCTCAAATTATTTTGTCTCTAAAATTTCTGTAATTTATAGGTAGGTTTTAGACTGTTCTGAACTCGATTAGGCGGAGATGTCTTCCCTGAGCAGAGAGCTCGTGTTTTTGATACTTCAGTTCTTAGACGAAGAGAAATTCAAAGAAACAGTTCATAGGTGAGAGTTTAGGTTGTGTTACTCTCTTTCAACCTGTTTGAATTTTGATATTTTTTTTTTTGGAGAGTGTTGGTTTTCTGCTAGTTTTGTTCAATCTGCTCTGAGATTTGGCTTTTATGGTGAGTTTTGTTCTTGATTTTGTGTTTTTTTGTGAATAAAGGTTAGAGAAGGAGTCTGGGTTTTTCTTTAATCTGAGGTATTTTGAAGAGGCTGTGACTAATGGTGAATGGGATGATGTGGAGAAATATTTGTCTGGCTTCACGAAGGTTGATGATAATCGCTACTCTATGAAAATTTTCTTCGAGATTCGGAAGCAGAAATATCTTGAAGCTCTGGACAAGTAAGGTGGCTCGATTTGATCCTTTAATTTGATGCATGCAGGTGGATCCTCTTGATTTTGGATATCTAATTGCTCTGGTGTGTTTTTGTTTTTTCGCTTTACAATTTTGCTGCAGACGCGATCATGCCAGGGCCGTAGAAATTCTTACAAAGGACTTGAAAGTGTTCTCCACCTTTAATGAAGACCTCTTTAAGGAAATTACACTCCTTCTCACATTGGGAAATTTTAGGTATAATGACTTTTATGGTGAATTGTTTAGGAGGATGATGATTACTGTTGTGATTTTGATTATATGATGTGTAACATCGAGTTCTACGGCTAAGGCCAGGGTCAGTTTCCTAAAGGGGCAAAACTAGGTAAATAACGGGAGAAATTTTATACTAATCTTCTCCATGAAAACTGAAGTGACAAGCTTAATTAATATATATTGGTACAGACACACACGGATACACGCACACACGTATATATGCACACACGTAAATAAGATTCACAATCTGAGTACCAATGCTTATTTTTTGTCAATAAAGGAAAAAAGAAGAGAGAAGGGTGCAGATTGCGCCCCTTTTACAAATGGATGGTGCCCCTCCCCCTGATGTAAAGTTTTGGGTGCACTTAATTTGTTTGAGTAAATGTAGAATTGAAATATTTTGTGTTCTTCTACTTGGAAAAAAGTTCCGTGGAAGACAAAAGGTTAAAGGGGATGTAGTTTTCGGATTCCCTGAAAGGGGAATTCAGGTTAATGCACCATGGAAATTGATTCATTGGAAAGTTAATGCAATCAAACATTACTGGAGATGAAGTATGAAGGAATTTTGGGCATTTCCATGTAAAAGACGTGCAATCAAACAACATACACCTGGAGGATTGATATATTAATAATCGAAGAAAAAGAAGGGGAGAGCCGTAAATGTTGTCACTTGGAACATGGGACAGAAATTGCTGTGGCATTTGGAGCTAGACAGGGAGATGCTGTGGGGCTCATTTTTTGTTCTATGGGCAATAAATCTAATACAGGTTTCAAATTCGATCTTAATGTAGAAGTTGGATATAAAAGAGCAGAACTTATGGTGAAGATTGGGTGTTCTGTATTACCAATTTTCTGTTTCTTTGGTGTTTAATAGAACAATTACTATTTCAGGGAGAATGAACAGCTATCTAAGTATGGAGATACTAAGTCAGCCAGGGCTATAATGCTTAGTGAGCTCAAAAAATTGATCGAGGCAAATCCTTTAATCCGTGACAAGCTTCAATTTCCCAGCTTAAAGAACTCAAGGCTACGGACACTAATCAATCAGAGGTAATTCAAGCAAGATCTGGTTTTTACTTTTGTAACTACTGATTTCTTGCTGCAACTAAGTTTGTCTTGTCACCTTTCATTTTTGGGTTTACAGCTTAAATTGGCAACACCAGCTTTGCAAGAATCCGAAGCCTAACCCTGACATAAAAACCCTCTTTGTGGACCATAGTTGTGGGCAGCAGCAGCAACCAAACGGTGCACGGGCTCCATCCCCTGTCACTAATCAGCTTATGGGTGCCATGCCTAAAGTTGGTGGTTTCCCACCACTAGGTGCTCATGGTGTTAGTGTAAGCCCCAAAGAAATCATGATTCTTGAGCAGGGATTTGGTTTTAGGCATCTGATCTTATTTATTATCATGCCTTTTTTTAGCCATTCCAGCCTGCTCCAGGTCCAGCACCAGGACCGGCATCTCTTACGGCCTCACTTGGAGGATGGATGGCTAACCCATCATCGGTGCCACATCAGGCCATTTCTGGAGGTCCTTTAGGCTTGAGTGCTTCTAATAATGCTGGTAACTCTGCTAATATGTTAACACAAGTCTTATGTATTACATATTGCCTACCTACTTTATGTTTATGTTTTCACTAAATAAATGTGGACCATGAGTTGCATCACGTGCTTTTAAAAGATTTGTTTTATACATGAACCAAACAAGAGGAAGGAGAAAAAGAAACCTAATGAGTATAGAATATATGTTCCAGCCTTGCTCCCATATCTTCACATGATACAAAACAAATGTATTTATACTTTTTAATGTATAATTCCAGCCTCTTTTTCTAGTTAAGCCTGACTATTCTTTTTTCTATCTATATGTCATGATAGCATCTATGCTAAAGCGTCCTAGGACCCCTCCTTCTAACAATCCGGCAATGGACTATCAAACTGCAGATTCTGAACATGTGATGAAGAGAACAAGACCTTTTGGGATATCAGAGGAGGTGCACACCATTTCAACCTGTTCCGCTTTTATCACTGGATCCGGATCATTTAAAAATTTACGATACTCAAGCTTCAATATATTTCCTTTGTTCAGTATTTTTGGACTTTGTTTTGATCTTTGGTTGTTTTGTTACTCGCGTTTATCCATAATTGATTATGGTTTACTTGGTTTTGCAATTTGCTGGTGGATATCTAACTCTTCATTTTTGTTTATTTTTACAATTTTTTTAGTCTTTGCTAGGAGATGTTCCCCTCCGATTTTATAACTATTGGCCTATAGCTAGTTTGACCTTCTTTGACATTGACTGCAGGCCAATGATCTCTCTGTCAATGTATTGCCAGTTACATATCCTGGACCAAGCCATGGACATTCCTTATTTTCTTCTGATGATTTGCCCAAAACAGTTATTGCAAATCTGAATCAGGGTTCTGCTGTCAAGAGCATGGATTTCCATCCGGTGCAACAGACTCTGCTTGTTGGTTAGCTCTCATTTTCATCCTGTATATATTGTAATATATTTTTCTGCATGGATTTAATTTTTTTTTCTAATATTATTTCCGCTCCTCATCTTAGTTGGAACAAACATTGGCGATATTGCGGTGTGGGAGGTTGGTACCAGGGAGAGGGTTGTTTTTAGAAATTTCAAGGTTTGGGACCTTGGAGTTTGTTCTATGACTTTGCAGGTATACGCTGTATAAGTTTTGATTGCTTCTTATAATGATCACCAAACACGACGCTGATTTTCACTTTATTATGTACAGGCATCTTTGGCTAATGAATATACTGCATCAGTGAACCGCGTGATGTGGAGTCCCGATGGCACACTGTTTGGTATGCATGGATTAACTTTGTCTTTGCATTTAAATCTCCTGTTTTGAAATTGAGGAAATAAGGTGTTGTCTAACTTTTCATGGTAGGATATAAAATTAAATTACGATGTAAAGAAATAGTGAGGTTCTGGTTTCATCATGATTACTCTAACCCCTTGTTCACAGGTGTGGCTTACTCCAAGCACATTGTGCACATATATTCATATCACGGGGGTGATGATTTACGGAACCATCTAGAGGTTTTGATTTGAACTCCATAACCAGCTGTTATTGTTTACAATTATGATCACTTTCATATTGCCTTTCATATAAAAATAATGAAGATGACAACTGAATTTCTTTCATGAATACCTACAGATTGATGCTCATGTTGGTAATGTTAGTGACCTTGCTTTCTCTCACCCAAACAAGCAGCTATGCGTTATAACTTGTGGAGAGGACAAGGCTATTAAGGTTTGGTTTGTTTGGCGTTTACATCTGAGGGAGTGGTGAGGCTATGGAATACAATCACAAATGTTAATGTTTCTGCAGGTATGGGATGCTGCCACCG
This sequence comes from Lonicera japonica, assembly GCA_021464415.1. Classification (NCBI taxonomy): domain Eukaryota; kingdom Viridiplantae; phylum Streptophyta; class Magnoliopsida; order Dipsacales; family Caprifoliaceae; genus Lonicera; species Lonicera japonica. Next base: position 5,836,695 of record CM038467.1, on the reverse strand, counting down.
GTTCCAAGCAGTACGCTTTTGAGGGTCACGAGGCACCAGTTTATTCTGTGTGCCCACATTTTAAGGAAAACATTCAGGTATTTGTTTGTTAAAGGCTCTTATTGATATCTAATTATTAGCAAATTTGTGATGGTAAGTAGAACTGTATAAGTACTTCCAACGGTTGTATCTTGCTATCTATACTCATCTGCAATTTTGAAAAATTAGGCATAATTTAAAAAATGTTTTGTCTTAAATGAAGTCCTTACTGCTCCTTTGTTTGTCTTGTAATTTTTTTTTGTAATCTGACTAAAGATTTTATTCCTGTATCAGTTCATCTTTTCAACAGCTGTTGACGGGAAGATAAAGGCATGGTTATATGATAATATGGGTTCGAGAGTTGATTATGATGCACCGGGTCATTCTTGTACCACAATGGCATATAGTGCTGATGGGACAAGGTATTATACATTGTCAACTTTTTATCCAGATTTCTTCTTCTCTTCTTCTTATCCACATTGACAACTTTATATATATATATATATATTTTTTTTCCCTATTGACAAACTTGTAGGCTGTTTTCATGCGGAACAAGTAAGGAGGGAGAATCATACATTGTGGAATGGAATGAAAGTGAAGGTGCTGTCAAGCGAACATACCATGGACTTGGGAAGCGGTCTATGGGAGTTGTGCAGTTCGATACAACTAAGAACCGATTCTTGGCCGCTGGTGATGAGTTTGTAGTCAAATTCTGGGATATGGATAATGTTAATCTCTTGACGAGTACTGATGCAGAGGGTGGATTACCAGTAATAGCTACTTTTCTTTCTCTTTTTATGGAATTGCCATATATTTGGAAAAATGTCAGTTTTATGATATGACATTTGGTGTGTGAAAATTTTCTTTCAGGCTTCACCTTGCATTCGGTTTAGTAAGGAAGGTATACTCTTGGCCGGTATCAACAAGCGAGAATGGTGTTAAAATACTTGGGAATGCAGAAGGTATTCGGCTTATACGCTCCATTGAAAGTCGTGTACTCGATGCTGCTAGAGCTGCTTCTGGGAATATTACAAAGGTAAATTGATCTAGAGATCATATTTAAATGACTAATGTGGACATGCTTTTCACTTGATTTATTCATTTGCAGGTCCCGATGATTGGCACATATGGTGTCTCTAGTTCAGCTGCTGGAACAAGTATTGGTGTCGCAAATAGAAGCTCACCAGCTGCAGCTATGGTTCCAGTGGTAAGCACGTATATGCATGGTGCTTCTTTGTTTTAAAGCAGATAACCTTAGATTAGAAAGTTTTTTGTTATTGTTGTGTGCTTTTGTTGTAAATAATAGAATTATTTATGTGGAAGTTGCTATAACTTGTTTGTCGACTGATTGGTTCTTTGACTGTTCTGTAGAATGGGGATGGTCGAAGTGTACCGGATGTGAAACCTAGGATTATAGATGAGGTGGATAAGTCTAAAATTTGGAAGCTGACTGAAATCAACGAACCATCTCAACTTCGATCTCTGAGACTTCCTGATAGCTTATCGTCAGTTAGGGTACGTATCCGCGAGCATGTAGACGGTGGACCTCATATTTCCCCCCTTTAATAGATATGTTCAGTGGGAGACTTTATTTCATACGATTCAAATTGTCACGTATCATTTCAAACTCTCACAAAGTTCTTTCTACGATATTGAAATTGTTCACAAAGATGTGTCGGTGATAACTGAAGCGGGGATTTCTTGTTGTTTCAATGTTAATTCTTCTGATAATTTTCATTGTCCATTTCAGATTATTAGGTTGATTTACACAAATTCAGGAGGTGCCATATTGGCATTAGCATACAATGCCCAACACAAACTCTGGAAATGGCAGAGAAATGAGCGTAACTTGACAGGAAAAGTAATTATTTTATGTTTCTTCTAATGCTCTTTTCTTTTCTTTTCTTTTTTTTGGGTTTGACTATGAGCTTTCATGTACTAATGCTTTGCCACTTGTAGGCGTGTACTAGTGTGCCGCCACAATTATGGCAACCTTCTAGCGGGATATTAATGACCAACGATATAAGTGAGACAAACCTTGAAGATGCTGTTCCATGCTTTGCACTTTCAAAGAATGATTCTTATGTTATGTCAGCATCGGGAGGAAAAATTTCCTTATTCAATATGATGACATTCAAGGTACTAGTATTCATGCAGCATGCTCCAAATAATTTTGGGTCTATCATAGCTTGGAATACAAATTTTCTATTCTATTGGTGGGTGCAATATACATGCCCACGCTTGCACACACAGTGGCGTGCATATGTACATGGCCAGTGACTTCTTGTACCCTCGTGCAGACTATGACAACATTTATGCCACCCCCACCTGCTGCAACATTTCTTGCATTCCATCCGCAGGACAATAACATTATTGCCATTGGGATGGAGGATTCTTCAATACAAATCTACAATGTTCGGATTGACGAGGTCTTTACCTATACCAGCTAGATATTGCGGTTTAGATATTTTGACGAGTACATCATAATTCTGACTTGTGCTTGTTTACTTTGGATTCGTGCAGGTGAAAAGCAAGCTCAAGGGTCATCAGAAGCGAGTAACTGGCCTCGCTTTCTCTAATGTTCTAAATATTCTTGTTTCGTCCGGAGCTGATGCTCAGGTATGTCGTGTGTGATACTGTGATATGTGAAAGACAAAAACTGAAACGCTTCCCCCTCTCTCAAACTATAACTGCTTGTTTGGTTCGAGTTTTGGGTCATTCCTCAAATCTTGAAATATGGTAATTCACACTAGAACTCTTTTATAATTCATGTCAAGAGGTTGAATCATAAGTTGATGAAGCTCAAACTTTCAATGTGAAATTTACCATTTTGGGTTCTAGGGAAGAACAAAAACTCAAACCAAATGAGCACTAAATGTATCGTCATTACCTACGTGATTATATATGTACGTATATTTATGCGAAAAAAGCATTTGCCATTCTTTTGTTTTTCAGCTTTGTGTTTGGAGTACAGATGGATGGGAAAAACAGGCTAGTAAATTCCTTCCAATTCCTTCTGGACGAGCAACAACTCCTCTGGGGCAGACACATGTTCACTTTCACCAAGATCAGAAGCATGTATTGGTTGTCCATGAAACCCAGATAGCCATATACCAGGCACCAAGGCTAGAATGTACTATGCAGGTGCTTTTAGGAATCCCTTCTACTCATCGTTATCTTTGCTTTAGTAATTTGTTAGTTTGATACGCTACGAGTATTTTATAGTTAGTACTTGATATAATTAAGTTAATTTTAGAAAATGTGTATTTTGGTACAGTGGGTTCCCCGAGAATCAAGTGGAGCAATTACAGATGCTACATATTCATGTGATAGCCAGTCAATTTACGCAAGCTTTGAGGATGGTAGTTTGAGTGTCCTCACTGCTACAACTCTCAGACTGAGGTGTCGTATTAGCCCCGCTGCTTATCTACCTTCTAATCCGAGGTACATTTACTTCTCTTATCAACTATGAAGCACGGACGCACTCTTGGAGGCCGCGTGTCGGGCCCGACACTTGTCGGACACTCCAACACTCTCCGATACTCTCTTGAACACTTGAATTTAATTATAGTCTCTAATACTTGATAATTGATTTAGATGGCTACTACTCCTAGTGTTGCTTTATTGCAATATCAACTAAGGATGAGACAACTAAGCCACTTTCTATATTCCCCCTTTGTTTTCTATCATTTTATGAAACAATTTAGTCTATGTATGCTTTTTAATACTTTAATTATGAAACAATTTAGTGATCATGTTTTGAATATTTGGGTTATTAATGCAATCTAGTTTCATTTTATTGAATTATTAAATATTTACAATGTTTATTGCATAATTAATTAATTAATTAAGAACGTGTCCCCCCCACGTGCCTTCTCCTACATTTTGGAAAAATTGCGTGTCGCGTCGAAACACATGTCGCGTGTCGAGTCTATGCTTCATAGCTTATCAAGGACTAACTAACAAAGAAATTAAGACAAGCATGTTCTAATTATCTTATGATACTATCTTGACAGCTCAAGGGTTTATCCACATGTTATTGCTGCTCACCCTATAGAACCAAATCAGTTTGCATTGGGACTTACTGACGGCGGTGTTCACATTCTTGAGCCCACAGAATCAGAGGGAAAGTGGGGTACAGTGCCACCAAATGAGAATGGTGCAGGGCCAAGCATCAACACCGTTGCAACTGGTTCAGATCAACCGCCAAGGTAAAAGTAGTCAATCTATGAATATATACCTCAGAAACGTTGCCAATGTTATTTAGGAGGGAGCTTTAGTAACCTTAGGTATCGTAGCTTTTATAGGATACATAGCTATGTGACTCTATCAGAGTCCTTCCGTACATAAAATGATGCCATAAAAAAGGACGAGACTGTTTGATGCAAATGACGAGGGGACTGTCGGCGGGAAGAGTGGGCTTTGGAGCCAAATCTAAGAAATTTGCTTCTCGCGCATAATCTGTCAATGAGACTGAATAATGCATCTTTTAGGACTTTTTGCAATAGATCTGATGTACTTTGAAGTTTGAATATAATCTGAATTTTACCCTTCTGTCATTGGAGTGTCATGGTTCTCTGTCTCCCTCTCTCTCTAGATTTCTCACATGCGCAGACAAACATGATCCTTTTGACCATGGGGTACTAGAAATCAGGATGCATAAATATTACACCAGCCCAACTGTTCTGTGTGCTTCATTTGCTAATTCCCTCTCTGATTCAGGGTTATTTTGGGGATCTGACCTGATGGTTGCCATGTTATTTGTAACCTTATTCCCTTTTTTTTCCCATCAAATCTAAATTTACCAAGGAGAGAAATGCTCCTCCAACCGGTTTAATTTACCGCATGAAAGTACCGGCTGAGTGGGCTGGTTGTTATCTTTATGAGCAATGTTACACTTACTTACAAATCTTACCGCCTATTTTTACCGGATGCATTAAATGGGTTGTATATTTACAAAATACAATAAAAGTACAACTCATGTAATGCAGCCGGTAAAGAATATGTGGTAAGATTTATAAGTAAGAATAGCATTTTCCTATGTTTATATGCTAATTGCTTAAAGGACCTTGAAATTAAGCCTGTTTTCCAATCCTCCCCTTGAAAGTTTTAATTCTGCAAATTAAACCTTAGCTAGTTTATAAAAGCTAACACCTTAGCTGTTAAATTTTTTTTACAAAAGCCTAAAAATAAAATAAAGTGTCTTTGTCGTGTTAAAATTGGTTCCACAACAAAAAAATAATAAATAAAAAATTCGGAAATACTTTTATCAATTGCTTGTTTCTATGCAAAATCATTCCAACTAATGTGTTTAAGAAACTCGAATGCCTTCCCATATTTTATTTATTTATTTTGTTATAGAGGTCCTTTATGCCAACTTGAAATCTGAAAGGATTATGTATCACTACATTTTTTTTTAAAAAAGAAAAGAAAAGAAAATTGTACAATCTAATATAAAACACTAATTTCAATTCATTAACAATTAGGAATACAACTTATTTTTTATAACGTGATTTAGTACATTTAATTATGTTCCAAAAAATAAATGACTATCAATTCGAGACGAAGATGGTATATAATAAGAGGCAAACTTCAAGGTGAATGCTTAATACTCCATTAATGATTGATGTTAAAAAGTAGAGGCGAGTAGAGGATATTTCTGTCCAAGGCTGGAGTATGTAACAAGACTGTGAGCACTTACAGTATTTATTATAAATTGCCCACCAAGAAAGAGATTTTGTGTTAGGATTCGAACCTAAGCTTTGCGGTGATTAGGGCCCGTTTGGTTGCGTAAATTACTTAATTTTAGAATTTGTTAATTTTCGATTGAAGAATTGTTAATTTGCTCATTTATGAATAATTCAATTCTAATTCAAGTAGTGTTTGAAAAACTTAAACGAGAAATTTCGATTGTTAGAATAAAAATATATTATCTATTGTCTCTAGATGCATCAACATCACGCGTAGAAACTAAATCTTCTAAAAAAAAGAGTTTGAATGAATTATCTAATTCTAGAATTAGGTAATTTCAAGTTTTTTTTGAAATAACTTAATTTGAGTTTTTGTGAATCAATTTGAATTATTATATTTACGATTGTATAATTTACACAACCAAACACTAATAAATGAAAATTTTATAAATTACTTAATTGTAAATTATCTAATTCGCAATTTTAAGGACATCCAAACAGGGCCTAAGAAAATTCATTTCAACATCTCCTTTATATTTAAAGGACAAGAATACACTTGCTAAATATTACGTATTTTCAACATTTATAGTCAAATAAATTTAAATTTATTTAGATGAAAAAAACACAATTTTCAATGATTTTTTTAGCAGTACCATGCATTATGGTTTCAGTATTTCGTAAGGGTAATAATTTAGAAAAAAACAATTTTTTTCACTTTAATTTTTGAAAAATATTTATTTTAATAAAATAAATAATTAGTTGATAATTATTTTTACTATGTAGAGATACATCATCTTAAATTTATAGGGGAGGTACAGTCAATCTATACTATTATTTTAGCATTTTAAGTTGACGGATTGTGAAGATAAATTTTTATTTTATTTTAATCATCAAAAGGACTGTAGAACTTTTATCAAAATTAATTTTTATTCTTTAATTAATGTCATTGATTGAAATTTCCATGCACGACGTGGTAGCCTTAAAGCCTAAATTATTATTATTATTATTATTTTGAGTACAAGAGATTATGCATACACTTAGTCCTCGTTTGATTTAGGTAATAAAAGGTGTGATATGATTATTAATATAATTTTTTTATAATACATTATTTGATTCGCACAAATGTGCTGGGATTACTAATACCAGTACTAACTTAATACCACTATTTGTGGTATAATTTAATACTAGGAGGAGGTGGTATAATTTAATACCACCTTGTTTATCCAGGATTAAGAAAAATGAATTATATATTTTCAAAAATGTCATTACTACTATAATATTTTCAAAAATGCCACTACTACTATATTATTATTATTTTATTTTTTTGATTTTTTTTGTTAGTCCAAAATATAATCCCGTATACGAGTTAAAAAATCAAACATGATATTAACATCAACATGAGATATCCTAGTATTAATACTGCATTAATCAAACATGGTATTGTTATTAAATCAATATTAGGATTAATAGTCCAGTACTATTAATACTGGTATTATTAATCTCATTAATCTTAATATTTAAATTAAACGAGGTATTAGTGTTTTGAGTCTGGGGAGAGGACGAAGGGAGTTGGGAGCCGTCAGGATTTGCCATGTAAGCCGGTAAACACAATTGGTAAAAAGTGTTGTGCCATCTAGCACTAATCTTTCTCCTTAGGAGGACAAGGAGTAATTTGACGGGCCAAAAAATCGTTACCTAATGTATATATTAAATAAATATATACAATTGAAGTAACGTTTATTTTGTCTAATGTATGGATTTTTATCCAATTTATTTTGGGTGGTTTTATTTTTATCTACGATATCTTGCAGTTAATCCACGTTATTAAGTTAATCAACGTTACCTACTAAATTAAGGGTGATTTTGTTTCTATCCACCAAATCTTGCAGTTAATCCACCCTTAAATTATGAAAATTTTAAAGAGGCAATTAGGCATAAGGGTTCATTTAATAATAATATAATTACAAAGGACACTTAAAAATTAGCCATGTAAATTAAGGACACTATACAAAAAAGACACAAATACTCCTTCTTTATAATATCATCTCATTATGACACTAACAGCAACCACAAGGTGCTAAATGCATTTAGCACCTTCTAGTCAGCAACCAGAAGGTGCTAAATGCATTTAGCACCCCTGGACATCAACTAGAAGGTGCTAAATGCATTTAGCACCCACTGGACAGCAACTAGAAAGTGCAACCAGAAGGTGCTAAATGCATTTAGCACCCCTGGACAGCAACCAGAAGGTGATAAATGCATTTAACACCTCCTAGATAACAACCAGAAAGTGCAATCAGAAGATGCTAAATGCATTTAGCACCACTGGACAGCAACCAGAAGGTGTTAAATGCATTTAGCACCCCTTAGACTGCAGCCAGAAGGTGCTAAATGCATTTAGCACCCCCTAGACAGCAGCCAGAAGGTTCTAAATGCATTTAGCACCCCCTGGACAGCACTACAACCAGAAGGTGCTAAATGCATTTAGCACCACTTGGACAACAACCAGAAGGTGCTAAATGCGTTTAGCACCTTCTGAACAATAACTAGAAAGTAGCACAACTTGGACAACAAACTATAAGGTGCTAAAATAATTTTAGCACTATCAAAATTGATGAGATTAACATCTACTTAATTTATTTATATGTATATATATATAGATCGACGTAGGATTCGTAAAAAAAAATTACGATTATATTTTTTTTTCAAATCTCGCTGGGCTGTCGAAATTGGTCGATTTCGATAGCAAAACGACCTCTGATCGTCTTAATTTTTTGCGCGAATATAGTAACTTTGTCTTCCGAACAACATATCCAAAAATCAGCCAAATCCAACGGTTCGATCAAAAGTTATATATCTTTTACGATTGCACATCCATAAAAAAAGAAAAAGAAGAAGAAAAAGATGAAGATGAAGATGAGAACGGCGCTTGCACCTCTAGGCGATACGATCAGAGATTCAGGTGGTGTTAGTGGTGGTGGTGGTGGTAGTGGTGGTGGAAGATGTGAGATTATTGGTGAGACAACTTTTATTTTTTCTTGTTTTTTGTTTTCTCTCTCTAAACTGTGTATATAAGAGAGGATAATATGTCTTTTGTATAATTAGAATAAATGATGTAGTAGGGTATTTTTGTTCATCAACATTTATCATTTTCCTTAAAATAAATTAATATTATGAAAAGTGTCCTTATTGTAAAACCAAATTATGAAATTGGTACTACTTCTCTTTATTAAACATGAGTCCGTCCTTTGAGTTATAAAACATTACGGAGCGAGACCTTATAACCCATTATCTCAGTTTTAAATGAAGTTTCACAAAATTACACTTTTTAAAATTGATTAGTATATCCACCAATTTTAATTAAATTATAATTGAATAACTTTAGATTCTTTTTTTATTAACATTCCTAATCTAAATATAATTCCTTTTAATTAACTTTCCTAATCTAAATATAATTCCTTCTAATTAACATTCATAATCTAAATATAATTCCTTCTAATTAACATTCCTAATCTAAATATAATTCCTTTTAATTAAATTCATCTTTACGTTTAAAAAAGTTTGAACGGTTTATGATTACTTCTGCGCTTGTGTTGGTCGAATAGACGCCATTCTCTATCTCTCTCTCTCTCTCTCACACACACACACACGAAAACAGAGTGAAAAAATGACCAAGTATATATAGTGTGTATTATATATATATAAGAGGGGATGGCCAACTTTTTCAGCTTGCATTGCAAATAGACCTTGTCCAGTAATTTATAATTTTTTTATTCATTAATCTTTTGGAACCTCCAACATTATAATTAATAATTTACAATTTTTTTATTCATTAATCTTTTGGAACCCCAAACATTATAATTAATAATATAAGTATTTAGTCTGAAAGTTAGACATGATATAAGAAATTTGGTATAATTTAAATTTTTAATCTTCCGTATTGTGAGTTAGACTTACATAATACAAAAACCAAATTAGTTCAAGATTTTCGAAATTTTGGGTGTGAGTTTCTAAGGTTAGAATACAGATTTGGTGATTTAAAGAATATGAAACTAATCTAGGGTTTGTGATATGATGATGAAGAAGAAGAAGAAGAAGAGACACTGGGAGAATCGTTAAAACCGTAAGGGAAAAGGGGTTAAATTTTGTTTTTGTTATTTTACTGCAAAGTTAATTAAAATTTACCCATCTAAATTTTTAAAGTGGTTATACTTATTAATTTAGTAGATATTTTCATATTAAATTATTATTTAAAATAATATTTATAAAATTAAATTCATAATATTTTTTTGTCAGTTCATCCACGCTCGCAGATTAATTTAATATGTAATGCGGATTAACTTAACAATGTGGATTAATTGCAAGATTTGGTGGATAGAAATAAAATCACCCTAAATTAATTCACGAATGTGGATAGACTGACAAAAAATATTATTGATTTAATTTTATAAGTGATTTAATATTAAAAAATTCACTAGATTAATAAGTACATCCACTTTAAATAAAATAGGGGTAATTAGTTTTAAGGATGAATATTTATTTTTCTATCTATTTAAGGACACAACGTTTATAACAATAATTTAAGGTCCAAAGTTTTGTTTAAAATACAATTTTTTACGGATAAAGAATTAAAATTAAATTAATATAACTACAAAATTAATTGAGATAATATGTTATAAGGCATCACTCCGTAATATTTTATAACACCAAGGACAAACTCATGTTTAATAAAGAGAAGTAGTGCTAATTTTATAATTTAGTTTTGCAATAAGGACACTTTTCATAATATTAATTTATTTTAAGGAAAATGATAAATGTTGATGGACAAAAATACCCTTAATATAAACATCTCTTAGTCTTTCCACCGTACATAAACTTCTAATACATCATCTCTCTCTCTAGATTCCATTTAACAATCAAATACTTTCTGCTGTCTCATCAACTACCTCACCTCCTCCACCACCACCGCCACCACCACCACTTGATTCTCCGATCGTATCACCAGGAGGAGCGCCGTTCTCATCATCATCTTCTTTTTCTTTTTGCTGCAGGGACAATCATAAAACATATATAACTTTTGATTGAACCGTTGGATTTAGATGATTTTCGAATATGTTATTCGGAAGACAAAGTTACTATATTTTGGTCAAAATCAAGACGATCACATGTTGTTTTGCTATCGAAATCGATCAATTTCAACAGCCCATCGGGATTTAAAAAAAAAATTGATCATTCCTCTTTTTTTTTACGAACCCTACGTCGATTTATATATATATATACATACATATATAAATAGAGTGGATTTTGATCTCATTAATTTTGTTATTTTATATTTTTAATGGTGCTAAAATCATTTTAGCACATTCTGGTTGTTATCCAAATGGTGCTTGCTACCTTCTAGTTGTGCTTCAGAAGGTGCTAAATGCATTTAGCAACTTCTGGTTGTTGTCCAAGTGCTGCTAAATGCATTTAGCACCTTCTGGTTGTTGTTGTTCATAAGGTGCTAAATGCGTTTAGCACCTTCTGGTTGCTATCCGGGTGGTGCTAAATGCATTTAGTACATTCTGGTTGTGGTGCTAAATGCATTTAGCACCTTCTGGTTGTTGTCTAGGTGATGCTAATTGTATTTAGCACATTCTAGTTGCTATTAGTGTCATAATGAGACGTGATATATTATAAGGAAGGGATATTAGTGTCTTTTTTGTATAATGTCCTTAATTTACAAGACTAACTTTTAAGTGTCCTTTATAATTATGTTATTATTAAAATGAGCCCTTATACCTAATTGCTTCAAATTAATTTATATTATTTTTTATTCCTATAATGTCACTAACTCGCTATCATCTAGTTGATTATTAAACTAATCTAAACTTCTAAAATCTTGCTAGAAACTACTATCTATAAAATCAAATTCAAATTTAAATAATCAAACAACTTCTAACAACTTAATCAATTACTAAAATATAGAAAATCAAATAATTCAAAGTTTAAATTTCAACAATCAAAAATAATTAAACAACTTAATCAAATTGATTAGTAATTAACAAGAGTGATTTTATTTCTATTAGCGAAATTTGTCGGTCTATCCCTCTTTTTGGGTTTTACAAAGATAATTTCTATTGCCCGGCCACTAAGTTTAACCACTTGTTGGATAAACTTACAAAAATCAATATTGGCATAATTTTTTAAAAATAATGATTCTTTTTGATTCAATTGTAAATTATTTACCAATTTTTTTCTTCTATCCACCGTCATATAATATATCAAAAACTAAACATAAATTGTATAATAAAATGATATTTTTAATATATATAATTTATTGTCAATTATATCTATTTTTTGGACTTGAAATTAGACTATAAGATTAAACTATAGTTTATAATTCACATTTGTTTTCAGAATTGAGATTATACAATAATTCATATTAGTCTTGGAATAGTAATTAAATAGTAAGTATACTTTGAAACATTTGTAATATGTCTACAAAATTTAGTTCCTACCTAGAAGCAAATTAAAATTATAACTTAATTACATATTTATGATGGCAAACAAGAAAACAAACATATACTATAATGGAATATTCTTCCTTTGATTTGAAAGGATTGAGATTGAAGGAAACGATATTTATTGCCTTCACTAATTCTTAATTAGTTTATTAAGTTTCAATACTGCTTTATTTTTATTTTTTAAAGCCTTCATTGTATAGAAAAAAAAGAAAAAGAAAATAGTGAACTCATTTGTTAAAAAAAATTATTCATTAGTGTTATAATGTAATAATATAAATTAAATCCGCCCAATTTTGTAATATTGTATGTTTTTTATGAATAATGAAGATAAATTACTTGTATCAATATACCTTTTAACAAATTAAGAAAATATATTATTAAGGAAATATATTCTAATTAGGAAACTAATTTTAAAAGTAAATACATTTAAAGGAAGTACATTCTAGTTAGGAAACTACTTTTAAAAATAAATATATTTAAAGCATTATTAATTGGTGGATATACTTCTTAATTTTTATAAGGAAATTTTTAAAAGTTTGTTTCAAAATTAGCATAAATCAAGGGTGGATAAACTGAAAAAACTTGTGGATAGAAATAAAATTACCCTTTATTTTTTGCACCAACACTCTGACTCTTTAAAAATTTGCAATTTTAGAATAATCTCTAGTTTATGTTTTCAGAGTAGTCGATTTGCTGAATCTACATTTTGATTCTGGTACTATTATATTGGGGGTTGAGGACTAGTTGGGTCCTTTAACACCAACATAATCTACATACTCGATTTTTGTACTTTTTAGAAAATCACAAATCCCAACCTAATTTATACAAGGGAATTATATTTACACTATAAGGTCTCGCTTGATTAACGGAAGGAAAATCAATTCCCTTACCTTTCTCATGGAGGTGGAAAATTAAAGTTTATGTCAAGTTTATTTTCTTGTGTTTGGTAAATTATGGAAAGTATTTAAGTATGAGTATTGTTGTCCAATTTTTTTGTAATAAATACTAAAAAATCACAAGGGAAAATCAATCCTATGGGTTTTGAGAAGAATGATTTTACCCCATACTTTCCCCTTTATCTCAGGAAAGTGTTTCCGAAATTTGTACTTACGAAACAAAAGAAAAGATAGACTTTTCTTTCCCGAGTCCCCAAATTTGCGAATCAAAGGAGGCCTAAAGATAACTTAAAACCACAAAAAATAAAAAATAAAAAAGAAGCTTCAAACAAAAATAAAAAAATTAAACACATTACAATTTGTTTTTATGATAAAATTAAGAAAGCGCCTTTTTAAAGTACTCTTATTCTTAATTGAAAATTTGGGATAATTAACATTTTTGATCTTTAAAATAATCTTGTTGTCCCGCAATTGTCCTTGATCTTATTTTTTTCAAAGGCAACCCTAAAATTTGTTTAGCGTCCCACATTTGTCTAAAAATGGATGTCTCGTTAAAAATGTTGTCCTTGATCTTTTTTTTTCGAAAGGCAACCCTAAAATTTGTTTAGCGTCCCACATTCGTCTAAAAATGGGTGTCCCGTTAAAAATGTGAAAGGAAATGGTTGTGCCAAGCATGAGGCTTTGCATAAAGGGGCAAATATGGTATTTTAAAGATATGAACACATCAGGAACAAAAATACCCATAATTTTTGAATCAAAATCTTCTCTCTCCTTATTTTTTCTCTATACCACAAAACGTCCCCTTTATAATTGTCTCTCTAACCCATAAAACTCTTTCCCCTATAACTTTATCTCTCTTTATTTTTTATTTAACCCCTTGTGTGAACGAATCTCCTATAAATTTATAAATGTTAAAATGGCTTCAATGGATTTTGGAGAGAGAAGGGGGGGGGGGGGGGGGGGGTATTGGCCCCTATTCTCGTGGCTCTTTCCCCAATTTCTTTTAATTCCTCCTATATTTTTAGTCTGGATTTGACCCTAACGTCGTGGAAGGGATGCCAATTTGGTGCACTTTTATGGTCCATAAGAATAGGGGATTTGTTGTTCCACTTTACACCATTGAAGAATGTGCTAATTTTAAGTTTTTGTTTAAATATTTGAATTGAGTTTTTGGAAATACGATTTGGGTTTTTGATTTTAGGGTTTAATTGGGGCTTTTAAGGTTTTGAATCGATGAAACTTAAATTGATGACCCTTTAATATTTTGTTTGACATCTTATTTGGGTTTTTTGATATTTGATATGGGTTTTTGATTTTAGGGTTCAATTTTGGGGCTACGGTTTTAAATTGACAAGGCTTGAATTCCATGATCTTTTGAATTGTTTGCAGCTAACTTCTTCCACCCATTATAGGTCCAGTGATTCTCATTTTCATCGATAGATCTCTTCATAAAATTTTATGTAAAAAAAAAAAAAAATTCAACACTCCACGAGTGTAGAATGTGAGACAATGGCATTTTAAAAAATCCTGAAAAAAAGTGCTAGTTACCTATGTTTCCTAACACTCTAAACATGAACAACGGTTCTTAATCCTTAAATTTGGCAACCAAACACCTTTTTCAACCTTTCCATTACATCATGATAGACCCATTGATTCCCCCTCTATTATTTTTCTCGGGGTATTGAAAAATAGGGCTTGTATGAAAAAGTTTTCTGCAAAAGAACCAGGGAATAATATTTTTGTAAATTAAAGGCTTATATTTGACCAAACTTTAAAAAGAGTGCAAAGTTAACTTTGTAGTATATTTTTAAACTGTATTTTTTTATGAAATCATGCAAAATTAAGTTTGCACTATATGTTTTTTAGCATATTATTACAAATAAGTGTTTAATTAATAGTGTTTGGAATAATTTTAACAAATTACATATTTAATACCAATTTATTAATAAAATGTACATAATAATTTTTTTGGAGTTATGCAAAGTTAAGTTTGCGGTCCTTATTTTCTAAAACATTACTATGTATTTGTGTTTATTTGATGTTGTTTTAAAGTTTTATGAATAAAATATAAGAATATAATTGTTAAAAAATATAAATACATCATGCAAAACAAATTTGCATTAAATTGTTTTGATTGCAAAGTTAAGTTCGCACAAAACACAATTTTGTCCAAAGTTAAGTTTGCACTCGGTAAAACTTTATTTAAAACAAAATTGATAAACAAGCCCTTATTTCATAATGATAATAATATCTAGGCCATTATTTTTAAAAGATATTATTTATTGATTTTTTTAAGAAAAATATTGTCATGTAAGATATTTTTACCTCATTTCCCACATTTTTCTTCATTTCTAAAATTATAAGTTAGTATTTTTTTTTCTTTTTTTTTAAATTGTGAGATTTACAACTCGAGTAAAATTGGAAGAAAATTTGCAGAGGAAAGATATTATAATTTGGATTTTGAGAGAAAGAGATTGAGATGAAGAATATCATGTTATTTATAAGTGTATATGTATGTATGATATCTCCATCTGTAGAGATATGGAGAGGAAATGGGTGAAAAATCAAGAGAGAGTAATTGTGTTTGGGTTTATTATTACTCTCTATATTATTTATTTTTTTGGAAAATAGTGTTTGGGTTTATTATTATTCTCTGTATTATTTATTTTTTTGGAAAATAGGGTATTAATATTTACAAATATTTATATGTATGTGTAAACACACATATATATTGGTTTAGTTCAAATTGCACAAATTTTGGAAGGAGTTAGTAGACTGTTAAATTTTGTGGGCCAAGTCAAAAGATTTGCGAAACAAGGGTAACTTTAATTTTTCATCAAGAATAGGGGTAATTCAAAAAACCCATTAAAAAAGGGTATGTAGTGTTCCAAGTAATAAATAATATTTAAATTGTGGTAAAATAATTTTGTGGTACACTTACACAAACATGTAATAATAATAATAAAAATTGTAGTGTACTTAGTGGTGCTCCAAAAAAAATATTGTATTTTTGCATGGTTTTAAGTTATTTTTGTGGTATAAATAGAATTTCCGTGGATACAAATCTTAACCTAAATTTTGCCCAACAACATTAACTCAAATATCATCGGCCCTCACTTCCACTTGGGAGGCTGCAAGTTACATCTACAAGTAAGCCTGTCAATTGGGCTATGTGAGTTGGCATACGCTTTGTGATAACATTGTTCATAGCTCATTAAATAATAGCGAGCTAATAAATAAGTGTGCTCATTCAAAGCGAGCATCAGCTATTAAAAAATTCCTCTATTAAGTTCGGCATTAATGAATTAAAAGTGGTAAGGACATTCTAAAATAATAATAAAATAGCATCATAAAATTTAATCTCACTATTCGTTTCAGGCTAAAGTCCATGCATTGCTTTCACGTAGAGAATTAAGTAGCATACGCTGGTATGCAATGATAACATTGTCATCATATATGTTACTTTCTCATCTCCACTCCAAAATATTAACATTCCACATTAATTAATAAATTAATTAAGTTAATTAAGAAAAATAAATAAAATAAAAATCACATCTTCGTCTTCAAGCATCATCATTAAATACATAGCTAATATGTAACCTATATACCCTAGCTATTCATAAATCAAAGTGTGCTCATAAAAGCTCAAAGCGATCTTGAATCATACCTAAATTCAGATAATACTATTACATAAAAAGATTCCTAAAAAATTATTGGACTATTAATTTTGTAATTATAAATAGTGCTATTTGTGTTTTAAAGTGTAAACATTAATGAATTAAAAGTGAATTTAAGAATTAAAAAAATACAAATAAATAAGGACATTACTAAAATAATAATACATGCATGCGGTTCGGATTTAGCATGGGCTAGAAAAGCCAAAGCACATTATGTAAACTTCTTTTTTGTTAATTATTTGCTTTGGATCATGTGTTAGGCTTAATGTATCTGCCCATGAAATTTAATTCATGTTTTGACTCTATTGCTCAATTAATAAAAAGAATTTGGCAATGCTCGCTAACATAAATGGTCATGAACAATCATTTATTTTTTTGCGTTGCATTAGGCGCTTTCTAATTATTATAAATAATGAAATATGTTTGAGGGTTCCAATGTAAATCAAATACACTCACAACAATAGTATTTTATTTTAAAAGTGAGGACCCTTCACATATTCGGATATGTTGTCATTAATGTATCAAACACTTTCTATGGTTACATATTACAAAGTGTTGTACAAAAAAAATAAAGGACAAATTACCGTATGATAATGAAAAAAAAACAAATGCTAAAAAACATACTCGCTTATTCGATTGGACTGTATGTCTAGTATATATGATTTTCAACGAATGGCTACTATAATTCACTCCATATGGCTGGTCCGTTAGGTATGTTTCTTTAGAGTGTTGTGTATGTATTCATTCATCCAATGGCATATCTCTCCTCCATCATCCTTTTCTTGAGGTTCTTCATTACCTTTCATTTTTAACTCTGAAAGGGTAACCCGATTTTCCAATCAATGAAAGTCTTTGTACATTTCAATCAAGAAGAGGAGAAGAAAAGGAGAGTCCAGCGATTTTGGCGTGGTGGAGCATTGGAGGGGAAACAAACGTGGATATCATTAAATTCCATTTGAATTGACAAAGTAATTATAAGTTAATGTAATATGTAATTAGGAAGGTTAATTTTAACTTTAGGTAAATAACCATTGGGTAAAAATATAAATGAGTGGTGTGCAAATAGATAACTAATGCATTTTTAATAATGGAGTATTATCAAGTAATTCTTGGTGTGCAAATAGTGGCTGCCTTATTCTGAGCGAGTGGGGACCAAAAAAAAGAAGGAAAAGAAAGAGAGTACACTGTGATTCAACAGGTGAATAGATTTAAAAAGCCCTCTACCTACACATTCTGTCAGATCTGCTTGTTTATTCCCCAAACCAAACTCTCTCTTTCTTTAAGTTCCCTCCCCTCAATTTTGCCTTCCCTTTCTCTCTCTCTCTCTCTCTCATCACGCGGTATTCCAAAACAACTGATTCGCGTGCGATTTAACGGCAATGAACGGAGGAGAATCCCTCAACCATAGGAATAACAACAAGCCTAACGGCGCTTGTGACGGCGTCAAGGATGCAAGGAAGAAGAAGAAGAACGACGAAGAAGAAGAAGAAGTAGGGATGCTTGGGAACGCGAGATTCATCAAGTGGAGGGTTGGGGACGTATTGGGTGTGGCGAGGGACCACCCAATACCGTGCGTACTAGCTGCATCTCTTTTTTTCTTCATGGGCGTGGAGTACACGCTCCGTATGATCCCACCGTCTTCTCCTCCCTTTGATCTGGGCTTTGTCGTTACGGTTCAAATTCACCATTTACTTGCCTCTAGGCCTGCTCTCAATACCCTCCTTGCTGGTCTTAATACGGTATTTATTCAATTTTTTTTTAAGCTTTTGTTTTGATATCAATATGAAGTAAATAAATAAATAAATAATAATAATTAATTTAGGTGAAAAAGAAAATTAATTATTACTTCACTAATTAACTTTTTTAGATTTTTTTTCATTTTCATGTTGTTGACAAAACGGAGCTTAATTTAAGATTTAAATTATAATTGGATGTTGATTGTCAAACGAGCTTAACAATATTAATTTAAGATTTAAATAATAATAATAATAATAATAAGATCTAAAAAAGTTAATTAGTAAAGTAATAATTGTAAATTATTATTATTATTATTGCTGTAAAACAGGTGTTTGTGTTGATGCAAACTTGCTATATATTGTGGACATGGGTAGTAGAAGGGAGACCGAGGGCAACAATAGCGGCGCTGTTCATGTTCACTTTCAGAGGAATTCTTGGTTACTGTACCCAGCTTCCTTTGCCCGAGGTAATTAAACTTAGATTATTATTATATTATAAAAATATATATATACATTAATTACTCTCTGCTCTCCCTCCATCCCTCCCAATTAATTAACTACTTACTTTTTCTCTTTTAATTAATTCTCTGTTTGGATAAACCAAAAAAATAAAATAAAAATGACATTTCTTGTAATGTAGGATAAGTGTTTAATCTAACACCCAAAAATTGTTTGTTCTCCCTTTGGTATATATTAAACATCTAAAATCTTAAAAATTATGCGTCTTGATATAAATCTGATAAGAGAATTCAATCAAACTTACCTTAATCTTTTACCGAATCTTATACTATAATAGTTTGTACGTTAATGGAATATATTTATTCCATCAAATTCATTGCCATTAGTGGCTTTCTAGTCTAGAGAGTCCAGTTCGGTGATATTATATCATATAGTGTATATATGTTCAGATGAACGTGACTCTTAGTTGGTAAAGTACCTAAAGAAATATCCTGATTTTGAATTAGAGAGAAAAAAAGAGGTGTCATTGTCTTAAGAGATAACAGCGCATTTATAAATTGTGTTGCTGTTAAATTCAATGTTCAGCTTTTGTTCTTGTCCTTGTAGAATTCTGTTTTATGTTATTTTTTTCCCTCATACTTTTGTTCTACTACTATGATTTTAAGATAAAATTGGACCCTACACGTGTTTGATTTTTGTGCATGAGATATGATCCCAAGGATTTTGCAGTTTTCTAGGTTACTAACGTCCATCTAAATTACAAAAAACCTGATATTCACCTTTTGAGTGGTAAGGGTAATGTTAACGTCTGCCTTAAAAGCATATATGTTAAGTATATATTTTTTGAAATAATTAACTCTCAACATGTATTAAATATGGTACAAATTTTTATACAAAATTTCATTGTTTTCATTTATAGTAATTTTAACATGTGCCTTAAAGGGACATGTTATCATTTTCCGAGTTGTAATATATGAGTAACTCTACATGAAAATAAATATTTAATATAAAAAATTTATAAATTAATATGTTAATTACTCATTAGTTATAATGAATTGTAAGGTTCTTTTAACTTATACATGATGGTCACATTTAATATATCAAATATTGATGTTTGCCTAGAATTACTGGGTTGTAATTGGTAGTCAAAACACAGTGAGGACAAATAAGATATACACTTGTATGTGCTTTTCAGATACAATCAAAAATTTAACAAATACTTCCAGTTACAAATATTACTTGTTGAATCGATTTGACTAATTAGCGACTGAATTATATGATTTTTTGTCCCTTTTTAAATATTTTTTTTTAAGTTATATTGCTAAATCAATATTCTCTTTGTCAGAGCATAGTAATACTTTAAGAAGTTATACCGAATGCTTTGGCAATAGTGTCACAATTTTTTTATTATTATAAAAAAAAATACTGCAAAACCGTACATCAATAAGTTATTGTGATGTTTTGTTCAAAAAAAAAAAAAGTTATTGTGATGTGATATGTAGCACTAGCTAGAATTTTATAGCAGACAATGAGTGTGCAATACTTTATTTAGTAATTTTTCGACTTATAAAACATTTAAAGAGTGTTTAGTCAAAAGCGTAGTAAAAAAAAGTTTGATATGCATGCCAAACTTTCCATGCGTTGAATATAATAAATACATAGATAACAAAGTACTAATTGACTAATTTTAACTTATAATTGAGTTATTTAAGTTTATTATTAGGGTATGACATTCACTTGTGGATATCTATTGGAACTCATATTTCAAAAGCATGTAATTTCCAGGGATTCTTGGGTTCTGGAGTCGATTTTCCAGTGGGGAACGCTTCGTTTTTCCTATTCTACTCGGGACATGTTGCCGCATCTGTAATAGCTTCTTTAGACATGAAAAGGATGCGTAGGTGGGAATTGGCGCTTACATTCGATGCTCTAAACATGTTGCAGGTGGTGAGGCTGCTAAGTACAAGGGGTCACTATACTATCGACTTGGTTGTCGGAGTTGGTGCCGGGATTCTCTTCGATTCTTTGGCTGGAAAATATGAAGAGAGCAAGAAATTAGAAGATGTAACTTTTATTACAAGCAATGGGGCAAAATGTCACAATGGGTTGTCATAGAAAATAAAATACAAAACGGGAATGATGCTGCCCATTTTCCACATGTTACAAACATTTTCCATTTTAATTTCCATACCATATCTAACAAGTTTTGTCGAGTACTACAATAAGACACTACACGACGGCACTGATAAAATATCGTGGACTTTCAGTGTTGGTCTTCCTAGTGTTATTACATTTTGTGTTGAAAATTTGAACCCGAGACCATCTTAGTTTAATTGAACTTTTTTTTTGGTAATTAAAAGTAATTAGGAGTGCAATTTTACAATATAGTGGTGATTGATCTTATTAGTTTTTACCTTCTTTTTGGTAGAAGAGACCATGTCTTTCTGAGTATATCTCCATTATGAATATTGTGCTTTCAAAGATCATTTTATGAATTTGTAGTATGTATTTTTTAAAATTGTACGTTTTTTAGGAAGGGATAAGTAAACCACAAGGAGTGATTTGGACGCGTTATATATTGAAACGTCAACAAGGGTGGGATCATAAAATGTGATAAAAGATAATTGGGTGGCAGACAGTCTAGATGCTAATGGTACATTTAATTAATGTTAGTACGGCTTTTGCCCCCTTTTTTTTTCTGTTTTTCTCGCGACACAAACGCAATGGCAACTATTTGATGCGGTAAGGATAAGATGAGTCCGGTAAGGTTTTTGTACCCATGCCACTATGCCAGGGTGATCTTATGTCAACACATTTTAACTCATCGGACTATATTTTGACCGTGTCTAATATGGTATTTAATTTTTATTTTATTTTTGGTTACAACAGTAAAGAAAAAAACAGAAAGCTAACAACCCCGAGGGAGCATCTTGCATTAGCAGCTCCTTAACATCAGTTGTGGCACAACCACCAATATGTCTTGCTCGCCCTGGTTTATTCCATTTCTGAGAGCAGGTCCGCACACCTATTTCCTTCTCTAACTGACTGAATTATGTCTGCTTCCGTTTCTTTCACCAGGAGACGACAATCTTCGGTAATAATCTTCTCCGGTTGGTTGTTGATCTCTCCCGTTTCAATGAGCTCCAGAGTCGTCCCTCGATCCATCTCCCTTGGTCATCACAAGCTAATCCTCCGAAGCTAGCCCAACCATGATCCACGGCACTACCATATGTATTAATCTTGATACGGTTAAAATCCATCTCTCCCAAAAGGATAGATTAATGGATGGACGTGCAACCCCATACTTGCACGTGAAGAGTAGATTTAATGGATGATGGAGGTGCCAAAGCTTGAACCTTCGACCTCCCAGAGAACTAAGCTCTGATACCATGTTAGGAACCATCTCTCCGAAAAGATTAAATTGTTAGGAGAATGAACCGCAATGAATATCATGTTTAACAGATATGACATGTAGGAGGGAAAGACCATTTAATTAGAGCATGATTTTTACAACTAACCCCGTTAAGATTACTTTGAAAAGCGCTTGAATTTTCTTTTGCAAAAAGAACACTTTTCAAAGCAATCTGGTCGTGGTTAGCTTCTTCATTCTCGAACTATAATTTGTTGCGGGCTTCCCATATGTTCCACAGGGTAGCCACAAAAACAATATTCCGACAGACTCCTCTTGAGTGTAAAAGTTTCTTCAAATAGGTTATCTTCGAGCCATTGAATAAAAGAGTTACTACCCGGATCCCTGTTAACAGTGTTAATCAAAAGAGACCAGATCTGGACTAATTTCTTGCAATCTTTAAAAATATGAGCCGAGCCCTCAATCTTGCCATAAGTTTTACAAAATGGATTTGAAGAAATATTTCTAATGACGTAGTTTTGATTAAAGAATTTTATTTTGGAGCAACGTCCATAAGAAGAATATGACATGTTGGGGAATTTTAATTTTCCACAGCTGCTCCCAATTGCCATCATTTTCTCTGAATATCCCTTTATCTTTGATCAAAAAATTATAGCAACTTTCCACTGAGAACTTTCTCGATCCACTTGGAGTCCAGCAAAGTGAATTAAGTTTGTTCTCAATGTGGGGGTGGGGGGGGGGGGGGGGGCGTATATGTTCCACCTTCCACTAGTGGAGATGAAACTATTAACCTTGGCATTACTGATGTTAGTGTTACAAACCGGGGGGGGGGGGGGGGGGGGAGAGTATATGTTCCACCTTCCACTAGTGGAGATGAAACTATTAACCTTGGCATTACTAATGTCGTGTGTCCACTAAATGACGATTGCCACACCACCAGTCACTCTAAAACTTGATGCTTTTGCCATTACCCGACATGCACAGTCCATTTCGTAGCCTTTGAAAGAGCATCTTTACAAGCATAGATACTCCTCCAAAAATAAGCAGCACTTCTTTTTGTGAACACTCCAATCCACGACTCTCGTGCAAACACTGATTTTTTATAAAACAAGCATTTCACATTAGGTCTTGAGTCATCATGCATATAGAAGACTGTTAGGAAAGACTCTAACTTTAAATCTGTCGGGAGTGTGATATGACTATTATTGCCGCTTCGCTTACTAGGACGGGGATCGACCTGCCTGGTCAGGTTGCGGGGTGCGGGGCAGCACCCCGTTAGGAAATTGAGTTTTTTTGGAGTTTCAGGGCATTTTTGAAGTGCCAGCCGCAACCCCCCAACTGCACGGCTACCTGCCAGCCGTATGGCTGCGCTCCAACCGCAGGTCCTAGTCGCAGCCCCCCAACCGCACGGCTACCTGCCAGCCGTATGGCTGGGCCCCAACCGCTGTCTTTAACTGCACGCCCCAACCGCTCGTACCAATCGCACGCCCCAACCGCTCGTACCAATCGCACGCCCCAACCGCAGGTCCTACCCGCACCCCCTGCGGCTGGCCTCTTTTGGAGAATTTTTGGAGAAATTTTTCTATAAATGAAAACCTTGGGGTCTCATTTGGGAGGAACACTCAATAGAGTTTTTTAGAAAGGAGAAACTCTGTCAAGATTATTTGAGGGTCTTTTTAGAGAGAGAGAAAGTCTTAGAGAGAGAAGGTTTTTAGAAAGAGAAAGTTTTAGAGAGATAAAGTTCTAAAGAGAGAAATGAGCAATCAAGCGGTCTCCGTTCTTCTTCAAACACATCAGGTACATTTTTTTATAACTCTCCTGAATTTTAATACCGCATTTAAATACAAGTTTTAATACAGAAAATTAGATAACTTGCAAAGAAGTTCATTGCTTTTAAAACTAGTATTTTGTAAGTTTTACAAGAAAATAAAAACTCGTTTTGACACGTTTTTAAAACAAAACAAAAATACAAAAATAGTTTCCAAACAAAATGGAACTACAAGACTCTGATTTCATTCTATGAATGAATACGTAAGTGCTTGTAAAGCTTGAGTTTGATTTTAAAATACTGTTTTAAACTGAATTTATTCGAAAGGACTATTCTGAATACAATTCAAACTACTTGCAAGATATTTAAAATAGGAATTAGATACATGATCCATTAAGAGACCGAAAGGGCGACTTAGGTGCCTAACACCTTCCCAATTCGTAACGTAGTTCCCGAACCTTAGCGAAACAAGTTATTAAATAAATCTTTGGTTTCAAACGTATGAAAGATAATTCGTTTTTGAATTGTCCTTCGTATGATCTTTTGTTTGTTTTCTTGTAAAACAAACTGGTGACTTTAAAAAACAAGTTTTCATTCAAAACAAAAAGAGAAAGATAATTTTTGGGTTGTGGATCCGAATTCTCACACTTTTGCTTTTCCAAGCTTTAGGATTCCTCCCAAGCTTATACTTAGCTTTTAGCGCTTAAATTCAGGAAGGTTTTGATTCATTCATAACGTGCTATCCAAATTTGGCATTAATAGCGTGGTTACTCTCTTCCATGGTTCTTAATGCCAAACCTCCGAACTTTTTAGGCTTACACACATTTTTTCATTTCACCAAATGGACTTTCTTTCTAGCCTCAATATCTCCCCATAAGAAGTTTCTATTAAGCTTATCAATTTTGTTGCAAATGCTCATCAGTAGTTTTATCATTTGCATAGAGTATCTCGGGATAGAAGCAGTGATTGCTTGGATAAGGGTATTTCTACCTGCAAAAGATAAGCAGTTCACTTTCCACCTCGCAAGGTTTTTCTGCACTTTCTAAACAATATAATTGCAATGGGATTTATTGAATATACCATAAATTAATGGAACACCCAAATAAGTTCTGAGATCATTAGCTAGAGTCATCCCACTCATAAAACTAAGCTTTAGAGCTTCTCTTTTAGGCACATTTGGGGAGCAAAAGAATTTAGATTTTTGGAAATTAACTTTTTGGCCTGAAACTTTACATAAAATATTTAATGTCTCCATGATGGCCTTAAGAGAATGCTCCCCAACTTCAGAAAAAAAAAAACAAGGTTATTGGCAAAGATAATATGAGAAAAAATGGGGCCCCATTTAGCGATCTTGATACCTATATAATCTTTGTTCAAGATTTTGCAATTAATAAGATTGGATAACTATTCCAAGCAAAGAACAAAAAGGTAAGGGGACAGGGGTCCCCTTGTTTTAGCCCTATGTTAAGTTTGAAAAGCTCTGTTTTTCTCATTTCCAAAGGATATTGGTCGTCCCCTTGGCAACACAACTTATAATACGGGATATAATATTCTCACCAAAATTGAAATGAATAAGCACTTTCTTAAGAAAGCTTCAACTAATGCGGTTGTAAGTTTTTTTAAGATCAATTTTTAAGATCATACCTCCACTTTTACCTTTCTTTTTAGCTATAGTATGAATGGGCTCTTGGGTGATAATGATGTTATCCAAAGTATGTCTACCAGGCATAAAACTAGCTTGTTGAGGCCCAACAATTTTATCAAGGATCGGTCTAAACCTTTGAACAATCACTTTAGTAACAATTTTGTAAATCACATTGCAAAAAGTGATTGGTCTAAATTGAGTTATATATTCCGGGTTATCAATCTTTGGGACCAGATTGATAAATGAAGTGTTAATTGTTTCTGAAAAATTCCATTTAGAAAACATTTTTAACACACTAACCCATTGACCTAATTTTTTTGATAAATAACGGTTGGATTTCGTCTAAGCCTGAAGCCTTTTAAACCTTGCATACTATTAGAATATATTCTAGATTATTCCTTGTTAGTTTCCTTATTATAGTGGCTTTCCTTATTCTGCTAGGTCTCATATTGCGTTCATACCCCTATAAAATTGGGTATCTCTTGTACCAATATTAATTATCTAATAAATAATTATTCTCTCTTACTTTTAAGTTGGTATCAGAACGATAAAATTCTCACTATCATCCATTAAACCCTGGCCTCATCCATACAAAATCACCTTACGAAATCATCTATGTTCTCAATAAAACCAAATCCCATACAAACCACATCAAAACCCATCCAAAAATGACTGCTCGTCCCCATTAAAATATCTGATCCTCGATTTCAGAATTGTAGATTTCAGAGCTCACACACAAACCTAACCACACAAATAACAAACAATATATTCTTTTATATGCTGCCCTGCACCGAGACCAACCCATACCCCAGTGATCGTCTGCCAAAGACGATTACAACGACGTAAAAATCACCCCGAAATAATACCCCATGCACCCTCACGCGCCGCCTTTGTAAAGCGCGTTTCGCATGCACCGTCACACGCCTGACGTCGTTAATTAGTTGGTTTTTGTTGAATCGGTTCACCAATCATTTTTTAACCGGTTTAGCTATTTTTTGATTGGTTCTTGTTGAGGTTAGACCAATTCCTAGGGTTTTTGACCCTCAAAATCTCAAATTTAGCCTCAATTTTTCTAGTATCTCTTATTTTTTTTTCCAGTTTTAGTTATAATATTACATAATGGCTACTGATTCGACCGCAATTATTGATTCATCAAAGAAGAAATCCTCCCCAGTCATCGGTCAGACTAAAAGTTCTGCATTCAACATCGGAGTTACATTGGATGAAACTAATTATAATATATGGTCTCAACTCCTAGAGATGCATATTGCGAAAAAACAAAAATTCTCGTTTATTCATGGTATGACTCTGATTCCAAAATAAGAAACTCCAGAATATAAAGCGTGGTATCCAGCTAATCAGAGGATGAAAAGATAGCTTCTGATGTTCAAGAAACCGGGGATTATTAAGCGATATATTTGGGTTCCTATTGCACGAAAAATCTAAAAGTCTCTATCAAAGGCCTTTTATGATAGTGTTGACGAGTTACAAGTTTTTACCTTGAATTAAAGAGCATTTATAGCTAAACAAAGTGGTAGATACTTCTCTAAATATTATGGGGAGCTAATAAAAATCTTCAGCAAATTGAATCATCGCAATAAAGTGGTCATGGAAAGTCCAAATGATATAGAATCTTATAGGAAGTCAATTCAGCGTTTGCGAGTTCACATATTTATTGCTGGTTTAGACAACGAACTTGAACAGATCTGTGGTGAAATCTTACAAAAGATCCTATTCCAGAATTAGAAAAAACGTATACGCTGGTTCGTTGAGAAGATCTCAGGCAGAAAATTATGAATAGTGACTTTGCTAATACCGATGTTGCGGCCATAATAGCTCGCAATCGTGTCCCACAGAACAATCAAGAATAGCTCCGGAAGAAATCAAACTGGCAGAATCAAGCAAACCAGACTCGTGACCCGCAATCAACAGATCGGGGAAATAAGTCCTAATATCCTCCTTGTTCGGTATGTGGATAAACTGGACATTCTAAAAATGGGTGCTATTAAGTAATTGGATATCCAGACTGGTGGGATCATTCTCGGGATCGTTGTTTAAATCATAAGAATGAAAGTGATAGAAAGAAGGCCTCGTGATTACTTACCATCGCTAAAACACCTAATAAAGCTTTAAATTTTGCATATGTTTTGAATAATACATGGATAATTAAGTCCGGTGCTATAGACTATGTAACAAACAATATATTCTTTTATATACTGCCTTAGACCAAGACCTACCCATACCCCAGTGATCGTCTGCCAGAGACGATTACAACGACGTAAAAATCACCCCAAAATAATACCCCATGCACCCTCACGCGCCGCCTTTGTAAAGCGCGTTTCGCTTGCATCGTCACACGCCTGACATTGTTAACTAGCTGGTTTTTGTTGAATCGGTTCACCAAGCCTTTTTTAACCGGTTTAGCTATTTTTTGATTGGTTCTTGTTGAGGTTAGACCAGTTCCTAGGGTTTTTGACCCTCCAAATCTCAAATTTAGCCTCCGTTTTTCCAGTATCTCTTATTTTTTTTCCAGTTTTAGTTATAATATTACATAATGGCTACTGATCCGACCGCAATTATTGATTCATCAAAGAAGAAATCCTCCCCAGTCATCGGTCAGACTAAAAGTTCTGCATTCAACATCGGAGTTACATTGGATGAAACTAATTATAATATATGGTCTCAACTCATAGAGATGCATATTGCGAAAAAACAAAAATTCTCGTTTATTCATGGTATGACTCTGATTCCAAAATAAGAAACTCCAGAATATAAAGCGTGGTATCCAGATAATCAGAGGATAAAAAGATAGCTTCTGATGTTCAAGAAACCGGGGATTATTAAGCGATATATTTGGGTTCCTATTGCACGAAAAATCTAAAAGTCTCTATCAAAGGCCTTTTATGATAGTGTTGACGAGTTACAAGTTTTTACCTTGAATTAAAGAGCATTTATAGCTAAACAAAGTGGTAGATACTTCTCTAAATATTATGGGGAGCTAATAAAAATCTTCAGCGAATTGAATCATCGCAATAAAGTGGTCATGGAAAGTCCAAATGATATAGAATCTTATAGGAAGTCAATTCAGCGTTTACGAGTTCACATATTTATTGCTGGTTTAGACAACGAACTTGAACAGATCTGTGGTGAAATCTTACAAAAGATCCTATTCCAGAATTAGAAAAAACGTATACGCTGGTTCGTTGAGAAGATCTCAGGCAGAAAATTATGAATAGTGACTTTGCTAATACCGATGTTGCGGCCATAATAGCTCGCAATCGTGTCCCACAGAACAATCAAGAATAGCTCCGGAAGAAATCAAACTGGCAGAATCAAGCAAACCAGACTCGTGACCCGCAATCAACAGATCGGGGAAATAAGTCCTAATATCCTCCTTGTTCGGTATGTGGATAAACTGGACATTCTAAAAATGGGTGCTATGATTTGAATAATACATGGATAATTAAGTCCGGCGCTATAGATTATATGACACTCAACTCTAGACATAGTTTTTTTATTCGATACTATGAATTTAAATTATGTGCTCATAGTTCCCTCACTCAATTATAATTTACTGTCTGTTACTCAAATTACTAATGCTTTAAATTATATTGTTATTTTCTGGCCTAATTATTATGTTTTTAAGGATATTCAGATAAGACAGACGATTGGTTATGGGATTAAGCAAGAAAACTTGTATTATTTGGACCTGGGAGTGAAGAGCACCAACCAGTTACAAGAGGCCCTACAAACTAATACTACCCAATGAGGAAAAATTGAAAATAAAATTTAGTTGTGGCATTGTTGTCTGGGTCATGCGTCATTTAGCTACTTAAAGAAATTATTTCATAAACTTTTTAAGAATATTGATATTTCTGTTTTTCAGTGTAAAACATATGAACTGTCAAATAGCCATCGAACTTCTTTTCCACCATCATTAAATAAATGCTTAGTTCCTTTTATGTTGATTCATTCTGATGTCTAGGGCCTATCTCCTAATATTTCTTTATGTGATTTTCGTTGGTTTGTTACTTTTATTGATGATTGCATTAGAATGATATGGATAATCTAATGAAGTTTAAGAGTGAAGTTAGTTCTTTGTTTCAGTGATTTCATAAACAGATTAGTACACAATATAATGCTACTATTCAGGTACTTTGAAGCGATAATTGAGGTGAATATATGGCTACCACTTTATAGGAGTATTTTTAACATCATGGAATCGTCTATCAAACTACATGCCCGTATACACCCCAATAAAATGGGGTTGCCGAAAAAGAAAATCGCCATTTGCTAGAAGTGGTCAGGGCATTATTACTTAGGAAAAATGCTCCGGTGTCTTACTGGGGTGAACTATCTCATCTGTCGAATATTTGATCAATCGTGTTTTGTCAGCAATTCTTGATTTTTAAATACCATTCGATACTCTCTATAAAGCAATCCTGGCTTTTAAAGCATCGAGTTTGCCTCCACGAATATTTGGTTGTATTGCATTTGTTCACCTGCCCAAAAAACACCGGAATACATTCGAATCACATGCTCTCAATTGTGTATTTGTGGGCTACACTTCTAATAAAAAAGGGTATCGCTGAAAATGTACGTGACTAAGGATGTCGTATTTCATGAAGGACAGATGTACTTCCAGCAGACTGAACTTTAGGGGGAACACTATAGTGAAGTTCAAGCTCTTGATTGTAGTAATGTCGACGAATTAATTCATGTCAAGGTTTCACTGCCAGCTTCAAGCTCACCGAGCTTTCCACAGTCGTTAGATTCAATCTTTCTGACATTGCCAACGTGGACTGATGACTCATTGCCACTGCCGAGTTTACCGCCGTCAAGTTCGCCAAATGCAAGCTTACCATTGCTTTTGCCATACACAAATAGAAAATAATCTTTTTCTGACACGTCTGAGTCTGAATTTCAAGTATTTTCTCCAGAACCTCCTAGAAAAAAACTCACTCACCAAAAAAATAGAGGCATTCTTAAATTGACATATGAACCTGATCTCATTAGTATAGCCAAATGCCCCATGAGTAACTATGTGTCTTATGATAGGCTATCTGAATTGAATAAGTCATTTTTAAAATAGTTATCATATGTATATATTCTTAACAGTGTGCAGGAAGCCTAAGGTGATTCAACGTGGAAAGCAGCTATGGATGAGGAGATAAAATCCTTATGGAAGAATGGCACGCGTGCCATTCTTCTGCCTATAGTGTTTTGGAGCATTTCGAGTTAAAATTAGTCTTTCTTTCGTGTCTAGAATTGCACACCCCTTGGTTTTATTTTTTAGAGAGCGTCGAAGCCATATCCAAGAAGAAAATAAATTGCAGAGCTAAAAAGAACAGGTATATTTTTTCTTATCCATTTAGAATATTTTTCATAAGTTCCAGAATTTTAAAAAATGGATTTTAATTTTTTTTATTAATCTTAAGGGTGTTCTTATAAGGGCTTTTGTGCTTTTATTATTATGTTAATTGTCCTTGATTTATTTTTAATCTATGGTGTAGATTGTTGATCCATGTGAACACTTTGTTAATTTGTGATTGGCTACTTGAGTTGCTTTAGTTATCTCCTTTCTTTGTGGCCATTGGATTAAAAATGATATTGGCCTTTAATTGCTCACACACATATATATATTCATTTCTTTTTCTTCTTTGTGCTGTAGACATCACATACACACACACAAAATTTCGAGCCCTAATTTTTCCTTCTCTCTCTAAAATTGATTGAAGAACACAAGTTTTTAGGTTATATAGTGTTTTTATTTAAAGATGGAATGGATATTTGTTGAACTTTCTTTGAAGATTTATCTCTTGACTTGAGAGAGTGGTTTAACTGATATTTTTTATTAATCTTTTAGTGAAATCGTTGTTTGGGCTTGAATTCGAAATTTGGGGTTTTCAAAATCATAAGTTTGAAGATTGCAAGTTTATTTGGTTGTGTATACACTCGAATTTGTGCTGCACTGCTGCGTGATTTTTTGACCTGCTTTGGAAGTTTTTTTTTCTTTTTCAAATTTCAGTTTTATCTCTCTAATCTTGCGTGGGTAATTCTTCATTATTTCAGGTATTATTGTTCTAAACTTTTCTTGATATATTTTTGTTGTTAAGTCTGTTTTGAGATCTGAGAATTAGTTATTCTTATACTCAAAATTTGGTGTGATTTGTGTGGTCAAATTTAATTCTATTTGGATCTAAAAATTATTGGTTATAATATGTTTAAAATCTATATTATTGCTGATCCATAATCTGTTTTATTTTGTGATAATAAATATGCTTACTGCTGCGAAAATTCTGAATCTGTTTTGTTAGTAATTGCTGCGAAATGCTGTCTATATAATTTATTATGAGCTATTTTAATTGTTGCCATTGTTGTTATTAGTTGCTGCGAATATGTTTTTTTATTTTTACGTATTAGTGCTAAGAAAATAATTCATATAAACTATTATTTGTTATTTTTTTAAAACTGTTTTTGTGAGAAAAAGTTGTTATATATGTTGTCTTTTAAGGATTGTTTTTATTGATTACTTGTGAGAAATCTATTCATGTAAAATTTATTTCATTCCTGATTTTATTGGTGATTTGTTTTGATTACAAAATCTGGAACTTATAGAATATATTGCTTTTGGTTAAGCTTCTTTGATATTTGATTCTTGTTGTTGGTGAGGTTATCTCGTATAAGTCTACTAGTGTTTTGTTGAGTTTATTAAGTCGGCTTGGTGAGAAAAGTTGTGTACCATTTGGTGTGTACGAGATGTGCATTAGGGTCTTTGTGTATTCCTTTTATCCATTTAAACTCTTGTAAAAACTTTTAAATAGTGAATATTGTTCTGAGATAGGGTGCCTCCGTGGATGTTTCCCTTACGTTGAGAGTTTACCACGTAAAAAATTCTTGTGTTGTGATTGATTGATTAATTTTTATTTTTAGTTCATTAATTGCATCACTATCATAAAAGGTTTTCAAGAATCTTGAAAATTAAGTAAACTTTTCTTAAAATTAAGATTTAACACGCTTATTAAAAGTAAACATCTAGTTTATATTAATTCGGAGAATCCATTGTGGGAATTTCAGCACGTGGGATATAGTTCAGTTACCACTAGAAAAAAAGCGTGTTGGTTGCAAATTGGTGTATATGGTGAAATATAAAGTAGATGGAACCATCGAAAGGTACAAAGCGAGACTAGTAGCAAAAGGCTACACCTAGATACATGGGATCGATTATTTATAAACATTTGCACTAGTGAAAAAAATTAACACAGTGCATGTCTTGTTCTTTTTAGCGACAAATTTAGATTGGCCGCTGCAACAATTTGATGTAAATAATGCATTATTACATAAAGATTTAGAAGATGAGGTATGCATGGAATTCCCACCAGGGTATGAAGTTCTTGTGGAACATAGAAACAAAGTATGCAAATTAAAAAAGTCTATGTTTGGTTTAAAACAATCTCCAAGAGCTTAGTTTGGAAGATTCGTTAGATCAATGAGAAAATTCAGTTATAAACAGAGCAATTCCAATCATACAATGTTTTTGAATATGTGTCGTGGGAAGATCACAGCAATTATTGTTTATGTTGATGACATGTGGTTACCAGAAATGATCTACAAGAACGAGAAACGCTAAAGAAATATCTATCTCGGGAGTTCGAAATGAAAAACCTTGACGAAATAAATCATTTACGTGTCTAGCTCTTTCAAAGGCATCTTCATATCTCAGGGAAAGTATGCACTTAACCTACTATGAGAGACTGTAATGTCTGCTTGTCAACCATCAGAAATGGTTTAAAGTTGGAAATTGAAGCTGATCAAGTACCGGTCAATAAAGGGCGTTATCAGAGATTGGTGGGGAGGTTGATGTACTTAGCACATACCAGGCCTGATATTTCTTGTGCATTGAGTATAGTGAGTTAGTTTATGCATAATCCTGGAGAGAAACATATGTGGGCCGTTATGAAGATCATTAGTTATCTGAAAGCAACTCCAGGAAAAAGAATTTTATTTATAAAGAATAGTGCATTTTTAAAAGTTAAAGGATACACTGATGTTAATTGGGCTGAAAATATAAGGCGACAGACAGTCTACATCAGGATATTTCACATTTGTTGGTGGGAATCTTCTCACTTAGAGAAGTAAGAAACAAAATGTCGTTTCTCGTTCGAGCGCCGCTGAAGCTAAGTATTCGAGGAATGGAGGTAAGGAGTCCAAAAGTTATTGTGGTTGAATTTGCTATTGACTGATCTAGGTTATCGGACCGAAAGAACCTACCAAGTTATACTGCGATAACAAAGTAGCATGTGACATTGCTCAGAATTTAGTTCAACATGATAGAACCAAACATGTAGAAGTGGAAATTTTCTTTATTAAAGATAAATTGGAAGAACACGTTGTTGCAATGCCTCATATTCGTTCAGAAGATCGCTGGCAAATGTACTCACTAAGGCTGTTTCCAACAAAGTATTTTTCAGATTGATTAACAAGTTGGATATGTTCGATATCTATGCACCAACTTTAGGGGTGTTAGAATATATTCTAGATTATTCCTTGTTGGTTTCCTTATTTTAATAGCTTTCCTTATTCTGTTAGGTCTCATATTGTGTTCATACCCCTATAAAAGAAGGTCTATCTTGTATCAATATTAATCAACTAATAAAGAATTATACTCATTTACTTTTAAGTAAAAACAACCTGTTTAATCTTTATATCATTTGGGATTCTTTTAAGTAATGCCTTATCAGTATCAGTTAAAATCAAGGAATTGAAAACTGGATATCACTTATAATAGGCTCTTGGTGATGATCAAAGAGGCATTTTAAATGTTCAAGAATATGATTTTTGATTAAAACATAATCTTCAATCCAGTTTCCTTCAATTTTTTATCTCACAATCTTGTTCCATTTAATTCTTATAATGGTAGAAAGATGAAAAAAATCTAGTATTCTTATCTCCGTGAGATAACTATTGAACTCTAGATTTTTGGCCCCAAGGATCTCCTTATGTTTGAGGGTATCCTTAAGCTTAAGTCTAAGTTTTCGTTTAAGGCAGTCTAAACTGTGAGAAAACTTGGACTCTTGAACTATTTGTATACCATTCAAATGGGCGTAAAGTTTTTTCTTATGATAGAAAATATTGCCAAAAACATTTTTATTCCAATACGAGACTTTTTCTGAAAAAAGTTTTATACTTTCCTCGAGAGGAATGGAATTATTCCAAGCATTATGCCAAAAATCCTTAAAGTCAAAGTGATTAAACCAACATGTAAGAAAGCAAAAATGTCTCTGAGATGCATTAAATTGGAAATTAGAATTCATACCTTCCAGGTTCAGTAACATTGGGCAGTGGTCCAATGCTGTGTGGGGAAGATTAGTTACGTTGGCTTCCAGGTAGCATAGCCTCCATTTAGGGTTAGAAAGGGCGCGGTCAAGGCGAACAAGCGTTTTAGCGATCCCATACATGTTATTTGACCAAGTTAACTGAGGACCACTATAACCTGAGATCCACCAAGTTACAATTGTTGACATTTTCAGAGAATTTAATGGTTCTCCTAGAAGCAGTAGAACTCGAAGCTTCAGTTAAACACCTTTTCTCTGAAACATCCATGAAATCATTGAAGTCACCAGCCACCAGCCAAGGGAAATTTTTCGAATCCTCCATAGGCTATAAGGTTATCCCACAAATGTTTACCAAGAACGGGGTTAAGGCTTGCATACACGGCTGAAACAAGTCATTCCTCATATTTATTTTTCGTCACAATAGCATGGATAACTTGGTGAGTGATTTGGAAGGATCTAATAGTAACCAAATGCCTTATATTCCCCTCTTGGGTTTGAAATCGCTGAGGCATTGAGCCCAAATTCATCAAAGAAATGCCCTACTTACCTGCATAGTCCCGATATGTGGTCAACTCTTCCATATTTAAAGAAAAATTTTCTAATAAATTCATATTCTACATTATACTTCTTCCCGCTAAGGCCATACGTGAGGGGACTAAGGGTTTGGGCGTTTGGCCAGATCCACTTGGACACAGACCCTCGCATATTTGTCTCTTAAGGATGCAGCGGTATTAACATCAGTTTTTAGAGGTTTGCCTAGTCTTTTAGCAATACGATACAGAGCTTTTTCCACATAGTATTCTATAGGTAATTAAGGTAGCCTAATCCAAACCACCATCAACGATGCGACAGCCTTCAATGGTTTAAATTTGGTTCCTTTTTTCTCACTGTCAAATAATGACTCATCACAATCCAAGGCCCCTCAGTGATAACATTGTGGTAATCCTCCTTCATAGTAAAACTGAAAAGGAAAAACCCCAAATCAAGATCAATAATTTCATGTTCTCATTGGAGATTCCATAATGCCCTAACTATTGAATCAAGAGCTTTATACCTAATGTTTTCCCCAAGAGTTTGACTATTAAGAAGTCTTGCCACTGTTCCTGCGTCGATTGCATAAGACTCGTATTTATACCGTAGGGATCATTGGTTCCTCATCCAAAGGATTAGAGTTTAAATAAAGGTTTTGAGAGCCTTACTCCCCTTTTTTTCCCCTCCTCAAAAAGCCATGATTCAACACTTTCATCGAACCACACCTCTTTTGGATTATCACTGAAAACTGCATCTTTATAATATAATCCTTTTTCTTAGGGTTTTTTAGATACAGTCTCCCCCAGTTCATTTTGGTTATAATCAGTGGAGTTTTCTACCTTTATTCTTTCCATTGTGTCCATATCAGATTCCGAATGAAGCTAACACCTCATTCAGATCTGATTTCGGTATCTGTATTTCTTAAACCAATGGTTCAAATGGAGGATCATGCGAGTTTTTTTTACTGCTACTTTCTCCTTGAACCCCTTCCTCACACAGTACAATCGGTAAGGATAAAAGGTCAGGCAGCGCCGGAGGCTCATTCGGTGGTGGGTCTGTCATAAACGACCAGTTTTCAAAACGAGAGCTTATTTCTAGAGGAGTTTTCTAAGTTTATTTTTGAAGCATGAATTTCTCAAGTCTCTTATTTTAGAAAAACTAAAAAAAATATGGGATGAGACACGTATCGATCGAGTGTTCCCTTGAACGTCACGAACCACATAAATATTATATTTATAACTTTTGTTTTTTTTACTATTTATTTATGTGAGTGCAATAAACTTAACCATAATTTAATAAGTTTATTTCATTTTAATTTTAGTATAATCATTGTTTTATAACATAGTGATAAATGCTTAGAAATGGTGGAAAAGCGTCAATAGTTTGAATAGTATCTTGAAAAAAAAAAAGGCTAAAAGATATGGAGATAGTATATATGGAAAATAGGAATTTTTTCCCAAAATAATGTTTTCAAAAATCTTTGTTTCCAAAATAATACCCTTTTCGTCTTTGTTCCTAATATAATGTGTTTTCAAAAGTGATATCAGTGATGCCAATTTTATAAGAAAAACGGCATCACTAATACCAATTTCAGCTATGAAAACGGCATCATCAATAGCAATTTTAAAAATACAAATTTGTAAAACTTTTAAAAACGGAATCAGTGATTCCAATTTTAACATAGAAAAAGGTATCAACAATGCCAATTTTAACATTTACATATTTCTAATTTTTGAAAACGGTATTAGTGATGCCACTTTCAATTATAAAAATGGCATCATCGATTCCAATTTTAAATTTAAAAATGGCATTATTGATGCCAACTTTAAAAATTGAATTTTTTTTTAAACGGGATGGTCAGTGTTTCAAAAGAGAATGCGGCATTAATAATGCCAATTTCACCTTCATATATCACACTTCTCTTATAAAAATCAAACAAACCCTAGATCTAAATCACTCTCCTTCTCCCATTCGCTCTGCCGAAAGCCACCACACTCTGCTCTCCCTCTCACCGCCGACGGCCACTGCTCTCCCTCTCACCGCCTTCGACCACCACACTTCCCCTCTTCTCACAGCAGGTAGCACGCTCTCCTTAGATTATATATTTTATTAATATTTAGTTGACATTTATTTTTAATACTTTAACGCTTAATGACTTAAATTTTCTTTCCTGTAGGAAGAACATGCTGATCTCATGTGCTTGGTGGAAGAATGCATAAAGTTTCCCTACAAGATATACTGGCATTTCCTTAAGAGCATTATCAATTGATATTTTCTATCAACTATGTAATGTGTTTCTAGTTTGTAATGTTAAGTTGATGTCTATTTATGTTTGTTGATGTCTATTTATGTTTTATTAATTTTCATGTGTAATATTTTTAGATTATGAAACTTGTAACCACAGACACTTATATGAAAGTATTTATGTCTAATTATGTATTAAGCTTTTAATTAATGAAAAAATGTCTTATTGTGTTTAAATAATTAAATTAATAGTAGCAGTGAATAGAATAATACAATCATACTTTAATAATAATCGAACAAATAATGTAGGATAAGTCCCGAAATTAAAATTCAAAAGAAAACAATAATTCTGAAAAAATAATTTTTTCTATGAAATAATTAAGAAAACAAATGATATGGAAAAAAAATTATAAGAAAAAAATAAGAAAAATAAGATAACTATTTAAAAATAATATATATTATTAATAATACAAGAAATTGATAAAGTGTGAATAAAAATTGTTTATTGAGTTGAAAGGAATGAATGAAACTGTTCATTAAAAAAAAAACCAAAACTAAATGGAGGTCACCCTTAAAAAAATGGCACAGTTGATGGGATTTAAATTTATTTTTTAAATTGGCATCAGTAATGTCGTTTTTAAACATGAAATTGGAATAATTTTATCCATTTTTATGACTAAAAATGGCATCACTGATACCGTTTTCAAAAATTAGAAATATATAAATGTTAAAATTGGCATTGTTGATACCTTTTTCTATATTGAAATTGGAATCACTGATACCGTTTTTAAAAATTTTACAAATTTGTATTTTAAAAAGTGCCATCGATGATGCCGTTTTCATAGCTGAAATTGGTATTGGTGATTCTGGTTTTACTTATAAAATTGGTATCACTGATACCACTTTTAAAAACACATTATATTGGGAACAAAGATGGAGAGAGTATTATTTTGGGAACAAAGATTTTTGAACACATTATTTTGGGAAAAAAGGTCTGGAAAATAGGTCACAATGGTTTGGTACTTTCTCTGTCAAGTAAATATTTATTGTGAAAAAAAATTCCAAAAAATTCCAACTCAATTTTTTTAACTAAAGCAAGGCCATTAATTAGTTACAAAAATGGGCTTTTGTTACATATGTTTATCTGACTTTTTAGAGAGATACCCAATTTACACGCTAAAAGTTTGGGCTGGTAAGCGTTCGAATCTAATCCAAACGTGAGTAGAGCCCTCATTAATGACATGTAAGGTGGTTGTTTTTCATTACTAAAGTTTTCATACGCGCGGATCTAGATTTTAGAGTTATAATAAGTTAATCCCCACGTTAAATTTTGTTAATTTGAGACATTTTTTTTAGATGGATGAATTATTTGGTTTTAAATTTGAAGACATTGAGATATACTTGGTTGTAAAATTGAAAAAAAAAATTAATTTATACAAGAAGTTGGAAAAATATTTCCTTACCTACAACCCTCTTCTTCTTCTTTTTCTTTTTTTTTTTTGGGGTGGGGATACAATTTATGACAATATTCAGGTGATTTGAGAAGAGGTAGAGGCATGGGATCGGCCACCTTAATATTTGTGGGGTCTAATGGCCCTATTTAATACATAAAATAAACATATTAGTAGGATACAATTGATGAAAATATTCAGGTGATTTGAGAAGGGGTAGAGGCATGGGTTCGGCCACCTTAATAATTGTGGGAATACATAAAATATACATATTAGTAGGGTATATATATTTTGGATAAATTTGCACTAATATGCAGACAACACTTAAATTTAATAAATAATAATAATAATAGCGGGGTTCAGATTATGAAAAAAATATATATTAGGCCCAAGCATACTTTTCTTAAGAAATGTTTTTCAACCCAAAATTTATCCCAAAAAACGTGCTCTATATATATACATTTTGAGTGATAAAGAGGCATTTATATTAGTTATTAGATTGTGTTTTTCTGGACCAATTAACAATATTTTATTTTATTTTTTTCCAATAATTTAATTACTATATTTGGTATGAGATTGTTGATACATTATTAAATGACCCCTCATCAAATTTTCTAACTATGTCATTGACAAGAGGGAGAAAAGCAAGACTCGATTCTGATTGTTCTATATACGTACTTACACTTCAATTACTTAAACTCAGATTTTGTCCCGCAAAGAATTAGATCTAAAAAAAGCTGAATAGTAATAGGACCAACTCCGTCGTCTATTTTTTAACTTTTTAAAAAATCAGTTGTACTTTAATTATTTTTTAAGTTAGCAATTGAACCACCCATGACCGCACGTCCGAGTGTCACTAAATGGATTAATAGGTATTATTGCCTCTAAAACTTGCATACTTCATTGGGAGAATATGTAAATTTTAATATTACATGCGTTTCTTGTTGAATAAAAATATTTATTTTAAATAAATCCAAGGGCAAGAATATTTTCCAAATTATATATTTTCATTATATTTTGATACATATTAATTGGTTTTTAAATTAACATTGTATAACATTCTAAACTTTAGATTCAGAAACAAAGAAAAAATCATCGTTAAGTCCTCTTTTAAACGAATTCAGTCTGCCAACAGTCTCGTGTGTAGTCCGCTAGCATTTTCATTGTCATTGTACAAAGAACTCTTAGGTTTGATGCATAGACATGATTGTCATACACTTTATATATTGATAGTTGTGTATCATCGCTTGTATATTTGCAATAAATTAAAAGAAAGTTGATGATCGTATGTGGTTGTCAAACCTTTTACCTTGCCCACCCTAGCTTGTATCATCAATTTGTACGTATAAAAGAAAGTTGTGTTATGAAATTATAGGTATGTATGAAAAAAATAGATTAAGTTCTTTAAAGTGTAATGGTCAAAATTTTCCAACTCTTCTCCAGTTAGAGTGATTTTTGTCACCGTAGAAGAGTCAAATTCCTCCTAAACGTTACATATAACGGTTTGACATCAAGTTAAAGCCCAAGCATGAGTTGAACACATGTACACATATATATGTTGCAGATTATTTGCATTTTGCTTGGCTTTGAGTAGAACTTGGTGTGTGCGTAAATGATAAACAAATAAACTACAATGCCAAAAAGTAACATGGCTTGGCAGAAAAGCCTAATATGGTAAATACAATTTGATTTAGGTAACACGTCTCATATTTGGTGTGAGATTCATTCTGCCTTATCTTGTGTAGTTATCTTGCTTGGTGAAAAACTGCCTAAATTATTCTCTAGATACATTGAATGTGGCCAGGACTAGTTCGACTGGGGACCACGGCTTGAGCTCTGTATTGTTTAAATAACATTAGATTTTAGTGAGCTTGATCTAATTTGCTGGCATCAATTACCCGGCCAATCTTCAATATAATCCTTGTGTATGTTATAACGGGTATAAATATATTATTTATTTTGGGTCGGGGCGTAGGCCACGACGTGCTTCATTTATTCTTGAATTCAAATTAATCGGGGTCAATTGGATATATCCTAGCTATATAATATTAGTTTTAAGTCATTAATAGATTGACTTGTTAAACACGATTAAATATATAAAAGACACCAAAATGCAGGGGCGAATTTAGGATTTTTTTGACGGGGTGGGCTGAATTAAAATAAAATCTCATGACAATTTTTTAAACAAAAAAATTATTCCTACGGTGGAAAAAAATTTCAAAATTTTTTATAAAAATAATATACTTAAAGGTAATTTTATTTTATGGAAGAAAATTATTGATCGTAAAAATTATTAATTTATAATTAAGTATGTTAGATTAAATATTTGTTTGTTACAATAAAATGGATACTTAAGTTAAAAGATGGAAGAGATTAAAGTGAATCTGAAAGTGTGGAGATAGTGTTTTTTTCAAAGATCAATAAAAATGAATAAGGATTTCCTCTTGGTTGAGGTATATTATATTACAAATAATATTTTTTGGTTTAAATTAAGAGTCTCATTTTTTTTAAAATGTTAATAAAAATAAAATTTTTAATGCATGTCTCAAATTAAAATTTTAGTTTTCCTTTTAAAAATATAATTAATATACTAAATTTTATGATATTAAAGAAATTATGTTCTTAACAATTCATTTCAAAAAAAAAATATTTTTTAAGAAAATGAAAAGGTTAAATAATTTGAATTCAACTAAATTATTTTATATACAATTGTGTATGTTGATAAATATATTATAAGAGAGAGAGAGAGAGGGGGGGGGGGGCGCTAGTTTGCAGCAACAAAAGGCTTTTTTTTTTTTTTTTTTTCTTGTATCTTAGTGTGGGCTTGGCTCATAAATTTTTATCTTTTCAACAGAGTTTGAAAAAGATGGACGGGATTAATTGTGGGCTGGGGTGGGCTGGGCTGAAGAATTTACTGGCTTAATAATATTTTTACATATAATTAGTGAAAAAAAATTTCTTGAGCTGGGCTGGAGCCCTCTGGGCCTAGGCCCAGTTCTGCCCCCCTGCCAAAATGCAACGGTACTCAAGACTAACTACACAAAAATATATATATGAGATAAAATCCTAATATTAATAACCACATAAAACTTAATGAAAACTTTGTTAATTATCATATGATGGCACTCTAAGGATTAGTAGACCAATAATTCAAAAAGTGTTGAACTCTCAAATTTCCAATCAAGTAATTTAATTATACATGCTCAATGCTCAATATATGATCCACTAAACAAGTCTATAAGTGAAAAGTTCAGAATATAAATTGATAATATTTTGTTGGGGTTAATATCTCGAGCAACGGGTCGAGCCCACTCATCAAACCCATGCCTTAATGACCTCATAGCTTTTCAATTGCACATGAGGTTTTAGATATTGATTACTCCTACTACATATGCTTCAGAGTCTAAAAGGAGTGGGAAGAATAATTAATTAATTTAAACTTAAACCAGAAGAATAAAATTTGTAATATCGAAGCAAGCAAGCAAAACCTAGTATTTTAATAAATAAATTAAAGGAATAAATTAAGGGGGTCGAAAGGTTTAATTTGAAGGGACATATAATGCCTACAGTAAGAGAGCACGGGAGAAGAGAAAAGTATATATGATTATGATGAAGGACTATTTATTTAATTAATTAACTAACATTAATGCTTAACTACATGGGTATGAGCACCATGGCTTTCAATAAGTGTGACTTTTAAAACTAATAATAATAATAATAATATCAGGGGTTTGTGTTTGTGGGTTCATCTCCCAAAGGTTTGCTTACGTTAATATGAAGATGGCATGCTTTCACTGGTGAGTAAGTCGAGGTGGTTTGTAAAAAGATAGGAATTAATAGAATAATTAAGGGAATTACCCATGCCATCATGCATCTAGAGATAAAAAAAAAAAAAGTAAAGAGTAAGGTTGGCTACACACTTTTGCAACTTTTTGAGGGTTGAAAGTAATTAATATATACCAATCGTTCCAATGTCATGCGTGTTATCCAAAACGCTTCATTCATTTTCCTACCAAATTCAATAAAAAGGGTTAAGAGCTTTATCCGATTGGAGTTTTCTGCAAAATAATATTAAAAAAAAATGTATTAACTTTTATCATCTAGTGCAATATTTGAATTCCCGATTTGAAGTTTATCGTCTCAACATTAATTTTGAAAGAGACACAAGCTTCCTAGAATCACATTCTTAGTGGCAAGATGGCAAGGAGAACAAGGTGAACAACAAATGTGAATGCTCAATCTGCCCAAATAAGTATCCTTGTTGTTTATAGCTTACCTATACTTTCCTAATGTATAACAAAAAAATAGTCTCAACATTTATAATATATTTTTCGAATTTCGTTTTTCAACTCCTCACTACAAAAAAAATAATTATTTGGGACCAAACTATTAGGAACGGCCGCTTTTTTGGGTGCCAAAAGCTAGTATATGGGACGGCTGAATATTATCCATGCCAAACATATATATTATAAATGTAGGCCTACTTTCCGCTTTGAGATGTTTGTGGAAGTTCAGATGAAGCAAAATTACAAAGAAAATTTAGGGCCCATTTGGTTGTTTTTCAAATTGCGAATTAGATAATTTACAATTAAGTAATTTACAAAATTTTCATTTATTAGTGTTTGGTTGTGTAAATTGAACAA
Organism: Lonicera japonica; assembly: GCA_021464415.1. Taxonomy (NCBI): domain Eukaryota; kingdom Viridiplantae; phylum Streptophyta; class Magnoliopsida; order Dipsacales; family Caprifoliaceae; genus Lonicera; species Lonicera japonica. The sequence continues at coordinate 5,792,726 of CM038467.1, read as the reverse complement.
TTTTAAATATGATAATTCAAGTTGATTCACAAAAACTCAAATTAAGTCATTTCAAGTAAAACTTGAAATTGCCTAATTCTAGAATTAGATAATTCATTATAACTCTATTTTTCGAGAAGATCTAGTTTCTACCCGTGATGTTGATGTATCTAGACAAAATTTTAAATAATATAGAACAATAGAGAACGTGTTTTTATTCTAACAATTGGAATTTGTCATTTAAATTTTCCAAACACTACTTTAATTAGAATTGAATTATTCATAAATTAGCAAATTCACAATTCTTCAATCAAAAATTAACTAATTCTAAAATTAGTTAATTTACGCAACCAAACGGGCCCTTATTGATTATACAAATTAGGGACTAAATAAGGGTGGTGATATTGGCACACTAGTAATATTTTGGTAACACTCCCACTCTTTGTAACACTCCCATTTGTGCAATTTGTTATTGATAGCACTCCCACTTTCTCACATACTACTCTCAATCTCAAATACATGCATATATTAAAGTTTAATTATAATTAATAATAAACCCTAACTTCACTAACAAATAGTACTAATTTTCAAACAAAACACAAGAGAACAATGTGTATATTCAATCATCTCCATCTCCATCAAATAGAACTTGTAATTGCATCAAACAAAAACTTGCGATTAGTTTTATTCAATTGTCTCCATCTCAATCTTCTTGATTTATATATTTTTATAACATACGCAAAAAGTATATAAACAAACAACATGATTACATTTCTTTAATGCATGGAAATGGTTTACTCGGTTTCCCGTAATCGAGTTGCAGGCATGAACTTTTGATTGTGATCCGTCAAATGACACTAAACACACTCGGTTGCTCTCAACCGAATGACATTAAACACATTTTTTGGATTTTCATTCAGTTGAGAACAACCAAGTGTGTTTAATGTCTTTCGGCGGATCACAATAGAATGTTCATGTTTGCAATTTGGTTATGAGGAATCGAGTAAACCTTCTTCATGCTCAAACTTAAGGTTTTGTTAGTTTTGCTTTGAATCAAATGTAGCTTAAACAAAAATTATGTTGAATCGATCAACATATGTTTTGATGGCTGTTTTGGCGTAAACAAAAATATCTCACAAAACTCGGTTGGTTGAAGATGGTGGTTGAATTATGGTAGGGTAGTTTAATTAGTTAAAGATTAACTATACTATTAGTGACTTAATTAACTTAATATAAGTGGAGTGGAAACAACAATTGAAAGGCTGTTTTTTTTTTTCTTTTTTAGGAGTGTTGTTAATAATTTCTTAAGATGCCAATATCAACACCCCTAAATAATGCACACAGCGTAAAATTTGCAAAAATAAATTTAGTTGCACATTAATTTCTTATTTAAAAAGAAATTCAATCTATTACACGGACGTCAATGTCCATAGCTAACCTTTTCCCATTAACAACAAGTAGCATTAATTTTTCAGTATCACCCCATACATCACTCCCAAAAAAAAAGGCACAACCAGGTGAGACGAGTACGATCCAATTCGCCCCGTGTATCATACAGGCCATAAAAAGTATTGTATAGAAATATAGAATATTAGAATACCAACGTGCTGTACATCTGGGGCCCTTGTTTACCGGGCGCTCTCTCTCTCTCTCTCTCTTCCCCTGAACTACAATGCGCAGATGCTTAGCATGCATGGTGACCTGCAAAAGAGAAAAAGAAACAATTTTCTCAGGAACACAAAAACAGTCAGCCAAAAAGTGCAAGAAAGGCAATGATTTTTGTTTTGGCAGCTCGTAACAAAAGAAAATACAGGTAAAGTAAAATGCTAGACTTTATTAAAAAAATAAATAATAATAACAAAAAAAAAGCGCAAAATGCTAGGCAAGTTCATTTATGTACAAATCTTCTATACAAATTTATGTGCATGTCATTACTTGTAAAATCCTATGTCGAAAAGTGAAAAAAAAACTTGAAATGCTTTATATGTATATTATTAGTTTTTATTAGAACATTTATGGTGGGTATGTTAAATTTATCGATTTAGTTATGTACGGTAGAGAGAGACTATTCTTACTATATATTTAAATTTTATTCGTGTGGGTGTAATCTACTTATATAACTCATAAAAGTATCTTTATTATTATAAAAATAAATAAAAGTATCTTTATTATTATAAAAATAAATAAAAAATCCTATGGGTGAACCTTACTCGTATGAGTCATACAAGTGTGGCGTACTCGTACGAGTAAGGCACACTCGTATGGATCATTATCTGTATATATACATATATTTTTTGTCTCAATTCTTCGTAGCCATTTGATACTAATGGCACTATTTGGATTTGGGGTCAAATTACAAACATGTTTCAAATTTTGAAAATTTTAACCATTTGTTTTTTGTTTTTTTAAGTGGCGTTCTTTTTCATTATATATACAAACTTTGCTCACTATTTTTTTTTGTGTTGAAGACAAGGTATGTATGTGTACTAATAGACGACATAACTTATTTATAGATAAGTCATATGGATAAATTTTGTCTTAAAAATATATTGGAGTTATAAAATAATAAGGTCACAAGCATAATAATTAAAAATTATACAATTACACAAACCAAACAAACAAAGTTGACATTGCTAGACAAAAAAAAAAGGTTCATACGAGTGTGCATCACCCATATGAGTCATACGAGTATGGCTTACTCGTATGGTTCATATGGATTGGACATACTCGTATGAAACCCATTTTTTTAAGCTAATATTTCATATGGGTTTAGTACACTCATATGATTATTTTTTTAGGGTGTTGTAAATTACACTCCCTTAAATGTGTCACAAACACTCCCTCCAAAATTTTACTAAAAATATATTTTTAACACTCCTTTATTTATCACAAACGCTTTTGAGTTCTTAGCAATACGCTATTTTCATGTGAGCCGAGTTTATGTAAGTGCACTCCCCTTTTATTAGTGTGGCTTACTTGAAAAACACGTCAGTAATTCATTATCTAATGTTAGACGAGTTCTTACAAAAAACCTCTCTCCAAGTGAGACGAGTGTGTGTGACTGCACTCACCTCTCATTAGACGAGTCTTAAGGGGTATTAAAGATTAAAAATTTACCTCAGGGGGTATTTGTAATAAATATGGGGGTGTAAATAATACCGACATTTTTTTAAGTGTATTCCTTGTAATAACTCAAGAAATTTAATTTCATATTTACAAATTTGTATTTTAGTTCTAGTTTCTCCACTGTGATGCTTTTAGTAAGCGACTTTTTTAGGATTGCTATATATGGTAACACCTGTTAAGAATAAAACCGTGCATGTGAGGGATAATTAACTTTACATCTTTTATGGTGTAGGGATATTTTGTAGGAGGAAAAAAAAGCTCGAAACTGATTAAACTTTTTAGACTTTAATAAATATATGGCTTTAATTCAACTCTATAAATATTTGGCGTTTAATTTATTAAAATATCATATATATTGTCTTTATATTTCAAGTAAGAGGTATTATTAAAATAATCTTAAAGTCGACTTTAAATTTTTAAAATCGATATTTGATTTTATCAAAATATAGCAGGAGTAACCCCTAAACCAAAAAAATTATTCAAGTGAGTGAGCTGACATGTTAGCGGTTGCCGGCAACTGTCGGGGAGAGTGAGGGTTTAAACGCCGCAGCCAGGCAGGAAAAGCAGACAGCACGCGGAGGTGACCGAGTACGGGCAGCAGCTGAACAGTTCATTTTATCCCCATAGCATACCATATCAGTCCAGTCCCAGTCTCAACTGGTCCGGTTGATTCCCCACATTCACCTCGATTTCTTCCACTACCATCATTATCACTTTCACCTCCACTAAAATGAGATTAAATCATCTTCTCCCATTATTGCTCCAATTAAAATATGTATATATATTGATCAATTTTGTTTCAATCTAAAATAATGTATTATTTTAACTTAATTAATGATCTAAACTTAAAATTATATATTATGATACGTTCATTGATTGTGTTAATAAAAACAAAATAAAAATCTTAACAGTTTTATGGATCAAAAGCAAAAATAAGATTGGTCATTTGAAACATAGGAAATAATAAATTATGCACAAAATGTATAACTAAAGAAGTGACATGATAAAACATTTAATTAAATAAATAAGTAATAATATTTTATTATTTAAGTCATTTTTTACCCAGCAAATTAAATAATGCATTAACCCAATCATATTTCTTGTGCAATAAAATGAGCCAAAATTATTGTAATAAGCCATGAATATCCAGAGAACATACAGAGTGAAATGAAAATATTGTTTTTACTCATTTTGTTACTAAATTGTTCTTGACACAAATCCAGAATAAAGCTTTTTAAAATTTATAGTCTGTTTCTAAATACTATTTGAGCTAGAAATTTTATTGCTTAAATATAAAAAAATTATTATTGTGGTAACAAGAAAAACAACACAATAGATATGAAATAAAAAATATAGTTTTGTTGCAATTTTCTTGACTTGGGTTTATTTTCTTCCTAGCTATGTTATACAGAGTGTTTGTAATATTAAATAATATTTATATCGGGAAACTTATAGTACGACATTGTTTTTTTATGAAAAGACTCATTTTAGCATGAAAGATTTGATACATGCTAAGAAAATAATAGGATAGTATTAGGGGTGTGCAAAATAACCGAAATACCGACTCGAACTGACCCGGATCGAACCAAATTAGCCGGTTTTTAAGGTTTTCGGTCCCGGTTCGGTTGAGAAAAATGAAAACCGAAAGGGGCCAGTTCGGTTGTCGATTACCAGTGTCATAGAACCGGTGAAAATCGAACCAAATCGACAATACACATGTCATTCATTTATTGGTTTGATATATAAGTTTAATCCTTTTAAAAAAAGGCTAAAGAATAAAGATGATGAAAAGTATAAAATATATACAGAGCATTTCTGGTAAGGTCCAGACCTTACGGATTGGGACTTTTTACGACACTTTTGTGTCATAAAAACACTTGGGGGTGTGTTTTTACGACGCAAAAGCGTCGTAAAAAGTCTCAATCCGTAAGGTCTGGACCTTACTTGAAATTTTCCCAATATATATATATATATATATATATATATTTTTGTCAAAAATGATATAAGAAGAAAAGTGTCAAAATTGATTAAAACAAAACCCAATTTTTTGTCAAAAATGACTTTAAATCATGGCCTAATAATGTAAAAATAATTTTTAAGTTATGGCCCAACAATATAAAATAAGCCTAATTGTCTAAGCTCAAAATCGAAAACACCGACCCCGACCAAACCGACTCTAATAGAACTGACCCCAACCGGTTTTAAGTATTTCATCGGTTCAATTCAGTTGACAATTTTAGCAAAACCGACTAATTGGTTCAGTTCTCGCCGGCCCCGCACGGTTCGGTTAACCGAACCGTGCACACCCCTAGATAGTATCAATTTAAGAGTCATTGAGGGGAAAAAAAGAGCTAGTAAAATAATAAAATTTTGAGTTTTTTTTATAACTATGCTTTTTTAAAAACTTATTTAGCAAAATAGGTGACTTTTGAACTTATTTGTGAGAATAGGATTGTTTTACAATCGCTAGTCAAAGTCGCGTTTTTTGCAGAAAAATCGCTAGTCAAAATAGCAGTTTTTGGGTAAAAGAAAAATTCGCAATAAAAACGCTAGTCATAATCGCGTTTTTACACTTAAAATCGATACCCAAGGTCGCGGTTTTAAGGGTAAAATTGATATCTGTAATAGTGGTTTTAAGCTGACAAAAATTTTTGCTCTACAAACGCTATTCGTTTTGGCTTTTTTTTAATTAAAATCACTATTTGTAATTGCGTTTTTTTTTTAATTTAAATATTTTTCCCCACCATCGAAATAAAACACGCAGAAACCTAAGTTCTCTATTATTTCTAGCATTGCTTCTTTCTTCTTCTTCTGCGCCGCTTCTGCTGCTCCTGCTTCTTCTTCATAGTTTAATTTTTTTTTATAAAAAACCCTGAGAAGCTCTACCCATAAATTAACACCTTCATAGCCATCTATCCCATAAATTAACATCACTAATTCTCTTTTACTTCCATTGGTCCTCTTAATTTTCTTCTTTATTCACCCTAATTCATCATGTTATATATGAAATTAAACCCATTACTGCCAGAAAACCACAAATAATTCATGCTCATGCTAAAGCCGCCACAAAGGAAAATGTGATGCACAAAATAGAGACTCTGTAAATTTTAAGCACAGGGATTCCAGATTTCCACCCCCTTTGAAGCTTCCAATAGCTTTATCCTTCGTAGTTCAATCCAATGCATAAGATGCTTATAGAACCTTTTGGCAAAGCAGAGAATTGTTACCTAATTAACCTCCTGAGCGAATGGAAGGAAGTGGATGGGTAGTTGCGGGTAGATTTGAAAAAATGGTAAAAATGCCAATAGATACGTTAATTTTATGGATAAAATCGAGACCACAAACATCAATTTTATTCATAAAATCGAGACCCACTTCCTTGATTTTAGCGCCCGATTTTTTTTCCCCTAAAACCGCTATCTTGAATAGCATTTTTTCACCAAAAATAATTATATTGAGTAGCGATTTTAAAACTACACTATTTTCACAAATAAATTCAAAACATCCGTATTTTGTTAAATAAGTTTTAAAAACAGGGATTAGGGGGCGCGTGGTTAATTTTTTCTCGGGGCTGTGTATTTTTTGTCTTGTTTTTGAATTGGTAGGGTGGGGCCCCAATTGATCCTTTAAATAGCATCCACCTGGGGGCTCAGGTGTCCCGTCCCGCCTGCTTCAAAGCAAACCAACCGGTGAGACAAAAACATAAACCCCGGCAGGGACTCAACTCTGGAGGTGGATCCAATCGATCATAGTAATTTTGAAGCTCATTAATTAATTAATAATAGGCAAGACGGGTCTACCGTTGTGGATGCTTGGGTTCGGTGCTGATCGGTTGCGTACCGATATGAATCGTTTGCTCTCTTTACTCTTCCATCAGGTACCTAACCTACCTACCTTCCTAATTGCATTGCATTGCATTGCATTGCATGCTTCTTAATTTATATATACATATGTTATTCTCTCTTAATTTTGCTTAATTTTTTACTTTTAGTAAATTATATACTTATTGTACGTACGTACGTACGCGGGGGGCCGGGATATATATACGTATATGGTTTTAGGGAGTGCTGGATGAGCAATTCTTGCAGTTGCAGCAGCTTCAGGATGAAACATCTCCCAACTTTGTCTCTGAGGTTGTTAACATCTTCTTCAATGAATCCGAGAAGCTCCTCCGTAATCTCCGTGAATTACTGTAATTAATTTTACCTCCCTCTCTCAATATTTAAACACTTGTTGCCGCGCCTAGCTAGCTAATTAATTAATGCATGACTACTTCAATTCAAGACCAATGGCACACTACTTAATTTGTAGCTCAAATGATCTAGCAATTATGTATTTACTATATGTCGTCATGTCTAATCCATGCACATAAAAATACTAAGTACTCTAATAAAGATTTCTCAACTTAATTTTTAGCTATAAACTTAGTCGAATAAATTAATTAGTCAATATTATAAATTCTTGAGCTACTCTTCACCAATCCTTTGTAAGAGGTTGTCCTTGTACTAGAAACCCATGGGTAAAAGTAGGGCAGCTAAGGGTGCCCATTAGCATATATATGTATCACTTTCAAATCATCTATTCTTATAATGTCGGACTTGAATTCTAGCTAGCTGGACAAGGACATTAATTGGTATTTTGTAATTAAATAAATGGTCTCGGTGAATTTGGTAGATTAATTGTGGGGTTTATATATTTTATGTATTATATATATACAGAATGGATAAGGAGTTCTCGGACTACAAGAAAATGGGAGTACATCTAAATCAGTTTATGGGGAGCAGTTCCAGCATTGGTGCTAAAAGGGTTCGAAATGTATGTGTTGCCTTTCGCGCCGCTTCTGAACAGAATAACAGATCCGGGTAGGTTACAATTATTATTTTGCTTTCCTTCATTTTATTTGCTCTCATGTCTACCTTGCATTAGACCTTCCCTTTTATTAAAGAAAAAAAAAAAAAAAGTTTCAAAAGTTGTAGTCTAAATGACTTTAAAAGAAAAGTCTATACCATTACAGCTGTATTTGATTAGTTGAAAATTTCATAAATGTCTTCCATTTAAAGAATATTTCATGTAAACTCATAGTTTTTTTCAATGAAAACGTTATAATATATATTTTGTGCAAACCAATGTATCCGGGTCAATTTACATGTATGCAAATTAACAAAGCCTACATAAGGGGTCGAGGGGGAGATGTTGCACACGGTTTTAGCTAATGAGGTGGCACGTACTTCTTAATCACCACTTGCACAAAACATGTACTTCTGCTCAGTTGTCACTTAGTTTCTAAGATAGAGAATACAAATTAAGCGTGTATTATTGACGTGACACATAAATAATTACAATATTAAAATCTTACATTTTTCGTTACAGGTGCTTGAGGACTTTGGAGGTGCTCGAACATGAATATTGTTATCTCAAGAACAATCTCCACGAACTTTTCCAAGTAAAAGCACCAACTAAATAATAATCGCTGAAACTTTCACAATATATGCAAATTGCTTTCAATTTTATCTTTACTCAGATTAATTATATACGTATTGATATTGTATTTCTTAAATTAATTTCAGATGGAGCAACAACGAATACTCGCAGCTGGAATCAGATACCCTATGCAACACTGAAACATTAATAAGATATATATATATATATATATATGTAATCGGGTGTAGAAGAATGTTGCTATATAGAGGCACAAGTTTTGACGTGCACCATTATCGTTACTGTCTTGATCTTGAATGTAGGGGAGTACGTACTACGTGTAATTGCCATGTAATATTTGAGAATTAATTAGCAAATGAATGATTGAATGGTACTTAATTTGATTATTGCCTCGAATTAGCATTATACATATGCACGTGCTTATTTTGAAATCAACTCGATCTCAAGATTCAGCTACCTGCAATATGATTAATGTTTTTTAGTACTGCTTTTCTTGCATGCAAAAATTAATGTCACTGTGATATATTAATTGTGTACGTACGCAAAGCATCCACCGTATCACTTCAGCCAATCAGTCATCGGCTTCCCAAATCAAATACGGGTCGGCCAAAGATTTGAGGATATATATATATATATATGCACCAATATTTTAAAAGGAATTAGGCGGACTTATGATCAGTGGCGGAGCCAGGATTTTGGTTCAGGTGGGGCCAAACTACCACACTAAAAAAAAAAAAAATTGCATATACAATAATAAAGCCAAAATTAAAATATTATATTAAAATACTTAATGTCTTATACATCAAAAATCAAAATAGCATATATTTAGTTACAACATTCCCCTTCGAGACTTCATATTTTGAAAGCGCTGAATGATATCTTCATTGTCGATAGCTTCAAAAACATCTTTCTCGATATATGCGACCAAACAATCATTCATCAAATCATCTCCCAACCGATTCCGTAATTGAGTCTTGATTAGTTTCATTGCCGAGAAAACTCTCTCAACCGTTGCAGTTGCAACAGGTAAAAGTAAAGCCAACTTGATGAGCATATATACTAATGGAAATGTGCGATGCTTCTTCAATTGAACCATTTTCTTAGCAAGCCCACTAACTCCCGTCACTTCTAAAAATTGATCATTCGAACGTACATCCAAAATATAGTTATCAAGTTGATATTTAAGTGCATTTAAATCTATTATTGAGAAGTCGGATGGATAAAACTCGGCAAATCGAAGCAACTTTTCCATGTCAAAAGCGGAGAATGAATCTCTTGGATCAAGACAAGCCATGCACAACAACAACTCCATATTTACCTCATTGAAACGAGTATTCAACTCTTGAAGTAACATATCTATCACCGTGTAAAACAATTCAACACGATAATAATGCATATTTGTGTTTCCCTCCACATTGCGACGCAATCTTCCTTGCTTTACAAACGAATCCTCCATATCTACGATGATTATATTATGCTTAATGCAAAATAAAGACACTGTATTTAGTAAAGATTCCCATCCATCATCCCTCAACTGTTGAAGGCGTAACTTTGTTATTCTTATAAGAGCCATGGCATTTACAATATCTTGGTCTTTTTTTTGTAATGCTAGATTCAAATCATTTGTGATTCCTAACAAATTTTTCATGAAGTGTAAGATAAATACAAATTCAAAAACCTGAATGTATTCTGATAGAGTGTCTGCTTTTGCTCTTTGCTTTGGCTCATGTCCATCACCGCCAATAATTATGAGAACATCAATTACCGAAGAGAACAAATCAATTAAGCTAACAAGTGTGCCAAAATGCGAACTCCAGCGAGTGCTTCCAGCCCGCTTCAATGTTTTCTCTTGATTCAATCCAGAACCTGTCAAAATTTCCCCAGTATAAATTCCTTCGATCAATTTTTCATATTGTTTTTCTCGAAGGATATCTCTGCGCTTGCATGAGGCTCCAATAATATTTGACAACATTGTAACAACATCAAAGAATGTAGAAATCTTTGAGTGATTTTCGGCAACAGCAACAAGTGTTAATTGAAGTTGGTGAGCAAAACAATGTATGTAATAAGCAGAACTATTCTCTTGTAATATCAAACTCTTAAGACCATTAAATTCACCTCGCATATTGCTTGCTCCATCATAGCCTTGCCCTCGTAAACTTGATAAACTATACCCATGTTTTGAAAGAAGAGACTCAATAGCTGCCTTAAGTGATAAAGCAGTTGTATCTGTAACATGTACAATGCCTAAAAATCGCTCCATTAGAAACCCCCTTTCGTCAACAAAACGTAAAACAACGGCCATTTGCTCTTTTATAGATACATCACGAGCCTCGTCAACTAAGATAGAAAAACTATGATCACCAATTTCTTGAATTATTGCATTTGTAGTCTCAATTGCTATGGAATTAACAATATCACATTGAATTTGATGCGATGTCATTTTGAGATTTTCGGGAGCATTCTTCAAGACAACTTTTTTCACCTCCTCATTATGCTTGGCAAGAAATTCAAGAAGCTCAAGAAAGTTTCCTCGGTTACTTGAGGCCTCGTATTCATCATGCCCACGGAAAGGTAATCCTTGCTTTAAAAGAAACCTAATGCAATCAACTGAGGCAATCAATCGAATACGATAATCAATTCGAGCTTGATCAGAATGATTAGACAAACAAACTTCTATGTGTCCTTGTTGTTTCATTAAATCTTCGGCAGCCTTCATGCATTTGTTATGTAAACTATTGTGCTCTCCGACATGTTTATCTAAGTGATTTTTCTTCTTCCAATTACGAAACCCTTCACCAACAAATGAATCACCACCCCCTTGGCCACCAAATGACTTTGGTCTAAACAAATAGCAATACAAGCAAAATGCAGAATCCTTTGAAATACTATACTCCAACCAACCACTGTAATCATTAAACCATGATGAAACAAATCTACGTTTGTGAGATCCAGAACCATTCCAAGGAAAATCATGACTTTTTGGTTGACAAGGGCCTTTTTGCAAGTATGCTCGCCTCACATTCTCTTTAATATTAACATCATAATCGTGTATACTTTTTCTTAACCCAGGATCACTTTCAAGCTCTAAATTGGAAAAAGTAGTGGAATCGACATTTGGAGTGAAGGAATCTATATTTGATGGAGTGGAATCGACATTTGGAGTAGAACTCGAACCAACATTTCGAGAAGTAGAACCCACTCCTATTTTACTAAAATATTTCTCCATTCTGTTTCTGAAAAATAAAGAATGATATACTAAAATTAATTATATATTTTAAAATATTTTTATCAACTCAATATTCAACCTACTATAACCAACAAACACATATATCAATTTATTAAATAACAATCTAATAAACAAATTAACTTCAATAATCAAATTAAAATTTAATAAACAAATAATCAACATCAATAATGGTCGTTCTAAATATTCAAAATTTTAACATATTAATCTAAATATATACTAGAAAGTCTAGAATAATCAACATCAATAAACAAATAATCAACATCAATAAATAAATTCTTAATATTCAAAATTTTAAAACATCAATAATCAAATATATACTAGAAAGTCTAGAATAATCAACATCAATAAACAAATAATCAACATCAATAAATAAATTCTTAATATTCAAAATTTTAAAACAATATATATAAAATTATAAAAAAGAAATCTAACCTCAAATAATCAAATACCAAAGTAAATGAAGAATAAAAATGAAAGAAGAGATGAACGCCTGCTACTTGTTGCTTGCAAAAAGAAAATTGAACGAAAGTTGCTGTTTGCAAAGTAAATAAAGAGAAAAAATGGAGAGAAGAAAAAAAACGGCAGCTGCTGGCTGCTGCCTATTTGCTATTGCTGCTGGCTGCTGGCTGCTGCTGATACCTCTTTCTTTATAACCTAAAAATCATAACCTTATATAAAATACAACCTAACACCTCCAACTATTAAACCTAATAACACATACCCCCCCGCCTAAGTTTTCAGCCTTACAAAACAGTCCCCCCGCTACAGCTCACTCGGTCCAGAATTACTGCCGCCCAGAATTAATTACATGTTGGCCCCTCTTGTTTCCTTTCTCGCACAAAGCACCCTATACTAAATTTTTTTTTTTTAAGTCCAGGTGGGGCCATGGCCCCACCTCGCCCCTTCATCCCTCCGCCCCTGCTTATGATGGCTGTAAATAGAGTGCATAGGCGAAGCTTAGGACATTATTTTTTTAAATATATATATACATATATAATATTTGTATAAAACACAAACAAGCAAAGCAAAATAAAGTCGTTAGATTTATTATCCAAAACAAAATTGAACACGTGGTCATATCCATATAAAATTATCAATTTATTTTAGGTTAATTGTACTTTGTCCCTCTTAATTATAGGAGTAGTGGCACTTTGTCATATCACCTACCAAAATTAGCAATTAATGCCACAAACTATTCAATTTGTTGCACTTAACCTGTTTTAACTGATGGGGTTAAAAATTTTTAAACAATTTAGGGTTCAAATATAATTTTAGATAAATTAAGACAATTAATGTAATTTTTAACTTTTGTCACCATTCTTGGACATTTCCATTCACCTCTTCTTTAACCTTAAACCTTTATCACCATTTCCTATTACTCTCTCCAGTCGTTATCTCCGACCAACACCATTTCCGGCCACCTCCAAAAATTGAAGAGGAAAGAAATAGGGGTAGTAACGCATATATAGAGGTAGTAAAATCAAGAGGAAAGAAATGGAAAAGAGATGGTAAATCAAGAATGAGCAAAATGAAAAAACCCATCATTAAATTTTGCTTTTTAACTCATATTAACGCATATATAATACATACACACGGGTGGTAAAATGAAACTGGGGAATTAAAATCAAAATAAATGATAGAGCCAACTGAAGAAAACCCATCATCGATCAACACTTACATCATATATTTGATTATATATATATATATAAGAAAATCCGTCATCGATCAACACCAACGTCTCTCTTCTCACCCTCTCTCTCTAAATTTCACACATTGCTCTCCCTTTCTAAAATTCGACCGACCAAGCCTTGGCGAAGCTCTCTCTCTAAAACACGACCAAACTCACGCTCTCTCTTTAAAATACACGACCAAGCTCGCACACTCTCTCTCTAAAATACACGGCATCAAGCTCGGGTTTTAGAGAAAACATTGGCCTCAATTGTAAGTGGGTCTCTCCTTTCCTCTCTCTGTCTTCTTGACTTTATTCTTGGATGTTGTTGAGATATAGATGAATTTTGTGTTAGGATAGGTTAGGGGAAAATCTTGATTTACGAATTCTCGGTATACACATGATATATATATACATATAAATATTATATAAAATTGTAAAATTACAATTATACCATAATTAATTCTCACGTGATATGCAGGTGGAGTTTATATTGTTAATAAATTTAACCCTGTCAGCGAAAAATGGTTAATTGCAACAAAAGTGATAGTTTGTAGTAAAAATTGCTACTTTTAATAGTTAATAGGGCCAAGTGTCACTACCCTTATAGTTGAGAGTAGCAAAGTGCAATTAACCCATTTATTTTAAAGAACAACAACAACAACAACAACAACAAGCAATAATAATAATAATAATAATAATAATAATAATAATAATAATAATAATAATAATAATAATAATAATAATAATAATAAGCTATTTGCAGAAAAGGCAACAATAAAATAAAAATAAGAAGAAAGCTCAAAATAAAATTGAAGAAGTGAGTTAACAATGTACGTGTTTGTAACTAGTTAAAGTGAACTCTTCTTAAACGTCTTCTAGCGATTGTAATTGTTGGTTAGGATTTTGTGAGAATCCCGACGGGGCCCCCTCCCCCGCAGCCATTTCAACGCACTCCGTGGTTTTGAAAGGTTTTAGAGTTGTGAATAAGTTTTTCGAAAAAATGGACAAAAGTGTGTTTTTGTACCTTTTTAGGGTACAACGCTATCTACGTAATCAGAATGGGTTCGGGAACTATGTTACGTCGGCGTGGGAATATGTTAGGCACCTGCGTCACCCTTTCGGCTTCTAAATGGACATGCTTAATATCATTTTTTATCTTCTTTCTATTATTCTAAGACCTAAATATGCACACACACACACACACACACATATATATATATATATCAGTTTTATTAACATGCTGGAATGAAAGTGCAGTTTACGAAGCAAAATGTCAAAAATAACTAAAAGACTGATAGGTCTACCTATAACAATGTACTAATTTCTCAAGTTCGGTGCAGGGGAGCATGCAGGGATTGATTTAAGACCAAATTCGAGACATATGAATGTATTTACATTATATTCTCAATCTGCAATCAATTTTACATGTCATACAAATTAAGTTTATCCAATTTCGGCTTAATTAACATATACATATTTTGTTTGTTATATATAACATTCATCAAAGTTTATATACACATGGGGGTAATCAATAAATTAAAGACTGATTTAAAGATATATTAATAGAATACTGTATTTTCGAAGACTAAGCCTTTTGTTTTAATTGATATTAAAAATGTATTACAAATTAGTCTAAGAATTTTGAATAAATTGCTTTTACAACGTGTTTCTATTTTTTGATTTAATTTCTATCTATTTAGCTGTGATTTTTAGCATTTACTCTGTTTTGTGTTATCTTTTTTCTTTTTTCGAGCTCTTGGGTCTTTGAGCTGTACCAATTGGAACACCGATTGAACTACAGTGAAGACCAATCGATCTATGCTTAAGAAGATCCGTACGCTTAAAAGACCGACTTCTTGGCGACGAAGACCGATTCGTGCATGTAAAGATCGACTAGTCATTGGTAGTGGGTCAAAGACCGATTGGTCTCTTATGGCCTAACCGCGCATTTCTGAATTCTTTAGCTCTTCCTCGTGGATTTGATCCTTGAACTCAAATGAGACTTCTCGATTTCATCGGAGACCGAATATGCCCTTTTTTAATGCTATCTAAGCCCGGAGCTTTGATATTTGATGTCTCGTTAGTCTGATTCTATTTCGTCAAAGAGCGAATAGTCTCTTCCTCCAAGGGTTATAAAATGGGGCATCCACATGTTTCGTTTCAATCGAAGGAATGAAAGATAAATTTTCTTATGATGGTTGATAGATTATATCCATTTTTTTAAACAGTAATTTTTTAACAAAAAGAAAATTTTTCAACTCCTCAAAAATAGGGGGGAAAGTCTATTCGCCTAACCTACCTAGGCACCAACCTAAATCCTCTTAATTTATCCCGGCACATACTCACCCGTCTAGGCACTAATCAGGTTGTTCAAGTACCGCCTAACCCACTTTTTAGAACATTGATATTCACACACACATATATTCTTTATATTTTAATTAGGCTACCTTTATTATTTATTCCCAAAATAAATATTCCTTTATTAAATCATAATATTGTTTTAAGAAATTATATTTTATGATTATAATGTTGTACATTGTTTTGATAATAGTGCCACCGTCCTCAAATATTAATAGTTCTATTTTTTTTTCAAGAAATCTCAATTTGATCATCTAATGTCCGAAAAAAATAGTCTAATTTATTTTTTTAGACCGAAAAAAGTATTTTAATATTAATTATGTTGAAATTATTGGTTCATAAAAATTATTAAGGTTAAAATGAGACTATACATTTAAAACTGAGAAAGTATCCATCACAGAGCATAAAACTATTGATTTTTTTTCAACTTTTTTATCCAATGAACGTAATGGTTTTCTCATATAATTTTTGAGTTTTTAAACTCATTATTTTAAAAATTAAATGTCCTATAGTATGAGAAGGGGATTTGGATCTTCTTTATTATTCCTTCTATCCAAATTCGTCCAAGGGGACTAGTTTGACACTTGAATGAATAAATTTCTTTCACAAAACTTGGTTGAGGTGATTTCTGAATGAGTAAATCATCTTTACAAAATTTTATCAAAAAATTTAAACAATAAGTAGATGTGATGACCATTTCACCCACTTACGAGTTGAACTTTTTGATAAAATTTTGTAAAATTGATCTACCCATTTCAAAGATCATCTCCAACAAATTTTGTGAAAAAACTCATTCATTTAAGTTTTGAACTAGATGTCCTTAGACGTACTAGATGAAAGTAACAATGGAGGAGAGGCAAGCCTAAGAAAAGGTGGGTTTAAAACTAGGACTATATGATAAAAGATCCGAGTTTTACCAACCACAGGGTGTTGATCGTTAAAGTTTGGTTATTATAAGCTATATAGTGTATTTTATCATAAATTTATTCGTTTTAAATTAAGGGTTGAGAGTTGAACTTATTATCAATGCTGTATTGAAAATATATTATTTAAATAAAATTAATGCCCCAAAACAAAACTTGTTTATTTTCGAAATATTGGGTTGGGCTTAAAATTAAGCGGGCCTAATTTTAAGGATATTTTAACTGATGGCTTCATCTATAACATCGGAGTCGGACTACCCAGCCAGCCCACGACGCTATCCACCTAATTGAGAAATGCACCAGCAGGATCAGAATTTGATCCAATTTATTAAGCCGAGACTAGACTGAGAGTCTCATTAATAAAGGCATATTTGACTCTTGAAATAAACAAAGCAGCAAATTCTAAGGAGTAAAAGTCGATGAAACGGAGCACAATAGAAGGCACGCAAAATATATGTGGTTTATGTGTTGGCCACCGATAATGCGTAGTAATAATCAGTACGTATAACTAATTTCAAAGGTACAACGGCTCCTACCAATATTCGAGAGGATGACGTCAAGTCCTTAATTGTGTTCAAACATCTCTATAGCTGTTATCATAATCAACTTCTTTGATACGGTTAGGCCGGATAATTTACGATACGACACGAAATTGATACAAATTTATTGAGTTTGGGTAAATTTTTAATGGATGCAAGTTATAATCGGATTGATCCGTTAAACCCGTTTGTCAAACGAGTCAATTTCATGTAAATTTCCGAGACCCGAATAAAACTCGTTTAATTCAATAAGAATACGAGTCGATTTCAAGTTGTGTAAACTCTTTATTAATCCGTGTAACTCATATATGATAAACAAATATTTACCTAAGGCTTTCAAAAAAATTTAATTTTTGTATTAAATATTTTGCCTTTAATTATGACATTTCATTTTCTTCACATTGATTTCATGCCCCCCAAAATTTTCACTTTCTAAATTCTCAAATTCCAAAACAATTACAATAACGATGGTTTTTAGTTATTGTTGTTACGTTGCATATATATAAATTATTGAATGCATATATTTTAGTGATTAATTACTTAATCAAATTATTAGCGGGCTACTAAATGCTATTTGTATAAGACCCGAATATAATAGTTTATCTTAAATAGGTTAAATGAATTGAGTCGTGTCATAGGTTAATTAAATGGGTCATGTGTGAATTTGAATTTTTCACATGTTTATTAAATGGATCGTGTACATGTGGAAGCACTTTTCACCCGATTCGATTTCAACCTGACATGAAACCAATCCGTACACAACCCTTTGCCAAGCCTAGCTCCAGTATAGATAGCTAGATGTAGGTAAAATTCATTTACGGGCACAAACCATTTGGATCGTATTCGTGGGTTTATCTTAGTCGTGAAGAATTAGAAGATCCCACAATTAAGTTTCACCAATTGCACTATAGTATAAATCCTTATCTTTTGATATTGTAATGTAAATTTACCAAAAACAAATAAATACTTTAATTAATTAGAGACTTAGAGTAGAGGAGACATTGGCGATATATATTTTTAATTAATATAAACATTGGACAAAGACTTGTTATTTAAACATGGCATACTTTTACCAATAGAATAATTGTGCGTATCAAATAAGGACAAATGCAACAATCCCGTAAAAATTATACGAAATTATGGATAAAGGGATAGCACTAACAACAATTAACATAAATTAATCAGTAGATATGTTAACTAATATAAATTAAGTTTTATATTTGAGGTAGAAATTGACATGTAGATTATACTCCAAAAGCAACGCGCGCGCGCGCGCGCGCACACATATATATATATATATATTAGTTCTTGTATGGTTTGATAAAGCTAAGGGCTATCACTTTCATTCCAATATATACATTAATATATTTTAATAGATGCTACAAAAATTTCTAAACTATCATAAAAGTTTTTAGAAGTGTCATTAAATGCTTCATCATTTTTTAATAAAGAGTGACGTGACATTTATCTAATTGCGTATTACGTCAAGAATTTTTATTGAAATTAACATTGGAAATCTTATGATAGTTGAACAAATTTACATTTTAACATTGATTCTACAAGAAATTAATGTTAATTACAAGTATCAAATTAATATGGGACTTTTTGACGTTTATTTCTCTAAGTGAAAAAATGGCCTACGAATAATGTCAATTTTTTCTGTCAACAATGAACTACAAAATAAAATCGATGTTTTTTCAGTCAAATAAAAATCTAGCATGTCACAGTGTAGTCCAGAAAATATACTGAAATTGTAGCATACACAGATTTAAACCACGCATTTATATTAAATTCTTAGTAAAATGAAAAATAAATTATTTAAATACATTAAAAATTAATTTTCCATTGCATTTTAAGAATTTTCTAATACAAATAACTTTTCAGAATGGGCCGGTAGTCTTCCAATAAATTTGAACGGCTCCTACCTATGTACAAAAAAGTCAGTACCACTTGTCCAACTGGCCCATTTAACCTTTTCGGCTTTTCCTTGTCATTCGTTAAATCAGCAACACCGCCAACATAGCGCCCCCCAACCCACCCCCAAAACCCAACACACATGCATACACACCCAACCCCAGCCTTAACCTTCTCCATCCACTACAATTATGAGAAAAAACACTAATATAGCTCAGTAGGAGCTCTGTAGGAAACACTGTCCTTAATTATGAGAAAAAACACTGTATAACCTTAATTTTCTTATATAATCCGAGTTTTATCTTCGGTATTGAGTGCATCTAAGTTCGAGTTTTCTCTTCTGCTCCCTTTCTCCCTCTAGTCATTCAAATATATCCATTACTTGTACTAAAAATAAATAAAAAAATTCTTATCACAATTATTTACAATACAATATCTTTTCTATAATCAATTAATGATCGAGAATATAAAGCCATTTTTTGTCCTTTTAATATATTTTTTTCAGTTGAATAAAAAAAGTCAACAGATTGAAACTACTTCAAAAGCAACACTTGATTAATTTGACTAAGTTTTCTATGTGAAATTAAGGAATTAAAGCACCGAAGGTGATTTTTACAGTTCAACAGCTAGATCTCAATGCTCACATCTGTAAGGTGAGTATGGCCGGATTAACCCTAAAACAGAATCTAACGGTGGGTGATCCAGATTTACCATACATATATATATATATATATATATATATATATTCGTTCATTCAATCTACATTAAACGGGTGGCTACGTGTCATATATTAAGTCGGATTTACTTTCTAGTGTTGTCTACAGGTATACTAATATAAATATATATTAAAACAAAGGGCAATAAAAAAAAGGGCTTATTAGAGAAAGATTTTAAAGTCAAGAATATATATAAAACCTATTTTTTATTTTATTGATAATTGACATGTGTCTTTTTTTTTCAATCTTAAAATACTAAAAAATACAAAATGCTAATGGACGGGGTGCAATATGAAAGTTATTTCACTGCTGAACGTCGATTTTTTTAATCAAAGTTCATATTGCAGTTCATATTTTACTGCAATGTGAAGTCCATATTTTTAGTGCAAAGTTCATATTGCAGTCCATATTTCACTGCAATATGAACTTTGCAGTTCATATTTTTTGTGTAATTTTCATAAAAAGGGGTAATTTAGGTAATACATAACATGTTTTTATTAATTAATGATATTTAAATTTATTCAATACATTCATTTAAAATATAAAACAAAATAGGCCTCTTACAGTATTACCAATTAAAAAAGGCCTTCATCATATATATTCATTGGATTTTTGGTAAAAATCAATATAATAAGCCTTCTACCTAATTTCTAGTAAAACAAAACAGCCTCCAAAAAGTTTCCGGCCCATTTGATCTTTCTATTTTTGGATTATGTATTATGTACCTTTTTAGAGATTTCTATTTTTAGATGCATTAAATAACCACTCAATCACCAATTATATTAAGTCTCTTTTAAGCCAATTTTTATATTGTAATTTGACAACTGATTTAGTCTATGTAAAGGAATTAAAAGTCGAGAATCACATGGTCATGGTGTTTATCTCTCCCTAGCAAATTTTGCATACATGGGTTAGTGAAAAATAGAATCCAATTCTCTCAACTATGTTTTTGAATGACTTTAATTTATAATATTCTTTAATATGTATGATTCTATACGTAGTAATATGTGTTTTGCAAGGCATTATCTTCAGCCATGTGTAAAAACAACTTAGTTAATTTAATTGTTTGATACATAATTGACTGGACATATTGAAATTGTGATTTTTATTCTTTAGATTTTATCTAAGCATTTATAGTGGAACCAATTCACCCTATATGATGTTTCGTAATCTAATGTTAGTGCTTGCAAATTATTTTCGTTTTATTTCAAATAAAAAATTAATTTTATCTATGAAACAATTTCTGCAAAAATATTGTTTTATAGTACTCTTTTCATACCCTTTAGAGAAATTTTCATTGCCAATCATAAGTTTAAATCATTTAACAAGTAACAATTTCTATTTAAATTTGACTCCAATTCTTAATTGTATTAAGTAAGAATATGCTGTTTAGTTAAATGGTTATATGATTTTATGAGAGAAATCTGTTGTTAGCACGAACCTAAAAGTGCATATTTTGGGGGAAATAAATTATGCCATATCTTGGTATGTTCAATCTTTCCATCTTTTTTTCTTAAAAGTTGTAGTTGATAGAAAATATATTTTTTCAAAAACTTTATCATTGTATCTTACAGTATTTGAAGCCTCGGTGAAAATTGTTGTATGTAGTAGGCTTCAGGTAATTCAACCTTTCTCTTTATAAATTAAGTGGCCGTTTAGAACCCTACGATCGAGCAAAAAAATTAAGTAAGAAATTGTAGGTGTAGTGATTTTTAATAGACTAATCAAATTATATATGTACTAAAAATAAAATCTTTAATCTTGGTAATCTATCAATTTTTTTGTTCCATACAAGAATATTTTATATTACAAATAAAATGAACAAGCACGTAGCATGGAACAAATTTCACAAACAAACTCAATCGTAAGTTAACTCTTTTCTTGTAATTAGATTGTCTTCAATAAAGAAGTTTAGCTTAATTTGTTTATCTTTTGAATATATTTTCTACTGTTTGTTATACATGAGATTGATCCTTATGTAGGCAAAATCTAACCATGCAAAAGGGAAAAAGGAAGGTGCATGAAAATAAATTGTGTTTCTTATTTTTAAGTAGTCCCTCCGTTTCAAATTAATAGTTTTACTTTGATTTCAATATATTTTATAGAAACATTAATTTTAACTAAATTAATGGAGAAAATCATAAATTTTATATTTTATATTTTCATATTTGATACATTGATCATTTCTTATAGTATAGAAGTGGGACTGTAATTTAATAAATCTTGAAAAAAAATCCAAATTATTGATTTAAGGTGGGGGAGTATTTTTGTTACTTAAAATAATGAGTACATGTATTTTTTCTTTTTTGTCTAATATACACTAACACACTTTTTTTATTTATTTATTTCCATTTTATTAGTAGAGGAATTCAACAATTAGTTGGAGAAAGGCATAAATTTAATAATTAAGGAAGAATGTTCACTGGATAAGACAACAGAGAGAGATAGAGGAAATTAATCAATTGCACACAGATCAATTCTTTTAAAGGCAATAGTTTTCTTTTCTTTCATTGTGGGTGTGT
The DNA here is from genome assembly GCA_021464415.1 of Lonicera japonica. Lineage (NCBI taxonomy): Eukaryota > Viridiplantae > Streptophyta > Magnoliopsida > Dipsacales > Caprifoliaceae > Lonicera > Lonicera japonica. The sequence continues at coordinate 5,770,288 of CM038467.1, read as the reverse complement.
CATCTGAAGTTCTAAATTTAATTGATTTGAAACAATTCTTAGTTGACTATTTTCTTGCAACGTATTAATTATGATTGGAGTTTTCGTTTCAATTTGAGTTAGTATACTGCATATCAGTAATTTGAGTTAATGCTCACAAAATATAAAAAGTAAAAACCATCTACAAGGTGTTTCGTCCTTTGCTCCCAAATTTTATTTTTTTGGAATTTCTATTTTGATATACTATAGAATGAAGATATAACATTCAAAACATATTCTAAACTATGTTATTTATACATCAACTTTTTTTTTAATAATCTACAGATTATTAACAATAAAAATTGTTAAACATCCGTGCATCGCACATGTTCCTAACTAATAATATAATAGTAACTAGATGCTTTAATTAAATTGTTTTTAATACTATGTTTGAGAACGTTTTCTATATGCAAGTCTTCTTTCAATAGTGTAAAATAATCTATCTGATCTGATATTCATCTACTGTAATAATGTAATATATGTGATATATATTCATCTAGCTTCATTAATTCTTTTTTACAGAATCTAATCCTCAGCAATTAAATTTTTTATTTTAAAGAAAACTTAACTATCCAAAGAAGAGGATTAATATACGCTAGTACTTTCTTTCTTTCTTTTCAAAAAAGGAGATCTAAAGTTCCGTTTGATAATAAGATAGAAAATAATAAGAAAAAATAACATATTTTTGTAAGAAGTTGGAAAATAAGTTAAATATTGTGATGAGATTAACTCTTACTTTCTTATTTCTTCCATGAAAATTTTTCTTTAAGTGATGGTGAATTTTTTTTTAAAGAAATATTTTCCACAGAACACAAAGAAGGTCTATTATTGCCGAAATAATTTACGAACTTTTAGCAGGTAATTCTTGATATATTTTGATACATGTTCTTTCAAATTACATATCTTTTTTAAAGAGAACATTTAATTATCTTCCATTACTTATAAATAACTAACGGTCCGTTTGGATTAAGGGAATGAGAAGGAAATGAAAGGAAAAGAGGAGGAAGAATTGCATTTCACTCGTTTGGATAGATTTATAAGAAGGAGTGGAGAGGAAACGGAGGGATTGGAAGGGAATGCCAATCCTCTCTATTCCTTTATTTTGTTTCCTTCCAATATTGGGAGGATTGGGAGGGAAAGTTTTTAATAATTTTTTTACGTTATTCTAAATTTAACCATAATATGTTAATAATATATTAAATCACATTCATTTCCAATCTTTTCTACTTTCTATCTAAATAAGGTTTATTTTCATTCCATTCTTTTTCATCCTTACATATCCAAATATCAATAAAATTAAATTCATTCATTTCCATTCTATTCCATTCCTTCACCTCTTAATTAAATATTTCCTTTCCCTCCCTTTGCTTCAATCCAAACGGACTGTAAAAAACCTTCTCTGTCCTAAATGAGTGTCGAACTCCCATATCCATATGAGCGCTTTTATTACTAAACTAATAAAATTTGTGACAGTGAAATAGCAACAATAGTAATCTGCCACAAACAGAAGGAAAATCTTATATTTACAAGGTTGATGGTGGTGATGATAATGAATATGAGCAAGCAGCAACAACAACAACAACTTAACACATATACATATATAAGGGTTCTTTCTCTCTCGCACACAAAATTGTGTGTTTATCAAATCCATAACCACTGTCGTTGTTGCTCACCAGCCAAAGAGACAAAAGTGAGGTAAAAGAAAGAACAAAAGTAGGGGGAAAAATATAAAATAAGAGTGGTCATCGCCGAAACACTGTCGCTACCGCCGTAAACCATAAAACCACCAAATCTATTCAGATTTGTTCACAGATAGAGTCGCCGCTGGAGGTTAAGGTGGAAGGCGGTGTTGGAGTGGGGTTGTTTGATTTTGTAGAGGAAGAAAGTCAACGCCGATTTGGTGTGTTTGATTTTGAAGGGAGAGAGTTGTTGCTGCTGCAAAGATATTTTTTGTGTGGGTGGTATTTGATATACTTTCTTTATGGGTGGTGTCAGTGGTAAAGCCAGGAAATTGACCAATGAGATGCAAAATTTGATTGAATATCAAAACACACTAAATTATATTTAAAGCCATAAAATTTGAACGCAAACATAATACTATTAATAATAAAAGTTCATACAACTTAAATAACAAATGCGAACAATTATAATAAATTACAATAACATTCTACAGTTTTCATATTTTGAAAGTATTGGTGAATGGTGGTGGTGAAAAAAGGGTGTAGATAAAGAGAGGTTTAGGAGGCGAGTGAAGAAATGAAAATGGTGAATGGTAAAAGCACTGAAGCAGCGGTAGGCAGAAGAAGAAGAGAAATGAGTAGCGCCACCTTTTTAATTAATTAGGTTTAATATTTACAAACTATTCCTTAAGTTTATGTATCTTAGAATTAGGTCCCCTCAAGTTTATTTTTATACACATAAGTCCCTAAACTTTTTTCTTTTTTTTTATGGCCTAAGCCAAGGAGGGGTAGCTGCCCCCTGCCCTTACACAACTTCGCCACTAAGTGGTGATCCCCTACAAAACTTCGCCACTGGGGATGATGGTGGGTTAGAAGGAAGTGGAGGAGGTGCGTGGTAGGGGAGACAGTTTGCAGAGATGATGGCAAGGGGTTTATTTGTGTGGTGATGGTGGTAATGAGTTGGAAGGACGTGGCAGAAATTATAGTCATTTGGGGATTTTGTTTTTAGGATTAGGGTTTTCCTGTAAGTGTTAACGCCAATCTGAAAATCGATCAAGAGAGCAAACCGAAAAAAACAAATCGAAAAAAAAATGAGAAAACCGAATAGTTTGGTTTTGGTTCAAGATTTGCTTGTCCAAAATTAAATCAAACTAAACTAAACTGAATTATGTATAAAAAATGAAATATATTAATATATACTTTAAGGACACACGTTAAGTATACTATGATATAAAAAAGATATATTTTTATAAGAATATATTCCTTATTAAATTGCTTTTTGTGATTCGCTTAAATTTTTTTATTAATGCCTTTAATATTGAATTAACTATATGATATTAAGATTTTTTTTTATCATATAGATAATGGTAAGATAATTTATCATTTTATTTAATGTGTTTTATTCTTGTAAATCTACAAATAAAATAGACAACATGTTTTCCTATATGTTTGCTTTTTATTTCTATAAAACCATGACTTTAATTTGAATTTGAATCAATTTTACATTACTATTACTATTCCATTGTTATGTTAAATTCATTTAGAAAAAAAATATGTTAAAACCAAAATCAAATTTTTACATTTGATTTGAGTTTGGAGTACAGGGCCTGTTTGGTTCATGTTTTTTTTCCTCCAAATTTTAAAAACTCAACTCAAAATCAACTCTACTTTCACACTTCCCAAAATATATTTCACTTTACTTTCTCTCTAAAAAAACTTTTAAAACACCATAACTTTAAATTCAAAAATCAAAATTAAATAAAAAATATATATTTAAAACATACTCGTCAAGATCTATAAAATAAGATCGATTGTGACTATTTTTTGAAATTTTTCTATGAGATTTTTAGTTGGTTGAAAAAAACTAAAAAAAAAAAAAACCTACACCACTTTTCAACAACTTCAAAATTCTACAAAAAACCATATTTTAAAAATTTAACTTAAAAACTCAACTCAAAACACTAATCAAACAAATGCTTTACTTTTTACCTCGATTGAAACCAAATACACCCTTAGGACTCGTTTGGTTCGAGCTTTAGGAATATAATTGGAATTCTAGATGCCAGGAAACCTTTATTCCTGGCATATTTTATTGGATTCCATTAATGCTTGTTTGGTTGGAGTTTTAGGAATGAACTTGGTAAATTTTTTTTTTTCGGGAGTTTTTTTTTCATTTACTGGGATTTTTTTTTTCATTTTCTGGGGAAAAATAATTTTTTTCATTTTTTGGGAAAAAAATAATTTTTTTCATTTTTTGGGAAAAAAATAATTTTTTTCACTTTCTGGGGAAAAAATAATATTTTTTTTTTCATTTTCTAGAATTTATTTTTTTCACTTTTTGGGGAAAAATAATATTTTTAATTTTCTGGGGAAAAAATAATTTTTTTTTATTTTCTGGATTTTTTTTCATTTTTTTTTTTTCATTTTCTGGAAAAAAAAAACATTTTTCGGACAAAAAAAAAAGGATTTCTCAAATTGGGAATCCAAGATACCTCCCAATTTATAAGGGAATAGATTTTGGCAAAATGGGGGAATTTAGGATTTCTAGGAATCCTAAATTCCTACATAAAACTCCAACCAAACAAAATAATCCTAACGGAATGAAATTTAGGATTCCAGGAATCTTCAAAAGCTCGAATCAAACGAGCCATTAGGTTTCTATGCATTGCTAACACAATTTGCCTAAAAATGTTTGGTGTTAAACCATTACGCAGCTAATAATATATAAGATCAAGGGACAAAATAGGTAAACCAAATAAAAATTTAAAAAGTTAACAATTGACCAATTTAACTACGGAATCCCTCCAAATAGGAATATAAAGTCCTATTATAATAAACTTTGACACCTAAAATCTAATTATGAAAAGCAAAGATACTTAAAGTTTAAATCATCCTTAACAATTAATTTGAGTGAGAGTATGAAAAATTAATAGATAAATGTGATAAAATACTCTTAATCTCATATTCATAAGTAAATATCATACATGCTTATTTATGTTTTGCGAAAAAAAGAAATTACAATCACTTAAAGAAAATTTTTCTTTAAAAAAAGTCAAAGAACAAAAATTAAAATCACCATATTTTTTAATTTATTTTTTATCTTTTTACTTAAATTAATTATTTTTTATTTCTTATATTACTATGAAAAATGCATGCGACTTTAATTTGCATTAACAAGACAGATTATCATGCTGTCAGTCTTAAAGTGGCTTTTAAGTGACTTCTTTCGGTAGTGGACGCTTGACGTCATCAATTTGGGAGGGGGGGGGGGGGGGGGGGGGGGGGGGGGGTTTGTCGGTCTTCCAATTATACTATCAACGCGTCACGTAGTGGTGAAACGTGGCTCTCGCGTATCCTTAAAAAAGTTTCATTTAAACTGAGGTGTTACAAGTGTTAACAAGTTATTTTATTTATAAAAAAAATAAAAATTTAATACATATTAAATAGGAGATAAATTTTCAAATAAAATATATTTTTTATATTTAATATATACTCTTAAGATATAAGTTAATATTTTTTGAAAAAAAATCATTACGTTTTGGCATTTAAAGAAAATATAATTATCCACTTCTTTTAGAAATTTGTAAAGGGAATGAATTTTTTTTTTTTTATTTTTTTTTGTTATGAAATTTTGATGTAACTTGTACCAACACTAATTTATTTTTTAATTAGAGAAAAAATCTTTGTAAACCTTGATAGGAGTAAAGACTATCATAGTATCATCGTAACACGAATACATTGGCAGCAGCACTGATCGAATACAAGAATTTGATATTTTTTATTTTATTTTATTTTATTTTAATACAAATGATGACTTTATAATACAACTTTTTCTATATAAAAATTTGAGTTATTGGTGCTTAATACTAAAGAGAAATTAGAGTATACGATATTACTTTAGTTTTATGCCGTAACCTAATGCAAGGGAGGGGCCAATTTTAAATTTTTAACAAAGAAGAATTTTTGCTATACGGAAGCTTGCAAATAAGCTAAATTTAGTATTACTATATATTGTTTTCAAAACTAGGAGGGAAAGATTGGGAATTAATTATATATTTCTTATAGCAACAAAGAAGATCAATTTAATTCGTGTTTGCCAAATTCATTTAAAGGAAGCCAGGCAACAACAAAGAATTTTTCAAAATCAAAATTTTGTACGTGTATTAATCTTAGCTTCTCAAAACAAGAAAGGCAAAGTTGTTGCTAAAAATATATTTTTTTCAAGAAATAAAGGTACGTACATATACATAACTTAAATAGCTTTAAAAATTACAGGGTAAAGTTGTAACGAAAAATTTTTCCCCGAGGATTAAAGGGAAAAACTTAAATAAAAATAACATTTTCAATAAAAACAAATATAGTTCAAAAATAAGCGAAAAAGTCAAGAGGAGGTTATGAAAGCTTTTAAAAAACATGTTGATGGTTGTTTTACTCATTACATTTTTCTTAAAAACAAAAGGAGATCGAGCGTACTAGTGTGTCACACATAAACTTAGAGGTTTAAAATGTATTACTTTTTCTTTAAATTAGTTTTCTCGCAATGGAAAAATCGAACCTGTTTAAAAAAGTTATAACTGAATCTCATTGTAATGCATACCACTGTTTGTTTTATTTTTTAATAGAAGTGATGAGTTAAAATCAAGTGTTCAATAGGAAGGAGAGGGATGAGGTGAACAGACTTGATACAATGTCCCCTTACTATTTACAATATAATTCTACTATTTGGAGAAGCCCCATTAATGATAAATACCGTAATTTTAAACATGTGATTATTAGTAATGAAATTCATATCATCTATATATTATGTCATAGGTTTGAAATAATATGCTCCCTTCTTTTTTCTTTAGTTTGCTTAACAAAAATTTAGGTAAGAGTAAACTTTTTAATCTAAGGTCATAGATTTGAAATAATATCCTCCCTTCTTTTGATTTTTATGAATTTTTACCCTTAAAAAATAGTTTGAACCGTACCAAACGTATCTATATTTAAAAATATATTTACATGTTTAATTTTAAAACTCAAGTACCTAATCTCAAAAAAGTGGAACTCTCATGCTATATATTTATTTACTGTACCACGTTACATAAAAAAGAAGCAGAAGCAGAAGCAGAAGCAGAAACAAAAATAATAATGATAAGATCCAACAATCAATTGAACCTATACATGCGTTAAACAACACGAGTAAATAAATAAATTATATGTAATTTAATTAGTCTGATATGGATGTAATTTTTTTTGAGTATAAAGCTCTTGGTTTAAAAATATAAAGTTGTTATCGAAAGGAACAAAAAAAAAAAAAAAAAGAGGCTCCAGACGTCAGGGTTCAGACAACTGCCACACGACCTTTTTAAGGCGCAGGGAGGGGCTGTACGAAGAAAGAGACATTATTCCCCCATTTCCCCTCACTCTCTTCTCAATCAGAAAAAAAAAAAAAAAAAAAAAGAACGAAAGTCTAAAACGAAGATATATTAATTAACAATAAAACCCCACATGAAAAATTGACCGCATTGTGCTCCGAGTTTCCTCCGTGTGCTTCCTCTCTCTAATTATCTTCAAGACACTGAATCTCCCTTTGCAATCCCATCCCTTTGTTAATTTCCTTCCTTAGATTTGTAATTGAACTTAATTCTGAATCATTTCTCACTCTCCCTCCAAATATATAGATATATAATAATTAGTATTACAGATTTATTTATATATATATATATATATATATACGTAGAAGAAGAAATGAAAGGTGAGTTTATAGTTGAAAAGGGATACGTATACGAGGAAGAGACCCATCTCACTGTCCTCAAAACCTCTCTCTTCTTCGCTGGAGATGGCTTCACCGTTTACGATTTCAAGGGTGAACTTGTCTTCCGAGTCGACTCGTACGGACCCGACACCCGTGACAAAGGCGAACTCGTCCTCATGGACCCCTCCGGCCGTTGTCTACTCACCGTTCGCCGCAAGGTATTATTCTCTCTCCCCGAAACGTACGCACGTACGTTTGTTTATTTATAATTTACAAATAAATATTTGTTTAATTATATTGAAATTTGATGGTGGATTTATTTATTCATTCATTTTTAATCTAGTAACGGCTACTCTGAGTCCTGAATCGTTTTATCGAAAAGCCAGTCTCACTTTTTAATTTGGCTGAGACAGAGACCGAGTCTGCATCAACGGTGGGAAGGTTTCTTGGGGGAGAGAACGGAGGGTCAGAAACCGATCTTCAGCGTGAGGAGATCGTCGATCATTGGACGGTCGAGCATGACGGTGGAGATGTACGGGAATTCTGCTGGGGATGAATACCAGATCGAAGGGTCATTCGCACAGCGGTGTTGCACGATTTTAAATGGAGACAAGGAATCAGTGGCGGAGATTAAACGCAAAGTGGATTCATCCACGAATGTGGTGCTTGGTAAGGACGTATTCTCTCTCATACTCAAGCCTGGATTTGATGCTGCCTTTGCTATGGGATTGGTACTTGTTCTTGATCAAATCAACGGCGAAGATTATTCTGAGGATGATCAGGCTTTGGATTTTAACCCCACCAATCAAGATTCAAGCCTGTCTTCTTAAATTTTAGATTACTACTACTACTGTACATCTCCTTTTTTTTTTTTTTGCTTTTATTAGTTTGATGGAATAATTTTATGATGTGAGGTTTGTGCTTTTTTTTTTTTTTTTTTTCGTAGAAGTGGGATTTGTGCTTACACTACTTCAAATTCACATTACATTATCTCTCCATTTTTTCTCAACTTGTTTTTTGGGCATTGAAATTTGTTTTATGTTTTATAGAAATATTTTATTATTGTCAAAACAATTTTTATTTTATTAGAACAAGTACAACCTTATAAACATACGGTATTTGCCATTAACATTTCTCTTTTAACTACCTTTTGTTAGTTTTAGTGAAATTTTAGCTTTCCTTATCCTATTATCCATTCTAACCTTTAAATTTCTGAGAGAACTGTATGTATACATGGACTAGAAAACCCAACTCTCTTTTTTTTAAGTAGTTGCAGACCAACCATTGTATGATTGTGCATCGATTGAGATTTAACTCATTATTATTGTACATAGGACTGTATATTTTTTTAATTAAACTTACCATTTATATTTTAAAGAAACACTAAACCACAATGAAAGGTCATCACAGTGTATTCAATATTTTAAAATTAGATACTTAAAAAAAGATTGAGGGTTATATTTCAGAAATGGGCAAAAAAATGTCGGAATACATATAATAATTGTAGTAGTAGTAGTACCGAAAATTATGCCAATTCTTAGTCATGCCTCGTCATAGTCAGTAAATCAGTCACAATCTTCTACCTTAGCATTGTGTGAAAAAGATGCTGCTATGAAATTAAGATAAAGAATTTCCGTATTAAAAAATTGAAATGAAAAATACGCACTGTCTTTATTAAAGTAGCTTATGAGAATCTTTTACTCAGTGGACATTCTAAACTTTTGTCTACTTTTTGAAACAATTGGTTTGTCATCCTGTACATGTAACATGTGCGCAAAGAAATAATCTTTTATCCTCCCTCACTTTCAGGTCTTTAGATTCACTCTCAATTTAATACCTTAAGGACTCGTTTGGTTCGAGTTTTAGGAATGAAATTAGCATTCTAGATGCCAGGAAACCTTTATTCCTGGCATCCTTTATTGGATTCCATTAATGCTCGTTTGGTTGGAGTTTTAGGAATGAACTCGGCAACTTATTTTTTGTAATTTTCAGGATTTTTTTTTTCATTTACTGGGAAAAATATTTTTTTTTCATTTTCTGGAAAAAAAATATTTGTTTTCACTTTCTGGGGAAAAAATAAAATTTTTAATTTTCTGGGAAAATTTTATTTTTTTCACTTTCTGGGGAAAAATAATATTTTTAATTTTCTGGGAAAAAAAATATTTTTGAAAATTTTCTGGATTTTTTTTCATTTTCTGGAAAAAAAAAACAGTTTTTGGACAAAAAAAAAAAAAGGATTCCTCAAATTTGGAATCCAGATTCCTCCCAATTTATAAGGGAATAGATTTTGGCAAAAATGGGGGAATTAGGATTCCTAGGAATCCTAAATCCTAGCTAAAACTCCAACCAAACAAAATAATCCTCATGGAATGGAATTTAGGATTACAGGAATCCTGAAAAACTCCAACCAAACGAGCCCTAAAAGAATATGAATTTTCACATAATCAATAATAAAAAATATAATTCATGTTTTATTAGAAAGAAAATTAGATTGATTATGTTATTAAAAATAAATAATACTATTAATTTAAGATATTAAAAAAATTTAAGTATCCTTTAACAGTTTTTGGGGTGAACAATTTGATTAAAGTGATATTAGACTAGTTGGGTTAAAATGAGTGTACACCAGAATTGATTCTTCATGCCCTAAAAATAATGCTATGCTTATTGTATTCTTGAATTAGTTATTCATCTCGAATGTATATAAGATGCATGTACATTTTTAAATAACAACTTACAAAAAGTACCCAAAATATATAATTAGTGGACAAAGCTCTGCAAGACAAGAAGTTTACAAATTTAATTATAAATCACAATAACTCGATCCAATATAACAACAATACACACAATATAACAATACCTTACATCTCGCACAAAATTGAATTGCATTAAAATAAATCAAACAACTATTACCATACACGTACTCGTGGTGTTTTAAAAAGAACTCCAGTTCTTTTCTCTACGGTAAAAAGAATGTGGAAATAGAGAGGAAGGTAACAAAGAAACTAGCAAACAGAGCTGGAGGAAGCGTCCAGATGAAAGTCTCGTGCTTCCGGTCTATTTGAAGCAGTGGGTCCACCGGCAGCCGACTGCATGCCCAAAGAAGGAGGAGTTGGTGAACAAGCAGCATCAGAAGGGCCGGTGTTTGAGGTTGGTGAAGGGGTATGGGTGGTGGTAGAAAGTCGTGTGGCACCAAGTGACGAAGTCAAGGTTTCAATCAAGAGGGCAAAATTTAAAACACACAAAACATGATTTTAAAGTCACAAAATTTTAAAGCACACATAATAGCATGGGTATTTCATATAAGTCAAATACTAACACGTACTGACTAATAAACTCTCTTCCTATTTAACTTGAAATAATTAAAATTAGAAGTTTAGACCTAATATTATGCAATTAATCCATTAATCAAAAAATAAACCTAGTATTAAGCAATTGATTTTTCGTTAGAATTTAGAAATTGGTATTATTAAAAATAGGGGCTGTCTGATCGAGCATGCATCTCCAAAATGACATTATTCTGGAAGAGTAATGTTGTAAAATTTACAGATGCTAGACACTGTTTATTAATTTTGTGAAATTTCAAATTATTGTGACTTTCACATCCCCGATTCTGATAAAATATGCAGGAATTTGAATTATATTTTTTTTTGAACAAAAGAAATAAAAAATTAGATTCGCGATGAAAAAAAGTAAAAATGAAGTTTTGAGCTAGTCATGGGTGGTAGAGAGAGACTTTCTAAGGATGTCACCAACCATGAACCATTTGACATAGGCCCAGCTAGCGTGGGCGGCAGCACCCAATGGAAGGTATATCCCAATTACGTACCCAAAGCTGTCTCCCAACCCAGTGTTTTAAATAGCGTCCTATGGCTATATCGTAAATTTTGTTTAAAACGCCACGTGGCGTGCATTAAATAGCGTAGAGAATAAATAGTATGGATTTTTTGGTGACGTGACACGCTATAGCGTAAGCTATTCACGCTATTTATCAAAAACACACACTTTTCAAGAAAGTGAAAAACTAGGTCTAATAGTTAGCAAGCAATTGATAAAGAAGACGGACCAAATCTACGGACAACTTACAGATCGATAACGGCGACCTAGAGAGACAGAGAGAACGTAGACTATAGATAAAGAGAGCAGCGATTTCATCTCTTCTTTTTGTGAAATCGATTTTGTACTCTCCCCTTTTCGTGAAAAGAAGACGACTTCATGGCTATTCCTTTTTGTGGCATCGATGGGAGATGAAGTAAGTGAGAGGCAGCTATGGTATAGTGTGGCTGTGTGGGTGTGAGAAAGAGAAATAGGGTTTTAACTTTAAGTGGTAAAATGACTTAATTAATCTTGATTATGTTATATATCTACAAAACTATTAATGGGTCTATTAAATTGATGAAAACTTTTGTTTATTTATTATTTCTTAACTCATTAAGTTGGGGTTTAGACACAACACTATTAAGGGAGAGAATTCTTAATTTTAATAAGTTACAACATTTTCCTAAATTATTTCTATTCAGCACTAAAAAATGTGACAGTAAGATGGCACAAGAAAACTATTTTTATGCTTCAACAATTCTTTCTTATATATATATATATATATTTTAAGAACTATAAATTATTTTATCATATTTTGGGGGTAAACATTTGGGCAATTAATGAAAATAATTGTATTTATATGAATAATATTTTTTAATTTTTGTATTATTGTATTATTGTTATTTGAAGTGTTTTCATTGAATTTTTACTAATGTTTTTTAGTATAATATTATTTTTTATTTTTTTAATTATTACGCTATTCAGGTTCCAAATAGCTTACGCTATTTACACTACGCGCTGCCAGAACCAAAACGTATTGTCCATACTATTGCTTTTTAAAACATTGCTCCCACCACATAGGCATTTGGTGCTGATGCATATTGCATCATCGTAATTGCATCAATAACACCGCACAATACCACCTATATATTATTCATAAGAATTTCTCTCTTTTTAATTAATTATTCACTGCTACTATTTACTTCTCTTTCTCTCCCTAAAACAGAAAGATTAGAATGTGAATGATGACGGAAATTGTCGTGACCGATGATATGATTGATGCATTTAAAAGTATAAAAAAGTGATGTAAGAAATGCTGCTATCATACATGAATTTATATGCATTAATTGCAAGAAAAATGAACAAGAATAATATACAGATTTTTGGTAAGGTACGTAGTTCTCACGGCCAATAGATAATAGGTTTGATTTACGTTTATCCTCTAGTAAAAATATTGGTATTTTATTGATGGTGTTGACGATCACAAGACAAAGATGATACAATTTGGTTATAGACAATACTTGGCTGAATTTTTGATCATAAAAAATGCTAAGGACTACCTCATTTTATAGATACAAGGAAATAACTGATACAATGTGATAGATATAACTTCTTATGTTTGGAGGGAGTGGAAATAATGGCGGCAGTTTGTTAAATAGTGGTTGTTAGTCGTGGGGTGTGCCAGTACTCACGCTTCATATATTCTATTGCTATTATGTGTCAGGCTTTAATTTAGTCAGTCCAGAGAGCTTTGAGCTTAGCCATACGCGAAGAGCTCCGCACTTGTTCTAATCGAACCTCGAATCGGATGTTTTTATCCCCTTCAATATATATTTTGGGTGATTTTATTTATATCCGTGACTTATTTTAATTTATCCGAATTTTCGGGGTTCAAAAAATTAATACACAAAATCTTTTAGTTTATCACTTTAATGGGATAAACTTACAAAAATTAAGAATTATTTAATGTATAAAAAATTTGTGTTAAAAATTCATTTTCCAAAAATTCCTCTCGATTCTCTATTCCATTTCATTCTAACCATAATTATCATACCTTTTACATCATCTATGGCTAACGTATATACAAGAACAATTGAATATTGAAACTCCACTTTTTCTTTTCAAAAGATAAAGATAAAATTCATATCAGTAATCAAGTTGTTGTGATTATTAACAATAAATCACGCCACAGATCGTAATTCAAATAGTGAATATTAATAACTAGAGATAATATGGATGAGAAAAAAGCAAAGATAGATAGATAAGTAGAACACACAATATTCGACAGACGAAGATTTCACTAATTCTTTGAAAACGATTACAAAATCTATCACAAGAATTATTGCACTCAAAGCTCTCACAGAAGAAGAAAATCAACAGCCCTTTAACCTCTCTCACACAACAAGATGAACTCTCCCACAAATCCCACAGAAAGAAGAATATCTCTCATGCCTTAATCTATTGAATGATTCTATCTATATATAACAATATAATAGAGTCCATCCAATATAGAATAAGGAAATACAATCCTATGTAAATAAGGAAACTATTAACAAGGTAATAGGGACCAAAATAAACAAGGAAACCAAGTTTGATAAGGAAACATATTTCTCGCCCAGCTGCAAAATGACTTTTGCACTTTTCCTGCGTAACTGCAAAAGTGCTTTTGCACCATTCCAGAATGCAATTTTCTGGGTGCAAAAGTGCTTTTGCACCTTACCAGAACCGCAAATCCTCTTTTGCACCATTCACGCGAACAATATGATTTCCCAATAAAACTCACCTTTTTCTTGGGTTTGGAACCGAGCAAAAAACACAACAATCACCACTTTTTACGAAGGTAACAAAACCAACCGCTATCTTCTTCTTCTTCGCCTTGATGACACATGAAATCTTCTTTTGTCTCACCCTTTACAAGGGCGACTCAATCATCTATGTCAATGATCGAGCCACATCCGATTATCTATGTCGATAATCAAACCATGTCCGTATTGGACACCATCACTGGCACGTAACTCTGAGTTGTCAACCGTCTAGAGCCACCACCTAAGCTATAACTCATCCTCGTTGCGTATGCACCACCGGAACATATGCTTCTTGGTTCTCTAGCACCATTATGTACAACTCTCTCATGTAATCTATACAAGCCCCCGCAATGACTTGCCTTCAAGACTACATCGTCGCCATGATACACGTTCATTACTCCACCTTGAGTAGAGTACCACATCCTAAGTGATTCTAATCTAGAGAGACTGATTAGATTTCACTTTATCTCCGGCACATGTCTGACATTTATGATTGTTTGAACTGAGCCATCAAACAAATCCAGGCGGACTTCACCAACTCCACGAACTAGCAATCTGGAGCCATCCCCCATGTAGACAAACCCGCTACAATCTTCATATGTGCTATATAATGAACGATTATTGTAAACATGCATAGCGGCACCGCAATCTAAGAACCATCCTCCCTGACCAGTAAGGCTTGCAGGCATCAGTAGGACATCTATAAGATCGACTTCTTTGCCATAAGAAGTTATCGCAACGGTTGCGGCTCCATCAGGGTTAATAGCCGGTTTTTCCCTGATGTCATCCTTCTTCCTTGGGCAGTCCCTAGCATAATGGCTCGGTTGACCACATTTAAAGCAATCTCCTTTAAAGGTAGTCTTCCGTCCTTTGCTAGAACTTTTCTTTTCATTCGCTACAAACGCGCCTTCTTGAACGGTATTGATTCGATCCCTCTTTCTCATCATCTCTTCCGCAGACAGAGCTTGACACACCTCTAAAGTGGTGAAAGATGATCTACTCATAAAGTTCTGAATTAGCGTCTTGTACGAACCTGGTAGAGTCCAAATTAGTTGCAAGGCTTTATCTTGATCTTTCAATTCTTCACCTACAGCTTCGAGTCTTGAGCATAATGAATCAAAAGCGAAAATATGATCCATAATCGGAGTATTCTCTTCCATCCTCATGTCGTGTATAAGACCTTTGATATAGATCTTATTCGTCATCGTCTTAGCCATGAACAAATCTTGAAGAGACTCCCATAGCTGTTTTGCTGATGTAGCCTCCTTGATTGAAGCATGACCTTGAACCTTCGTCGTGAGATGGAGACGAATCTCTGACAAGCACTTCTTGTCCATCTTTTTCCACTTACCATCAATAACCTCAACCAGTTCCATATCATCCGAATCCTTCTTCTTTTGTTCTACCTTTGGTGGACCTTCTAAGGCATCATCCAAATCCAGCACTATGAGATAGTCTTTCATACTCATCTGCCATAGGCTGAAATCCATGATTCCATCGAATTCTCCATCCTATAAGATTTATCCATTATAATAGACACCTCCTTGATACCACCCTTTGATACACTTGTTGTGATTATTAACAATAAATCACGCCACGGATCGTAATTCAAATAGTGAATATTAATAACTAGAGATAATATGGATGAGAAAAAAGCAAGAAGATAGATAATAGAACACACAATATTCGACAGACGAAGATTTCACTAATTCTTTGAAAACGATTGCAAAATCTATCACAAGAATTATTGCACTCAAAGCTCTCACAGAAGAAGAAAATCAACAGCCCTTTAACCCTCTCTCACAACAAGATGAACTCTCCCACAAATCCCAAGAAAGAAAGAGAATATCTCTCATGCCTTAATCTATTGAATGATTCTATCTATATATAACAATATAATATAGTCCATCCAATATAGAATAAGGAAATACAATCCTATGTAAATAAGGAAACTATTAACAAGGTAATAGGGACCAAAATAAACAAGGAAACCAAGTTTGATAAGAAAACATATTTCTCGCCCAGCTGCAAAATGACTTTTGCACTTTTCCCGCGTAACTGCAAAAGTGCTTTTGCACCATTCCAGAATGCAATTTTCTGGGTGCAAAAGTGCTTTTGCACCTTACCAGAACCGCAAATCCTCTTTTGCACCATTTCACGCGAACAATATGATTTCCAATAAAACTCACATTTTTCTTGGGTTTGGAACCGAGCAAAAAACACAACAATCACCACTTTTTACGAAGGTAACAAAACCAACCGCTATCTTCTTCTTCTTCGCCTTGATGACACATGAAATCTTCTTTTGTCTCACTCTTTACAAGGGCGACTCAATCATCTATGTCAATGATCGAGCCACATCCGATTCTATGTCGATAATCAAACCATGTCCGTATTGGACACCATCACTGGCACGTAACTCTGAGTTGTCAACCGTCTAGAGCCACCACCTAAGCTATAACTCATCCTCGTTGCGTATGCACCACCGGAACATATGCTTCTTGGTTCTCTAGCACCATTATGTACAACTCTCTCATGTAATCTATACAAGCCCCCGCAATGACTTGCCTTCAAGACTACATCGTCGCCATGATACACGTTCATTACTCCACCTTGAGTAGAGTACCACATCCTAAGTGATTCTAATCTAGAGAGACTGATTAGATTTCACTTTATCTCCGGCACATGTCTGACATTTATGATTGTTTGAACTGAGCCATCAAACAAATCCAGGCGGACTTCACCAACTCCACGAACTAGCAATCTGGAGCCATCCCCCATGTAGACAAACCCGCTACAATCTTCATATGTGCTATATAATGAACGATTATTGTAAACATGCATAGCGGCACCGCAATCAAGAACCATCCTCCCTGACCAGTAAGGCTTGCAGGCATCAGTAGGACATCTATAAGATCGACTTCTTTGCCATAAGAGTTATCGCAACGGTTGCGGCTCCATCAGGGTTAATAGCCGGTTTTTCCCTGATGTCATCCTTCTTCCTTGGGCAGTCCCTAGCATAATGGCTCGGTTGACCACATTTAAAGCAATCTCCTTTAAAGGTAGTCTTCCGTCCTTTGCTAGAACTTTTCTTTTCATTCGCTACAAACGCGCCTTCTTGAACGGTATTGATTCGATCCCTCTTTCTCATCATCTCTTCCGCAGACAGAGCTTGACACACCTCTAAAGTGGTGAAAGATGATCTACTCATAAAGTTCTGAATTAGCGTCTTGTACGAACCTGGTAGAGTCCAAATTAGTTGCAAGGCTTTATCTTGATCTTTCAATTCTTCACCTCAGCTTCGAGTCTTGAGCATAATGAATCAAAAGCGAAAATATGATCCATAATCGGAGTATTTCTTCCATCCTCATGTCGTGTATAAGACCTTTGATATAGATCTTATTCGTCATCGTCTTAGCCATGAACAAATCTTGAAGAGACTCCCATAGCTGTTTTGCTGATGTAGCCTCCTTGATTGAAGCATGACCTTGAACCTTCGTCGTGAGATGGAGACGAATCTCTGACAAGCACTTCTTGTCCATCTTTTTCCACTTACCATCAATAACCTCAACCAGTTCCATATCATCCGAATCCTTCTTCTTTTGTTCTACCTTTGGTGGACCTTCTAAGGCATCATCCAAATCCAGCACTATGAGATAGTCTTTCATACTCATCTGCCATAGGCTGAAATCCATGATTCCATCGAACTTCTCCATCCTATAAGATTTATCCATTATAATAGACACCTCCTTGAATACCACCCTTTGATACCACTTGTTGTGATTATTAACAATAAATCACGCCACGGATCGTAATTCAAATAGTGAATATTAATAACTAGAGATAATATGGATGAGAAAAAGCAAGAAGATAGATAATAGAACACAATATTCGACAGACGAAGATTTCACTAATTCTTTGAAAACGATTGCAAAATCTATCACAAGAATTATTGCACTCAAAGCTCTCACAGAAGAAGAAAATCAACAGCCCTTTAACCTCTCTCACACAACAAGATGAACTCTCCCACAAATCCCACAGAAAGAAGAATATCTCTCATGCCTTAATCTATTGAATGATTCTATCTATATATAACAATATAATATAGTCCATCCAATATAGAATAAGGAAATACAATCCTATGTAAATAAGGAAACTATTAACAAGGTAATAGGGACCAAAATAAACAAGGAAACCAAGTTTGATAAGAAAACATATTTCTCGCCCAGCTGCAAAATGACTTTTGCACTTTTCCCGCGTAACTGCAAAAGTGCTTTTGCACCATTCCAGAATGCAATTTTCTGGGTGCAAAAGTGCTTTTGCACCTTACCAGAACCGCAAATCCTCTTTTGCACCATTCACGCGAACAATATGATTTCCCAATAAAACTCACATTTTTCTTGGGTTTGGAACCGAGCAAAAAACACAACAATCACCACTTTTTACGAAGGTAACAAAACCAACCGCTATCTTCTTCTTCTTCGCCTTGATGACACATGAAATCTTCTTTTGTCTCACTCTTTACAAGGGCGACTCAATCATCTATGTCAATGATCGAGCCACATCCGATTATCTATGTCGATAATCAAACCATGTCCGTATTGGACACCATCACTGGCACGTAACTCTGAGTTGTCAACCGTCTAGAGCCACCACCTAAGCTATAACTCATCCTCGTTGCGTATGCACCACCGGAACATATGCTTCTTGGTTCTCTAGCACCATTATGTACAACTCTCTCATGTAATCTATACAAGCCCCCGCAATGACTTGCCTTCAAGACTACATCGTCGCCATGATACACGTTCATTACTCCACCTTGAGTAGAGTACCACATCCTAAGTGATTCTAATCTAGAGAGACTGATTAGATTTCACTTTATCTCCGGCACATGTCTGACATTTATGATTGTTTGAACTGAGCCATCAAACAAATCCAGGCGGACTTCACCAACTCCACGAACTAGCAATCTGGAGCCATCCCCATGTAGACAACCCGCTACAATCTTCATATGTGCTATATAATGAACGATTATTGTAAACATGCATAGCGGCACCGCAATCTAAGAAAACCATCCCCCTGACCAGTAAGGCTTGCAGGCATCAGTAGGACATCTATAAGATCGACTTCTTTGCCATAAGAAGTTATCGCAACGGTTGCGGCTCCATCAGGGTTAATAGCGGGTTTTTCCCTGATGTCATCCTTCTTCCTTGGGCAGTCCTTAGCATAATGGCTCGGTTGACCACATTTAAAGCAATCTCCTTTAAAGGTAGTCTTCCGTCCTTTGCTAGAACTTTTCTTTTCATTCGCTACAAACGCGCCTTCTTGAACGGTATTGATTCGATCCCTCTTTCTCATCATCTCTTCCGCAGACAGAGCTTGACACACCTCTAAAGTGGTGAAAGATGATCTACTCATAAAGTTCTGAATTAGCGTCTTGTACGAACCTGGTAGAGTCCAAATTAGTTGCAAGGCTTTATCTTGATCTTTCAATTCTTCACCTACAGCTTCGAGTCTTGAGCATAATGAATCAAAAGCGAAAATATGATCCATAATCGGAGTATTTCTTCCATCATCATGTCGTGTATAAGACCTTGATATAGATCTTTTCGTCATCGTCTTAGCCATGAACAAATCTTGAAGAGACTCCCATAGCTGTTTTGCTGATGTAGCCTCCTTGATTGAAGCATGACCTTGAACCTTCGTCGTGAGATGGAGACGAATCTCTGACAAGCACTTCTTGTCCATCTTTTTCACTTACCATCAATAACCTCAACCAGTTCCATATCATCCGAATCCTTCTTCTTTGGTTCTACCTTTGGTGGACCTTCTAAGGCATCATCCAAATCCAGCACTATGAGATAGTCTTTCATACTCATCTGCCATAGGCTGAAATCCATGATTCCATCGAACTTCTTCCATCCTATAAGATTTATCCATTATAATAGACACCTCTTGAATACCACCCTTTGATACCACTTGTTGTGATTATTAACAATAAATCACGCCACGGATCGTAATTCAAATAGTGAATATTAATAACTAGAGATAATATGGGATGAGAAAAAGCAAGAAGATAGATAATAGAAAACACAATATTCGACAGACGAAGATTTCACTAATTCTTTGAAAACGATTGCAAAATCTATCACAAGGAATTATTGCACTCAAAGCTCTCACAGGAAGAGAAATCAACAGCCCTTTAACCTCTCTCACACAACATGATGAACTCTCCCACAAATCCCACAGAAAGAAGAATATCTCTCATGCCTTAATCTATTGAATGATTCTATCTATATATAACAATATAATATAGTCCATCCAATATAGAATAAGGAAATACAATCCTATGTAAATAAGGAAACTATTAACAAGGTAATAGGGACCAAAATAAAAAGGAAACCAAGTTTGTTAAGAGAAAACATATTTCTCGCCCAGCTGCAAAATGACTTTTGCACTTTTCCCGCGTAACTGCAAAAGTGCTTTTGCACCATTCCAGAATGCAATTTTCTGGGTGCAAAGTGCTTTTGCACCTTACCAGAACCGCAAATCCTCTTTTGCACCATTCACGCGAACAATATGATTTCCCAATAAAACTCACATTTTTCTTGGGTTTGGAACGAGAAAAAAACACAAACAATCACCACTTTTTACGAAGGTAACAAAACCAAACGCTATCTTCTTCTTCTTCGCCTTGATGACACATGAAATCTTCTTTTGTCTCACCCTTTACAAGGGCGACTCAATCATCTATGTCAATGATCGAGCCACATCCGATTATCTATGTCGAATCAAACCATGTCCGTATTGGACACCATCACTGGCACGTAACTCTGAGTTGTCAACCGTCTAGAGCCACCACCTAAGCTATAACTCATCCTCGTTGCGTATGCACCACCGGAACATATGCTTCTTGGTTCTCTAGCACCATTATGTACAACTCTCTCATGTAATCTATACAAGCCCCGCAATGACTTGCCTTCAAGACTACATCGTCGCCATGATACACGTTCATTACTCCACCTTGAGTAGAGTACCATCCTAAGTGATTCTAATCTAGAGAGACTGATTAGATTTCACTTTATCTCCGGCACATGTCTGACATTTATGATTGTTTGAACTGAGCCATCAAACAAATCCAGGCGGACTTCACCAACTCCACGAACTAGCAATCTGGAGCCATCCCCCATGTAGACAAACCCGCTACAATCTTCATATGTGCTATATAATGAACGATTATTGTAAACATGCATAGCGGCACCGCAATCTAAGAACCATCCTCCCTGACCAGTAAGGCTTGCAGGCATCAGTAGGACATCTATAAGATCGACTTCTTTGCCATAAGAAGTTATCGCAACGGTTGCGGCTCCATCAGGGTTAATAGCCGGTTTTTCCCTGATGTCATCCTTCTTCCTTGGGCAGTCCCTAGCATAATGGCTCGGTTGACCACATTTAAAGCAATCTCCTTTAAAGGTAGTCTTCCGTCCTTTGCTAGAACTTTTCTTTTCATTCGCTACAAACGCGCCTTCTTGAACGGTATTGATTCGATCCCTCTTTCTCATCATCTCTTCCGCAGACAGAGCTTGACACACCTCTAAAGTGTGGATGAAGATGATCTACTCATAAAGTTCTGAATTAGCGTCTTGTACGAACCTGGTAGAGTCCAAATTAGTTGCAAGGCTTTATCTTGATCTTTCAATTCTTCACCTACAGCTTCGAGTCTTGAGCATAATGAATCAAAAGCGAAAATATGATCCATAATCGGAGTATTCTCTTCCATCCTCATGTCGTGTATAAGACCTTTGATATAGATCTTATTCGTCATCGTCTTAGCCATGAACAAATCTTGAAGAGACTCCCATAGCTGTTTTGCTGATGTAGCCTCCTTGATTGAAGCATGACCTTGAACCTTCGTCGTGAGATGGAGACGAATCTCTGACAAGCACTTCTTGTCCATCTTTTTCCACTTACCATCAATAACCTCAACCAGTTCCATATCATCCGAATCCTTCTTCTTTTGTTCTACCTTTGGTGGACCTTCTAAGGCATCATCCAAATCCAGCACTATGAGATAGTCTTTCATACTCATCTGCCATAGGCTGAAATCCATGATTCCATCGAACTTCTCCATCCTATAAGATTTATCCATTATAATAGACACCTCCTTGAATACCACCCTTTGATACCACTTGTTGTGATTATTAACAATAAATCACGCCACGGATCGTAATTCAAATAGTGAATATTAATAACTAGAGATAATATGGATGAGAAAAAGCAAGAAGATAGATAATAGAACACACAATATTCGACAGACGAAGATTTCACTAATTCTTTGAAAACGATTGCAAAATCTATCACAAGAATTATTGCACTCAAAGCTCTCACAGAAGAAGAAAATCAACAGCCCTTTAACCTCTCTCACACAACAAGATGAACTCTCCCACAAATCCCACAGAAAGAAGAATATCTCTCATGCCTTAATCTATTGAATGATTCTATCTATATATAACAATATAATAGAGTCCATCCAATATAGAATAAGGAAATACAATCCTATGTAAATAAGGAAACTATTAACAAGGTAATAGGGACCAAAATAAACGAGGAAACCAAGTTTGATAAGAAAACATATTTCTCGCCCAGTTGCAAAATGACTTTTGCACTTTTCCCGCGTAACTGCAAAAGTGCTTTTGCACCATTCCAGAATACAATTTTCTGGGTGCAAAAGTGCTTTTGCACCTTACCAGAACCGCAAATCCTCTTTTGCACCATTCACGCGAACAATATGATTTCCCAATAAAACTCATCTTTTTCTTGGGTTTGGAACCGAGCAAAAAACACAACACAAGTTAACCTGGACATTAATCCATTCAAAGGATTCACATGATTTTTTTTTATTTTTTATAATGATAGACCATCCTGAGAGAAAGAGTTGCAAATGGGATTTGGAGTTAATTTCGGTTTTGAGTCTCACTGTTTTTGTGGTGAATGAATTATTTGGATATATATTTTTAGATTAAAGTGAGATAGACTTGTTATTAGGGTTAAAGAGAGATGCTACTCATAAAAATAAATTCAATCACTATCTTAATTTTGGTTGATATATATTCATACGTACATCTACTTAATTTAAGTTGAGGTTAGATTAAAGAAGGGTGTGAAAATCAAAGAACCATAATAGTTGTGCTTTTTCTTTGAAATTATGTTTCTTCTATAGCTTCACAGGAGAATGGAGATGTAAAAAATAACCAGGTTTTTATTTTTTGGGATGTTTCTACACAAAATTGGGCTTCTACTTGAATCTGAAAAAAACAGAAGTAGAAATGGGTTGGGGTTAAATGAAGTGGATTGTAGAGAGATAAATGGTATTCTAGAAATTTCATTTACTTTTGAAGTGTAAGAATTAAAACAATTAGTGGGACAAACTTACGAGAGCATGATGGTCTTCAATAAAATATTTCTCGATATATCCTATCTGACTATCGAATCCGAGGCGCGTCAAACACACCCTGAGGGTGTTGGTAAAAGCACCCAAAAAGTTTGATTTCAACACCATTTTTGAAATTATCCATAAATAATTTTTAATTTTATTAGAACACCTATAACTATAGGAGCACCCTAGAAACACGCGTGAAAATTAGTTGACTATCATTTTCTAAAAACTTTTACATATTAGTAGAATTGTCGTTAAGTAAAATCAAATGTACCTTTTGGTTGATTGGCAAATTATAAACCTTTGGAAACTTCAAGTTTTTACTGCTTAATACGAGGAGTGGTTGATGTCTCCTCACGATCTTTGGGAAACGAAAAAAATTATTCCTGATGCCACCTCACGTAGGTTCGACCTTTGATTTTCTTCCCCTGATACTAGGGACTTGCTTTAGAGTTTTGCCGATGTGTTCGTTTGTGTTAGGCCTTTGGGCTTTGGCCTTCTTTAGAGCAAATAAATAAATAAATAAAATGCAATTAATGTTATAAAAATATTGATATGTGGATGTCCATAACTAATATTGTAAGATACAATTTATCCCACATTGGAATTGTGGTATGAATGAGGGATTACCTAATAGTATATATATTGGATTTGTCCCACATTGATTATGTAGAGAAGTAAGGAGGTTAGCTCTTAATATAAATAGAGCTAACCCCTACACATATTGGACATCAGTTGAATAATAAGATTCTTTCTTTCTCTCTCTATTATTCCAACACGTTATCAGCACGACTGCTCTACAGTCAATTGGAGGCCATTGCGAAAGCAGGCCACCATAGTCTAAATTTTTTTTCCTTCTTCTTGAAGAAATTTGTTTCCTTCTTTTTGAAGGCCGGCCATTGCGAAAGCAGGCCACCATAGTCTAAATTTTTTCTTCTTGGAGACTGTTCGATAGAAGGGGCTGTTCGAAAGAAGGCACGGGATTTTCTCTCCATAAAGGTTAGATTTATGCTGGTCTTTTCTTTTATAATACTTTGATAATTTATATTACTGTTAAATATTTTATTTGGTCTTTTATTATAGATTTACATATTTTATTTCATAAATTATTTAGACCTGAAGTTCTCTAATATTTATTTGGAACCTGAAGTTCCATAATCATAATTCAGGACCTGAAGATCCATGAATTATATTAGGGACCTGAAGTTCTCTAATATTTATTTGGAACCTGAAGTTCCATAATCATAATTCAGGACCCGATAATCCATGAATTATATTAGGGACCTGAAGCTCTCTAATATTTATTTGGAACTTGAAGTTTTAATAAGTTTTATTTAAATTGCATGAAAATATGTGTGCGCTATTGTTTATTCTACCCTTCTTTTTTAAACTTTAATAATAAACGACTGTAAAGGTAATGGATCAAAATAAGGCATATATTTTAAGCCTGAAGTCTTGATAGACCTGAAGTTCTATAATTAATTTTTTTTTTTATGAGCCCGAAGTCTCATAAATTTAAGAACTTGAAGTTCTTATCCATGAAATAATAATTGGCCAAAAATATTTGACTTTATTGATCCTTTATTAAGTAATTAATTTACAATAATTCTCTTTTGCAGTCATAATGTCGAATATCACTAAACTCGAATTTAAGACCCTTGAGCTTAATGGTAACAACTACTTAAACTGGCAATTTGATGCTAAACTTCATTTAACTGCCAAAAATCTTGGTGATGCTATTGTGGAAGGAAATAAATTATCTTCACAGGACAAAGCTTCAGCTCTTATCTTCTTACGTCACCACATTCATGATGATTTTAAAAATGAGTACATGACTGAGGAAGACCCGTTGGGTCTCTGGCAATCCCTGAAGGATAGATATGACCACCAGAAGTTGGTCATCTTGCCTAGTGCTCGCAATGAATGGATAAATCTACGATTCCAAGATTTTAAAACAGTGGCTGAATATAACTCTTCACTTTTCAACATTATTGCTCGCCTGAGATTATGCGGTGAAAAAGTTACTGAAGAGCAAATGATTGAAAAGACTCTCTCTTTTCATGCCCAAATGTGCTCCTGCAGCAGCAATACCGAGAGCGTCGTTTCTCCACGTACGCTGAACTTGTAAGTTGTCTCTTAGTTGCAGAACAAAACAACAAAGTTCTAATCAAGAATCATAATTCTAGACCAACTGGTTCTGAGGCAATTCCTGAAGCAAATGCCAATTTTAGTCATAATAGAAGCCGTGGAAACGGGTAATAATCCCAGAAGAGGTGGATACAAGAACTCCTCCGGAAGAGGTGGACGCAATAACTACCCAGCAGAGGTGGTTTATAAAGGCCCGCACAACAATACAAAATTCAAAAACCACCAGAAGTGGTCTGGTAAGAAGAATGAGAACCAGAATAAGAATCAGAATCAAGATCAGACCAGAATCCACCAAATAATAATTGCCATAGATGTGGAAAAAGTGGGCATTGGTCACGTGCTTGCCGTGCACACAAAACATGTTGTGGATCAATACAAGGCCTCTATTAATGCTATGGAGACAAACTGGTTGGATGGGAAGAGAACGATGCAAGCATATCAGCCACTGATATCATTCAACTAAAATGCAATGATTTTTTTGAAGATGCTGATGGCAATCTTGTTACTAAGGAAAAGTTTGACGAGATGTTGGGAGCACCACCTAGCTAGGTCAGAAGACCTAAATTATCACTCCTTATTTTATGCATTTAGACAGTCTTAGATATTCTATTATTTAATTATGTTTTAGGAATTATTATTTTTGATATTTATAACTTTTGGTTAGAAACCTTAGTTTGTTTTTATATTCATTATAACGATAAATTAATTGCTTTTATAATATGTTTGGGTTATTAAATAGTTTATAATATTTCTTTTAAAGGTATGGATTATGGAATGCATGATACCAAGGATAATTTTTGTCTAGTAGACAGTGGCACAACACATACTATATTGAAAAATCAAAAATTTTTCTCTGAATTAGTATTTAATACACGCAAAGTATCCACCATAGCTGGACCTGCGCAAATAATTGAAGGCTCCGGAAGAGCCCATGTGATGTTACCAAATGGTACCCACATTTTTATAAAAGATGCATTATTCTCAAGCAGTTCCAGAAGAAACTTGCTTAGTTTTAAAGATATTAGAATGAATGGGTATTATTGAAACGAAAAATGAAGATAACAAGGAATTCTTATGCATCACTACTAGTGTCGCGAGCCAGACGCTCCCACTAGAAAAATTAAGTGCTTTCTCCTCGGGTCTCTATTGCACAACATTATCTAATGTTGAGTCACACTCAGTTATGAGCCAAAAGCTCAAGTCTAAAATACCGAAAATTAGTGATCCCAAGGCCTTAAGATTGTGGCATGATAGATTAGGACACCAGGCGGAACAACCATGTTGAGAAAGATAATAGAGAACTCTTATGGGCACTCATTGGCAAACCATCAGCTGACCATACCAAGTGGCTATTTCTGTACCCCTTGTTCACAAGGTAAACTCATCACAAAACCTTCGTACCTTAAAATTTCTTCTGAAGCACCATCTTTTCTCCAAAGAATACACGGTGATATTTGTGGCCCTATAGATCCCCCAAGTGGACCTTTTAGGTATTTTATGGTTTTAATTGATGCTTCCACCCGCTGGTCAGATATAAGCTTACTTTCTACTAGAAACATTGCTTTTGCACGCCTATTGGCACATATCATTAAACTTAGGTCGCAATTCCCAGATCAACCTATTAAGTCTATTAGACTTGATAATGCAGCTGAGTTTACTTCTCAAGTTTTTGATGATTATTGTTTATCCATAGGGATAAAAGTTGAACACCCCGTCCCCCATGTTCACACCCAAAATGGTTTAGCCGAATCCTTGATTAAGCGTCTTTAACTTATTGCAAGGCCTTTACTCATGCAATCTAGGTTACCTGTTAGTGCCTGGGGACATGCTATATTGCATGCATTAAAACTGATCAGACTTAGACCTACAGCTTATCACACATTTTCTCCTACACAACTAGTAACCGGTTTTCAACCAAATCTATCACATTTGCGTAAATTTGGTTGTGCAGTTTATGTTCCTATTCCGCCTCCCCAGCGTACTAAGATGGGCCCTCAACGACGACTAGGGATCTATGTAGGTTTTGATTCACCTTCCATTATTCGGTATTTAGAACCAATGACAGGAGATGTGTTTACTGCACGTTTTGCAGATTGTCAATATGATGAGACAATATTCCCGCCGTTAGGGGAGATAAGAAGGTTCCTGAAGAACTATCCGTTCCAGAAGAACGACGAGAAATATCGTGGAATAATCTCACATTGTCTCATCTGGACCCACGAACATCAGAATGTGAGAAAGAAGTACGGAGAATAGTACATTTGCAAGAAATTGCAAATAAATTACCTGATGGATTTAATGATGCAGCAAATGTAATAAATCACACGTGCCAGCTATGAATGCACCTGCCAGAATCAATGTCCTTAAAGGACAAAATAAAAATATAGCAGCTAATGAATCTGCGCCACGCCAGAAGCGTGGCAGACCTATATGTTCCAAAGGACTCAGCTCCCCGAAAGAGGAAGACTGAGCAATCATGCCCTAAGAACACTCCTGAAGAGGTTCCCCATTTCACTCAAGAAGAGGTCATGGGAAAATCCACTCTCTCTAAGGCCCCAGAAGAGGTCATTGTTTTAGAAAAAGCCCCTGAAGAGGCATTGGTACCAAATAATGAAGAGATCTCTATACTTTACACTTATTCGAGAGAGATGTGGAATAGAAACAAAAAGGTCATCGATGACGTATTTGCATTTACAGTAGCTACTGAAGTATCAAAGGGCAATGATGAAAATGATACAGAACCACGTACATTAAGTGAATGTCGACAAAGAGAAGATTGGCCAAAATGGGAAATTGCCATCAAGGCAGAATTAGAGTCTCTAAATAAACGTGGTGTATTTGGACCTATAGTACAAACCCCAAAAGGTGTTAACCCTGTAGGTTATAAATGGGTGTTTGTAAAGAAAAGGAATGAAAAGAATGAAATCACACGATACAAGGCACGACTTGTGGCACAAGGTTTCTTGCAGAAACCTGGGATTGATTATGATCAAACATATTCCCCTGTTATGGATGCAATAACTTTCAGATATCTGATAAGTTTAGCAGTAACTGAAAAGCTTTTAGAATATGAGACTCATGGATGTTGTAACTGCTTATTTATACGTACTTTAGACACAAACATATATATGAAAATCCCAGAAGGATTTACTTTGCCTGAAGCAAAATCAAGGAGTCCGTACTCGAATACAATTAAGAGTTCACTATACGACTTAAGCAATCCGGAAGAATGTGGTACAATCGTCTTAGTCAATATTTGTCTAAGGAAGGATAAAAACAATCCCATTTTGCCCATGTGTCTTTATAAAGAAATTCTTAAAAGGATTTTCTATAGTAGCAGTTTATGTAGATGATATTAATCTAATCGGACTCCAGAAGAGCTCGAAAAAACTGCTAATTATTTGAAAAAGGAATTTGAAATGAAGGACCTTGGGAAACAAAATTCTATCTCGGCCTGCAGATCGAGAGAGCACTAGTGGGATATTAGTCCATCAATCTAACTATACTGAGAATGTATTAAAAAGTTTTGGTATGAACAAAGCACATCCACTAAGCACTCCCATGGTTGTCCGATCTTTAGATGTAAAGAAAATCCATACCGTCCTAAGGAGAGATGAAGAAGTATTGGGTCCTGAAGTACCATATTTAAGTGCGATTGGTGCCCTATTATATTTAGCACAATGTACTAGGCCAGATATTTCATTCTCAGTTAATTTGCTTGCTAGATATAGCTCGCAGCACCAACTAAACGACATTGGACTGGTGTCAAACATATCCTCAGATATTTACGAGGACCACTGATTTAGGCTTATTTTATTCACATAATTCTAATGGTTCTGAGTTTAATAGGATATGCAGATTCAGGATATCTTTCTGATCCTCATAAGGCACGATCTCAAACAGGTTATGTATTTCTTAGTGGTAATACCGCTATCTCTTGGCGATCTACTAAACAAACTTTAGTAGCCACTTCTTCTAATCATTCTGAAATTTTAGCTCTTCATGAAGCTAGTAGAGAATGTGTGTGGTTAGATCTTTAATCTATTCATATTCGCAGTTCTTGTCAGTTGTCTTCTATTACAGATGTTCCCCAAGTATTGTCTATGAAGACAACTGCAGCGTGTATAGCACAAATTCAAGAAGGTTTCATCAAAGGTGACAGGACTAAACATATTTCACCTAAGTTCTTCTTCACTCACGAGCTTCAGAAGAATAAAGAGATTGAAGTCAAACAAATCCGTTCAAGTGACAACTTAGCTGATCTGTTCACAAAATCATTACCGAAGCCGATTTTCCAGAAGTTAGTTTATGATATTGGCATGCGTCGACTTTATAACAAAAATATATAAATGTTGTCATTAGGGGGAGTAAATAATCAGGGGGAGCATCCTGAAGTATGCTACCTAATATTTGCACGCTGTACTCTTTTTCCTTTAACTAGGTTTTGTCCCATTGGGTTTTCCTAGTCAAGGTTTTAATGAGGCAGCATATTGTGCATTTGATACCGATTCAATGATCCAGAAGAATGTTGTACTCTTTTTCCTTCACTTGTGGTTTTTTCCCACTGGGTTTTTCCTTAGGAAGGTTTTAATGAGGCAGCTGTCATTGAATTGTGACATAATGGACATCCAAGGGGGAGTGTTATAAAAATATTGATATGTGGATGTCCATAACTAATATTGTAAGATACAATTTATCCCACATTGGAATTGTGGTATGAATGAGGGTTTACCTAATAGTATATATATTGGATTTGTCCCACATTGATTATGTAGAGAAGTAAGGAGGTTAGCTCTTAATATAAATAGAGCTAACCCCTACACATATTGGACATCAGTTGAATAATAAGATTCTTTCTTTCTCTCTCTATTATTCCAACAATTAATTCAAATTTACCTATATTTTATTTTCAAGTTTTTTTTCCTCTGTTTATAACAAACTTAATGTTTAAAACTGTGTAAAGATCATTTGACAGTTTAGACTTCAAATTCAAGAACAATGTACTAAAAATTAAATTATGTTAAAACATCAAACACATTTTGAACATTGTTTACAATACTCATGTAGGGTTGATTATCATTAACTTAGTAAGTTATTCTATATCGATCAATACACTAAAGAAGAAAAATCGAACACATGTGTATATGTATATATATAAAACATATACATATATGGATTGTATTATCAAAACAGATCGACAAAGTTGTTATTAATCTTGCAATTAAAGTGACATTATTTTAGCAAGTAATTCTCTCAGTAGGAAATTAAAATCTCTCTCCAATCCCCAAGTAATTAGTAGTGTAGGTTTGCTTGGGAAAGAGAAAAAGAGTGGCTAATTTTTTTCTAAAAGCGCATGAATACCTCTAGTTGCAAAAGCATGAATAAGAGAAAGGGTTATATTGCTTGTTGAAGACAATAAAAAGTTAGACGAAACTCCTATCTTAAATAAGGATGCCTCTAAAAAGTTTATAAGTAATAAGTGACATTTTTTTTTCCATGTAAAAATATTGTTGAAATTAGTTTTTAAGGATGCTTTTGTTGGCATCCGTATATATAATTATTTATATTGATCAATTTAAAGGGGTGTATGAACGCAGCCTTTGCTGGGCAGAAATAATGGTGGACTTTCCAGCACCAATCTAGGCTTCAACGACGGTCCATTTAGAATGGAGGGCCCAACAATGACCCAATTAAAGTCCTCTGGGAACCAACACGTGGAAAGTTCAGACCTATGATTTCAACCAATTCAACTTTTCTTTCTTCTTCTTTCTACTTCCGGCTTTCAAATCATCAAATGGACCTTGGTATTGCAAGCAACGACCAAGATTAAAAGCCTACTTCAAAAACAAAATTAAGAGCAAAATTATGGAGTTTTGGTTTAAGACATCTAGTGCCGTCAATTTCATCGTAATCTAATGGTAAGACTTCAAAACATTTGATGCACTTGAGATGTTACGTAGTGAGTATCGATAAGCCTACATAGTATATTAAACTTGGTAATAAAATAACACCTATATTTACTGTTGGACTTTTACTAGTTTACATAATAGCTCGGGTGGCTTGGTGGTAAGTTTTGTACTTCTTTTATATGAGACTATGAGTTGATAAGCCTACATAGTATATTAAACTTGGTAATAAAATGTCACCCTGTGCTTCCTTTACATGAGACTATGAGTTCGAGTATCTCTAATGACAATTATTTGTATAATTATTAAAAAACAAAATTAATTAATATTGGAATTTATTTTCGGATAAATCCTGGGAACTTCAATTTCGTTACATCTCCGCTTTTGGAGAATAACACAGATTGGAATACAAATAACATTTTTCTCTCTTCCTTCTAATTAATCTTCTTCTTTTATAACTGAGTGGGTTAGGGTTTTTAGTTCATTACTCTTGTAAAATACTGCAAGTTATA
Organism: Lonicera japonica; assembly: GCA_021464415.1. Classification (NCBI taxonomy): domain Eukaryota; kingdom Viridiplantae; phylum Streptophyta; class Magnoliopsida; order Dipsacales; family Caprifoliaceae; genus Lonicera; species Lonicera japonica. The sequence continues at coordinate 5,738,229 of CM038467.1, read as the reverse complement.
GAGGAATTTGTTGTTGAATCTTAGGGACAAATTTCGGCAATAACCCGTCAGTAACATTTTGGTGCGGGCGAAATTTATGTCTTAAGACTACTTGTTTAACACATGCCTCGGCAAGATAAATTCCTTTTTGCTTTAGATCAATTTTTCCTATAATTATCATTACTGCTTTCATAACGTACATTTACAATATGATTTTTTTTTCTCATACCATGCATAGCATGTACTCACCTCCAGTGGCGAAACCAAGAATTACGTCAACGGGGGGCGAAATTTGATCTTAAATCAACACACACTAAATCATATTTAAAGTCATAAAATTTGAACACTAAATATTCAACAATTAATCAATAATATAACTAACATAATATTCAAGTATTCAACAATTATAAATTCAAAACTAAATAACTAAATATTAAATAATTAATAAATAGTTCAAGATATATACTTAATATTATACAATATTACAATTAATAAAGAAACACAAATAATATTATACAAGTATTCAAGAAATAATACAATCTCTAATTTTTAAAAATAGATATGAAAATATATCTACGAAAATATGAAATGGAAGAAGTCGTCAGGGGCTCAGTGGTGGCGTGATGGTGGCTCAGTGGTGGTGAAGAAGTGGTGTTAATAAATGGTGTAGTAATGGTGGTAAAAAAAAAAAAGAAAGAAGTAGCAGCAGCTTCGTTGTGAGCTGCGGCAGAGGAGAAACAGAATGGTTCCTACACTTAGGGTTTTTCTTTTTAAGTTTGTTATTTACAAATGGTTCATAAAGTTTCAGCACCTTACAATTATGCCCCCTCAAGTTTATTTTTATGCATCTAAGTCCCTAAATTTTATTATTTTTTTAAAAAAACTGGCCCAAATAAAGGCGGGGCAGGTGCCCCCCCTGCCCCTACATACCTTCGCCCCAGTCACCTCATACCATGCGTATGTAGCACTCACGTGATACTTTACAATTAGTTATCTGGTTAAGAAATTTTTAATTGGTCAACATGAACCCCCTCTATTATGTTAAAAATTAGAAGGAAAGAAAAAAACTCAAGCCTAGCCTCTACTTCAAAGAAAAGAAAAAAAAAATCACCTATCACCTCCATTTTGGATAATTCAGTAGAGGAATTCCTGTCCCAGCCCCCGTTCAGTTTCTTGGTTGTAACGAGGTTCTCCTAATCTCCTATGATTAAATCCATTTAAAAATAAAATAAAAATGATCTTGTGTCAACTATAAATAGCTTCCGGATAAAATTTCAAATATTTGTAACAAATATATAATATTATAAATTCCACTAAAGTAGTTGTTATTTTTACTATCGTTGAATTCAATATACACGAAAGAGTGTTAAGATAGACAATCACGTATCAATTATTGATTGGTCACCAACTAAATAATTTCATATATGTCCCGGGTTGTGACCATTATATGGAATGCATTTTGTATACCTAATTTTTATATATTCTATCAGGCTAAACATTTTATGGTAATGGTCAAACCTTCCATATCAATACAACGTGCTTAATTTAGATGAAATAGACAATTAGTTTTGGTTCAGTTATCGGCCCAACCACATATTACCAAACCGAACCAACTATTTAAGTAATACAAAAATCATAACCGATCCCGTACTAAATTATAGTCGGTAACTGAACTCGCGTAACCGAAATTTCGATTTCGGTATTAATATAATTTCGGTATTTTCTAATTTTGGCATTGTTATAGGTTCAGTATCCAGCAGCAGTAGCTTTGTTTGTCCTTGTCCCAGTTGGGTATTTTCTATCTTTCACATAGAAAAATACCACTCCTTTTCCCTCATTTTTACTTTCCCTTCATCCCATAGAAAAGATAAACAATCAGATCATCCACTTTAAAGAAAAACAGTGAGGAATTGACCTAAGGAAAAAAGTGCTCAACTTTGTTCATATCCACCTCTCCAATAGCTCTTGCAGAGAAATTGTTATCAAGATACTTCTTAGATAGATAGCGAGCAATCAGCTCTTCATCAGATGGATGGAATCGAAATCCCGGCGATAATTCCATCCGATCATCTTCCTTCTCAATTCCAGAGAAATTCTCCATCACCAAAGCCCCTGTTTTTCTTACCTAAACCTAGGAATTTCGAGTTTTAGGGCAAGATGTGATGGTGGAGAACTGGAGACTGGAGGATGGAGGTGGAGGTGGAGGTGGAAGCGAAGGCGTGGTGGTGGTGGGAGAGAACGGAGAGGAGTTTATGGGAACTGAGAGCAGAGAGAAACTGAGCAGAAGAACGAGAGAAACATAAAAGTGGGGAGCGGAGGTCTATTTCAATTTTCAAAACTTTTTTTTTTAAAATAAACCTTTGGTTTGGTTTGGTTCAATTCGGTTCGGTACAACCAAACCCTCTACTCAATATACTGTTTTTTACTGTTTAAACTTTGGTAATTGACATTCGGTTATCATTAAAAATCGATTCGCTTTAGTATTTTTTTGTTAATCGATTCGGGTTTTTTGTTGTGCATGATTTTGTGCTTATTTTAGACCTCTTACCTAACTTTGTTTACTCGTTTTAGGTAGTAAAAATTATTTATTTATTTATTTTTAGTATATTGTAACAATTATAGAGTTAGTGAAGAAAATATCAAAAAAAAGAGTTGAATTGAGTGAATAAAGTATCGAAGTCAAGAAGAAACGAATAGAAGCAATTCCGGAACAAGAATCATATTTGAGAAAGTTATGCAGCAGTTCGGTATTTTGATCATATTTTCTCGGTCAGAACTCAGATTTTGGTGTTCTTTATATGAATGGAAAGAAGATTCGAAGACCTACAACTTTCGTGTTTTGAGTTTTCTCAAATTCAGAGGTTTACGTTTCCGAAAACAGCCCCGAACCTACTGCCAGTGCACAATGTCGAAAATTAAGATGTATAGCCACCATTTAATTTCTTGCTCCTTACTCCTCTACAATCCAATCCTTATTCAACCTCTTTCCATATTTTTCTCATTAAACTCCAACTCTTTTCCTTCATTAAACTCAAACTCTTTTCTTATTTATAGAATCCTTCTTCATAAAAAAAAGGAATCCTTAAATTTAACCAAAACTCCCAACTCCCATTATGCGATTTTTTAGAGAGACTGTCTGCGATTTTAGCAGATGTATCTTTTCTTGAGAGAAACATGGTGAGAGTTCTGGAAACTCCTAATTTTTATTATGTGAAGCCTCGTTTAGGTTGTTTGTGTTTTTGGAAGAACAAATAAATCTTTACGATGAAAGAACATAATAAAATTTCGAGCATTGATTTTCGTGGTACGATATTAGGTGGTGAGGCTATTTGTGTTTTTGGAAGAACAAATATTCTTATCATTGAAGTTGTATTGTGAAGATTAGGAAGGGAAGAAATTTTCCCGTTTCGAGTTTGTGGAGGGTTCTCTGTAGCAGATGCAATTCGAAGCAGAGGAGGATTTGGAATTTCATCCATCTATCTTAGGAATTAGTTTTGTTTTTTTTAGATTAGTTTGCAATTTTAATTTTTGATGTAATATTATTTTTCTTATTGTAATAAGTAAATTAGATTAATACAAATTCTAGACTTTCATTCCCTGTGGATTCGATCCCTTACTTTCGCTATCTATGTTGTTAATGTAGTGTAGTAAAATAAGAGTTTTTGAATTAGTGTTTTTCTTGCGACGGAAAAATTGCTCTTTCATTTTTCTGATCGATTTTCGATTGTTTAGTAAAAAATGCCGGCCCTAGGACAATCTCATAAACTTGCCTTTAAATCTATTTGTAAGAAGTCATGTTTCTATGATACAATAGAATAATTTTATCATATGTCTATAAATAAATTTTATTTTATTAATTCATGTCGATAAATCAGTCATTTTTTATAAGAGACAGATTATCATCTTTTTTTTTAAAATATAAATAGTAATTTTTAATTCACCACCTTAATTAGTAGTAGATAACCTCCACTTTTGTCTTAAGGTGAGCTCGACTTATGGTGCAGGAGAAATACTTAGTCTTTCTTTAATTTAATTTATTTTTTTTATAAAATATAGTGTCTTAATTATATTTTGGCCTATATAATAAATTAAATATATATGGTAACAAACATTTGGACTTAGGAAAGTGATGAATAAGTCGATTAAACTTTCAGATTTCTTTTCTCAATGGGACGACACTCAGATTAAACTCGTGAACTAACACAGTTAAATAAATGTGGTAGATTATGAGTTTGGTTTATCTAATATATATATATATATATTCTCTAGCTCAATGTAATAAATTACATCATTTATGAGTTGGAAGTGATCTACCTATCATATGACAGAGGAAAAATGAACTGATAAAGGTAATACTATATTTCTTCGGTCTTAATTTATGACAAATATAGTTATTAATACACAATAAACTGGAAGTCAAACTCGTTTTATTAAAAAAATTGGAAAATTAGGCACATGCCATAGCAATATCAATGCCTTTTCCTTATGTTTCTTAATCTCAGTCAACCGTAAACCACAAACAATAATTTTTTATTGATCGAAGCTCGTATGTTACAAAACGTATATACACTAATCACTCCATGGAATAGAAAATTAAATTATATATAATAAAATATAATAAATCATATTGATACTGTTGAACAAAAAAGCTCATATTTTTGTGCATGTTTATATTTCAGACCAAAAAATATAAAGAAAAAATGCCATGGCAATACCGAAAGAGGTAACAATGAAACTAGCAAACACAGCAGGCGAGGAAGAATTAGGAGGCGAATTTCCAGCTCTACCAAGTGTGGTCAAAACTGAGGGTCCACCAGCTGGTGCGTCTAAAGATTGAGGTAGTGGACATGCAGCATCTGGAGATGTGTTTGAGGTTGGTGAAGGTGCAGATGGTGGTGCGGTGGTGGTGGTTGAAGGCGGTGGTGAGGTGGCAGGAGTACTCGAAACGTTGATGGCTAGCTTCTGTCCTGCCTGGCAGTGGCGGCCGAAGGTGCAGATGTAGTAATAATCACCGACAGAGTTAAGAGTTATGTTCGCTGGGCTGTTGGTGATTGAATTGCCAATGGGATTAGTTAAAGTGCAAGCGTCGAATGAGTCTTGTCGTACTTGTTGCACATCGTGTTGGTTGGTGGCGACGTTAAATACTGCAAAAATGTAAAAATAAAATGGGTAAATTATATATTAAACCCTGAAGTTTGGGATCAATTTTAATGTCTCCCTTAATCTTTTAATTGTTCTAAAATAAATCCCGAGGTACGTTTAGTGTTTCCGTTGAAACATTTTTCTAACTTCCGTTTAATATACTAAATGGAGATCCACGCTTGTGTTGATTGGATGATGATGTGGCATTGAGTTGGCTAATAATTCCACTTAAAACACATCACGTGCACAACACACGTGATGTGATTTGGGCAAACAAAACCCTAATCTAGGGTTATTTTCTTTAACTAGTTATAGAAAGAAAGAGAGCTAGAAAGAGAAAGAGAACAATGAACAGTGAGAAAGAGATTGATACTTACAGAGAACAACAATAGTGAGAAAAAAATTGATACTTATATTTTTTGGTGGAGCTTACTTGGTATATGAAAAGGAATGAAATATATGTTTGGATTTTGTCCCAGCAATGATTTAGTCAATTTTGGTGGTGCTTGTTGAAGCACTGTTTTTTGGGTCATCAATGATGTTGTTTATATATACCTATTGTTGTAATTTCATATTTAACCATGTTGTTTTGGCCGGAAACAAATGGGGGGAAAAACAAATAACAGAATGGCGCCAATATATCATATTCACACCCTACGTGAATCACACCAATGTGGATCTCCGTTTATTATATTAAATGGAAGTTAGAAAAAGGTTTCAATTAAAACACTAAATGTACCCTAGGGTTTATTTTGGAAAAATTAAAAGATCAAGGGAGACATTGAAATTGACCCTAAACTTCAGGGTTTAATACATAATTTACCCAAGTAAAATAGAGTAAATTACACCTCAGGTCACTAAACTGTTGATTTTTTCAATTTAACCATTAAACTATTAATTGTTTTAATTTACCCACTCAACTATGCAATTGTTTCGGTTTACCCATTAAACTATTAATTGTATTGATTTACCCACTATATTATTTGGTTGTTTCATTTATCCACTAAACTATTAATCATTTCGATTTACATGCTCATCTATTTATTTGTTTGGCTTTACCCATTAATTATGTTAGAAACTGTTTAAAAAAGTTGACATAATTGGATATATGCAGTTCACATTTAGAGTATTGGAGGACTAATTTTTCCTCCCATGTAAAACCACAAATGTCCAATTATGTTAACATTTAAATTTATTTCGGTCATTTTAGTCATAAAATAGCCCAAGTTGCTTTGTTTTATACATTGTGTGTTTTAATTTAGTGAAAATTATTAGAGCAAACGAGTGTTTTGTTGCAGAATAGAAAGAGTACAATATAGTGGGTAAATCGAAGCGACTAATAGTATAGTAGGTAAATCGAAAAAAATGAATAGTTTAGTGGGTAAATTGAAACAACTAAGTAGTTAAATGTATAATTTGATACAATTGAGTAATTCCGTGCATGAATTGAAACAACTCAATAATTTAATATCCATTGATATAATTTAGTCTATAATATATATATATATAGAGGAAGGATCTAAAGAGGACCATTTATTTGGTCCTTAAATGCGGACCAATCATTTTGAGGGAGTAAACGGATGAATTTTTTTATGAAACTTGGTGAAGATGATCTCCATGATTAGTAGACCATCTCCACCAAATTTCATCAAAAAATTCAACCGGGAAGTGAGTTATCTAAACATCTTAAATTTTAACGGTTAAAAAACACACATATATATCAATTTTTTAGTTAACCCTCTTCCCGATTGAATTTTTCGATGAAATTTGGTGGAGGTGATCTACTAATCATGAAGATCATAGTAACCAAGTTTCATCAAAAAATTCATTGATTTACCCCCTCAAAATGATTGGTCCACATTTAAGGATCAAAAAATTGGTCCTCTTTAAATCTTTCCCCTATATATATATATATATAGTGATCGAAGGGGGTGTTTGAATGAGGACTCGCTGGCCGGGCAGAAATAATGGTGGACGGACTGATCTCCTGAGCTGAACCCATCTAGGCTTCAATGCCGGTCCATTTAGAAAGGAGGCCCCACCACCGACCCAAGTTGTAAGAAATTTTTTTTTTTGTTCAAATAAATGCGGAAGGTTCAGACTAAATTGACTAATTATGATTTCAACGAACTGTTACTCGTCTTTATTCCGCGTTCAAATGGACTTTTGTACCATATAAATGTGCATCGGACCCAGCTGCCTATGGCCATGTCTCTCTTTGAAAATCGTAAATGAATGGCAATTAAATTTTTGGTTTTGCATTACTTTAATCATCAAATTTTAAAATAAATTACTTCAGTCATTTAATTTTAGAGTTAGTATTACTCTGATCATTTCGACCGATTTAATTATTAAATTTAATGTATTTGCATGACACATAATTTTATGTAAAGTTATTTTGGTCATATTATAATAAAACGACATTTTTCTTCGATAATTTTAATCAAAATGAAATACAAGTGGTGCAATAAACATAGTAATATTTTTAACAAATAGCGCAACTTGAGCTATTTTATAATTAAAATGATCAAAATATGTTTAAATAATGTCATGTGCCTTGCACATGATTTCATTCCGTTAAATTTAATAGTTAAATCAGAAGGAATGATCAAAGTAGTACTTATTCCAAAATTAGATGTCTAAAGTAATTCGTTTTAAACTTTGACAGCCAAAGTAGTATTAAATCAAAAGTTTAGTACTCATTTAGACTGTTTACTCAAAATTCTAATAAATAACGTATCTTTCTCTTTTCATTATGCGCTCTTAGTCTAAACTTTTCAAACTCACTTTATTTTTCATTTTAATAATAGTACACTAGTTTAACACCCTCATTTTCGGAGTTTAAGCTTCTTTTAAAAAAAATCAATAACGTACCAATATTAATTAACAGCAAAACTAACAAGTTTTGGTTTTAGAATTTTACGCCGTCAATTTCATCATAATCTAAATATCTAACGATCAGTGGTAAGTCTTCAAAATGTGTTGGGCGCACTTGTTGATATACCACGTGGCAATCGGCAAGTTTATGCAGTATATTAGAATTTGTTGTAAGATGCCATATTAGTTTATCATGTAGCTGTTGTCACCTGCATCTACTGTATCAACCTTCATGGTACATCAAGAAAAAAAAATTTGTCCACGTAAACCCACTATTTCGTTAAAATGAAAGGAGAAAAAAAAAAAAGAAAAGAAAAGTCAAGCCTCTATTACAAATTAAAGATAGGGAGGCAACAGACTAGTTAAAAAAAATTCACCTCCATTTTGAATAATTGAGTAGAGGAATCCATCTCGATCGTCGAGTAAAGTTTTTAGTAAAATTAATTATTCTTTAATAAATATCTGATAATTAAGTATATGCATAATGAAAGAGCGCACAAATGTCAAGTCTTGGTTCATGTTTAATTTGCATGTGTACATTTTATGCATTTGACGTTGCGCTTGAATTTTTATAGTAACGGCAGTCAATCCTTCTATAACACTACAAATTGCTTAGATCAATTACAGGATCCCATAAGATTTTCTTCTAATCTGATAATTAAGTAAGAAGTCAAGTTGGAATGATAAAATAAAGTTATCATATATATCTTACAAAGCAAATTTTATTCTAATAATTAACTGCATTAAATTATTAGTTTCATTATTTAAAAGATAGTTAACCTCTTTTTGGAATGACAAACGGTAATATATAATTCAGGGAATATCATATTGGGCATAATTTGTGTCTTAGATTTCACCTGCGCACAACATCCATCACTTTTCTCTCAATGTCAGGTTAATTACACAACTTACAATCACAAGCTGTAATGTACTGGCCAGGAGCAGGCTAACCTCTCGAGTGGAGATTAGCTAGTCGAGATGTACGAAAGCTAGTCAAGAAACCTCTTGGTAGAAATCAAGAAAAAAAATTACGTGACTTATGAGTTGGATGCGGTATTACGGTGGGAAATCGATTTGATGGAGATAATACTCTATTTTCTTGATTTTTATTTGAGACCGAAGAAGTATTTTAATTAAACAATTGGAATAGGCACGTGAAATTAAAATCGAAGTGTTTTAGTACTCCATTTCTTGTTATGTCTCTCAATCTGTGTCAACCATGATATATATACAATAAATAATAAAATTTATTGATCAAAGCTCGTGTGTTACAAAAAAGTTCATGCACTAATCAGTCTGTGAAATACAAAATGAAATAATACAACAATCAATAATTTCTTATTGTGGAATCAAATAAAAATCCCGAAAATTTTCAATTTCTATCTAAAGAAAAGTGGCCACAACAATACCCAAGAACATAACAAAGAAACTAGCAAACACAACAGGGGACGAAGAATCAGGAGGGGAGTTTCCTGCTCCAGGTGTAGTGGAAACTGCAGGCCCACCAACAGGTGGGTCAGATGACTCGGGAGGTGGACAGGCAGCTTCTGGGGGGGTGTTTGACGGCGGTGAAGGTGTGACCGGTGGCGGAGGGGTCGTAGTCAAAGGTGGTGAGGCTCCAGGAGTAGCAGAGACGTTGATGGCTAGCTTCTGTCCGGCTTGACAGTGGCGGCCAAAGGTACAGATGTAGTAGTGGTCACCGGCTGTGGAAAGAGTGATGTTTGCAGGGCCGTTTGTAATTGAATTGCCAATGGGATTGGTTGAAGTGCAAGCGTCGAATGAGTCTTGTTGCACTTGTTGCACATCGTGTTGGTTAGTTGCAAAATTGAATACTGTAAAAATGTAACACAACACATAATGAGTAACAAATTTTAAAGAGACATATATATTTAACATAAAAGCTATATAATTGTTTGATTTTATGTATATATATATTTGGTATTGTATTGGATTGTCTAGAAAATGGAGTCCGTATTGAAATCATTTTTACCAAAATTCAGTTTAATTAAAGAGTAATATATTGACATATATATATATATTAGAATGTCTTTCTCTCTCTCTCTGATCTCTTCTTTTCATGTCTAATAAATATGTCGGCGTAGCATGCAGTAGAATTATGGTTGTTTAAGTAATAATTTTAACAAAGAGGTGATGGGCGGGCATGGTGGGAGAAGGACTTACTGAGGATATCACCAACCATGAATGGCTTGCCAGAGGCCCAGCTAGCGTATGCAGCGGCACCATTTGGAGGAATATCCCAACCTATGCCGTCACCCACCACATAACGTGTTTGTGCTGATGCACATTGCAACATAACAACGGCGGCGACAGCAGCAACCACCACTCTCATCATAATTGACTTACTATTATTCATCTCCCTCTATCGCTGTTTATATATATATAGTAATTAAACTAGCTATCTAGCTTCTCTCAGAATGGGAAGTAAAGTAAATGATCGAGAAATATGAATGATGGATGATAGAATTTGAAAGACTAAAGGGAGCTATTTATAGTGTGAAATTAAGTCTTAATTTGAACTGATTGATGACGCGTATATATAATTAATTTGAATTATTATTAATTGGGTAAGAAATTAAATGTACATGTAATGATATCAACGCCGGTCCAATTGGCATATATGGAGATATATAGAGTGGATACCCACCAAAGAAGTATTCAACTGTACGTAGGGAACCCGGCCAGTTGAAATTAAGAAGCAGCTAGGATTTGTATTAACGAATGAACTTGTTCAAAAATCAAAATGGAGTTATTGAAACCTTGACTTTAATTTGCCTACAGATCGAGTACGTAATATATATATATATATATATATATTGAACTAAATAAAGCACAATTAAAAATTCAAGTAGCAAAAACTCTAATTAGAGTACGTAATATATATTGAAAGTCCGTGGAATGAGCTTTGCACCTTCCTACCAAATTTAACTGCTTATATATATATAATATAATATATTCAAAGTTGGCCCTGGGACTTTCAATATATATTAAAAGGGGTACCAATTTATTTATTTAATATATATATATGAAAAAAGAAAAAAATATATTTTATAATACAAATTTTCAAGAGAAAAAACTCAAGTTTTTAAAAATTTTAACGGCATATAGGGAAACGACTTATTCTTTCTTACCAAATTCAATCTAAATCTTCTCAGACATGAATATTTTTTCTTTCACTCATATTAATTTCAAAACAATACAAGAGAATTAAATATTTAATCATAGTATTTTTGTAGGGTTCTTTGCAATTGTAATATATTTTTAGTGGCATATAAATTTGTATCACTGAAAAAAAAAATTAATACAAAAAATTAATATATTTTTTTATAAATAAATATATTTTAAAATTTTACCTAAAATCTTAAAATGATCAGGATCGATTGTGAATATGTTCTTCATGATTGATATCTTGGAAAGCTACCACTGTTTTTTAAAATTAAATATATTGATTTAGAATAAATACATCTCTCTCTCTCTCTGAACACCCCCCCCCCCCCCCCCCCCCCCAATTATATATATCCAAGTGACGTGAGTTCATCTACCAGGTTTCATTACGCGCACTATAGTAGTGCTATAAAAGCGTGCAAAATATTAAAGCATATTTTTAACTATTTCAAGTCTATTTTGGTTTTAGTTTTTTCTTGGTTTTTCCTTTTTGTAATTCGTTTCCTCTCCTGATTTAATAATAGTTTTCAAATTTCACCAAAAAAAAAGTAAATTTTATGTTGTGAACAAAATATAAATAAAAATAATGTGGTAGTTGAGATGGACTCAAAAAAACTTAGTTGTTTTTTTTTAATTGTAAAGCTGGAAAATAAATTGAAAAAATTAATTTTAATGAGAAATTGGAATGACAAAAGTGATTTACTGAAATTTTATCCTTTTTGAAATGAAAAATTGGATCTTATTTCAAATGAAATTTTTTATCATTATTTGTATAAAGAGATAAGGTGCATTTGTTCTTCTATTAGTTTTGTGATATCCTCAATGAGGACTTTTTCAGACGAATAGCAACCATTTCTTAAATTTGCTCAAAAAAATAGAGAAAATAATTAATATAGCTTTACGAAAGAACTTATTATTGGCAGCATACATGAAAGACGATATTCTTAATCATCAACTTGAATTCTATTTAAAAAACGGGCAATTAAAATATAGGGCTTATTGAAAAATGAATTTCACAATAAAGCCAATGAATAAAATTTTTCTAAATGAAGGGCCTATTTTGCATTCTATTAATAAAATGACATGTGTCATTTTTTTTCATACCAAAAAGACCACTCAACCCTTAAAATAAACTAACAATTACAGAATTACCAATGTACATTTTATCACGAAAGGACAATACTACCCTCCCATTTTCCCTCTCATTCTGCATTCCACCATCTTCGAAACCACGTAACACCAACCGACACCAGCGAAGAAGAAGAACAGAGAACACCGAAGAAACCCTAGTCGACGTAATTTTCATACCGCCGGACTCCTTTTAAACCATCAAAGACGATCATACTATCGCAGGTGAGCTTTATGTTTCTCCCTATCGCTCTTCCTCGTTTTTTAGGGCTTATAATTTGCGTGTTCATCTGCTTTTGATGAGAATCAGGCTTTCTAGTAACCGATTCTGCAATATTTGCACATTTTTCGACTATTTATGATAGCTAGGGTTTCTAGTCACCACTTAAAACACTCATTTCCTACTGCAAAGTTCACATCGCACCTCGTATCGTTCTTTATGCTTAAGGATGTATCAATGATTTTCATAGATTTCTCTGATGTTTTCTAACAAATTTCACTGCAATTTGAAGTTTACAGTTCAAATTTCACTACAATGTGAGTTTGCAGTCCAAATTTCACTGCAAAGTTCATATTGCAGTACGTATTTCACTGCAATATGAACTTTGCAATCCAGAATTTTGCTGCATATTGTATTACATATTTCACTGCAATGTAAAATTTGCAGAACATCTTTTACTCCAAAAGGAAGTTTGCAGTGCAAATTTCACTCCAAAATTCACTGCAATGTGAAGTTGGCACACCAAAATTCACTGCAATGTGAAGTTTGCACTGAAAAATTCACTGCAATGTGAAGTTTGCATTGCAAATTTCACTTCAATGTGAAGTTGGCACACCAAAATTCACTGCAATGTGAAGTTTGCACTGAAAAATTCACTGCAATGTGAAGTTTGCAGTGCAAATTTCACTTCAATGTGAAGTTGGCACACCAAAATTCACTGCAATGTGAAGTTTGCACTGAAAAATTCACTGCAATGTGAAGTTTGCAGTGCAAATTTCACTTCAATGTGAAGTTGGCACACCAAAATTCACTGCAATGTGAAGTTTGCACTGAAAAAATTCACTGCAATGTGAAGTTTGCAGTGCAAATTTCACTTCAATGTGAAGTTGGCACACCAAAATTCACTGCAATGTGAAGTTTGCACTGAAAAATTCACTGCAATGTGAAGTTTGCAGTGCAAATTTCACTTCAATGTGAAGTTGGCACACCAAAATTCACTGCAATGTGAACTTTGCACTGAAAAATTCACTGCAATGTGAAGTTTGCAGTGCAAATTTCACTTCAATGTGAAGTTGGCACACCAAAATTCACTGCAATGTGAAGTTTGCACTGAAAAATTCACTGCAATGTGAAGTTTGCAGTGCAAATTTCACTTCAATGTGAAGTTGGCACACCAAAATTCACTGCAATGTGAACTTTGCACTGAAAAATTCACTGCAATGTGAAGTTTGCAGTGCAAATTTCACTTCAATGTGAAGTTGGCACACCAAAATTCACTGCAATGTGAACTTTGCATTGAAAAATTCACTGCAATGTGAAGTTTGCAGTGCAATTTTCACTGCAATGTGAAGTTGGCACACCAAAATTCACTGCAATGTGAACTTTGCACTGAAAAATTCACTGCAATGTGAAGTTTGCAGTGCAATTTTCACTGCAATGTGAACTTTGCAATTCACCTTTTACTCCAACAGGAAGTTTCAAGTGCAAATTTCACTGCAATGTTAAGTTTGCAGTGAATGAAAAATTCAACACAATTTGAAGTTTGCCGTGCAAATTTCACTGCAATGTGAACTTTGCAGTACAAATTTCACTCCAAAAGTTCATATTCTACGAACTTTGGTGCAAGGTTTATGTTGCAGTCCATATTTCACTGCAAAATTCATATTGCATTGCAAATTTCTGTGCATAGTTTCTCTGTTTCACTGCAATATGAACTTTGCAGTTCATATTTTTTTACATATGCATTCAATGTTTTGTGACAGCCTTGCTTTCACATCTTTTAGCAGAGGATAAAGCCGCAATTAAAATCAAATGGCAAAGAAAAGAGCATCAGAAACAGTACAAAGATCTCCAACAAAGGTTAGAAAGATGAAAACATCTTCTAATCCATCGAAAATGAAGGCAAAATCAAAGGCACAAAGGAGAAGCCTTAAGAAAAAGGCTAAGACATCTTCTGATAACCAGCCAACGGTATTTCGCTGCAATTTGCAGCCGATAGTAAGACTACTTGAGGAACAAAGAGATCATATACCCCAAACACACATTGAAGCAATCATGAGAACACCGTTTGGGGTTTTCTTCAAGGCTATCTACGAAAACAAAGTAGATATCAAAAGTATAGATAGAATCTCAAAGCCCATCATGCGAATTATGGGGTTATACTCCTTGGAGAAAGATGGATTTGTTATGGGGGATAAGCTAATACAATTAACTGCCGATGACTTTGCACTCACTTTTGGGCTGCCCAAAGTAGGAAACGAAGTGGTGCTCTTTCCAAAGACAATGGTCAAAGCAACAGAATCGAAATTTATCAAGAGACACTTCAAAGATATGAATATTATAAAGAAAGATGCAATTGTCTCGGCATTAATTAAGACCTTGAAGGAAGAAGGCAAGGAACCTGCAGAAGACTTTGCTAGGTTGATGATACTGCACATGGTTGTCACTATTTTCCTGGCCAGTTCACAAGGTAAAGTTGGCTGGTCCTTCATTTCCCACATAGAGGATTTTGACAACATAAGAAATATAGCATGGGCCAAAGTATTCTACAACCACTTGATGCAAAACGTCAAAAAATATTACAACAAGCCTTTCAAAACTCCTGGCTGTGTCCTTCAAATTCTTGTAAGTATTTCAATACTTTAATGTAAAAATTAGCTACGATAATGTAGTACATTCATTTGACATTTATTTTTCATAAAATTGCAGTATTGGTTCTGTGAGCATTATAAAATAATTGAACCAATTGAAAGATACAAGGGAGAAACACCAAGATTTGTTCGGTGGAATCTTTTTCAAGCTAGAGAAGCTATCTCTAAGCTTTCCTTTGACAAATTGGACAGTGAAAAGGTACTTACACAAAATATCTTGCTAATTACGAATATATTTTTTAGACTGCAAAGTCCAAATTGCAGAGAAATATGTTGGTGCGTAGTTTATCTGGTTCACTGCAATATGAACTTTACAGTCAATATTTTCACTGCAATATGAACTTTCCAGTCCATATTTCATTCGAAAATTCATATTTGCAGTCAATATTTTCACTGCAATATGGACTTTGCAGTCCACATCACACTGCAAATTCCATATTGCATTCCACATTTCACTACAATTTGAACTTCGCAGTACATAGTTTACTCCAATATGAACTTCTCAGTGCAAAATTAACTGCAATGTGAAGTTTGCAGTGCACAAATTTTGCTGCAATTTGAACTTCGCAGTCCAAATTTTACTCCAATATGAACTTCTCAGTGCAAAATTAACTGCAATGTGAAGTTTGCAGTGCAAATTTTGCTGCAAAGTGAAGTTTGCAGTCCAAATTTAACTGCAATGTGAAGTTTGCACTGCAAATTTTGCTGCAAAGTGAAGTTTGCAGTCCAAAATTTACTGAAATCTGAAGTTTGCAGTGCAAATTTAAATGCAATGTTAAGTTTGCAGTGCAAATTTTGCTGCAAAGTTCATATTGCAGTCCATATTTTATGTACATAGTTTTTCTGTTTCACTGAATTATCAACTTTGCAGTATATATTTTTTGTAAACACTTGTTTTAGCACAAAAATAATTCAGATTATTAATAACTGAAACTTCTTTTTTAATACATCTTCACCCTCTTTCCCTTTTTTAACACATCTAGGTGGTGGAGGTACTTGCTGATGTATCCGAAACAGAGCAAAAGCTTCTTACTGAAGAATTCAAGGAAGTCAAGGAACAGAAGCTTCCAACTGAAGAAGCATATCTTCCAACTGAACAGAAGCTTCCAGAGAATAGTGAAAGCAAAATGGTTGAATGTTTGAAACAAGAGAATGAAAGATTAACACAGGAAAATAAGGAGCTTCTAGAAAGAGTAATTCAGTTGGAGACTCTCATGCAAGTAAAGAGTGACGGGTTCTTAAAGCACAAAACAAATAAGGAACTGCAGTTAATCGATAGCAATGTAGTTGAAAGCCCTCCGATATTCGATGACAAAATCGACTACATTGACTTTGAGTGTCTAACAGCTGCTGAAGAACCTTTCACCAAACAAACTCCACCACGTAATCTTCAAGAAAAGCAGGAAGAGCCAACAGTGAAATCATTCATCCTAAGGCTAAAGAAGAGGGCAAGAATCTCAAAAGACGACAATGTTTTTATTTACTATGACAGGAAAGAGATCCCCAAGAAGGATGAAAAGGAAGACACTTCTGATAAGGATGAAAAGAAGAAAGCAGGAAAATCAAAGCTTAAACTTGATAGGAAGGGAAAAAAAATTGATGAAACAAAATCTGATATTCCTCCTGCTGGTAGTAAAGACTCAATTGATGTCGAAGATTATGAAGCTCATCCTGGATCGCCAACAAAAACCGACTTGTCCAATATCAGCAAAAAGAGCAAATTATATAAGTATTTCAACAAAGATCAACAAGATTTGATCAATACCTTTTTCAACCATGCAGATACAACGTAAATTCTTTAATCATTTATTCTGTCAATATTTATGATCACTGCAAAAAAACTTGTCTTTTGCAACAAATCATTAATGAATATATACACTGCAAAGAGAAGAAAGTTCATATTCCATCCCATAATTTTAGTGCAAACTTCATATTGCAGTCCATATTTTCACTACAAATTTTTACTTTTTCACTGCAATGTGAACTTTGCAGTACATATTTTACTGCAATGTGAACTTTGCAGTACAAATTTATTGTTCATGGTTCATATTGCAATCCAAATCCTCACTGCAATCTGAACTTTGCAGTCCATATTTTTTGGTGCAAACTTCATATTGCAGTCAATATTTCATTGCAATATGAACTTTGCAGTCCACATTTATTTGCACAGTTTCCTTTTTTCACTGCAAAGTTCATATTGCAGTCTATATTTTTATTCGAAAGTCCAAATTGCAGTCCACATTTCACTGCAATATGAATTTTGTAGTCCATATTTGACTGCAAAGTTCATATTGCAGTCCATATATTCACTGCAATATTAACTTTGCAGTCCATATTTTGCACAATAATTGCTCACCACAAAGTTAGCTATATTTCTCATGTTATAATATCATACAGGACTGTTGCTTGGGAAAACCATGAAACCCATATCCACATAACAGCGAGTCTGTTAGAAGACCTGCTGTGCAATGGTTTTGTGGATACACAGGTAATACATAAAAAGAAAATTAAAGGTTTTCTTATATAATTATGTTCACATTTTGAATAATAACACATGTTACATGAACACAGATAATAGATTGGTACTCAATACATTTGAAGAAGATATTCTTTCCAAATCAATCGACAAGCATTATATTCTCCTCTATGACATGGGTAATCAACTACTTCAAAATAATCAACTTTTTCAATCTTTCAATAATGATATTACTTTGCTCAGTAATTTTTTTTTGTTAATACAGACTTTTGTTAGAGATGCTAATGAAAAAAATGCAAGGAAGTTCTTGAACGACACAATAAATGAAGTCGATGCTAGAACAAATCTGTTACTATTTCCGATGAACACCGCAAGAGACAAAAAGGACAAGCACGGATTCCACTGGACTTTACTTGTCCTGGATCTTCGAACAAGAACATGGTTACACTACAACACAATGCCTCCAAGGGGCAAGAAGAAAAACATATTCCTAGAAGATGCCAAACAGATGGTAAGGGTACAAGATTTAACAATTTTTAAATCTTTTCAAAGGATTATTAAATCATGTTCCTGAATTATTATTGTTCTTTAAAATTTCATTTAGAAACAAGCCGTGACAGACATCCTCAATATGAAACTGCTTTACCTTGGGATGACGGTACTGGAGGATAACACTAAAATCATTTCAAAGGAATGCCCGCGACAAGGATTTTCGTAAGTTAAATACACAGAATTTTGTAATATATATATATATATAAAAGTTATTTGTTTCAAAATTTGTCAAATTTATAAATACTAACACTAAACTCTTTTCATATTGTAGTGTTGATTGTGCACTCTATGTGTGTGAGTTTATAGAAAGGCTTGTCCAAGGACAAGAGATCCCAAAAGAATTCGAGGACGAAGATTTGATGTCCAAAAAACGTGCATACATAGTTTGGTTAATATTGACGGATATACCCTATTGCTGGAGGCTCGAAGACCATATCGAAAGAATGAAAACATTAGAGTTTTTGAAGAACGACAAGGATGATGACCAACAATAGAAACATCATATTTTTTGTTTATAGAACTTTAGATATTTGTTACATATTAGTCTACTAAATCTCAAAGTTTACTTTTGCACAAATGAAATTGTAAGTAATATGCAGCCATGCTGAAATTGTAAGTAATATCCAATCATGGTTTTGTGCAAATTCTTTTTTTATGTTTGTGTGTGGTGCCATTTACATTTTGTTTTTGGAATTGTTTTGTGCTAATTCAAATATGCACTGCTATGGAAAACACAGATTATGAAAAAAGAAGGTTTCAACTATGCTTTTTTTTGCTGCAAAGTTCATATTGCAGTCCATATTTTCACTGCAATATGAACTTTGCAGTCCATATTTCACTGCAAAGTCCATATTGCAATCCATATTTTCACTGCAATAAGAACTTTGCAGTCCATATTTCACTGAAAAGTTTATCTGTTTGACTGCAATATCAACTTTGCAGTCCAGAATTTTTTGCAAAGTTCATGTTGCAGTACATATTTCAGTGCAATGTGAACTTTGGAATCCACCTTTTTACTCCAACAGGAATTTTTAAGTGCAAATTTCACTACAATGTGGACTTTGCAGTCCACCTTTTTACTCCAACAGGAATTTTCAAGTGAAAATTTTACTGCAATGTGAACTTTGCAGCTCATATTTCAGTGCAAAGTTCATATTGCAGTCCATATTTGACTGCAAAGTTCATATTGCACTTCATATTTCACTGCAAAGTCCATATTGCAGTCAACATTTTCACTGCAGAGTTTTTCTGTTTTACTGCAATATGAACTTTGCAGTTCATATTTCACTGCAAACTTCATATTGCAGTCCATATTTCACTGCAAAGTTCATATTGCAATACATATTTTTGGTGCAAAATAAACATTGCAGTCCATTTTATCTGCAATTAACATTAACATATCCAGATAAGAACAATAAAATCATACCATTCATTTCATATATGTCTAACAAACAAATATCTCCCATCATCAAAACTTCAAAGAAATCCAAATAAAAACAAAACAATTTTTTCAAGCTCTTCAAATTAACAAAAAGAAATATCAAAAGTAAACTGCACTTAACAACTAGTACACAGCATATACTAAAACTAATGAATACTTTCCGAACAAGTCTTTTTGTTGTGAAACCCAAGATGTTGACACCTTCCGCACTTACGCAACTTCCTCGCTTTTGACCCAGTATTTGGAATTCGGTTCCTTTTTGGACGACCCACGGTTCTCTTCACTCCTGGAGGCAAAATATGCAATCCATTTGTCACGTCTCTCGGCCTATCAGCATTAGGGATAGGAAATATCGCATGCGAGTACGATCTCTGATAATTCACGCTAAAAAAACAAGGATCACAAAAATCATAAACACATTTTCCATCGGCCAGAATTGACAACACCGCATGATTGCAAGGAAAGCCTTCAATCTTCCAAGCATTGCAACTACAATGCCGGTAGTAAAGATCCACCTTATGACTTTTTTCCTCTTGAACCTCGAAAACAAAATCAGTTGACTTCGTAACTTTCCACGTCTTGCTCGCATTAATCTTCTCAGACAAAATATTTTCCATGTCGGGGCATAACACTGTGTTCCAACTTCTTGAACTCTCACGTCGGTTGGACATCATGGTCATCAACTTCAAACGAATTTTATCTAGCATCGAGGTGATGGGTAGACTACGTTCTTTCACAATCCATCCATTAAAGCTTTCCGCAATATTTGAACACATCATTCCATACCTTTGTCCGGGGAAATAGGCATTTGCCCAATGATCTATCGGCGCATTTTGTAGAAAATCTTTTATTTCATTTCCAGCAGCACCTTTCAAATCATTAAACGCACTTTGAAACTCAAGATGTGTAGAGGCATATGCACAATCCACAAACAACTGCAAGATGAACGATTTTTTCTTACTTTTCGCCGAGAAACAAGTACTCAGGTTGTTCTTCAAATGCCACATACAATAGCTATGATAAGAGTTTGGAAAAACTTCAGCTATCGACTTCACCAAACCCCAATGCCTGTCTGATATAAATGTGAAAACTCTGTCACTGGCCAAAATAACCTTCAAATGGTTCAAAAACCAACACCAATTTTGCACCGTCTCCGAATCAACAACACTCATGGCAAAAGGGAATATTTCTACAACAATATCAAACAAACAAGAAGATAATTATCAATTCACAATTAATGCTTTTTTTACATACTAATAATAACACGGAATAATGAAACCATGCTTGCACCGAATGATAAAAAAAGATAAGCATACCTCCATTGCCATTCATTCCTGTAGCTGCTAGCATGCATCCCTTGAACTTTCCTTTTAAGAATGTCCCATCTAAGCATAATAGAGGACGACAAAACTTAAAACCAAAAATTTGAGCCTCAAATGAGACAAATAATCTCTGAAACTTATTGGTCTCCTCATTGACTTCAAGTATGGTGTAGCTACCGGGGTTTGTCTTCTTTAAGGCCTCCAAATACCAAACAAGGTTGTTGTATGATAATGACTCATCCCCGTGTATTTCCTTCACAGCTAACTCTCTTCCTGCGTAAGCGTAATAATAACTCAACCGAACTCCGTAGTCCCTTCGAAAATCATCAATAATCTCCGAAGGCTTCACAAGGGGCCTATCTCTAACCAAGTCCATAATAGCATTTTTCACAAGCTTGCTACTCATAGGCGGCTTTCTCAAATCCTTATAACCGATACCGCAAGTATGCTCACTAACCATCCTTTTAATAACAAAGAAGTTCGGTAGATTAAATTTCTGTGAAGCATGAATCCTCCATTGACATCCCCTTTCCTCATCCTTACTACAAACAACCGTTATTCTCCTAGCATCATTCTTTTTAAACTTGTAATCAAAACCTCTCTCAATTGAAAACTGCCTTAGCTTTAAACGGAACTCTTCTGCACCACCTTCAAATCTCTGTCCGACACCAGTTATTGCATTTGCCCAGATACTTGATTTTAGAGGTTGACGGACCTCAGAGGTGTCTGAACGAGTTACCGAACCACTTGATGCACTACAAGTATCATTAGCCACGGCATTGGAATTTGAACACTCTGCCAATCTCACAAAGACATTGACAGTATTTTCCCCCTTAATAACAGTAGCACATATCATACATCTAATTTCTTCGTCGGTGCTTACAACGATCTCTTTCTCATCACGGATAACATACATTTCAAACAAGCAATGATTAATCTCAGACCATCTTTCACAAACACATTCCTTGAGCTCGGAAAGTGAAGAATCGAGCCCTATACGAAAACCAAAAGAACTACCACTAAAAGAAATCATTGCAATGACCCCACTTGAAATATCCCTATAAAAATTCAAAGAAAATAAGAACGGATAAACATCGCATCAAACTCTATTTTGCTAAATACCTACTACTCATCTAACTGCAATATGAACTTTGCAGTCCATAATTTTATTGCAAAGTTCATATTTCACTGCAAAGTGAACTTTGCAGTCCATAATTCACTGCAATATGAACTTTGCAGTCCATATTTTTGGTGCAAACTTCACATTGCAGTCCATAATTCAATGCAATATGAACTTTGCAGTCCATATTTTTGGTGCAAACTTCACATTGCAGTCCATAATTCACTGCAATATGAACTTTGCAGTCCATATTTTTGGTGCAAACTCCATATTTCACTGCAAAGTGAACTTTGCAGTCCGTAATTCACTGCAATATGAACTTTGCAGTCCATATTTTTGGTGCAAAGTTCATACATTGCAGTCCACAATACACTGCAATATGAACTTTGCACTCCATATTTTTGCTGCAAAGTTCATACATTGCAGTACATTTTTCTCTGCAAAGTTTCTCTGTTTCAATGCAACAACAACTTTGCAGTCCATACTTTCACAACAATAATCATAGATATCATTGAACGAACTCAACCTAATAATGAAGATAACTAATCCTAAACTGAACTATGCAGCTCTTACAAAAATCGTAGAAAAACTTATTAACTTTCACAGCAACAATCAAATATAACATTGCACGAAAATCAATCCAACGAACATCACTAACAGTAAAACGAAAATCAAACCTATCAAAAATAACCTAAACAAAGAAAAACATCAAAAAGCTACAAATTATTACCTTGAAAAACCTTCGAAATCCATTGAATCACTCAAGAACGAGCTACAGAGAACGACTACAGCTTCATACAATAGCAATTGAAAACCTAGATCCACGCT